>OY720666.1:9850210-10450210 GCA_963170745.1 Phymatocera aterrima
GTTGGGGCGTATAGTTGATGATGAAGAAACATCGTACGATACACATATCTATGGCATACAAAGTTTGGAAATTCGATGATGAAGCTATAAAGAGCAATTTCGATTCCTCGCCACCATATCATACATATCGCGGGAAAGAATGAAATCGGCGTTAATTCTAATTCAAGAAAGCTTCTTTGTAATTGCGTACATATCTAAATACTTGAATACATACGTACATACATACGCATCTCGCGTTTGCGTATGCGTGTACCTATCAAGGTATAACTACGCGCGCGGTATACTATACGGGCTTTGCGAAAATCAATAAACGTACGCGCGCGGAGCCGTGCAGGATATGGGCGAGCGAGGTGCACATACTGCTTGTATAGCAGAGAAAGAAATAAAAAACGATGAAAAGCCACGCAGGCATGTATACAACGCAGCTGCGTATCCCTAGCCTCTTTCAAAGTACATACACATAAAGAAAGCCCCGGACCCGCAGTACGGCGGACTCATTAAATTCAATTCAGGGTCAACCTCGAGGTGCACCTGGTGTACCTGGATACTTGACCCGTAGGCTTACATAAGTATTTCAGATGGATATTCCATGGATTTGGTTGCTCTATATAACCATACTGTACACTTTCACGGCTCGACCTACCACTCAGACTCGGTTTTCGAGGTAACGAGAATAGTCAGGGTCCTGGGGTGCGTTTCATGACGATGATATCGACTGTACAGATGTAGATATACTACGTATATTTGGATAAGGATTGTACATATTATTCTCATTTTCTCATCATTGAGCCATGATATATTGTTCTCGTGGGACTCGAGTGATCCGATTCGAAAGATCGAAGTCCCAATCACTGATCCACTGGCTAGCTTTTCACTCTATAGGCATGTATATACTGTTACATAAAAGCTATCGCAACACGTCACGTCGTGGCGGGAGCTCCGCGGGTTCTGATTGGATCAATCATCCCACGAGCTAGCCTCGGCGTGGGCTCCCGGGTCGGTCGGGCATGCGCCCGGTGTATTTTACACGTTGTTGCACTGCACATCATAATATTGTGTATACTTCGCCGCGTTACCGCGACACGCCGATGTTATGTGTCTCGGTGTTACGAGTTTTAATTGAAAAAATCCTCAGTCTTTCGGAGTAACGGATATGAATGATGAAATAAATTGCTCATCAAATTTCAGGATGTAGGTATCATCATCGCATGTTATCTAATGCTCCGAACGCGATATTGGCCTTTGTATTTTTCTATACGTTCGTTCGCTATCAACGGATCTTCCGAATCTGCACAATGGGCGCTCGTATAATGATTTTGAAAGAATCCTCTTTACATAGTATCAAACGTGTACGAACGTTTTTTAATTGCGGGAAGACGAAAATCAGCATCGGTAGATCGCTGACGAAGCAACACGGTTCACCAATATTAGACGACCGATGACGCGGACTCGGGGCGGAGGAGTGCGAGCGATTTAACGAATTATAGGTGTGTGTGTGTGTACATACGGACATTACTGCACGCAGCGTACGTATACAGAATTGTTCAGCTCGCTGGACTGCTTATCATATTATCTCTCGAACATTTACGATGTTTTCAAAAGTTCGGTACAATATATTACTCCGTGTGCACTCCATTAAATTTACTATAGAGGACCGGAATCAGTGACCTAGTTTCCAACGGTGTACAGTATAAATTGGATTCGGTTATTGCATGCAATGGTTTGTCCACCTGTGCAATAATTGCCCAATGATTATATGAGGCAATATAACAAGGCAATTGGAGATTATGGAACCCGTGAAAAGTTTCGTGCTTTTTGCTGTTTTTCTTCTCGACGAAGATCGTCGGAGTTCTGAATATATTGCAAACATTTTTGAAGCATGTCCCGATTCATGCATGGCAATGCAATGTGCGAGTATTTTGGAAGCTGCAGCTACTTTGAAATGTTGGAACAATTTTGCATCGTCGTATTGTCCGGGAAGAATCCCTGCACGTACGTGAAATCGGGCTCAAGAAGTGACAGTAAAATCTTCTGAAAATATTAATATAATAATAATTTGTCTAAATGCTTAATTTTTTCCACGTTGCGCACTGTAGGACATGTGGAAAATGTTAAAATTCAAATTTTTTCTCTGCCGGGGTATATGTGTGTTACAGACTTTGATCTTTCTGACTGACAATAATTAGGTCCCTGCAGTCAAAGTAGACGGCACCTCGGACTGACGCTGGCGCCGAATCAACGGCAGCGCAAACCTCAAAGAATTATGGAACGAATTTTTCTTGTTTGATCGGTCCAAGTTTGTGAAAATACGGACTTTACTACAAGGCATGAAAAAAACTCGCCGGCTGATTTCAATTTAATCGTGGTGCTTCTCTTTTTTTCAAGTCATCTGGTATTTTCGTTCCCTGAGGTTTCTATCCTATACCAAGTTCTCGGCCGCCGTACATTTCCAGTCCCGAAAACCGCGTTCTCAGTTGAATTTATCCCTACGACCGCCATTCAGACCAAATATATAGAAATTTTTGGACGCGGAAAAACTTGGAGCCGCCATCTATAACCAATGTTCGTGCGATTTGAACAAATTTTCGACACAATCGGCAGTGTTTTTGGCCCCACGATTATAAATTTCGAATTTTTTTTTTGTCGAATTTCAATTTTATTGATCGCAGGCTGCTAGAGTTCGTTTGATAAATTAACATTGTATTGTATGGATTCGAGAACGATTTCATACCGTTTTAACATAATATTCAAAAGTTTGAAATATCCTGATGTGATCGATAGCCGCAGAATTTTTGTTCTTACGGCTGGAAACTGAGAAATAGAAAAAATAATAAAAAATAAAAAAACCAAAAGGATTATTTTTCTTCGCTGGCGAAAATAATGCTCGCGATTCCTCGCTGGCGTTACAGTACACCGTTCTTAGATTGTTTGTCGTACATCGGATATCGTTCTTCTTCCGACAAGGAAATACCTCGGACGCCTGATATTCCGGTGGAAAAATGTCGAGGACGAACTCGGGCGTGGTAAAATTCAGAGGCGAGATTATAATTTGGATGAATTATTTTGGTTTTCAATCATCGTTTATGATTTCGTTAGCGAATCTTCGTACGATACGGGACGAAAGTAAACACGGCAGCAGAATGACGAAATACAATTTGAGAAAAAGTGGAGAGAAAGAAAGAATTAGGGCGAATTAATGAAAATCTCGTCCAATGGAACGAGAATCGATAAAAAGCTGCAAGGGTTACGGTTTTCCGAAAAATTTACCAATGTTACGAAAGAATGCTGGATGCGATTACATTGCGGTGCAGTATACGGATTATTGAAGAAAATGTTAAACGGTAGTTAGACGTAGGTAGGCACGACAATTGGAGAATATTACAGGACACGTGGTTTGTCTGCGAACGTATTTATCTAACGACTTGCGTAAGCTGTTTATGACTGAGTCAAGTCACCTTTGTAAGTCACCGACAAACAGCAAATCATCAAAATAGGGAGTTCGCGAGGTTCGGAGGGGCGAGTGTTTTGCATTGCGTAAGTCAACGTTTCGGCGCTGTAGGCTATGCGTTGACGTAGTCCTACGCACAGTTTCGAGGATTCATTCGCCAACGCGTTACGTTGGACTAGCCCTTATGCGTATTGCATATTCCATCATGGCTCATCTTTCGAACAGTTACATAAATCGACACGCGCGATCATACAAAACCTCAACACGGACGTCATGAACACGCGAATTTTATCCATTTCACAGCTGACGTCAGGATCCCCGCCCCTCCTCGTCGCCAGCTGTATCGGCAAACTGCAATTGCGAAGAAATCATTCTTGAGACAATGAAAACAAATTTTTGGAACAGTCGCACGTATGTAAACGAGACGTGGAATTTCGTCGAAAATATTGCCGAAATAGGTATTTGACGAATCATTTCCCAAAATGGCTCGCTCCAACTGCAGTGCGATAATTTCTTCTTCCGGTTCTTCGGTCATCATCACTTTTTCGAAATTCTCAATTTCCATTGTGAAAAATGGTTGAACATACGTGTCGGATAATGAATGCTTTCTGATAAAGTAATGCCTATGTCCCGACGAGTCTGCAGCTGCAGCTATGCTGCGCACGGTCGAAAATTACAGTAATTTTAGTCCAGGTGATACCTTCCTTCCAGTCAGTTTTTTTCTTCGTCAAGTAGAATAGGTATAATATAATGTGTAAGGTCGTAATAGTTGGTATACACGTGTCGCATAATCATGGGCTACAATTACTTATATTACATCTCACGGATTACCAGAGCATTAAGCGTTGAGGTTATTTGCACCGGCTAGGCTCGCGGTTGTTAAATTGATGAAAATTGCCGGCGTAGGTATTATCATCGTCACAATGAAATTCTATCGTATGATACAGCTCGTATACCTATGGCAGGTATAGGTTACTATATTGCTCGGTAGGCAAAAGTATGACCACGATTGGTCACTTTGCGACCCATTTTTTTACCTCCAATTCGCCGGAGGCGATTTTGTATAATTCCTTCAATTTGTCATGTCTTTCCGTGTTATTTTTCATCAACTTTTCCCTCACGACTCTTCGTTTTACTCGCGCGTGTGCATCGGCGGAACCGATCGAGACCGCGGATTCTCAACACCGATTCATACACATGCACGCTTATTGAGCTACGATGCTATACACAAGGGGGGAAAAAAATGTGCAATAATGTAGCTGGTTGTGAGCCGACAATAAATTATAATTGTATATCAACCTGCGAAGTTTATTGCTGTGCGGTACACGTCAGTATTGCTGATCCGTCGAACAATATATGAGAGTATTGCTCCAATAATCTACAATAATGGACATGGAATTTTAACGAGTTAATTTGTATGTATGTACACCGTTAGACGAAAAAATGTTTGCTTCAACATGTATTCCCAATTGTTGTGAATAAATAACGAGAATATCTTACCCAATACGATTACAGTAATTATTTTATATCCTCAAAGTGTTTTTTACTTCTCACTTCGGTTGTTTTCAATCGCGAGAGAGCAAGCGCCCGGAACGCCCCTGGTGGAGAACGCGTAGAACAAAGCGACATTGAATTCGGAGTTGTCCGCGATACTGCAATAGCAGTATAGCTCCTAAAAATCTTGCTACTGTATAATTAAATTGTTATTAATATAATTTCATTGCTATTTTTGATGTACACATTTTGTTCCGTGCAGGGATATACAGACGCTGTGCCTGTGACTGCAGAGAAGCAAACAAGTTGACAAACAGACGGAACTTTTGTACGGTTACATAAAGACGCGTATATCTACGCCGATATTGACAATATACAAACATATTCATGTATTGCGTATGCATGTGTTGGTGGATTTGCTGGTCGGATATAATGCAACGAGAACAGGACTTGACTGGAACTAACTTGGACGTACCAGCTTCTGATAACAATTGAAAATTCTCACGTAATCGTTTCATACATATACTAGATAGTATAATTCTATACCTCGCGGTATATTCCTATATACCACTTGACACATTTGATTGACCGCATGTCTATCGACCAGGTTTTAAATCGAACTTAAAATCTTGCTCAATTTCACGATCTCGTGAAAGAGTCAAGACAATGTCGCATGTTCTGGTCTTCAAAGCTTACCCGGACACAAAATTGGAAAGAAACGTGGGGGAATTTTGGTGTCGAGTCCTCGGAAAGTCTCACGATCTCACGAAGAAGTTTTTAAAAATTTCCCGTGTAACGGTCACCAAAGTTTTCCCGCGCATAAATTGAACGGAAGAATGTACAGCTCCACGTTGGGTGCCGGAGGTAAAAGAAATTGACCGGCGCCCAACAACGTGGGGCGCCGTACATTCTCTTCTAATTTTTCGTGAGAAGAAAAACTTGGAAAATCTCGCGATCTCGCAATAATGTTGCAAAGATCTTGCGCCGTTGATCTCCAAAGTTTGCTTGGAGCTGAATTTGGATGATAAAAGATGTACGAACCCAAGTTGGGCGCCAGGAAAGAAAGAATTTCTTTCTCGCGCCGAACGTGGGGCCGTAACAGTTTCACGGGGACCAACGCATGCGCAATTTTGTCGTGACTATTTTGCGAGCTATCGTCAGATCCTACAAGATTCATAGTTCGGTTCGCGATAGCTTCATTCGCGCGATCAGAGCAATTCTCGTTCTTATATCGACGATTTGGAAATTCTGCAAACGGAAAAGAGAAACCTGCAGAGGTAAGATACACGCGCATGCGAGTGAAAAGCCGGACGCGTTTGAGGTATGAAAACGATACACGAGTGAAGATGAAAAATATCAATTTCCGTCACATTATTATAAAGGTAGGTGCATCATATTTTGGTTACGCAAAACATAACCGCGAGTGTTTTTTTTCCCTCTTTGGCGCAGTACCTACCTGGCTGATGCAGTTGTCAGCGGCGTACGTTGTCGGACTACGGGACGAGGCGGCAGATAGGTGATGCGCTATATCGTTCGATACATGACACGCACATATCCGCGTGTACGTATATATAAACTACCTGCTACGCTGCTTTATACAAATCGCGCGCGCGGCGCGCGTATCATACTCGTATACCTCCTACCGCTATAGGTATACAAGTAGATAATAAATGCCGACCCGCGGCATGACTAAAAATAAAGTAGCTTGGTAAACACTGGGATCATTTATGTAATGAATGAGTATGAATTGTTGAGGTTGGCTGCTATACCGAGAGAGGGACAGCGACAGAAGAGGAGGGAAAATTGAAAGAACATATCAAATCGTGGGAAACGGAGAGAGATAACGAGACAGACATTTTTCTCGTTGACAATGAGCCACTCGCCATTTACAATGTAGGCACGGACGTCAATTAGGTAGCCGATCTCATATCAATACTACCTGCAGCTACAGCTCTTACTGCAACTGTCCTCTGCTCATTCGGCATTTTCCTCGTGTGGCAACGTCAAGGTGCGTCTCTACCAGGCCCCATGAACACGTCCGAGAGTGACAGATCGGTTTAGCTGCTAGGTGTTGGCCAATGCCGCATGTATTCCAGCGATCTAACACGAACTGATAATGAACACCGATCGTATCCATAAGCTTTGAAGATGTATCTATAAATTCTCGATGTAAGGTCAATGAATGCTCGTTGTATGTACCAAAATCGTATAATTATTGAAGCATATAGTTCCATCGGTAAGGAAACAACTTGGCGCTGCAGGTTTGCCGCAGTTTCCGTAGTAAATCTACCGAAGAAAAATTGAATTCCAAAATCATGGAAAACAAGCGGAGAAACAAATGAGCCTCAAATTTCTTCGGAGGCAGGTGAATGCTCGTCGGCGGCCATCGGTAGCCTTCGAGAGTTGTGTCTTGTTTTCTGAAAATTATTCAATTTTGAGTCATTCCAAAACGGCTGAGAATACACAAATTTGAAGATATTCTTCGGAGTGATACTAAAATAGAATTTGGCAGAGAAAAATCGTTGGGGGGTGAGATTTTTGGCTCGGCGAAGAATACCTCGGAGGTACGTAGGTACCTACACTCAAAATGTACCTGTCAATCGATCTCTTTCGGATAAAAAAAATTAGCTAAGTTCAACGAACCGCTGGGACTCGGTATTCCCCGGTTTTTGTTCCAACACATGATGTGCCTACAGGTATATAAATGTAGTGAATAATATGGTACAATATATGAGCTGGTAAAGTAATAGATACGAGTGATTCTCACTGTTGTATAACGTGACTCGAATAAAATGCCGAAGAAACGGTTCACGAAATTGCAAATCTAATGTTTGCCACTCAATTGCTGATGAATCGAATGCATCCGGGTGAAGATTTTAGAGCAAAATTTTCAAAAATCCAGTTCCCTGTCAACTGGCGTGGAGAAAGAGAACTTCAGCTACATGATTTCCCAAAATGAGATAAAAAATTAGCCAACAATTCGAGGGCTGAATTTATTGCGGCCCTGATTTTTGGCCGTGATTTTGTGCGGCCAAGAGATCCGAAAACTCGAAACGACCTTTGATATCTCTCGAAAATCTTGGGTCTACAATATTAGTTGACGATTGTGAAGAATGCATGAAAAATTGATACCGGTAGCTGCATTTTTGAACCCAAAAATCCATGAGTTCAATGAAATACTTTCACCAAAATTCATTTTCGAGTATTCTCGAAACGATCTTCATTTTCCGATCATCATCGCAAAATCTATCACGGGCATGATCGGATCACATGTTCTTGAGATATTAGAAAGAGGACAGATCTTCGAGGAAGCCCACGACAAAGCCGTTTAGAATTTTTGTGGAATCTTGCTTTTTGGAGTACCTCTGCTATTCATATTGCGGAATTCTATGTCTCTCGTTTTGGCGGCGTCTTTTCCGGAAACGAGCAATTTCCTTAACAGCTTCACGATTTTGATTTGGGTGGGTAGCATCTTCGGAGCGAAAAGTGCGACTCATCAATGTTCGTTTTGACTCACACAAACGCACGTAATTTATTGATCCATTTATTTCGAACCGTGAATCCATGATTGTACAATTTCAATTATAGTTTTTTTTGAAAAGAAAACCTATTTCGAAATGAAATTCGAATTGCTTTGATCGTTTAAACGGTGCTCGTGCGTCATCAATTCCGCCAATCCAGTCGAACCGCAGGATTGAACTAGCCAGAAAATTTCGAGCCATGATACCTATAGGAAACAATTTCGCGTTTTCAAACGATAACTAAAAACCGTCGGAACAGAAAAATCGAACTTTTGATTCCGAATGTGGTGGCCACAGATTTTTTGCAACCAAGTATCATTCCGAGAAGAGTTTTCGTCGTCGGTTGAAACTCTTCTTCTCATCTTCTCGATCCTACAGAAGCATTCGTTACATGATCTTCGTCGAATGATCGAGCCACCGCAGATCCTGAATCCTGGAATCATTCGGACAACAAAAATCCAAAATTTGGATACAGTCTATGGCCTGTATGACTGCACCTGCGCAGCAACGTACACAACACTTACCTACGTGCGTCCCACGTGGAGCACGATGGATACGCGATGTGTACCGGAACAACAAGCTGCGACGAACAAACTTACGTAACAACGGGCGAACTCTGCGGCCGCAGCCGCTCGGCGCGGCGCGGCGGCGCGGCGGTGCGGCGGACGCGTATTGCCCGCGAAGCCAGACGCGCAGTAGTATAGGTGAATCCATAGCAGACATATAACATACGGATACAGGCATACACGGGGCGTATAGCATTGCGGAGAGTAGATTTGCTTCTCGAGTTGAGAATCAGAGCACAGTTTATATAATCGGAAATTGTGCTAAATAAGTGTGTGTCTCTCTGTCTTCGTTGTACTCACGATCAGAGACCTGCACGCGGCTATCGGACGTGGCGGTTGATAGGTATACCCGCTGCTACGGTATACCCGCGTTATGTCACTCCCCACGACTAACAATAGTTGAGTTGGCGTAAAGACGGCTCTGTGCCTCGTAATCATGTTTATGATATTCATACCTGCGAGGATTTGGTTATAGTTACGTGTAGTCAGTCAATCGGCAATTATTTCTTCTGATCGTTTATCGACGCGACGACGCGACGATGTACTCTCGACGCCACGGTTCTACTAGTTATAGGATACATTACGCGACCCAGAGACCCACGACAGGCATGCTGGGTGCCGAGCCAATCCCGATATTGCTATAAAAACATCGCGAGCGCGGTCGAAGAAAAATCGGTTTTCTCCATACATATCATTCTCGCACTGGCATTCAGTCTCCAGTTTATTCAATAGCGATGGCCGCTTGAACGAATACGATCGACTATTCGATCGTGAAAAAATAATCGTGAGTCGGTCGATGAAATCGGTCAAGAAATAATCGAATAATCGATTGACGAATCATTTTTTCTACCAGAAACTTGAATTATTTGGAAAGCGATTCAATTCCGATTTCGGATGTATTCTCGTCAAGGTAAGGCGAAAATCGCGTCGACGGTCGTCAAAAACTTTACGTAAATCTGCAAATTTTGATAGAATCTATCCAGTCCTGGATACACCTCGACATTGAGGATAAATAACCGATTCGCCGATCGAGTGACATAAGGAATGAAATTTATCCGACGAATCGGTCGAAAATAATCGATATAGCTAATGGAAAATCGGTTATTTATTTCCTGCTACAATCCGAAAATAATCTCTGCTAAAAGATACGAACATCGCGATACATCGGAACGAAGATCCATGCATCCAATGTCTATGTTCTCACGGGAGAGGTCTGTGGGAGAATAATTGTCATGCTCAAATTTGCACTTTCCGTATCACCGATATCGCCGAAAGTGCTCGAAAGTTGTTGAAATCGGCTTCTAGAGCACGAGTATGCTTTTTATATGGAAAGCAGCATGAGAAAATCCACACCATCACCATCAATTAGGAAATGGCCTCGTTCACTACAGTTCCCTATGCATGTACGCTCGGTGCCAGTTTTCTTTCTGAAATACTCAATTTCTTGGAACATCGAGAATCATTGATATAGAATATATTACAGAATATCCGTAGGCATTTCACCCCCACAAGTCTACGAGGCGGGTAACGCGCTAGGCCCACGCAAGCATACATACATTCATGCGGAACTACATAATTGCGATGCTACGAAGAGATGATCGTTGCGCAAGTTTGTCCGCGCGGGTTGTTCCCTTATACGTTAAATCTTATCCCAGTAATCCAGTAATCCAGTAATCTTTGCCCAGTTAAACTTCAGCCTGTAAGTGCCGAGTTACGTAAACTGCCAAGATGCTTTCGACCCTTAATATTTCTCCCCTTCCTCCTGTTCCCTATTCAACTCTCTTTCTCTCTCTCTCTCCCTCTCTGTCTCCATTTATTTATCTTCCTTTGATCGAATAACTCGCTTACGTGACGATGACGATGACGTTGGAACCGAACCGAATCTTGTCGGCGAATTCGTCTCACCTCATATCCGTATCGGTGATCAACTTTCCATGATTCTCCTGATCGCTTCGACAGATTTTCTCTCCCGAATACTCGATTACAGTAGGCTCGCTATCGCTGGATTGGTCAAACTGTATTCAAGCTGCTGCAGTAGCGATTGCATAGCTTGCAATTCGAACTTCCACCCGGACTGCGAGACACCGAGAGTAACACGAAGCAGGTATTTTCACATTCAGTTTTCGACCGGCTCGTGAGATCTTTTTCATCGTGAGTATCTACAAGAAATATGAAATTCCAATTCTCAAGCATGTATATGTGCACCGCATTACAATTCTTCGTCACGTTTGCGTATGGTAGGTATGGCACCGATGCAGTGGCTATAATTGCAATTCCAACGGACAATTTATCCGCGAAGCCGTCTATAAATAAAACGATCGAAGCGCTGTCGGTGTTGAGACCACTTAACGACACGTTTCCACTTCGGAACGGATCGAAACAGACGGTGGATCCCGAGAGCCTAGAAAGAAACCACGCACGTGATAGAACTCACAATCGGACTATGATAGTTGATCGTCCATGCCCAAGGAGTTCGGAAGCGAGGTCCTAATTCTCACCGTTTATTTCATTGGTCCGAAATTCTCAGCGATTGGAACAGATCATTTTCACAGTCGGGCCAACCGAGTAAATGATGTCTGGACCACGAAATTCCGTGGATTTTATTCATTGTCGGATATAGGCAATGACAAAATTTGAAACCTAGTGCATTTCGGTGGTTCGACGCCCCGACGATCATTTGAAAATTGACAGGAAAAGAGAGGCGATTGCGGTAAAGTGACGGGGAAGACAATTACGGCTCACGTCTGCGTGCACACATCGAACGACGAAGCCGTAGCCCGGAAACGCGTGAGAGAACTGCCTCGGGGCATCGTAAAGTTTTACTACTCTTGTTGTTCCGTAAATTTTCACCTAGTATTTCTTTATGCTCACGTGAGAAAACGATTCGAGCCGCGGTGGTACAGGAGGAAGCAATCATGGGCCTCGCGCGGGGCAGGTATATATCGGTACAGGTTTGTGTGCAGATTGCATAGCGTTTCGGATAAGATGTCCATTTTTTTTTTCTACTTTTTTCGATTCGGACAAAACGGTACTCTCAACGTTATGAAATACCTATGAAATCCTCGTCCTAATTTACGTGCAGCCTATACATTTTCGGGCAGGAAATGTGGATTCGGAGGAAGAATAAAAAGTCCGCTCGATCATCGTTGGATGTTTCTAATATTTCAACTATGTAATGAAACCGGTGACGATGTGAATGAGAAAGAGTCTCGGAGAGAGAGAGAGAGAGAGACAAAATGAAGGAATAAATAAAAGGAGCAAGGTGAATGTGGTGTGATTGCGGATTATCGTAGCATGAATCAACCGGAGTTGAATCGGATTACGTAATTTAGTCATTAAAACGACGTTGGTATAATATCGTGACAAATCCGTGAAGAGGTATTACAATTTCCAACCAATTTAATCCTTGAATTTTGAGCCAGGTAGGAAAGTTGGTGTGGGTTATAGGTATAGTGATGTAACGTAAAATGACACGGGCCAGCTAGTTAGATTTTTGAAAGCCGAAGGTCTCGATTGCCGGTTCCAATTGACGTGAAATGTTGAAAACTTATTATGATTATCAATATATATGTATATTTTTTTGTATGCGAGATCTTAGCCTCCTCTTTCCACCGACATTCCTATTATAACTAATAACCTCATTACGTAACGCCGCGCATTCGCGCAACACGCGTCCGCCTCCTCCGTACCGTACCCGCGCGTATAAGAGACCGTTAGATAATTTTGTTGTTCAATCCAGAAACTCTATGAAACAACTGGACAAACTTTGCAGCGGGTAACGTTATGTATAACTCATATGTACAGAAAAGAGTGAAGAATATTTTTCGTAACCGATATATGTATGCCACGGCAGAAGTTATCTTTTTGAAAAATTGCCCATTACTATACTTCATGATGTTGTGAGCAAATTTTAACCTTTCGACGATAGTCTCGTGTTCCAACCTTCCTCGGGACAAAATTCGATGGGAAAGTGTATATTTTGAGCGGACATGCGGATGGCGATATTTCTTGTTCGGAGGAGTGGACTAATTTTGCACGAAAACGTACTTCGGCTACTGTAGCATACCTATAAGTTTATCCGCCAATTTGACCGGTCGATAAATAACAGAAAAGATCGGCTGGCCGACGAAAATGAGTGATCCGTGAAAGGGACGAGAACGGTAATCAAGGTCAATAGCGCAATCGAAAAAAAATTTGTTTCTGCCGTTTTTTAGAACCGCGATAAATTGCCCCGGAAATTTGCGGGATCGAAAATCATTCGATCTCCGAGCTGCGGACTAAAGTTTGGCCACAGAAACACTCGTGCACACGTAAATATGTAGAACCAGAGGTAATACCTACTTTCAGAGTTAATATTGTCTGGTCTGATCGAGTCGTGTATGACTTGTATGTCTGTACGATATGTATGATACAACTTATGTAACTTCTGGCGGATGATTAATTGGCTGGAGTTCAATACAGACAATACTCACGAACGAGGTTACACCACGTTACATTTATATTTGAGGAAAATTCATCCGCGATGATAGCATGCCCACATGACGAAAGACGTTCGAAGATGTGCGAAGGATTTCCTGATGACATCCCGAGGATAGTTTTGTGTTACGTCCAGGGTGCAGTTTTCTGGCCAGAGATCATTGGCCAAATTTTTTCCGCTAATTCCAATCCTGAATCTAGATTTCAGTATCTATTGTCTTCACGTTTTATGAATAATTTAAGCAGTGCTCCTTCATGAAGCAAGGATACTTTTACGTAACTCGTTACGTTACGGAATGATACCGTTCTGCAAACAGTTCGTAAGCACTCATGAATAATCTACCGACGTACACTACTGCGGTACGTATATGATGATCATGCAATTCGGGGATTTTTATCAAGATTTTGCTCACACGGGAATGACGCGAGTCATGCAATACGTCGCCTATATTCGTATGTGAGAAATTGATGATCAATTTCATGATCCCGATCGTGTATGCAGAATTATGTGTATGCAAGCGGGTGTCTTCTACTGCCTGGGCAATTCGAAAAGTTTTTCGTTGGCCATGACCCGGTTCGAATTACATAAGGTCCAGGTCTCGGAGCTATGATGGCTGTTTACGTTGGTTCACTACATCGCATGGCATCGCGTCGCGTATATAGGCGGCTTTGGTCCCCAGCGATCATCGCTAGCGCTGCATTCGACGGGGAGTAGAAAACCGGCGACTACGATGGCTACAGCGACGCCGACGCTAGCATCCAGACGAGGTGAACACCCAGACAAGGTCAATCCCGTCCGTCCGCTACGATGCATTCCCCGGCACAATGCAACGACTTTTAATGCTGCTCTTGCTGCAGCAGCCACGCTAACCGGCCAAGCGAGCGAGAATCAGAGGATCGAGAAAAAGAAGAAGAAGAAGAAGGATATATTCCCGAAAGGTGGTAAACCTCTGGAGTTTCTCCCACTTATTGCTCATCGTGATCCCCTTTTGTAGCTTCAGACCTTACATGGATCTCGCCGAACGGCAGGAAGACGATCGTAGTTTTGTTCGTGCCGTTAATTTTTTCCTCCATCCGAGAGTCTAAGTTAGTACCTATAACTGATAATTACCAATACATATATTTATGCTTACCAGTGTTGAGGACTCGATGGTTTTCATATGGAATTCGATAAATATGTCTCTTATGATATGGATGGAATGTTAACATTCGGATAAGTCGCGGCTGGCAATCTAACCTAGCTAACACAGGGACTATTCATTTTCCATCAAATCTGGTCAATATTTTGGAAAAGCGAAATACTCAGCGAACTTTCTGCCATCATGCTAAACGAATTCTCAAAGATCCATCGAAATCGATCGAATCGTTTGTGAAAATTTATCATTCCCGTTTTCGAAACGGTCTCCGTAATTCCAAGATGGCGGCTCCAGTCTCCCCTCAAGGCTAGGCCAACCAAAACTAATTGCGACCTAAGGGAGCAGTTTCGGAGTGAGCTAGTTTTGCAGATTCCTATTGATAATATAAATGTATATATTCAGTTCGAACATTAAGGCTACAATTCCTCAAGGAGGTTGGGGAGTTGGAATCACAACGTCTGCAATTAATTTACTTCGAGGAAAGGTCTTAATCAATCTATAATTAATTAGTAGGAGTGATAAATAGTTGCAACTGGTCTATAATTAATAGTATCAGGCAATAATCGTACATTGAATATTTATAACAGTCATGTACTCGTCAACTACGAGAACTGGCCTGGAAATTGCTGCAAACAAAGTTTGAAAATTATAAACAAATGCCGAGACTGATGTTTCACAACAAAGCGCTTCAAAACGGACAGAAAAATCTATTTGACTCGGTCGAATTTGTCAGTTGGCTTTCTTGTTCAAAAAACTACTCCTGACAATTTCGCCGTGACATAATTTTTTAATAATGCTTCATTGATAAATACTTTAGTTCTTTGGATTCCATTGATATCGATTTCTAGTAACAGATAACAATATTCAACTATTGAATGAGAAATTCGAAATTATGTTTCGACCGATCCCAACAGATTTTTATACGCTTCAAAGTGCTTTGTTGTAAAACATTATTATCCGAGCATTTGTTCATGATTTAAAAATTCTGTTCGCAGGAATTCCTCGGCCTGTTCTCGTAGTTGACGAGTACACGATCGTTACGCATATTCAATGTACGATTATTGCCGGATATCATTAATTATAGACGTTGTGATTTCAACTTCCCAAGCTCCTTAAAATGGCTATGTGGTTTGAGTTATGGTCGAATGAACAGCGTTTATAGCGTTTTTTAATCGAGCAATGAATTATGAAAGAGTAACTACCTGAACGAGGTGTGACTCATGTTAGTTGAGGGTTTACGCCGGAGTATCGAAGAGTCATTTTGTGAGGACGGACGCACAAGGTGCTAACAAAGCAAAAATGGATGGAAAGGGAGAATTGTGAGGAAGAGAGGTGCGTCGCGAGAGTGCATCGAGCGTAGAGACAATGCGTCTCACTGATAAATAAATCAGATGACCTTAGGTGCAGGATGTTGTGTCTAAGATGACGGCGATGGGTCAAAGTGAGTGGATGTAGGAATTATAAGAATAAGAAGTGCGAAACGATGGATCGCGTAACAGTGTTTTGAACAGAGAGATACGACTACTTTACAATTCCGTGGAAAAGAAGTTGAAGATTTTGACGACGGATGGCGCTGCGTGCCTTTTCTCTCTCGTGAGCAGGGGGCGCGCGTCTGGAACATGGATATCCGTCTGAAACAAGCGGAACTCTGGAATTCATGTGAAGAAAGGAAATTCGTGAATAATGGCAGTAATAGAAAATTTGAGCAAAGTTGCAGGATACCTGCTGATTCAAAGTAATTGAGCGACAGAATGTGAGCTGTTCTGGAAAGCGACAGATCGCATTCAATTCCATTTCCGGAAAATTAGCACGAGATTCTTCAATGTCAGAAATTCTGCGGTACGTGGATCGGTGTCTTCACGCAATTCGGCGCCGAATTTCACATCGTTCGGTGTTAGCTGAACATTCTGCAATATTCGATGTGATTTTTATTGAAAATGGCGTATAAAATTGGACACTGAATGTGGTGGATTTCTGAATTCTGTAGAATCTGATCCGTCTAAGGGTTAACATCGCGTTTTTGACCTTGTTTCGAGGAAACAAGCAATTGGTTTATCGTTGTATGTCTCTGGTATAACGATTCAAACGATTTTGGCAAAAGGGGGAAAAATACACATCCTCAAATGCAATTGTAACCTTAGCCAGAGAAAGCGAATGATTTGCACGACTAAACTCACATTTCCCCCTTAATTCTACTCCCTGAGTTCGAAAAACCGGGGAATCAGCGTAGGATCAGACGATTGGTTGTTCCAAGGTCACCCCAGTAATACCCGGGGATCATTGCCCTCGACGAGATCTCACGGCCGTCCGGACGACATGAGCTTCTAACAAGCTGGAATCCATTATACAATCTAATATTATACTATAAATTACCGCGAAGAGTATATTTTCTACACAATGGAAACGGAGTTAGAGATTTTAATTAGAATGAATTGCTTGTCGGTTGAATTTTCGTCCAAAATACAAGAAGAGGAAAAAAAATCAGACAAACGGAAATAAAAAGAGGACCAGCGAGACACGGTTGAGATCAACTCATTCGAAATTTGCCTGACTCGAGCCAATAAAAGGCGACATTTACGGAAAAGTAAATAGTTTACATAATCTGGCCGGTCTGCCTTTAAAATTAGACGACGTCTCGCAGCTTATACCGTGGATAAAAATTTTTTAACGCACACTGTACGGATATACGTAATGACACATCTACCTCATCCAAGTCTTCGTACCTCATTATATTCGCTGAATATCTTCGTGCGAATATTGGGCCTGGAGAGTTTGTCGCGAATATCAATTTTTATGGAAGATTCGTAGCAGTATTTTTTCACCGATGAAACCTGAATCGAGATCGGTTACGAAACTGACCTCTCCCAGTCTGGGAATCAAAGGACGCTCCGCGAACCTAAGAATCCTCGAATTTGATCAAGATATCAAAATAACGTTTCGAAATTTATGCACCTTGGCCTATAACCGAATAAAGTAGAGTAGGTACCAACCTACAGTCAATCTTGTAGCCGCGCTGTACAGAGAACAGAGCAAACAATACCATTGCAGGTTTCGAAATTCAATCTGAAACGGAGACGGGAGAACAAAGGCTCGCTGATGTCATTAGAGTATCCGACCGTGTCCCGTTGATTGTAAAAAGTGGTTGATAAATTGGGCATAAATCTTCGTGTTCATACCGACGACGATAGCATGAGGTACAATGCTTTGCGAAATGAACGCAAGACAACCATCGTTGCGGATCTCTTGTCTCACGAATACGAGCTGTGTAGCAGAAACCGATGAGAAACTAGACCCATGAAAATTTGGATACTGGATTTTGGAGGTGCATGTATCGGAATTAAAATGAAATGAAATGAAACTGAATACGGAGGCACGGATAAGTCATGATCAGTAATTGGTACTCAGCCAAGAGACTTGCATTGCGAAAAAGGTTTTCGTAAGATAGTGTATTTCGTATGTAGAGATTGAGTTACGTAATTTGGGCGAGCAATGAAAGCTTTGATTCCTAACCTGACGAGACTGAATCAACAGTCCTGTCCAACAGAGTTGGACAAGTGGAGTCTGATGACATAAACGAAGAGGTGAAAATAATCAGCAACTAACATACGTACACCACTACACTACTGTGCACTGAAAGAGATCATAAACGGCATGGCATAGCATGGCATGGCATGGCATGGTTATCCCGCGTGACAAATCTTTCACCGAGAAATTAATGCGTCGGCAATAATAACTCTGCAATCCTACGCCAGTAGGTAACACTCGAGATTGCAAAACGAAACGTTACGCTTTCACGGTTTATCCTCCTATTAAGGTGGACAAATATTTGGCCGGAATTTTCGGCCGCAATGCAGAATTGGGAAAGGAAATATTTTGAAAATCATGTCCAGTCGTTACGTCATGGCGCGCAGTTTCAGTACGCAATACGAACTTGATACGTCGAACTCTCGGCGATCGACTTCGAATCGCAGCATCACGTATAATGCAACCTCGAATTCATTCTCCCCTGGTTCAATACAATACGTAACTGTACATCGTGAACAGTGAACAGTGAAAAGTCTTCGCCGAGCCAATTAGGTCAATCTGCGGTTTACAGAATCCTGTTACCGGTGGTCTCTGACTGGAGTCCAATTATGTAGCCCACAATATTCGTCAAGATATAATTTGTCATCGTCAACTGGGTTCCTTACAATATTTTTCAATATTGACACCCGATGCCTCAGATAGATCGCCAGGCTAATTTCACAATCGCTACAAAAAATCACAATTTTATCGACCATGGTCAAGAAAATTTGTGTCCTAAATTTGTATACTGTTAAAGGTCATCGAAATACGATGATTCGGGTATAACGGAGGAACGAACGATGATCTTATTCTAATTAGAAATGCCACGAACGTTTCTTTCGGATACATTCGTTCGGTGGATTCCACAAATTAGCCGTAAAAGTTTGGATTGAAAAATCGCACACATCGATCCCTCAATGTGCTCCTCATTTCAAAAATTTCGAGGCCTTCGTTTCGAACATTTTGTCAATATAATTCCGAGAGACTCGTGTAGCCTTTTCAAATCAAATGATCTCGGGGTTCTGCAGTCGCATCATCCCTCCACGGGGATTCATTTGATCGTCTGCAGAAATTCAAAAAATCTGTGTGATAAACGATTCCCGAAGCGAATTTCCAGAATATAATATATACCTCGTCTCGAAGCGGAGCCGGATGATAATGATTTATCGAGAACCGATAGAAAACGGAAAATATGATCCACAAGATTCCCTGAAGCGGGAGAAAATTTCTGGAACGTAGCTCCACATCCGTCGAGATCATTTTGTCTCTGCAGTTGGATGCAGAGTTCGCAGGACAGGCGCAGGACAACCCGCGGGATTGACTGACAAAAAGATCAGACTGCTACCCGCCCCTGTCCCGTGTTTCATAACCGGTCGGAGAGTTGAGTTGAGTTTAGTTGCAGAGTTAGCCGGCTCGGTCGCCGTTTCGAATATACGTAACCTTTCATGAACACTTCTATTGTCGAGCGTACGAGTGGACGTGACGAAACATCGTGGCGCATTACATGCCGCGGTGGTCCCGCGGCCCCCGCGCACCGTACAAGCGTGGGTTCATGTTCAGACTTGGGAAATAAATCCAAGACACCGTACGAGCTCACGACGAGATCATTAAACGATCGGATTCTCTTCAGAGAAGGATCCGGGGCAAAAATGACGAGTTAAGAAAACGAAAACGCGGCGACGGTGGAAATATTTCGAAAATTCTTCCACATACTGAGTCCGAGCAAATCATGCCGTTCGTTTTTTTTTTTTTCTCCACTTTCATCTGTCCCAAGAAGATGATCGCCGCGTGATGAATCCTGATGTATTCCACGAGGCGAATCTCCAAATTTCTCATCAATCAACAGCGAACGTACGTTGAACAGTCCGAGGGATGTGGATCAATGAAAATTGAGAGGTGTCTCATGATCGAGATGAATTGGTTGATTCCATGTTCGGAATATAGACGTGGGAATTCCGACTCACTGGTATCCAGTATTCGGATGTTCCATGACGGGAGTAGGCAACGGTAGCGATACCGCAGATTGACTCTCTTGGTGCTGGTTCATAATGTCATCTGAACGATCCTTTGTCGCTCGTTGGCTGCGGTGCATATCTCTTGCATAATAGCTCCGAGCTTTGATGTTTGAATGTGTTTGTGCTGCACTTATATGAGCCGGTGTTCGTACTACTTTGGATCTGTACGCGTATCTATGTATTCTACGTGAATGTGATTGTACCTGACGTGTATTTAGGTGTATACACCTACGAGCGGCAGCTGCTATCGCGACGTCTTATGTCGGCTTACGTAACTGCGGGAACACTCGGTAGAAACATTACCATATTATGACACCACCGCACCGCACCGCTCCGCACCGCACCGTATCGCCGAGCCAAACCACGCCGCGCCGCTGGAGCAAGCCCCCCCCCCCCCCCCCCCCCCGCCCTCCGAAGTGAGGTTCGCAATGGTCCCGTAACGCAATCCGAAGATCATGATGGAATATGCAATACAGATGCTTGTATGGTTGCTTTATGTTCTTGCAATCTTGTTGCGTGATCCCAGAGACGCCAGCTATGAAATTATCGCAGATTTATAATTACCAGAAATCAATTATCGGGAAAATTTGCCGATATTTCGGCAGTTATGTATATGTAGGCTGCGTGCATATACGTAGGCAGCTCTCTGCCTGAGCAGAAAATTCTCCCTATTATACTCGACCTTCCGTAAGCGAGATTCAATTTTTCGAAAAATCGTTATACCTGGCTAATATCGTGCAGCATAATATACGGAGGGAAAAGTAACGGCTGGGCGATCGATTCTTAATTGCATGGGTTTGCGATCAATCGGCAATTTTTAGCCTCCCCGATTCGACCACGTTGTTGGTCAATCGTTCGATTCGAACTGTTCGAGTAATCGGGAGAACCATTGTTCAAAAACTTAGCGATCGCGTCCCCAAAGAAATATCACAGATCTTCCGGGGATTAAAATTTTTGTTTGTAGCGAAAATTTTCAATTTGCTTTCTTCCGTTCTTTATTTCTCCTAGTGTCCTCTGCTTCCATCGGTCGTACTGCACGAATGGTTAACCCCTCAACAGATACGAAATGTACCGTTTCCGCTCCAACCACATCATGATATCGAGAAATTTATAACTGAATTTTCACTGTAAAAAAAAAAAAGAGAAACGCAGGAAAACACTCGTGGACGCCATTGAAGTATGTTACAGGAAATACCAATTACTCGTTCGTATATAGGATAAAACGAGCATGGAAAACGTTGATTCTCGATCCAGATAATATATGCCGTTTGTAACGTCGATTCTAGGTTAAAAATCGACGATTTTAGGTTAAAAATCGACGTTTCGGTTTCACATACATGCAATGAGTCCCTGTCCTGCAGAGGAAATCGGCATGAAAAAGTACGACAAAAGCTATCGTAAATTTCATTCGTGGAGCGAATCATGCCGATCATCTGAAATACCGATCTTTCTTTGGAAATATTTTAACACAAACATACCAATTATTTTCATTCCCCCTGCCGCGACTTTTACAGGAGCCGTTATTCAAAAGCGTGTATCTCAGCAAGGAGTGAATAATTTTCAGATTTTCGAACGCAAGACGAAAGGTTCGTTCTTTTCATTTCGAGTGAAAGAAAGTTTTGGAAAATCGGTCGACGCGTTCGGATTTTATCCACGTTGCAAATCCGGGTCCTGGGTTTTTTCGACCCACCCCGCAGGGTAGAAGGTATGTACGTCTCCTTCCATTCTGCCACCTCAATTATCCGAGCGCACAATGTACACCCACTACGAGTATAGAGCTATTCACGTAAGATTTTCACGCGCATATCCTTCTCGATTCCGGTACATGGTCCCGCAAGATACGGTATTAAAACTTCCCTGGCGTCCTGTGACCTAATGCAGTGTCCTGTGCGGCTGACCCAATTCGACCTGGCTCACTGACGGCGAATGATGCACCTTATTCAAGCTGCAAAGAATTCACAGAGCCCATTGCGAGGCTGTTATTCCAATATTCTATTCTACCGACCGGGGGAGAGGTCGATATCAGTCCGGTGGTTGCACGAGCAATATTTCCTCGCCTCGCCGGCTATTACGTGAAGCTATATCTCCACTGATTTCTGTACGCTCTCTGTACGCTGCTACAACTGGGAATTGCGAAATACGTAGGTGGATATATCATGGGACGGAAATATCCGGTTCACGGTGTTCTTCGTAATGAAACTTTTGAGAAAAAACGTGTATCGTTATCGTGATTTTCAGGGAGTCACTGAAAGGGCGCGTTAGGAAAATGCGTATTATCGTGCGAATTCCTTACGATATACCTACCTATACCATACTACATAACTCCGACGATGCCAGAGGTAGGCGTCACACTTTTAATACGTGAAATTTTGTGTGAAATTACACCCGGCTATACGTACTGCGTATAGGCCACAATATATCTAGTACCTACGTAAGGAGGTGGTTATATTTGTTTTGCTATTCACGATTGCCTACGCTCTTCCCCAGGCCTCCTCTGGTACAGCAACCTCCACCACGAGAACACGAAGAGACGTAGGTATGAGAGTCCACGTGCAGATATCTTATGAAACTCGTCGAGCAATATAATAGCCCCTCATAATATGCGAAATAAGAAGTTTTCAATGAATGAAATGAAATGAAATGAAATCGAATCGGATCAATCTATCGATTCGCTTATCCTCCCGTGATTATATCTGTAAGTATTACACGAACCGAAGATCGCAACGATCGCAATGACCTCACCGGTCGTTTGGTTTTCGCACGCTGAATATGCAATCATGATCAGTTCATTCACGTACGCGCATCGCGAATTAGAAACCACTCGTTATAATGCGCGATCATACGGTTATGGAGCTTCTAACGTTCGCAGCCGCGTTCGAGGCGCGGCAAAACGAAAGACAAAACCAAAAAACGATAAATACAGAAAAACTAAAAGATGTTTGAAACACGGTTATTGGCTGGAACCCGCCGGTCAGTCGTGACTCGACGTAATCGATATCAATTTCCTCATACTTAACTTTGCATGGCCAGCAGTACCTGCCTGTAGGTATAGATAGGTGATAAAACGAACTATCGTCGATTTTGTCACGCGTTTACGTCAGTACCTACAAATTACACATTTCGACTATAAAACGACCAGATATCGATCGCCGTGTTTCATCGTACTTTGGATTCCTCCATTCGCTGCAGTCGCAATTTGAATTCCGTGTGAGACGAATTTCGTCGTCGTACGTTGTGATTAGCGAATCGTGAATCGCGGAATGGGGCAGCGGATACCTGAAATGAATTTTTTTTTTCATACATCGTTCTATCTCGTATTATAGATCTACGGAGTTTCCCACGGTGAAATTTTCCACCTGTTAATACCGAGTGCCGATCAAACGACAACAGCTGTTGTTGGTTCGCGTTGAATGGCAGTGCCTCGCGGCTACATGGTTGCCTGGTAAAATGTTCTTACGGAATCAATAGACTCGCGGTCGTGTCATGCTTCGTGTTACGTAATCGCCGTAGGACGATGCCCCAACTGATTACAATCTTGACGCGATAATGATTCGCGAGTTTCTAGGTAGTTACGAATAATATCTAGCGTGAAAAAATTAGTCGGGCGTCCCAGATTATGCATGTATAGGCCCTATATCGGTATTATCAAGGCGTCCGCTATGGAGCCCTCCCAACTTTTGCCAAACCTTAAGGTTAATTCATTCATCCATGCTAATTTCGTCCGGAGGCGACAAACTTTTTTCTGAATAGGGCCTATTTGGGGCTTCTTTTCTTTATCCACGCTAATTATATCGGGGCGTGCGCGGTTGTTTCCCGACTACGGCCTATTTAAGGCTTGTGTATTCATCCAAGCCCATGTTATCTGGGCTAATTGCCTAGGTTTTCCTCGCTTGGGCCTATTCGGGGCTCACCAATGCATCTATACGCTAGCGCTGTCTGGGCTTGCCCAACTGGTCCCCAACTAGGGCCTGGTCTGTACTCCATTTTTGATCCGCAATGAAAACTTGCTGAGCTTTGTCAAATAGGATCTGTATGCCGCCGGCTCTTCACCCAAGATAAGCAATTCTGAAGTTATCGTGAGACGTCGTCGGCGATATAAACCGGTAGAATGCTACAAGAAATGAAAAAGTGTATGAAAAACACATTTATTTTTTGGAAAAATAATTATTACTGGCTTGTCTGTGACACAGAGTAACCATTATTGGCCCGAGTTGGGAAAGAACTATGGGTCCCAGACGGGAGTGCAACGTAGACCGGAGTTAGAAAAGCAATACAGGCCCAATTTGAGAACCAGTATAGGTCCTAGTAAGGAAAGTAATATAGGTCAAGCCAAAACAGCGTGACGAGATTATAATGGGCCAAAGATGGTGACCCAATTTGGACCTGGAAGAAATTTTTACACGGGATATGGTAGACTTTGATAAGCGATTGAATATAATACGAAGACCGTTGCGTTCAATTTTCCATGTTTGAATAATTACCGATCGTTCGTAAATACTTTGAGTTCTTTACTTTCACATAATCGCGGATCAAGAAGATTTTGCTTCGTGGGTCACAGCTTCGTTTTTTCGTGTCTCTTTCGTAAAAATCGAACGTTTTACGTACTCGGTTTCTCTCTCATCTCTAATTTTCTACTATGCTCATTCGTTTACTGGATGGCGAAAATACCTATGTACGTATCTATAATTTCTCGATTTATGATCCAGGCTTTCTTCGAACGCGTCGTAGGTATTGGGACTCGCTCAGGTAGGTACTCCGCGGACCTGAAGTATTAATTCACTTGCTGTACAATATTTATGAGCTGAAGTGAATATAGTTGTAAGAACCTGAACCCCAGCATCGAGTCGATCGTTAATGATTCTAATTAGCTAGGCGCTATTAACTAACCGTCGTTGAGCTGTCTGTAACATTTTCATCTTTTTTTACAACTGGTATGATACTCTGATTGGTTATATTACACATACTCGTATATGAGTGGAAATTTCAGTTCCGCAATTTTTCAACGGCAGTGAGACGTACAATTTCTTATCCTCAACGAATAATGGTAAGACAGTTATCTACGAGGTATATACTTATATAAAGATCGTGGATGGATGTAAAAAATTCGTTATCAAAGTCAACCTCGGTTAACAGAAAAATATTGCCGGGCTCAGGACGTTTATGAAATTGTTAGATTCGTGTACAGCAGATATTAATTAACAGTTACGTACATCAATCGTCCATATATTTATCGATTGAGAATCTGAGGATCGTGCAGAATATTGATATATGTATTTTTGGAATACAATTATTCGGGTATCCCATTTTACCCCGCGATCCTCGTCTTATGAACCGCGTTACTAATGCCATGAGGCCGTGAGCGCCAGAAGTAGGTACAATTTTGACGCCAGAACGTATTGCATACAATATTTTTCTCTCTGTGTGTATCCAGAAACATGGAGACCCGTCCGGAATATCGGAACTTCAAAATTGGTTGGCTGAACCAAAATCTTTCGGTTTCAAAAATTTCATTCTATTTCATTCTCATTCGTCGTGTGTTTTCGAGAGATACGATCTTTTGGTTTCATGATTGAACAAATTTGTTTTTCTTTCTGACGCCAAAAGAACGTATCGAACGTAATTCGGTCAATACGACCGTCGGGCATTATTCAGTAAAATTTATTATCGATCATAAAACCGAAGGTTTGTATCTTGCGAAAACAAACGATTTTTTGGCATTTGAAATGGAAAAAAAATTGAAGTTGCCATAGAACTCGCCATCTTAGGTGTACAGAAACCGTTTCGAAAACGAGAATCCCGAATTTTCGTAAACAACTCGATCGATTCTGACGAAACTTCGAGAATTCGTTGAGTATAATGGCAGAGAGTGGCCAAGTATTTCACTTTGTCAAAACAATGACCGCATTCGATGGAAAATAAACATTCGCCATGTTAACTAGGTTAGATTGCCGGCGGCGACTCCAGCGGCATCTTGAAACCAGGCTTTTGCTTTTGGCTTCGGTCGATTAATTTTTTAGCCCGATGTTCTGGACGTATTTTTATATTCCTCGATCAATGTAAAAAATAAAATATCATACGATTTTTGGCTTCAAGAACGCCGAAGAGCCGTATATAACGTCGCTCACGTCGTCACGGCACCAGCAACGCAGAATTTATGGGATGCAGGATTGTTTTCGGAACTGTATGTAATATTCTATATTGACCGAGAGACTGACCGTGAGATTTAGGTATTTTACGACATCTAGACGTTTTTATTCTGAGTTTAATTACCCTATACGCTCATTTTCATTTACCATACTCACTCACCTATGTTAATTCTAGATAATACACGTACGAAATTGTTCAACGTCACATTCGTAATGGACGGAATCATTTCGGAAGTGAAGAAACACATCCTGTCGGTAGGTACCGCCCTATCTTCCATCCTGTTGTTGCGAAACGCGGCAAGCGGTTGCTCGACGTTACATCCATTAAAACTATCTTCAATCAAGACGATCTTGTCTACATATTATTGTTCGCATCCGCGGAACAATAAATTTTTCCCCACTCTTCTCTGTCATTTTTTTCGTTCTACGTTGCCGATTCTTTTTCATCGTTTTTGACAAACCACTCGAACGCGATTTGACGAAGCTCTTTTTACGAAGATTTTTTCTCCTTCGCACGGTCTGCGCTTTTTTTTCTGTATTCTTTTTCTGTTTACACTTAACCTGATTCACTTCGATCCCCGTTCGTCGGGAAGAAATCGTTTTTCGCATTCCCTGACTCTGCGAAAAAATTTGCTTATTCATTTATAAATTGTAATTATTATTCATTTATAATTTCAAGGATTGCCAAATCCTAGACGCACATGAATAACTAGGTGTATAGGTTTCTATGTACAGCCATGCGGACTATTGTTATCTTTGCCTTGTTGCGTCAACGACGTACCAACTGCGTACTGCGTGTAGTGAAGCAGACCCATACATATAGGTATATACCTTCCACAAGTAGAAACAAAAAATGATATGCAAAAAACCGGTAAAAACAAAAAATCATTGGAACGAAAAAAATTGTTAATCAATACTGCAGGATTCGAGTCCTATATCGAGCAAGGTCGTCCGATGTTGGGCGGATAAGAATCGATCTATCCCATAATCGACGACGTATTTTTCTCCACCTATATTGGACATCGACGTCCCGTGTGATACTATAATCTCGCTGTCATTTGCATATGATTTTCAGAGAAAAAAAAAGCTTTTCAACATGATGTCACTGCAGTAGTTGCATAGATATATATATCGAACGAAATTATTTCCAAATTTCATGCTATTCACGATCAACGGCTCAATGGAGCTTTTCAGACGAGAATGAGCGGAGCGCGTTATATTCACTGGTATCTTTTATCTCTGCTTCTTAGCTCTGAAAAATCAATTCAATGGGCTAGGAAACAACAGAGAAGAAGAAAAGTGTCTGCTACAACAATCGGCGCGAGGCTTGTTCCCAGTGATGATGTATAATGGCAAATGAACATAATATAAACCGTTCAAATGTGGTTCACAGTCACATGTAATCGTGCTAATTGATACATAACTATGTATTGCATACCAACTTATATTTGTATCGGATTGTTCCGCGTAAACTTTGTTCAACGTTCCCGCTCAAGCGTGTAACAGTTCAAATATGGTTTACAGTCACATGTAATTGCGCTAATTGATGCATACCTACGTATCGCATGCCTACTTATACTTATATTGGATTGTTCCGTGTAAACTTTGTGTAATTTACATAACGCATACCTACATCGTAAGACGAACAGACACATTTTTCTCGTATTGCCATTGTTTGGCATCAATTCATGTCCAATATGGATTCGTGCGGATGTATAGGAGACACTTATAACTTTATCAAGCCAATTATCCGTGCGAATGAACAGAGGGAATAACGGATCGAAAGTATCAATAACCGGAGATCATTGGGCAAGGGAAATCGGCGAATTAGTGGGCAAATATTAGGCAACACTTCATCTTCTGATCAATTCGATTCTTCATTAATTCCCTCTATTCCAAAATCCACAGATTGCAGCATTAGAGTTTCGTGTATTCTGTGTACAGACTCTATACATCATATAGTACATAACCTCGCGAGCGTAATAGCTGTGCTGCAATTCGAACCATCAATTTTGAAATCGTTTGCAAAAGTACAGCAATATCAGCAATCATTCCGCAAGCTGGTAACCATACACACACGCGCGCACACACACACGGAATGACCCAAAAATCGAAGGAGAAATATTGTGAACGAATCGAACGATCGAGCTCATTGTCAGTTCCCGCGGTTCTTTCGTTGTACAAATTTCTCTGGGTAGAGGTCAACGGCATGAGATTCTAATTATAATCAACGTATCGTAATCCTCCCGCAGATCTGTGCGATCGACTTAATCGATGATGAGTTTTGCGGAGTGCCTCCGTCCCGATGGACAGAAGAAAATGAAAGAGTATAGGCTTAATGTGGAAAATGCGAAATGCAGATGCGCAGGTAGGTGAGTATCGAATAATATTACATAATGACGTCTGCAAGAGCGCGATAGTTGGCGATAGTTGTTAAGTCGGCAATACAGGTACCCAGAATAGCTGAGTGCCTGCGGTGCGCACACCTAGAGTAAGTTGGGTGGCGGATACTAGGTATACTTATACTACAATGAAGGCAAAAATGTAACGTGAAAGTATCCGGTAAAATGCTGAGCTCTCGTTGGCCGACATGAAAGATTACGCAATGCGAGTGGGCGGCCACCCAGCTCAACTCAACTCAGCTCAACTCAACTCAACTCAACTCAACTCAACTCAACTCAACTCAACTCAACTCAACTCAACTCTTTCCAATGTATAAGTAATTGTGTTCAAATGACGCTGAATTGTATTGCATCGGTTATAGCCGGTATATGGATATGTATGTAGAGATACGAGAGTGTGTGCTGTATCCCACTCGTCACTGCCGCTTGAGAGTAACCAACACGAAACTGTCCTTTGTCTACCTCAGCAGCTAGTGTTGGTGATCGGAATTCGACCGTTGTCTGTCTCGAGGTTGACCCTAGCCTCGCAGCAGCTCAATGCATTCCGCTCCGCTGCATATCGGCTTTTATGTAAATTTAGATCCCCTTCAACTACAAACCCGAAATGCATGCACTGCAGAATGACATGTTATCAATTAATCGGTGATGTATGGTCCGTTCTTCTGGAAATAGCTTCGTACCGATTTTGGGAATTTATGGATCCGTTGTGCAGGATGAAGAAGACGAGTTCGAGTCTTCAGCCCTCGATGAGTATCCCGTGAAAGGTGCTGAGCGAGGAATATTTGAAATATTTCCTCTCCGCTTACGGTTTCACGCGATAAATTCTCACTGGTTTAGGAAACCCGAGGAGTTTTGGTATCGAGGTATCGCGCCCGGAAGATCGAGTCAGTCCGTCTGTACGTCTGTCTGGTATCGGAGGCTGTGGAGTCCGCACGTGGACCTAACTTAAACTTATAAGGTCAATCAGTCTGATTGTAATTTATGTCCGTTGCCTAGTTAGATCTCTGGCGTGGATTCAAAATTCACGCGCATATAGAAAGCACATTTTACACATGTGATTTGAGATTTCTGATGTGGGAGAGCCTGCTAGCTATATCTATACCAGGTGCTGAAATTTCAGGGAAAATACAAGCTCCCGATGCGTCTGATGTGCAATATGCGTCTGTTCTCGAAAACTCTATAATTTTTCAGCATTTTTGGAAATTCCTTTAGTGAAATTTTCGCGTCACGCTTACGCCTGATTGGGTCAAGTAAGGGGGGGCCCAGGTGCCAATTGCGAAGCTTGCATCAGCCGCGTTAGTCGCAAGAAGAGCCGCGTGCTTTCGCGATTATGTAATGAAGGGTGACGCAGAGTCTGGACCTCGTCGAGAAGAGGGTGCGGTGCAGGGTGCCACGGAGTTAGACGAAATCGGACGCGTTCGTTGATTGCCTTCGACGTAATAGGGCATGACGTTCGAGCGCTGAATCCCGGAGTGTCGCGATCTTCGTGAGTACATGTAATTCATCAGACGATGGCTTCAATGGCTAATAGACAACTTCAGCGGGTCGATTTCTGCAATATTTTTCTTCGACTTGCATTCACCTCGAAACTGTACTCACATGGTTCCGACAAAATGTATATGATTCGATGAATTTTTGGCACTCTCATTCGGTCGTATTTTCTCTTTTCCTAAATCCACGTGCGATACAGGATTAAATTTAAGAGGAATGTCGCGATTTTCGACAGGTACGTAATTTGCCATGCGAGAAACTCTTTCGTAATAGTTAGTCAAGTAGTTAGTAGAGACATCTTCGCGGTGTGTAAATTATGTACTCTTTTTTCTCTTTGCTCTTTCTTTCGCCGTTATATCTTCAGTTCAAAAACGTTTGAACTTTATCGCTCAGTCGCGGTAGTGGGGTCTCGACTGTATTCGTTCCATAACATATTATTGGCACATATTTTGCGCGGCCTATACTTGCCGCCTCGATCGATCGCAAGTCTGTGTACCTACCTAAGTAGACTCGAGGTGAGTGCGGTAATTGGACTCTTTGGCGAATTGGACTACTTCGAGCACCGATACGCGAGCGGAACTTGTAGCCCATGTAAAAGGAATACATGAATAATTCAATGATAAGAAATCGCAGTTTGCTGGACATTCAGAGAAAGAAAAGAATCGGTGGAATTCCGTGATTTACTCTCCCGCAGTGCGTCCGTGTACAGTTGTACTCGTTTATACTTTATACTTAGCTGCGAATCGGTGCCAATTTTTCACCGCCACTTCGGTTTAGCTGCATATTGTGGATATATCCCGTTCTTCCAGTATGTAAATCGCCTGGTGACCATTTGCTCATGTTTTACTTGTACCATTTACATGAAAATATGATTTTAAAACATACATCATATCCTGTATATATCATGTACTGTATATTCATGTGCTCAGAAGACTTACTGTGAGAAATTCTATTCGTTTTGTGTGTTCTTCTTTTTGCGCCATTTCACAAGGACACATGCTCATGCTTGACTATCCGTTCGATGGAAAGAAAGAAAGAAAGAAAGAAAGAGAGAAATGAGAAACTAACCGGACATCGAGATCGGAGGCCGATTTTTTGAAATCGAGGAAATTCTATCGGGCCTCTGATTTCTGTGAGTAAGAAATCGAAAAAGTTTCTTACGTTTTGACTTTCTTCGTCTTCGCATACCTAAATGAAGTTAAATTGAATTTGTTTGTAAGGCGATGTTCCCACATGTATGTATATATATATATATATATGGATACGATACGTCTCCTAAAACTCCGAAAGTTCGTATATAAGGCCAAACTGTTACGTAGTGAAAAGTAATAGTTGATGTATTGAATTATGTTATATTAGTACATACTTGTAAAGGTATGTATTGCATTAATTATTGTCTTGGTTAATTTGTTCGTTATACAACGGTCTATAACTATTACCAAACAATAGATTATTCCGCAGTGTGGGCTGGTTAGTATATAGGTATAGAGGCTGTCTTATGCAAGCACGTTACATACATTTGGTTACATTACCAACGCGGCTTACGTAATCTGGATTATAAGAAGAAGAAGAAAAAGAAGAAGAACCAAAATGATAAAATAATGAGAGAGACGAAGAGGGGAAGAGAGAAATAGGAGAAGAAAAAATCACGAACCGGAGGAAACATACAAATTCTGTCTAGCTAAACATTTACGCACGTTCTATATCCGAGTGAAGTATATAGCGTAGGTGTAATCTTTATGCCGGTATCGTCATACTGTGTAACTAAATCGGCCTATATACATATTATAGTGGACAGAATTTCAGAACATCGTTTCTTTTTCGTATTTCTTGGTTTTCAACCTGCGGTAGTCGAAATATGAATTTCAAACTGGAATGAATTTCTTATGAACCTGCGATTTCCGAGCCGGATGATGAATTGTAGGGAAAACCCTGAACAGTGGAATACGAGAAGTTTGCCATCGTATGAATTATCGGGATGGGATTTGAATTCTTTTTTTTTCCTCCTTCGGATCGTAGAGACGAAATTTGAAAATTGTGCGGATATTTGAAGATCTTCGAATGTCCATCCAGACGCGGGACGCTGCTCACGTTGCGCATTGAAAGTGAATTTTGTGCAGCGAGTAACGATGTGATGTTGGCGAAATTTTCGTCTCGTTACGAAATGATTCTATTACCTCTGGCACCTTGGCAGGAAAGGGTCATATAAGCGTACTCGCGTAAGAGCTTGTTACATGAGCGTGTAAATATTTCGCTTATACTTCGTTTAAGCTACGTTTGTATTTACTGTATCTGATAGGTGTAGGTATGTATGTACCTGAAATTATGTAAGCGGCAAGTTGCGTCGCGGTCTCGTAAACCGCACCGCGCCGTGCCGCGCTACGCCACGCCGCGCGCTTGACGTTTATGTAACACGTGTTACGCGCGCTATTTGACGAATATCGCTCCGCTCCGTTTCAACGATACCTGCCGTACCGCTCTTCGATAAGGTAGTGATTTACAGGTTTCTGATTTACCGGTAGAATCGTAGTTGCCTCCATGATTCATCCCTCGCGTCACGTTTTGTCTAGGATTCATGTAATCCTTATATAATTTGATCGGACCAATGCCGGGATAACTCTGATTGACTCAACAATCATTTTTGTTCTCAAATTTTCACCCTCTCTGTGTTATCTGCAGAGCTCCGTCGTCAAGTAACGCCCTGTCGGGTGGCGTCTGCGGCTTGCGCGAACTATAATATAGATTCGGTCGTGAATCCAGTTTCCTTACTTACCTACTCGCCACAAGATTTGCAGGATATGCTGCGCGAGACTTGAAAACAGACCTCGAAGATACAGAACGGAAGTGAACGTCTTGTCAGACGCCTTTCAGATGTCTTCTGGCCCCGTTTTCCGCATCTTGAAGATACCTCGCATCCGGAGAACGTGTTCCTCACTCTAGACGACTTTTAAATATAAAAAACCGAGACGTAAGACGTCCCATTGGCAAATCTCCGTCCTCGTTTATCTGGGGACGATGTATACTTACTGCGGTTGATTCGCGGACGGTTTCGTCCCAATTGTTTTCTGTTTCGGCATGATCAGACAATCCATTTTGACCACCACTGAACGCTGACGGCAGCGCCAGTCAAGTGCCAGTGAATGGAAGTAACTGGACGATCTTCTGCTGTCTAGTGTCCGATCTCCGAGTCTCCGACGACAGTTTAATACCGATACCCAACCTCGTAATCTATTTCGGCAAATTGAAAGTTGTCATTCCAAAGTGATAATCGTTCAGAAAATTGTTGCTCAATGAATAATAAATACTCGTTGTATAGGAAAATACAGCTACGAAATAGATTACGAGGTTGGGTATCGGTATTAAACTGTCGTCGGAGACTCGGAGATCGGACACCGGACAGCAGAAAATCGTCCAGTTACTTCCATTCGCTGACACTTAACCGGCGCTGCCGTCAGCGTTCAGTGGTGGTTAAAAGAAATTGCATGAAATTGCCCAACCAGAAAACTATTGGGACGAAACCGTCCGCGAATCAACCGCAGTAAGTATACATGTTATACGTGTAACAGAAAGCAAGTTATGTAAAGTTTCGTGGAAATTCATGAATTTCAACGAAAAGAGTTGGTTAGTTATACAGAACGGTCCCGAACGCCGATCCTTCCCAGATGACAACAATCCCACGAATGCCTGAAACTTTTCGAGAAATTGGAAAATTACGTAGTTTTCCGTACAAAAAATTGTTGGTTTTCCAGTTTCGTCCACAAGAATAAAAGATTTTCACCAATATTATCAAATTATCAATGATTATATTACGCATTTGTCAGTTTGATGTGCTAGATCGTATAGATTGTCCGAGAATTGTAGCTCATCCAACGGGAAGAATGAGAGGGATAATGCTCTTCAAAGAATCAGAATCACTGCAATGCTGAAGCAACGTTCCTGAATAATTCATATGAATTATATATAGTGTAATTTTGGTGACTTTTGACCTCCAATGTCTCTGAATGCTGTGCTGAAATATAATTATTTGTAACATCGAGACACACGTGTATACCAAAATGCAGTTTTGAAGGAACTTTTCAGGCAGTCGGGCCTCTTCGACATTGTCCCGTGATCTATCATAATCTTCGCGGCTTATGCAGATATTCCAAACAAGAAAATCCATGGTCGTTCGAATTTTCGGCGCCCACTCAGTATTCGAATGTCCATTTCGTCATCAAAGTTTGAATATTTTGTCTCGTCGCATCGAATACCTCTAACAAAAGCTTTCGCTTCTTCTTTTCTTCCCGGATACTCGAAATCTAATTCAATATGCGGTCTTACGCGTAACTGTATTCACATTCGTTCGTGCGATGTGAAATATGAACACCGCCCTCAAACTTCACGTGTACGATAATTTGATTGTAATTAATTATCGATTCCCCATACGGCTGCACGGATAACGAACGTAACGGGAAAGAAATACTCCAGAGACGCCGAAATCGTCGGTTTATGGTCCTCTCGAATTGGACCCTCGGAATGTTCGACCCTAGATTATGGAACTTCATATGAAATTTGCGGTCAAGAATACGAGCCAAAATTTAGTCGGCATCTCAGCAATTATTCTGAGGTTGAGGGTAAATTCAAATTGTTGTTGGCTTGAGGGTAAATCTTAGCAAGAAATTGCAATACTCGAAACTCCAAAATTCGTTTCCGCAAATTTGAAATTTCGTCTGGACATCAGCATATGATTTTCTTCTAAGCTATCCCAGCTTTACCCGAAGATTGAAGAATATTAAACAAAAATTGCAGGAGTTCGCGATCCTCAGTATGATTCGGCGACGAATGAAGAAGTCCAAAACGCCTCCTGCGTTACAATAATCCTTACAGGATATCATCCGTGTTTCAGCGTAGTAGCCAATACATTGAGATGTAGATATGCTGATGTCGGATTCGAAAAGGGGTCCCTAGCTTCCTCAATATAATAAAAAATCCGCTCTTCGAGAGCAAGCCTGCAAGCCAAATTAACACAAAACCGATCAGCAGTCGCAGTGTTTAAATTCCGGGCTTGAATATGCTTTGCAACGCTTTCCACTGCTTTGAAGCGTCTTTGACGACTGCGGCTTCATACGACCTTTTCATGGTATTTATAACTATTTCAATTTCTAGTTCCCCGTTACCAGCTATCTCGGAAGTGCAACTTCAGTCAGCAGACATAGAGAAACGTTCACAAGTAGGTACACACAGCTGAGTTACTCTATAGCAATCCGGGAAGCTGACGCCGCGCCGATCCAAAGATCTACGAATTATCAAGAAATAATTTCAATACACTCATAACTCTGCATGAAATTGTGATAATTTTACTCTGTATTTGCGACACGAGATAATAATTCCTGAAACAGAGTGGACACAGGAAAACTCTGATGGAATATGCTTGGAGTTAAGTCAGCTCGAAATCGAACTCAGTGTAGCAAATTGACGAATCAATAAAAAATTTCCCAAATTTTCCAATTCCCGGTCACGAGAATGTGCTATAACCGAATGAAGCAGACATTTTCCCGAACACTGATTGTCATAAATTTGCGGATGCAAATAACGAAGCTTTGTTTCGCCCGATCATCTTGACTCGCAGACTCAATTACAAGTGCAACTTGGTCGACAAGGAAATATCGTTAAAAATAACAGCAGTTCCGTGTTTTCCCTCATTTGGCAGTGCCGCTATCAAGTATACTGTCCACACTCATTGTCGGGCACGTATCTCCGCATAACACATGTCGCACGTTCCCATGCGGGGGCTTCCAAAGAGAGAAGCTCAGTACGTGGGCAAGGTGAACGCATGAAAGTTTCAGTTGCCGCTTTTCTCGCGCGTCACATTTGGATCGTAGTCGAGACTTGGCCGTTGAATTGACAACATCATCCGTACCGTCCCTCGAATTTCGTTCTCATTTTCCATCACCAAAGATTCTCCATCTCTTCCGTTTCCAAAACATAGTCGAATCGGAATACTGATCGCAGAATAGCTGCAGGAACTGCTTTCTCCCACCTTTGCAGCTGGTCCGATTCCCTAATAATGATCCGCGCGTAGGTTACACAGCACCGTACAGGAACTGAACAGGAGCCAAGTGCCTTGGGAAATGTTCGGAGAAGGCGGTCGCTTTCGGAATGGCTTCGGTAGAGCCCAAAACCATTTCCGCTTTTATCGTGGTCGCCTTTCTTCGTCTTTTTATTTTTTTCCGTCTCTGTTTCACACGATTTCAGATATCGTCCCACGGAATGGATACGCGTCTACTTCACCTGCGTGGTGAGTACGTCGAACCTATGACGAGGATCCATAGATCTACAGAACCGAAATGATCACGCGCTACGTCAGGTGTTAGGACCATATTCCTCCACCTCAATTAGAGCCTTCGCTTATCGAGCTTCCATTCACACTGTACCTGCGTTGGCTGGCTTATCCAGTTCGTTGCTAATTTATTGCAAGGGTTCTTTTTTTTCGAGAGGCCGGAGCCTGGATAGAAGCGATAATTATCTGGCGAGTAAAACATGCTCAGGTTCCAACCGATCCCTTATATTATTCGTAGGTTTCACCGTGATACACAGATACTCTGATTGCGAGTAATGTCGTGCCGTAGCGTGACTGCGGAGCACATACTTTGGATTATCAGAAAATTTCAAGAGATTCGTCGGAGTCTTCGTAATCGATTTATTATTGATCGGTGAATTTGGTATATAAATGAAACGTGAGGTCATGCAGAGTTACAAATCCGAGTTATACGCTGTACTCTGCCATCTTGTTCGCTGAAGTTTTCAGTCAACGAACACGAATTGACTCCTCTTCAATGGATTTGATTTTTCTGAAAATGATTATAAAACTCTCCCGTGATTTTCATTTTCGACAAAATCGCTGGAAACTATATTTTTCAATTACAGTTTCAACGAAGTGGATCGTTAATGACGGTATCTTTCGATGGATTTTTTTCGGGAAAACGAGCCACAATCTCATTCGGTTTGTAGTGGTAACGAAGTTTCGGAAGTCGGCCATCGGCGAATGATTCCCGAACTCGAGAGTGGAATGAAAATTCTGCTCTCGCCTCGAGGTATGACATTCGATAAACAAATTGTCTCAGTCGTAGCCTCAGAAAAGTTCCAACCACTTTTTACGTTTCCAAAACCCGAGAAGACTAAACTCCGTCATAATCTGGAGCCCGGGAATTTTCCCGATCCAGATATCTTCTCTTCGGATAGAAGAGTAAATTATACGTCCTCTTCCGCTTCGGTATGCGCCAGAGTGATTGATTGACTTACTACTGCAGAAATTGAATTATCAGGACCGTCCAGAGAGCTGGAGCGATATTAAAACTGAAACTGTTTCCGGGTACAAAACCATTATATTTTAATGAAAAGATCTGATCTCGTAGATTGGTGATCATCCGAAAGAGCGATTCAATTCGGTGACAAAAGTTGTTGACTCCGGCTCTAGGCCGTCCGCGAATGAAATTTGTTCGAAAATCAAAATTCAGATCCGCCACGTGATTGTTACGGCATGAAACTAATTTCACGTTCCTTTTCGACGATCTTCACGACATTTTATACGAGGTATTCGACATCGATTCCTAATCCCTGACAGAAGCAGCCAAGTTTCTTGATTGATCCTCATTTTACATGAAATAAATATTAACACTTGATCCATTTATCTCCTTGTCGCATTATCGGGAATGAATTTTTCTCGATTTTGTCATAACGCGTGTGCGTCCTTCCGCTTTTCGTCATCGGCAAATTTCGTTGATGCGTCGGTGAAGTATGTAAACTTGAAAATTTATTTCGGAATTAACTTCAGTTGGACGTATCATCGAAGTTACATCGATCATCGACTCCTAATTTCGAACCGATTTTGTCTGCTGAAATATTTCGGCACATGCTTGATATATTGTGGAACCTATACAAAAAAAAATGTGTCAAAAAATCCACGACGAATCATTAATTGTATGGGAACTCGCACATCTGACCGCCACGCGCGAGCTCTCGTCAATGGTTTCCAATTGTATAACGTGCTGACTATAGAAGCTTTGCTCTTCGCGCACTCGGACATTGATCACGATGTCTATCAGGGAAGCTCAGCTTTAGTAATTCAACGAACCGGTTAGGTGCAGTACAGAGTTTACTCATACTATTTGACAAGAGAGCATTTGACAGCATCGCAAAGAACGATTTAATTATAGTGAATTGCAGCGAACTAATTGACTTAAGTCACAGGTACATACACACGTACGTGCGTATATGTACATACCTACTCTCATTGTCACCGCAGCTTTGTCACGGATAAAAAAGAAGAGGTAAAAATTTGTCTTATTGTTATCGGTGATAATACGTGCTCCTCAATCACGTCACTCCGGTGACGCACGTGCAACTCGTGACGTATTCAGCTGCGAAAGCAGATATTCACGAGGAAATCTAGAATTCCTTGTGACGTAATTATACGATGATCACACAATTCTTCTCGAGCACTGGGAATCTAAAATTTTCTCAACCAGAATCGCTGACAGGTGTCTCTTACTGAATTTCTAACGTTCGTACATACACGGTTAGAAATAATTTGTGTAAATGTTAAATTTTTCGCATGTTAAATTTTTTTGTCAAAATCAACCGTTTTTTTAATTTAAAATATTGCGTCAAAATCAACCCTTTTTCGTGTCGATTCAACATCACCTATCTATGTTGAGTCCATGGAAATCTTGAGTTTCAACTTTAACATCGAATTCCCAAATTTCAACGCAAAGGAAATGCAAATAAGCTCACACGCAAGAAAAATGTCAAATTTGATGTTACCTCGCTGTCCGCGTACTCCACCAAAGGCGTTCGGGTGCTAAACTTTCTCGCGATTGAAAATGCAGTGCAACGTCGAAACAAGAAATTGTCTGAAATCCAGAGTCCGGGATTACCGAATCACTCGGAAATTCCGAACACGGACCAAATCAGTACTTGTGTATGAATTTTTAATTTGGTCACTGGCCACATGGAAACCAAAGTGCAAAAAAAAAAACGTAACTCGGTATTGGTTGAATTGAGAATTATTTGTATAATGAAAGTTGACAGTATGTATAGGAAAAACCTAAGGCAAATCAATAATTATCCACACAAAAATATCAACGCGTGCCTGGAACACTGTTATCCGAGTGCATACATACATTACTTCGACGTCGAATCAACTCTCGGAGAATGCGGTTATTACGAAAACAGGATGTTACCTTCGCGTTGAATCTTTAACATTATTTTCAATCAACACTTGACGCTGATGTTTCATGTTGAATTGACGTGAATTTTATAGTGGCCCGGACCTGCTGGGACATGTAAATAATGTTAAATTAAAAGTTTTTTTTCTAACCGTGTGTATTGGAAAGTGGATCGAAAGTACATTGAAAATTTCGTCCTCTCGCAGAATAGCTGCTGCTTCCTCGATGATCGATCCTTTCCAAACGAATGCTTGGAAAAATTAGAACGAATTTCACACGCGCACTTTTCAGCTTTTGAAGATAAAGCAAAAATCTCTTTTCGGAAAAAGGACCTCGAGACAAGATTTTGCTCTTCATTTTTCTGCTCTGTACGGCCTATGCGCGAAAAGTCTAGAATTTCGACTTCGACTTGTCTGTAAAACTCAATTTCTTATAAAAAAAAGAAAAAAAAAAAAAAAAACAATAATTCGAAGACATCGGTGGAGGGTTGAGAAGTGTGTCGAAATTATTTATCTGTACATTACTCCCCCTCGGACGACATTCGTCGTACCTAACGGTTCGATCGCCTGCTAAGAGAGGGAATGAATGCTCGTCACAGGTGTCGAGGAGACGAAAAATAAGAGGGTGGTACCCACTTTCGGATGAGCTTCGGCGTCAACGTCGGGGGCGTGAGCGTCGCGACGCCGGGGCAGTTCTGTCCGTCACTGACACGCGAGGCATCATCCAGTTCACCACGCGACTCGCGGCTTTCCGATTTATAGTCCACGTGCACTGTCGTCGCGACGCGATCTGCACAGGCTGCTTCTTACTCCCTCGCACGTGGTATCTAATACTGGAGAATTTTGAGGAAGTGAAGTTCGCCGACGTCAACCGATTAAACACTTTTTATCCGTTTTTCATCTCCCGCGTGTCAATCTCTTCGCAGTTATTGTAAATCCACAAGAAATGAAATTTCAAGCCTAAACGAATTCGGTGATGAGAGTTTCGGGTTAAATCCTGTTAAACTACTTCGTCTACAAAATCAGTGTGAAACGCCTGTGCGAACTTTCATGAAAGACTCGAGTTACACGTTCGGCTCCACATTTTTATAATACATAGTGTTTTATTACGGTATCTGAGTGTGGATACCGGGGATCCACGCGATTCATCATCGGGAAGTACAGTTGGTCTGACGTGTGATGACGGTTTGGCTTGTGCAACGATCACTGTGAAAAATATGTGTGAAAATCGATTCGCGAATTCTCCCCCTGCAACCTGTGCACGATATCTGCGGATGCGTTGATCGAAAGTTTTTCTTCGTCAATTCAATTGAAGATCGCCGAAGATTTTCAACCAGATAGAATTCAAGCGATGCGTATATATCGGACGAAGAACCGAATATCATTAACATTTTTTGCTCCAAGATGACGATCTACGGTTTGGTTTTTGTTTTTGATTTCGTTGGTTTTACAATCCAAACGCGGAAGTTGAAGAAATGAAAGACGGATCAACTGGCACGGGGCTAAGTTGTTTCGAAATTCATGAACACCGATCCATAAGCCGAAATCTATCCAGTCGATAATCAATTCGCGTGATCGCGAGAAAGGAAGACAAAGGGAAGACAAGGAAGTAACTGTCCCAGCTTGTAAATTTTTGTTTGTCCCGGTCTCCTGCCTGCCGAAAAATGACACCCCTGCGATCACGATCGCGTTTTGAGTCGATAGAACAAAACAAGGCCGTGGACATTTGGATGCGTGTATAAATTTCTTGATATTTCCGCGTTTCATCCACGCGGTCAAAGTTCACGCTCCCAATTCTATTTCTGTTCATGCTGTAACGAAGTATGAACGAAAACGGAAAAAGAAAGTAAAACGCGAAATAATCGCTCGCCGCGACGTTGACGGTCGGAAGCAGCTAAGCATTAACGTCCGATTTTGAAACCCAGCTGTATCCGGAATCGCACGAATTATGAGTCGCTATTTTAGCACGATTGATCGAACATCGTTGAATTTTTTATTCCATGTCACAATAGGCGCGTGGCTGGTTTGCATTCGGTAGGTAGCCCTCGATAGTTTCAGTCCCGGATTCCGCGTTTCGGTCTGGCGGAAATTACCTTTTTTTCTTTTCATACCACCGGCAAGATTTTCCGGCGATACCGCCACTTGATTCTTGATTCTCGCTTACTTGGCACATCGCGTCGACGTTGTACCTCACTGTTTCTCAAAATTTGTGTCGCCGTGGTTCTTCGACGAGTTCGATTATCGTTGGCCAACTTCCGGGCAGTTTAATCGCAACGTCACGTCGGCCACGGCGAACTGGAAATATAACAATTTTTCAATTTTAAAAGCTCGTGTGTTATTACCTGCGTTTACTAACTCACGAGCTTTTCACACCTCAGGGGATCGATCCTCAACCGTCAGCTACCTTTCTCTCTTCATATTATCCATTTCTGACTTTATATTCGGTGTGAAATCTTTAGCCGCTCGACGATTCCGGTGCAAAAATGTTATCGATGGTTCTCGTTCTCGTCAAAAAAACAAAGAGAAAAAACAAAAAAAACAAGAAATTTGTCTCACTTTGGCGTACAATAATTCTAACGTCGCATGCCATGATGTTTAGCACGAAATCCGCACACACGCACAGTCGCAAATATAGTTTATTGATTCTACTATTTCATTTTATAGGTACGTCTTCCTCTCGCGGACGTATTAATTTGAAAGAATTTTTCCTACCGTTCAAAGAGCAAATATTGTTTGCGAAAAAATAGAGTTCCGAGTAAATCCGCGGCTATGTAGCAGCCGACGTGTTTGGTCGTGGGAAATAGCACCGGGTGCCGAAATATTGGTTCACTCATATTTGTTGGTTTTTTTCCTTTTCTCTTGTACTTCCAATGTACTCTACGGTTGGTTATTTTCGCTTTGCTGTTTTCTATTTGTTCGTTTTTTTTTCTTTCTATTTTCACATTCGGCGGAGAGTTCCCTAGAGCAGCTAGTTTTCGCAGGAAATTTTTTGCCTGCCTCGCGAACCCCTTCATTTCCATTTCACTGGCCGCCTTGTTTTTATTTAACTTGAATTTTCTGTCGACCAACGAGAAATGTGGATTGTGGCCGCCAGTGGTTTGCGGCGAGAAAACTGACTGACTGTGCAAATCTCGAGCTGCTAATCAATCATTGTGTACTTTTTGGCTCCCTACCTATATAGAGTGTAGTATAAGCAACCTCGTAGGAATGATGAGATTCCCGGAGACTTGTTAGATATCGAGAGAAAAACAAAAATGGGAGATGAAAAATTTCATCCCCAATTTTTGTTCGTAACGATGAAGTAGACGGCGGGTAGAATAATAAACTGCGCGTACCTGCAGCATTACCATAAAGGGAATAATGAGATTTTTGTTTGCGAGAAATTTCGTGCAATTCGAAGCGATAAATCCGAAAAATTTCCATCAACGATTCCACATTCCATTCGTTTTCTAATAACCGTCGTTTTATTGCGGAGCCGCGAAGAGGGGCGAGAGTGACAAATAGCGCAATGAAACGGAAGAATTGCGCGCAAATAAAGGAACAAATTGGAAAACAAAATGGCAGTTCTCGCATTCTGAAACACGCGAATGTTTTTCCACATCAATATAAATTCGGAATGAACGCGATCTGGGTCAATCTTAGTCTTTGAATATTCTATTATACAGTGTTCCGAACGTCCTTCTGCAATTAGAAGATCGAACGTGTAAAAGATCGTCAAGCACAGGTTATATTCACGCCGTACGTACGTACGTACATAGACAGCGCACGATCTTCGTCTGTAGGGAGTGTAGATACCTATATCTACTGCATAAAATTTCGCCGATAAAACTTCTTACTGTTGAGAAATATTGGACAGGGGGTACGGATCGTTATGGATCGGTTGGAAGAAAATATGAAACATTCATACCTAAATATCTTCCGAAGTATTGGCACTCGCCTCGGGTGTAGGTCATTTATTTCCTCCCTTATAACACACGGTAACACTAAAAGTAAAAGCTACGTGGTATGGTATTCACAATCAGACATACCTCGAACACTTTGAACATCCGCGAAAGCACGATGAGCATTCCGGAAAACTGGAAGTGACTTCCGGTTTCTAAATTACTCGTTCGTCCAAATTCCAGGCTCTCTACTAGAATCTTGAATAATAAATAATCGTCGGATGGACAGAGCATTCCCGTCCCCCATTTCGGTGCTCTCCGTTGCGCGGTAATTTTCTGTACGATTTTCGAAGCTGCGAAAAGATCGGACGATAGGTATTGGATTGTCGGCGAACGGTGGACAGGACACGTCGAATTTCGGCTGACAATCAGTCCCCACGATTCGTCATCTCTCTCGGTCATTGGTGACCTATGTGCGCGCGTGAGAGTGAATTCGAACGGCGCAGATATTATCGATCGAAATTTTAAAAGTGCGGCTGGCCGCGATCATTCGTGAAACCAACTGTAATGCTCGTCTCAGAAACGATCTCGAGGGGAATTTTTGGATTCGATAACGCCGAACCACGGTGGCTGTGATCAGTGCTCTCCTTCGAGGTACCCCGGACAACGGCGGGGTGTACTCGAGGGCGACGTCCAAGGACGAGGGTCGGGGGAGCCCGGGCAATCTGGATACATCCTGCGCCATGGCCGAACCGGACCCCTGTCTTCCGTTGATTTTACCGCCGAGGTATCGCCTCCGAGATCTCATCCTCGGAGACTATGCCTTCAACGACGATGGAGAAAGGTAAGTGAAAGTCGTTCGAATATGAGATTTGCGACGCGTGGGGGGCGCGCAGCTGGTATTCCGACATAATTGTGTCCATGCGGCAGATGTCATTCGTTGCGGTCTCATCGCACGGGAGACCGCGGGAAACCGGATTCGAGAAGCGATTTGAAAAATCGGTAGAGCCAAGACCCGCGGGACGATTTCCTCGGAATTCGGAGACAGAGGAAATCGATCGGTCAGTTTTCTCCACATTGCGTTAACGCAGCTTCTTCGACGTGACGGACCGATGAGCAGCAGACAATTGTCTCGCCCGGCAATGCAATTTCCGCGTTGTGGGCTATATCCTCCCTGAGTACTCCCCCAGCGAGTATAGGTTACACTTTTCCCCCAAGAATAGGCGATGTAAGTACCTTTCGAAAATATTCATATCTTCGAACCGGGGTTACGATCAATCGCACACGTGTCTCTGAAGTCCCTGCCTCATACCCTTCCCCGGCGAGGTCGATTCCCCTTTGTTACTCATTGCGGGTCGACGAAAGGTTATATGGGAAACTTTCAATCCAAAGGAAAATGGGGAGGGCCTTCTATCTCCTGAGAGATAGGAAGCCTCTCGAAGCTGAATGCATCATTTCTCTCCATATTCTGCACAGAGGCCACGCGAAGTCAGATAGACAAGTGTGGAAAGTTGCGGTGGGGAGTTCGGCCACCTTACGACAACCAGACGTGTGTTCGTCAAGTTTTATATTTGTCAGTGGTAACGCGAACCGACACGATTATCCGACAAAATTATGTACCCTCTCCCGACGCTCCTGACGCGTGCGATTCCTCAACTTATTCCGCACCCGCGGGATCTCGGGCCTGCAGGCAGTTTTGCGAGGCTTATTGTACTTGAGGGACACCGCAGATCCCCGGGTCTTAGGGGCGTCAAATTAATGTTCCGACAAACCAACGTAGCCCGAAATGAAACAAATTAGAATGATTGCGGCTTATACGGAGGCTCCAGAAATGAGAAATTCTTCCCTCATTCGTCAACGTGTGAATCCACGACTTGGTAATTTTCGTCGAGGCTTTCCGACCTGAAATTTTACGCAGGTCGAGATAAGAAAGAAAAAAGAATGGACGAAGTAAAGGCTTTTTCCTAGTTGATGGTGGCGCGCTGCGTGGCAACTCTCAAAGCGAGCGGAAGCGGTTTGAAATGATTTGTCACGCATCATGTGCCGTTTGTCCACAACTTTGGATTTCCCTTCACTCCAACGGCTCGGGGTCATCTTTGTTAGAACAGAGAGTTCCACAAGCCCGGACGCGAATTCCGAATTAACTTCATCTACTGGCAGCTATCCTTTTGGCATTCACGACAGCCCCTCGCTAGAGGAATTTTTCCCTCGCATTTCACCGTCGTGTAAACCTACGTATACCTACACGTACCCGTCACAGTCGAGTCTAATACGCATTATTTAGCGATCTATCTCGCCGCGTTATTGACGATCAATTTTCCCAATGCCGTTTCTTCAATTCTCCAATTTAGAGTCATTCAATGGGCGCATTGTTGAGAGGAACGCGAACGCGTTAGGAAACGTGAAAATCGTCGCCTCGTTTCCACTTTTAAGGTCACATTCCGAACTCATTGACAGCACAAATTTTATCGTGGATGAACCCTGCTGAGGTATATTAATTTTCCACATTCTGTCATTTTCCTTCTAATTTTGAATTAGGTCTGGATACAAATTTCTCGCAACCATTATTGTGACGCGAGAAGCATTTCGAAAATTTTCTACCTTCCCAAAAGTAAATATACGTTTTTTCAGGGAAGCTGTTTTCGAACCCTAGTTTCAAATTCAATTATGCAATCTTACAGTAGAACACCAACTGATCACATCAATAGAGATCGTTTCGCCTCCTTGCCGCCGGCTCGCTTTCAATGCTCGAAAATTTTGTTGGGAAATTGGTAAGAACTAATCACGGTTATCCTCGATTCTTCGACGGTCGTTTACCGGGGAACATTATGCTCTCCACGTGACAAAGTCATGTGAAGCGATCCAGTCAGTTAGGGAGACGATGCTTTGGGGCGGATGGTTAAAAAAGCCGTAATATGGCCTCGGCTGGTGATGAAAATCTTGGTAAAATTTGAGATTAGTCTCCCGCAACAGAGTAATTTAATGGAATTACTTTAATCTGGAAAATTTAATATACTCCCTGACCAAGTTTACTTCTATCCGCACATTTATGCGCCCTCGTTCATTCCACAGCTTTTATTAGCCAGTTTGGGCTCTCTACTCCTGTGGGTGGAGATTAGCCGTTAGCATCGTTCAGGAAAGGAGCTTACAGAATTCGAAGTAGGTACACATTTAGGCAAGGATCATCACGCGCGGGTAGGAAAAGGACCGGGAAGATTGCCGCGACGAAATTCCGAGAAAAGCTCCTACGGAAGATGTGTCTCGAGGTATTTCAGCGTCTTATTATAAAAGCTCGTGGAAAACTGTCTCGCATCTCACGCCCACCTGAAACTGGTAAAAATTTTCATCCAATTCAGGTATTTCCATAGCACGATGATATCGGAGAAATTTCATTCTGACTTCGTCGTGTGATTCAGCTTGACAGACTCCTCTTCTATCCCACAATGCAACGGACACAGCTTTCCGTAAAACCAATCAGGTCAAGTCTGGACAAATTTTACACAATGACGTCGCGCGGACGGGAATCAAACATTGAAATAAGAGTCGGCGAGGGACGTGAATCCTATTATTTATACAGCAGTTGAGGTATAAATGAAATTTATCTACAGCTAGAATTTGATCCTTGAACTTCACGTTCTGGTTTCTATCAACGCCCAGCATCACGGAGTTTAGTTTGCCGCCTTTTAGAATCAAAGAGAGGATTTCCACGGTGGATTATATCAGCGGAGATATAGCGCAATTATCTTCGAAATACTGAGTCGAAATTTGTCTATCTAGTTTTCAACCGACTGCACCGTCATGTCAGGACGTTGATTAACACTTTTTTAAGCTCCTGTCAGGTGTATCGAGACTTTCTTACAGGCGCAAGTGCTCGATTGGTAATGAACGAGTCGCTGTATCGCGGCTCAGATAATTACTTGCACAGGTCAAAGGGGAAGAGGAGAGAAGAGGAGAGTTCACAGCTCCTCGACATAATTGGAGAACAGCTATCGGCATTATCTTGTACCGCCGCGCCACTTCGGAAATCCGCTTGGACATACCGAATGACGCCCTCATCGATCGTCGAGAGATGCCTAATGTGGATGGAATCGCGTGAGTGCGTATGCGTTCCATGTACGATCGGGCAAGGCACATACCGTAGCTGGTGACGCTTCTAATTCATATTGTATTTGAGTTTGATATATTTCTTCAAGAAGCGGTGAATACGGATGGAGAATTGAACGTTGGACTGTTGGGATGGACTGTGAGTCGGACAATTAATGAGTTCCTGCAGGTTTGGAAAGTCCGCGTCGAGGGTTTCGCACGAGGTATAGAAATGACAGATAAGGTGAAAAATGAGAAACGGAGTGGGATGGGTGTTCCTTCGATAACGAATCCAATTCTGGATCGAGAGTTCCTCGTCAATCCAGGTCTCCGAAAAACGCGGTACAACGAAGTTGTCTCGAGGATCGAACAGCCGTACGTTTGTCATCGTATACCGGAGCTTTTCGTAGCAAAAGAGTGCCGAAGTGTGGGAAATTCTTTTTTGTACGACTGTGCGTGCGAAAAGTGTAATTTTGCGATGTGCGAAGCGAACTGTTTGGCGAACACAGTCGTGCAAAAAAATAGCGTATGCAACTCGTGCGTGAAGTGAGCTTTTTTTCACCAGTAGCGAAGCCGGTAAGGATCGAGTTCTGTGTGATCGCGCTAGTTGCGTAATATACTATTCTATGATGATAAAAAAACCGAAGGGCACTGCAGTTCATTTTTCATTTTGAATACGCTCGAATCATATCTCTTTCGCCAAGGACGGTTTCGCCCTCGACGCGACTCTTCGGCAATTGCATAATTAGCATTTCCTTGAGCAGAGAAATTACGTATTCCAGGCGGCTAACTGATAATTATGGAAGTTCGAATAAACTCGATTCTCCGGTAATTTGATGCTTCGCTTTCGTCTCGACATGTCCCTGTCAAATTTATTTACCTACAGCGCGAAAAACTTACCGAGAAAATCGAAAGCTTGGAAATTTTCTTCTTCTTTCCTCATTTCTTCTTTCTAGTTATTGATTATCAAAGACACCGCTGACCGCAGGACTTTGTAGAATCCATTGGCCAGCATTCGCTCGCTTTTAATGAAAAAGCCTTGTTTCTTTTTAGTCTCACTGCTCTTACAGAGGACAACGGGGGTGACGCGGCTAGCACTTGACACTAATTCGTATCGACCACGGCTTCTATTTCCAGCGAGCATTATGTAAATATGCTTTAAAACACAGGAGAAAACGAACAAACAGAAAAAAAGAAAACTGAGACAATTTACTCCTTTTTTTTTGTCCACCGAGAGAAATTACGAACGTCCGGTAATTCATTTCTCCGCGCGATAGGAGAGTATATCGGTTTTCAAGTTTCAAAATATGGTTCCGTCCTTTGCGAGTATAATCCGAAGGTTTCAGTAACTGAGTTTTATGGAAGATGGGCATTTTTTTAGGTCACACTTATTTCTTCGCCTTTCCAAAACTCGGAAATATTAATCACTAATTTTCATTCATCCATTTCATCTCTTTGATTTCGTATCCTTGTCCGAAAATGTGTGAACACACGCGAGCGAAAAAATGAAACCAATCAACACGGGATCTGTGAGCATATATAGTTTCATCCCATTCTCGGCGATCGGGAACATGAGCCAAGAAAATATATCACATAGTATCCAACTTCAAAAGGATCGAGAAATCATGAGGCTGCAGGCTTTGAACGTGGCTGGTTTATCGTTAGCGCGACCATCCTGGCTAATGATTTACTATCGGAGCTTTTGGTCCGACTAATTATACTTGCAGTCGGGAATCTCGCCTCTTTCAATACTCAGTCTTTTACTATTTGACGGATATATGTATACCGCGCGTAACGTATGCGCTGTGTGTTTTATCTTTAACTCGATTTACAAGCTCTCTGAAGACGTGCGAGACTCGGGTCCAGTAGCTAACGTTGCATCACGTCTCTCGACGTTCCTAGCTCTTACGACTCAACGAAATTTCATGGTATGTTGTATATCAATCGCCGAATCTAGGTTACAGGTGTGTAGTTATAGTTATATTTCCCTCATCCTTCACCCTTCGCGACTGATTATGCAGGTCCGAGGTACCATTTTCCTCACAAATTTCTAAACATTTTTCCACAATCAACTATTCGAGAAATATCACGAAATTTCTGTTTCTCGAAGATTTCATAGAACTTCCGATAATGGATGAAATCTTCTCGCAAACATTTTCCTCTAGCTAATCTGGACTCCCGGAGTGTTCGAACGTCGTGAACTTCTTCAGAAAGCGTCGCAGTTCGTACAGGAGACCTTTCACAGTTTGTTTCAGTAATTTGGTCGCGAATTTTCGGCAAAATAATGTCTATAGAAAGTAAATTTTTTACCCTACGCTATTCTGCAGATAGTCCGATTTACCCGGTGGTCCAATATATCCTATTTTACTCCACTGTATCTTTGCGAGGGTAGCAGCAGGTGAAATGTGGTGTGGGCCAAAAAAAGCGGACCAATTTAAAACGTGAATAAAATCCGGACGCGTTGACCGATTTTCAAAAACTTTTTTTTGCACGAAAGAGGAAGAATGGACCCTTCGCTTCGAGTTTGAAAATCCGAAAAATCGCCATTTCTTGCTGAGATACACGCTCTCGAAAAGGTATCAACAACTGAGCTTTATGGAAGATGTGAATTTTCTTTTTTGTCGCACTTTTTTCACAGGAGGATGAAAAATATTAATATTCATGAATGTTCAACTTAATTTCCACCTTAAATTGTTATTCGAAGTTCGATCCTGATATTTTAGCAATACTCTGAGATTCTATTCACATGACATGAAACGTTTCCGCTCCCCATCTGCTTTTTCTTCGAGCCCGTTGATCGTGAATTATTAGAAAATATTGGAATATGAAAGATAAGCGGAATAAGAGAAAAGCACACGTTGTCGTAGATCATTTGTCAATAATTGAGCGAAAATAAATTATTCTTTGAATCATAATTTAAGATGGAGATGGAATTGAATAATCTTTAGGATTAACATTTTTCATCCTCCCAGCTACTTTTTCAAAACCCGTTTCGCAAGAGCACGCATCTCAGCAACGAATGAAGATTGCCAAGATTTCCAGGTGCAAGCCGAACGGCTCATTCTCTTTATTTCGTGCAAAGAAAAGTTTTCGAAAATCGGTCGACGCGTTCGGATTTTATTCACGTTTGAAATTGATCCGGTTATTTTTCGTCCACACTGTACACAATCAGATTGTTTCACGGCAAACAACAGAATTTTCCAATGAGGATTATCGAAAGTCGGTAAAAATTTAGAACTTTCACGGCGATGTATAGTCATGTTCCGTACGAAACAAGACTTTCATATTCTTGTATGGAAAACAGATTTTCCACTTCGTTCAACACCCGCCCTTCCTCAATTGGGACATGTATGACTTAGAATCCTAACTTGTATACCCATTCGATTCCTCAAACACGTATAATTGTACTCCGGTGGATATACACGTGGATCTTAGGAGCAAGGATCTATCCCTTATTCGTTCAGGACCGCATATGCCCGGAGTGTCCTACTACCGCGGTCGTATCTACTTATTACACGCTTTTAACGCTCACGAAGACAGATATGTCACCCGCAGAGGATGAGCGATCGGTGGACAGCCAGATTTGTATTCATTCGTTGAAATCGAAGATTCACAATGCGCATTTTACAGTGATCGATCGGTAAAAGGTCTCGTTGGGATGTCAAGAATTATCTCTGTCATTTGGAATATGAACGAAGAAATTTTTGGTTGGAGCTGGGTGCTCCGAATTTTGTTCATTTCTCTGGCCGGAAAAAGTTTCACTCGCGTTGACATGTTCTGAATGCCTGAAACAGTTTTTCGTCGAATGAACGATACACTTTGAGTACTTCCTACCCGAAATTTCTTCGTTCGTGTATTAACAGAGACTCGCTGTCTCGACGAGATCTCTATCCAAAGTACTTGAGTAGAATTCTCAAATTTTTTAATGATGTGACTAGAAAATGAAGATTCGTGGTGATACTTGCTTTCGAGCCGTTGATCGGAAAGTCTAAAAATTGTCAGCGAGATGGGCCCCCGTAAGAACGTCTTCGCGATTTCTCAAAAATCGAAACTATTCTATACATGTATAGAGTTACGCATTAATTTGCCCGAGGAAACATCTTCCATCAAGCTAAGCCTAGGTGTCAGAAATTTGTAGCCGATGCGGGACAAACAGCGTATTTTCTCGAAATTCAAAACGGTTATGAAATTATTCATTTATCAAAAAGTTATAACATCTTCTGGGGACGCCTCCCCTGGAAACTGTGGGAAATTTGTCAAGTGACTCATGCTTCCCGCCCTATCGAGTGAATTGATATCTTTCAGATTTCCAGTTTATCCGCAATATTTCCCTGGTCTATCTTCCTTGTGCGACAAATTTCACTCCGCTTTCACTTGAAAGGCTTTGAAATTAACGATTTCACAAACAAGTATCGTGTATAAATGTAATACATTTTCAGTTTAATTAACGAAGTTTGGGGCTCTCTAAACGAGTTTACTGTATACGCTTAGTAGTCTGTAAGACGGTGGAATGAAAGAATGGTAAGGTGGGATGAGGAGGAGCGAAGGACACATGATAAGCGACTCGCAGTCAAACGAACGGCAACACAATACGATACGCCGATGTTTATCCGTTGAATATTCACCTGTGACACTATGAACAGTGAAGCCTATAACGATGATAAATTCTACGCTTCGAGCAGGTTCGATCGTATAACTAACTTTTTTGTTATCTGTTGTCCAACGATATGGAATGACTGATACCATTGGAAATTTGTCCACACCGCAAAAGCTGCGCTCCGGAATATCAGGATCAATGTCAACTTCAACGTCGTCGTGATATCGTCGATAAATTGGCTTGCAAAAATGTATTTTCATCTACTGTCCCATATATACGATGTGAAAAGTTGAAGGTTCGATGCATAGGAAGGTATTCCTCAGACTGACTTATCAATCTACTTTTTTCAACCGCAAACGGACATCCCTGAGCAACAGGCGCCAACCGAAAAAGACTCGAATCTAGAAAATTTGCACGCCGCCTAAACGCGGCGGTATCCTCAAATCAGTCGTAAAATTCATGCTTCAAGATGCTCGAAATGAAGATCATGAAGCTACCATCTATCAATTGATCGGCGCATCGAAGCGGGTATGATAAAAATGACGACATTCGTCAAGTCTAATCGCGATGATATTGGCATGTAATGCTCGAATGATAATCGGCAGGTATAGTTAGCAGCGTCTCGTTTTCTCTCGGCCAGTGGATACATCGATCGTCTTATAATTTTAATTATTTCCTCAACGACGAACGGCAATTAGCAATAGCTAGGGATATTTCTCGACCCAGAGGTGATCGATAGAAGTATACGCGCGTGAACTCCAATTCATTATTCTCGCGTGACCCGAGTATACCGCCTGCGATTATCGATCGCGTTTCTATTTCCATATCGCGATATCATTGGACTTCGATAAATGTTTGATTAATTTGAGAACTTTTTCCCATGAAGATAAGCTGATTGCGAGTATGAAAAATGAGGTATTCGGTTACGTAGTATCGCAGGATAAACGAAACAAGAAGAAAAAATGAAAATGCGGTGAAAGATCGTTTGCAGCATTCTTAATGGATGGAGAAATTTCGTTAAAAAAACGCAAGAAGAAACGAGAATGAGAAGAGAATTTTATGAGTTGATATTAGAATGCAGAGGAGGAGCTCGTCGCTACCCGAACCTGGAGCGAAGGTGAAGCTTGGTGCCATTTTTCTTGAAGACAACGCCGTCTCCGCAGAATTCCCGTTCCATGTACCTACGCCGGAATAATTCATCACCTGATCACCCTTTTTATGCTGACCGTTGACGAAGTCCATAGCGGTTCAAATTTATGACAGTTTTCGGCTGACACCTGCTGAAGAATCGACGCAACACTGAATGGTTCACAAATTCTCCATAGAATTAATAACTCCGAATCATGAGGATTCAAAATGGAATGGCCCAGTTGTGCAATTGTATTGAACGGACATCCGGATAACAATGGCCAACGAATTGGTATCCTTTGGCGAAAAATGATATTCATTTTGTAACTCCTATCCTCGAAATTCTACTACGAGATATTTTTTCCTTTTACTCCTGAATTCATCCGACAGATTGAATTAGGTCTACGATGCAATTGGGCAAATGATAGATTGATAAAACCAGTCTGGCTCTCAATTAGGACATCGAATTATACTCGTCGGCAAATGTATATATACCTGTACCTCAATTTCCACGATTCATCGAACGGTTCTCATCATCGATGGTAGGTGATAAATTGATAGACGAGTGGGCACCGATGCATCCTTCATTCTTCGTTTTCACTCTCCTGGATATTGTTATTCTTTGTTCGTTTTAGATTCCATTCCATGTTACTCTTTGTATTGGTAGAGAGGAGTTCCCAATCCAACTCAGGCCACATCTGAAAATTTAGGTATTCACCGAGGCCGCCATGTCCACGTCTCTTGTGGTTTGAGAAAAGGCTGTTCCTCCGAGACCCTCTTCAGGCCTGAAAACTCGATTTAGCTATAGGTATACACTGTTCGAATTCAAATCTGGATAAATTGCGCCATGAGTTATATTCTCGACCGGAATTGCGCGTCAAACGTTGAAAATTGACAGACTTTACTCTGTTCGTTGCAAAAAAAAAAAAGTACCTAATAGCTTCATACCATTCGAATGGAATTCATTCGGAAAGATGTATTCCATTCCCCTGCTTCTGCCAAACGGATAAGAGATGAAAATCGATTCAAACTGAATATTCGCAGATTAATTGTGCGATTTCCCTCTAGTGTCAAAGGAATATAAACGATTCGAGTACACCTGACCCTCTGGGAGCTTCGAGTGCCATAGAACTCGCCATCTTGTATGTACAGAATCCGCTTCGAGAACGAGAATCGTAAAAGTTTGCAAACGACTCGGTCGATTTTGATGAAACTTTGAGAATGCATCGAGTATGATGGCAGAAAGTGGCTGAGTATTTCACTTTTTCGAAACACTGATCGGATTCGACGAAAAATGAATATCCTCTATGTTAGCTAGGTTAGATTGCCGGTGGCGACTCCAATGGCCTCTCAACGCTTCCAAACTGACCGATTTCTATGTTTCCATGACAGACAAAAAATATGAATTTCATTCCTCCGTGCCGCGGGATATATTGTCACTTATAGTGTCTCATCTTTCCATCCTGCAGGTAAGCTCGCCAGCTGACAATGAGCTGCGTGGGACCTGAATTTTGTCGATCAACAACTGACGTGACGGGGGGTTCTGTAGACGGCTTTTCTATGCTTGAGAACACTTGAAACTCGTAAATTATAAGCTTACAAAAAAGTCTTGTGCCGGAACGAACGTCCACAAACATGAGTTAAAGCTCGCGGCGGGGTAGTCGCGGTACCATAAATTGATTACTGACCATTCCACCGCCATTCTCTTTTTGCCGAAAGAAGAGCCTAATTACTGACTGAAATTTATTTCTACTGAACCTTCTATGGTATTGGTCCACATGACTTGCAAACTTCACCTGGGAAGTCATCCAAGAAGAGTGCGCTTAATTTTGAATCGTCCGAGTTTAGCAATTGCTGAGTGATTATTGATCGTGTTATTTCTCACAGCACTCTCCTATGCCGAAACGCCAAATGCAGGGAGAACTAGCTGCGGAGCTTAATTGTCGAGTGAATGATTACATCGCAATCCTCTTCACTCTCTTTGCTCGGAGGGCGGCGATGAGCTTTCAAGCCACTTTCAAAATTGTTGAAATACATGTTTTGTTTGATAATTTCTGGCTGTCTCATTTGCTCGCCCCTGCCACGTGACATGCATATACCGGTATGAAACATGTACAATGAACCCAGAGGCATTATCCTACCTGACAAAGTCTGCGCCGGCAGCGGTTCAACGTGGAGTGAGAAGCTCAAAGTAACCGCAGTGGAGAACGCATGAATTTTTCAACGGAATCTAAATCGATTTCTGCGATGTATGTCGGTGTACAATAAGCAGGGCTTTCTCGAAAATATCCTCCTCTGATTATAGTGCGTGTGTCGTAGAGCGCCGTAATTCAGCGGTGATTAATGTCAGAACCTAGCATCAGCCTTTACGTATACGGATTCACTCTGAGGTATAATAATTATGCCGTTGATAGTGCTTTCAGAGTAGGCTCGTAGTATATAAATTTGCGTGAACGTGTACCTATAGATCTAGCCACAGAGCAGCAGGCCGAATTAACGAGGGCTGATGGGTAACCCCGTGGGAGTCACATGAAATATTCCCAACCGAAGGCGCCCTGGGATAAGTTTAATGCCCATCTATCTCTTGGGCTAGATTTATCCCTTTCGCTACCCGTCGACCTCATCTTCTATATAACGAACTATAATTCTAGGTCAAGATATCCTCCATATAGGTATATACTTTTTCTCAAAAAATTCTATGAATCTAAGCTCGTACAGAATATCAACCGACCGTTGCAAAAACGGGATTCATTGAACTTTTCCTACTCTACCGACGCTTCGGAAGCTCGAATTTGAAAGCTTTGGAGCTTCGGTGGGTTAACACACGCGGTGCCTGGAGTATCGACGGTCTCGATGACTCGAATGATTCATTCAACATCGGAGTGAGATTTTTCCATGAAATATTTATCGATGTCTTTGTTCATTATGTGACATTTACCTCGAACGAGCTTTCACTCCGACGAACAGCTCTGGGCCCGGTAAACTGCGCACGTTGGAGAATAGCCGTCAAAAACTTCCTCCGGATGTGACATTCCGAGGAGATATGAAGCGTTCATTTACATTTCACTTTCCATCGTCAAGACATAAACTGATTCCGAAGGGTCGCTTGATTCGACGTGATGTTTTTGTTGAGTGGAAGGCCTAGCTAGACTCCGACCATGAAAAATCGATTCGGCAGTTCACTGCTGGAGACTAATGGACATCGTAAAGCATACCGCTCTTCTCCATCTCGAGTCACACGCGGCAATGATGCTTGGGGACGATATGTGGGCCGCGAAGCAAACATCGTTTTCATTGAGAAGACAAAGACACGGGTTTGACAACCCAGGTTCAAAGCTGGATGGATTGAACGCCTCATCGCGGCACTCGGTCTCATATGATAATACGACTTTCTAGGAAAGCCAAATATGTGGCAATCTAAACTGCAGGACGGGATTCATAACCAATTGACATGGCGCGGGTGGCGAAGATCAGTAATATATCGATTCGAAACACTTGGGCTACGCTCTCACAAATTCATAAGAATTTACGAGCCTCTGCTACTCAGGTATGCAAAATTACGAATTGCAGGAAATTGACTATTCTATTCCCTACTTAGTCGCGTGCCGCGCCAATACCTTGTTTGTTGGTTGTGTTACATCGTCATAGACTTTGTTATTCGTGCAATGTTTGTTTTCTTGACTTCATGATAAACCGCTGTACGGTACGGTAGATGTAGAAAAATTCACATTCTCCGATCAGCTCTGGAACGTGTTTTCGTGTCTACGATAAATAGTTCCAGATCAATTTGCGAGAAGTTTATGCTCGTGTGAATGGACATGAGAACTTTGGACGCCAATTTTTCGCAGCTTTTCAGGTTTGCAATTCACGATGGTTGCTCAGATTTTCGAATCCGAAATTTCGGACAAATCGCGCAACGAGTTGTTCAGGCTTCCATAGAAAATCCTCTATTTTCTGCAATAATGTGCCAAAAAGCGTTCTCGCACTCTGACTCCTGTTCGTCTACGACGCGGTCTTCCAATGAAATTTCATGCTCCAGACTGAATTCAAAAGGCTTCCAATAATTCGAAAACTTCTTTTGTGTTGTAGCAGGTACTCGAATGTCTATCGCAGCCGTGTCTCACGTGTGAAAAATATGAAACTTCTTTGCAAGATTGCGTTTTCTTGCCTCACGTGGATCATCTTCACTAGCCACCAACGTATTCAATTATTAACAAGGATGTACGCATATATGGCAGGAGTTACCGCTCCTTGGCACCTCGTGGAAAGTGACGCGGGCAGATACTTGAGACACGTGTCAGACGTTCTCGAGTTGGGTTGGAGTATCATTAATTCTTGGTTCACCTCAACACGAGCCAGCCCTATTTTTGCGTTAACTGCAGGAACGGTATCGGATACCACAAGGATATCTACAAGTTTGTAATTGGATTCGACGATCTCCTTCTGTCGCTGAGAATTCATCATGCGTCTGGATACTTGCTGGATATGTATGGTTCAGTTGAAAACAGGAACTAGTTTCCCATCGCTCAACATTAACGAGACATTTATTTCCGCGTGTAATAAGGTCCTGAATCTGTCGGGACGGACTAGTCTCTCGACACTTAGATTCCACAATTATGTGCGGACGTTTTTTGGCCTATTCTCATAAGTGGGGGAGCTGCTCGCGTAGGCTGCGAGAAGTTTCATGGATATAGATAAAAAGTCACGCTGGAAACTGTGGGGAACACTGTTCTCATGGAACTGTATTATTTTTCAAAGTCCACGGCGACGTACGTTGCAGAGGAATCTGTCAAACTGCCGGCTGAAACGATTCTCTACAAAATTATCGCAAGGTGAAGCGAACGTCCACGTACCTCCCGCAAATACAATTTTCGTACCAATGTACGCGGTAGTTGATCGGTCGTTGAATTATTGCCCCGAAACATACGGTCGTCGAAAAATTGAGGTCTTCTGGAGTCTTGTTTAGCGAGCTTTCACATCTAGTCGAAAAAACATGGAAGCTCGTTTTCTTTCCTCAATTGCTCTTATTCAGCCAGAGCGTTTTTCTACAGTTTATTTCCCTTCCGTTCACTCACGGAAATGCGGGAAAATACTGCTGGGGACCCCTAAAACTGCTGGTGTCACTTTCGCATAGGAAACACGTACCGCGTGTAAAATTTTTGAAACCCTCAAAACTCCATCGGACTTGGCCGCAGCGACAATCTTCTTGGGACCCATTTGAAAATATGTGATGAAAAACTCACTCGAGCTAAACGACCTCAACGTAGGTATGAGTCTCGTAACACTCACACCACTCTCAGTCCGTATCGCCTTGACCTTGAGGCAGTGATGGACGGCGTGAAACTTCGATGAAAACTGTGCGGTGTGGAGTAGAGAGGACAGGATTCATAAAACAAGATGGTGAAGGTTTATTCATCGTCTTCCGCAGCCGCAATGCGGCTTTTCGGATGATTCTATGCTACTGAAATATCGAGTCATACCTTTTGGCCGTACTCACGTAATCCCGCTGAAGCACACGCAGTTCAATATCAAACGGCAATTCGTTTCTCAAGAATTTTCTCAGCCGCCGTTACCCCCCGAGTGTACTCCTGCACGTGAGCAGTTTGCACTTACTACCCGCGGCCATTAGGAACAGGATCCTCTTAACACTCTTGAGATATCTTCTTCTCCGTTCGCTCTCACAAGTACGGGGTCCTTTTCATTTTGTTTGCCAGAAACATCATTGAGGGGAGTTTGACCACACTGCTGCGACGAGGAAAGTTGAACTGGATTCCGGTATTACTTCAATTCTTGGATTTCAATGCTGCAGCATGGACTTGACTATGCTCTGCAGTGATACAGGCTGCGAATCGACTCTTCGTATTGTCCCTTTCGAGTAAGCCGTGAAACTTTTCGCCGGGGTGAACGTTAATCTGATGATAGTGAGTAGATTCGATTATCTGAATCGTTTGAAGACGCTGAACGAGAATCAGCTGGGAATAAGTTCGATTTTAATTAAACTAAACGAATTGACATTGGACTTGAGAAGGGACAACGAACAAGAATGATGAGACCTCAGTTTCTACTGCAATGATAATGAATTACAATCTTTTGACAGAATCGATTACCCCCCGTTCTTCGTGTTTCTGGGTCGTGAGCACGTGGTTGCGTTTATCCTTGACCGTTCCGCGTTTTCATTGCTCCTGCGCGAAGCGATTCAGCTACGGTGAGAGGTTAGGTCCGGACCCGTAGAGAATCGATGCCGTGTTCCAGGCGCCCATTCATCCGGACATTTCGCTCTAGAAATCCGCATGTTCCATGATGATCGCAACCTTCGGTCTGGTCCGACGAGTTAAAAAAGTCTGCCGCCCGTTCGACCCGCACGGTAGAAAATTTCGGTATCGAAAGACTCGGAAATGATACCTACATTCCCGCGGACGACGACATCTCTGCTAAAACTCTCGCGGATATTTTCACCCCGGCAGGAGCGGACCGTATATTCGCATCGTTATCTCGACCGAGGTCAGGGTCTGGCTACTTATCTCTCATCAAGAGTATCGCTGACCTCTAGCCGGGTCGTGTCACAGGAAGTGTATAGTGATCCCTGAAAAGTGCAGGTTCTACTGTCGGAGATCCGGTTAAACCTGAGCTGAGGCGAAGCGTCAGGCAACTTGGAAGAACATCGAACGTGGTGATTGGAACACAACGGTGGAAGCATCCCATGGCGCAGTCGCCTTGGTAACGTTGTGGCGTTGTGGCGTCGCCTGCATGTATGCGTATTGCGGCGTGTGCCGGGCTAGTGCCGCTCATCGCGGACAAGTACGAGAGTAACGAAGAAGACCGAGACAAAGAGGAGGTCGGAACTACGGTGGAAGAGAGACGAAATTGTAGAGCGATGCTCCGGGGAAGAGACCGCGACAAGACTCTCTACTCGCTAGCGCAATAGGGGCGATGATGTTGCCGTGGTTCTCGATCTTCCCCTTCGTGAAACACAATTGACACACGGTGCTGCGTGCAGAGTCTTTGGTGTTGTGTTTAACCCCGTGACTCGTTCGTTGACGAATACATCGTCGAATCGATGCCGAATCCAGAATATGAAACTGTGGAGGGAGTCGGACCTGCACCCAAACCTCTGCCGAATCAATTCCCTCTGTGCCCGCGCATTTCCTGTCGCGGTATCTGTTCCTTGTCATAGTGATCACCTAACCGTGAACTATGAACTATACTATGGACTGTAGGGACCAAAATTGTAAGAGCCCGGAGTTTGATTGAATGCGCAATTGACGGTGTCACCGCCTTCCAAGTGCTCCTTTATAACCCGCTAACAGACCTGTTATTTTATTACGGAAGTCTGATTAATTGGACGTTGATTAATTATACAAGAAATGTGATTTTGTGAAGTGAAACGTGAAGATTCGTCGTTACTTGTTTCATCTCCTCCGCCAGTGAGCTGGCAGCGATTCATTCGCTGCAATGTGAAAAGGAACGAGGGGCTCCGCCTTCGTACGAACTACGTGAAAGTGCTGTTCGAGATGTTCCGTGATCCGTTGATGGGATATTAATCGTATTAATGTAATGACGAGTCGTACGGCGGAGGGAAGGTTTCGTAATCTTCTGGTAGGAAAATATCGTTTTTCTGAAACAGTTGCGTGTGGCTATTTATTCTTGACCGTAGAGAATTGTACGATTTAATTTTCGGTCAGCTGGGACGAACCTAACCCCTAGCTGAGACGAGTGACGACATTGTACAGCCAATTTTGTTGGATATTCCAATTCTTGGCAACACGTTCAATGGTTGATTTTGTGAAGCTCAAAAGTTATCGATCGCCATTGGGAAGCAAACCGCAATGTGAGAACAGTGCTTCGCATATAAATGTAGCTGCTGTTGCTGTTATTTTTGTCCGAAGATTATTACGCTATCACACGAATCGCGTGATTTCTGCGTGTATCGCAGCGAGGGAAACACTGCGTCAAGAATCGCGGATTCTCGTGCCAGTCAGAAAAGTCGTGAAGCTTTTATTGGATGAGGAAAATTATCGGGGAACCAGTTTGGGATTTAAAGCTCGATCGTACGGGATTTACTACGAGCGTCAACGAGTGGACAGTTTCATTGTCAAGATAATGGCTACGCTGGAACGCGTCCGCCGTACTATAGAGCCGTTTATCTACTGCGTGTGGTGAATTGCTAGGTGATTTTGCGAGTTTTCGAAAACCACGATTCAGGAAAAATTGTTGAATTTCGTTGCCGAAATTCGTGCAATTAACCGAAGCCGACGTACGGTTAAACAGTGATCAGTAAAAACATAAGGAACGGTGAAAATCAAACGAGGAAAATCGAGGAACCAGGCGAATACCTATCGGTCAATGTTCGAGCTGCCTTTTTTATTTTGTGATTCTGTTTCCCTCGGATCGATGTGTCCATCTGCAGGGCCTTGAATACGTACATATTTCGGAAGAACCGCGGAGCGATTCTCCGCATCGCCGGCAATGGGACAGTTTCATTTGGTGAATTGTTTTTAACGCTTGGTAACTTGAATAATTCAGAAATTCGGAATTTCATAACCTGGGAATGAGCTGTGATCAGTCAAACTCGATCTCAAAATATGTTCCCGATGATTCAGATTCGTCGAATTGACTGCAGGCATGCTGAAAACCGAAACCAGTCTCCAAATGGAGAGAATTTCAAAAACTGTGAATAATTATCTGGTTATCATTGTTGAAGTAATTGAAAAAAATCTTAGTGCCTATAATATACAAGCAATAATGGAAAATATGAAAATTCTAAATCACTTTGGAATTCGTTGTTCGTTGAGCTATCGTTGTTATTGTTAACAGTTCAATTCTAAATATATAAATCTACGATGTTAATGAAATTTCAAATTTTGAATACAGTTGACTAGTGAGTTGTCACATGATACAGTTGTTGATACTAGCATAATAGTTCATTAACATTATCACAATTTTTGCAAGGCATCAATCCGATTGAATGGATGGAATCAACTAACAAATCAATCACGGCAAGCTTTGTTCCGCTTCCAGAAGGGTTTCTCTGCTTTTTGTTGGAAACGAGACGTTGACAAGCTTCGCGTGAAATCTATACTCGTGTTTGAAGAGTCTGCGGAGAACCTGGCTCGAAAAATGACATAGGCCACTCTGCGGAATGATCAAATACTTGTCAAAACTCTCAAAAAACTCTGATAAGAAGAAACGAAAAACGAACAACTGTCGTGAGTCCGTTGCTCAAATGTAGTGGAACTCCAACCTCGTTTTGTCATCCATATCTATCACGCGATAACGACGACCTAACGATTATGAGCCATGATATTCTTTTGCGAAGATCTGCCTTGGCAAATTTCTGCTAAACCTTTTGATGCCGGACGCAGTTTTGGAAGCAGAATTGGCAAGGATAAGGCAAAAGTTGACTTTCTCAATCCTCGGCATGTTCGGTCATGGATATGTGATCTGGCACCTGGAACAATGGTCCGTGAAGGAGTAGAGCGAACTCAAAAATAAAACGAAGTGAAGGCTCACCACTTCCACCATTTATCGGATGGACGTCTGCACATGTGCCTCGTGTTTGTCACCTGGGTCGGACTCGGCCCCTAGGCGCTGGGACCCGGTTCAAGGCTCGAGTGCATCAGCAGAGCCTTTGCTCTCACTGGAGATGGGCGCGAGAGGTTGGCACTACGAGGCATTGCCAGACCTTCAGGCGTCAGCTGCCGTCACGCCTACAACTGCCTCGCCAAATCCTCAACGGGCCCATGTTCCACCGAGGGTGAATTTTCAACCGGAAAATATCGCCTCTACTAGACGTCGTAGCAGTGCCCGTTTCGCGGGACCGCCCAGGAGACGAAGTCGCAGTATGAGCGCGTGGAGCGATCTTTCCAGATCATCTCTTCGCATGGACGAAAGGTATTACTAGATCTTCCCTAACCCTAATTTATATGACCTCGAGCTTGCGTCATGAGGAAATCTCTCCGGGATATATTATGATGCAAGTTTCCATGCCAATTTTCATGACGTACAGAGCAGGCATTTCATGGGTGGGGGAAATCCTGTCCTCGGCCAGTCAAGTTTACAGAGAGTAAGTACACTTTGCTGCGATGTACGAGAAACATTATTCAGGCTCATCGTCAGCATCGTCGCTGCACTCTCGTCATCAAAAGTCTTTGGGAACAGAGTAAGCGTGCGGTGTGGACTCATTCCGTAATAAGCCCAAGTGTCGGAGTAATTTTGATTTACATGCGTAGCCCGGAGCTAGTGACCTTCTAACCACACTAGAGAACTAGACAGTAGTTTTTACGTCGCACAAATTCAAGTTTCAGACCGATGTGAGTTCGTCAATTTCTCGACTCCACTTTCAAGGAGTTGGATGAGCAATGTGGAGCCGATAATCAATTGACACCCTCACTAGTTTCGTTTCTCGGGCTCACGTCACTGTTCTGATCAATCTCTGATGCAATGAACTTCCAGAGAGCAATAAATTCTCAATTGCCAGAGGCACCTGTGTCTCATGTAGCGCGAGTGGGAAGAAATTTCTATCCGCGCGAGGCATTTGATTGATCAACGCTTAACCGGTTCGGCTTCGAATCAGCAAAGCTCGTTGTCGGTGAGCCGCAATTCTCTTTGTCTATCAAAAAGACCTTTGGTCGATGCTAGAAATTTCGTTTGCTGTGATTCCGGCCGCGGCTTCGGCTTTGGCTTTGGCTTTGGCTTCAAGATGGGTACCAGGCATTCGTGCGGCAACTGCAAGTGAAGTAATATACTACGTACGAGTATGGCATGTATAAAATTCTATAAAATTCTGTGCAACGAAGAGAATCCCGTTTAACCGTAACAGACTTTGAGATTCTAGCCAGTTAGACTTTCGGAAAGCTGAAAATTTGTCCCGAAATTCTATATTCCCTCGGGGATGAGATCTAGTGAACCTTATCCTGAACCACACACCTCCGCTTCCGTCTTCCATTTGCGATTTCATTCATTATATCTTTAAAAGCTGATAATTGTTCAGTTGTTAATTAAAGATCGAAGTCGTGTCGTCAAGGGAGAAGTGGTTTGATCTTTCACCTGGATCGTTGCACAACTCCGACGGATTTATTTGATAACTGCAGACGAGGAGAACTCAGTTCGGACGCGGGGAACTCCATTGATTGACTAATTACGATAGGTCGGAAAGAAAGAGTTCCGGATCTCATCGAATCTTCAATATCGTCTCACAAATTATGCAAATCTGTGTTCCGTGCCGGAATGCATTTACTGGTCGAAAAGTTCCAGGACATTCGAGGCTGGTTGATTTCATTTTTAAAGAAAGAAACTTCCTCGCACTGATTAATCAACTCTTCCGCAATTAATTAGCATTCATGAGCTACGTCGAAAATCGAGTGATAGGCTTACAGAATGATTTGCTTATACAGAGGCGCCCCTGCCCACGATTTGTCGACTTGATAAGAACCGATGCGTCATTTTTTCCCGTTAACATAGTCTGAACAATTGACGATTTGTTCCTAACAAAGTATCGTCCATTCCTCACGATATTCCATCTCTCATTTCCTGACCATTTCATTTCCTTCTAAGATAAATTAAAATTAGTTTTCGCAAGTTGCTGAGAGAATTGACCGCCTTCTGGCCTCGTTATAACAAAGGAGACACCGACGCGCCCCAGGACGCCAATTCTAGAGATAGTCCGGACAATGAGGGTATCTTCCAAGTCACTAACCGCTCTCTTAACAGCACTAGAGTGGTTATGCCTCACGCTGTACCCACAAATATAGTCCACGGCAATTCGAGTGGCGGAAAAGAATAAGCAAACTTGAAATTGATCTCGGAAACATTGCGCAAAGCTACGTGCTGACGGGATGACGATCTCGAAGTAATAAGAACGTTCCCTCGGGACCAGCTGTTACTTGATTTACTCTCTCCGTCGGTATATGGCGACGTTTTATTCGGTACAATCCCTGGATACGCACATTTTCATGGGCCGGGTATATTGAATGAGTGAAATTTGTATGCAGAAGTTGCCACAGTTCGGCGCTTTGTATTTTCTCGTTAAGGGAACCTTGGCGGAAGTTTTACGGGAACTTTTCGCACGGCGTATAGTTTACGGCCCGAATTATATACATACTGTATATCGAAGAGCAAGACGGAACAACAACGATACCGAAAAGTCGTAACAACTTTTCTTCCGGAAATTGCAATATTCGTGAAATTCAGAATTACAAAATCTACACTATGACGGATCTCATCGCTTCCAGAGACTTTTGCTGTTTCCCCTGTTTCCGCGTTCCCACCTCTCAATACGTACGGAGGTTAGCCTCCGACGAACTTTTATCTCGTGGGCGAAGTTAGGGCTGCGTATCCGCTACGCTCGAGTATTTCGGTATTACCTGATGAAAGTTTCATCAGGTTTGCCCTTTTGTTTCTGTCTTCTATTTTTTTATTTCTTCGCGAAACAGCTTCCGTTGCGTCCACTTTGCGAAAATTTGCAGCCTCATTCACCCCATTTAATTGATCGAGTTGTGACTGCCGCTCTTCGGAATTCTAACTTGATTTTCTCTACTTTATTCCGAAGACACATCACATTCTATGATCATTTCAAGTTCAGCCTACTCTGCTGAGTTTTATCGGCACTCTTATTCGAGTCACATTTTACATCGTCGGGTATATTTCCCGATAAATCGATCTCTTCGTCGAGGCTATAACTTGGCACTCGTTACCAACCAACGAAACAATCCATTAACGAATGATAGCCACTCGTTTATCTACATTTTAGTGGAAACGAACCGATATGTTTTCATAAGTATCATAAAATTTTATCGGAAGCATAATCTTCCGTTTTTATTGTTCGCAGGTGAGTACAAACATGGAATTTCATATGAGATGTGCGACGATTTGGAAAAGACGAATAAAAAGTGAGTACAACGAGCGTGTTGAGGGGAATTTGGACTCGCTACGTTAAATCTACGGGAACCGTTTCACAAACGAAATTCGTCAATTTTCGCGAACAACACGATTGATTTTGATGAACCTTTGATAATTCGTCAAGTACGATGGCAAAAAGTGGTTGAGTATTTCAATCTTTCGAAACGTTGATCGGATTTTATGAAAAATGAATATTTCCTATGTTAGCTAGGTTAGATTGCCAGTGGCGTCTCCGAATTCTCCTCAAAGCTGAAACACACAACGTTCCATGAGCCGTAAGCAGAAAGCTCATAAGCCATAGCGCATGCGCCGTGCACATTACGCGCATGCGCTTCGGCTTCTGATTCTCTGCATATGACTTATGGAGTTTTGTGTACCGCAGCCCACAATTTGGCATGAAAAATATCATCATCGAGCGAGGATACCTATTCGGACAATTTTCAAACTTGCACTAGCAAACGAATCTCCGTAAGTTCTCATTCTTCAATTCGCACCAATCTTTTCAAATTGGTGCTCCAATCCAACAAGTTTCCGTAAATAATTGTCAATCGTAGATATTTCGCGGCGATGTACCGTGTGACGAAAAATTTACCATCTACTTGAAACAGAAAGTGGACAAGTTTTTCGCCATGATTTATACTCTCAGTATATGACTACAGGCTGATATACTTGTACATTTTATCGTATCATTTCAAGGCGGTTATAGTCCTCTCTAATGGGCGTAATCTGTATTAGTACACCCTCGAAATTTAATGAAGGTGGGCCAAATTTTCGTTTATTTTTCTCTTCTCTCCGTACTCACATCTGGTGGCAGAATTAGCAACTCTGCTGTTAATTTACTGTTTCTCATACGTATAGGCATTAATTCGCTGTCGAATATTGGAGCGTTGCTATTGAATCAATCGGGACGAGCTAGATCTACGAAGAAGAGAATAGCAATCGAAGAAACGTAGGTACCTGCAAGCACGATTATGACGTGAACAAGCGTGCAGCACAACAAGCTTGGAGTTCGAGTGGAGGATTTTCGGATCCTCCGTTAGGAGGATCCGAAAAGCTGTCGGCGAAGATGTCGAAGTACAGTCTTACGGCTCTTACTTTCGTTCCAAGTTCGTTATCGCTGTCATATTTATTTGTCGAAGAAAAATACGTTCCACACTGGACCCGCGATCATATTCGCACAATCTTTTCATCTCGTAATCCCAACTCAAAGTATGAATGAAGTGAAAAATGTTAGTATAAGGGGAAGAGAATGCTTGAACTTGGCATCACAGCAGCAGCACCGGAAACTCGATGCTCGTTGATATTTCGTTTACCTTGGTTGTTCAACTCCTTCCGCATCTTCGATGACATCCTTTGACGATATGTTTGTCGTGCTTAAAAACCTGAAGTTTGCTTTACTTTGATGTCTTCGCTGTATCCTGTTCCACATTCCGCGGTTGAACATCTCCGTTCACCTCGGTTCGTTCTTGTACACGGCACTGCAAACAAACTTCAGCGGATTTTCGAGCACCCGGTTCCTATTGATTAATGGCTTTACAATAGCTCGAGAAATTTCTCTCTCCGCATGAAGTCGAGCTGCTTGTTGTGCTTTCGGTCTATATGGACTCCTATGGACGTACATTATATCGATCGAAATCCGATTTCTCGGTTGTTCGAACACGTTCGTATTTCACTTACAATTATGCTACGTTTAACGCTTCGCCCGATATATTTCAGAGTACACAAATTGAAAATTTATCACCGCGAATTAGTGACCTGGAACGGGATTCCTAGTTCTGGCGAAGATTAAAAGACCACGTTGTATATTCATGTCAAATGAATACGAATGTACAGACGACAGTCTTCGTATGCTATTTCAAAAGTAATGTATCACCGCGAGGGAAACGGCAGCTTAAAAAGTCCTGCCTCGAAACGTGACTTTGAAATCGTAAAAAAATCGAAAACTGCACTTCTTCGTACCATTTCGATTCCGCGTTATTTCTCGTTGGGAGTTACGGCGTCCCTTGGAGAATAAGAAAGCGCGAAATATAGTTTTGCGACGTTACCCCGGGGTCAACAAAAGTGCCTCGTACGCTAATCGGCAACTGCAGGAGTGCGCGCGTCCAAAATATTTTTGTAACGATTAATTCGGAAGGTAATTTCGAGCACTCCGCCCGGATTTTTGGTGTTGCCTCACACTATGCTGAAGTCTGAGCCAGGTAGACGGATGGCTCCTCTGATAAACCGTAGCACCGTTGACGTTGATCTAGAAGATTCGTATGAGAATATCAATTACAATTCAGCCGTCTAATTCCGAGCCCTCGTCAGAAAGTCAAGAGTGATTGTCTTTCAAACGCAATTCACCGTTCCTGAGACCTAGAGACTCCCGGATGCTAATTTCGAGATCAACGGGCTCGGTGGATGTGCATGAATTGGTGATCTCTCGTGCAATTCGCTCTCAAATCGCCTGGAATGAATCTTCAAGAATTTATTCATCGTCCATTACTATTTTTCGACTCTGCAGTAGCTGCAAGATCACCCTCGGCGCGGGCGCTTCGGTTTCCACGTTCTTCCAAAAGCTCCTGAACCCGATCCACTCCACCTACGCCGAACGTCTGTGACGAAAAATCGCCGCAGTTCCACATTTCCTACTAACGCAATCGTGTCCATAGACGGGGCTCAGTTAATGGCAGGAATGCCCTTTTTCAATTAACTGCTAACTATGGTATACGGAGAGCGTAGGTGGAAGGTGAATAGCCGCGCAGGCACGGATCTCTACTCTAACTTGGATGTCACGCTGCGCCCAATTTCCTAGAGCTTTCGTTCTGTCCCCTCAACTCGGAAAATCCCAGCGTTTGATAGGGTCCCCAAGATCGTTGGTGCCTAGCAGGGGGTCCAATTCCCCATCTTTTTGCTAGAATAGCCCTATACAGGGTGTCCCGTGTCAGACAGACGCACCGCCGGACAACTGCGAATTCATTGTGAAAATTGAGACGGAAATTTCCTCTGGGAAAGTTCTCGGGGTGGGACCGTTTTGCCGTGAGAGCCGTTCAAAGTCAGCAAATCCAAATGCTTGTGCCGTGACTTAAGTGGGCGCCTACCGGGCGTGGCCCCTTAACTTCGCATATCGACAACGAGCGCTCGCGCTGCAAATGTTCCACAGTCTGTATATCTCGTCTGTCACGAATTCATGCAGCAACGATAACAGTTTTCAAATGGAAGTGGAAATACGGTCTATCCAAAAATTTAATGGATTCGGACAGCCGATTCGAGGCGACTCAGAATCCATGAAGAATATTGTTTCACAGGGTCATTCCTCGTCAAAATTTGCAGCGAACAAACAGAGTGTGATACCTACATATTCGCAGCGGGAGCGTCTGTTCGTCGATGCGTCAAGGAGAGGGGCCGCGCTCGGCCAGCGCCCACTTGTCGCGGCACTGGCCCTAGGCTCGCGCAAGCTTTTGGATCGGCCGACTTTGAGAATTCCTACCCTGAGAATCCCACCCTGAGATTTTCGCTGAGGGAATTCCCGTCTCAATTCTTACAAGAAATCCGCCGTTGTTCGGCGGCGCGCTTCGTACCGCGCGGCCACCCTGTATACACCGAGAAAGTAACAAGCCCGACATCCGCGGTGAAGGGTCACCATCTGACCTTTCAATCTACTCGTGATACCCACAAAAACATAAAACGCTCGTCGTAAGACTGCCCGCTCTGCGCTGATTGGAACAGATTATTTATGTATACATACTACCACCTACACAATGAGTTCAAGGAGGATTTAAGTTCCGAACAACAATTGCAATATCCGCGGGGCAACTCTCCACAACATTCGATGGACATATTCCCTCAATATCTGTGGTTCGCGATGGATGCTTCTCATCAGACATCCATCGCCGTTGATTGATATGGAGGGCAGACTAGCTCACGGCATCAATGTTTTCCAATATGCATTCAGCTTCCGAACGATGACATTTGAACATAAATAGGACGCTATCACGGGAAATTGACAAACTTATTGGAATATCCGATAGCCACGGGCGGTTGGATTGAGTTATGTCCACCCGTCGGGATATTTCATATCATTTGTACAATATTCTTATCAGATATCGATTTACCGATGGCGACCTCCTCGGTGACAGCGGAGGACTCGTCAAGGTCAATTTAATACGATACGTGCCTTGTGACGGACATGTCGTTTCGTCGTCTTGGATATCCGATGGAATAACGAATTGCCTATGTGCTTTCACATAAGTCTTCGAACTTCACCCACAAACCTGTATACGGACATCACGAATCCCTTTCACGTTACGATGATCCAATTTGAAGATAACCGAAGGTTTCAGAACTGGGTATGCAGGGTGTACATTCCTTTGAATTTTGTTGTTTTCGGTAACGATTATACCTGGGCGTACCTGCCATGAATACAAAAGCAGATTGGTTCCTATGAGACGGAATATCTAGTCCATTCGGCGCGGGCGTCTCAGAACTCCTGAAGGTCTTTCCGAAACGTGACGCGTTTGGGCGAATCGAATGATAGGACGTAAACTAGGTACACAGTCCGGTTCACCTCAGCCATGTCTTTGGGCGAGCTTACTGCCATTCATCGTTACCAAGCTTGCACCTATTTGAATTATAAGTATGTAAGTATTATAAGTATGAACGAGATATTCACATCGCGATGTCTCCTGAACAACAGTGCATCGTACGTAATTCTCTAACATCAATGTTCACCTACTCTGTCGATTGTTTGGCTTACATTTACCCCTAGCAGAATCCCTGTAGGCCCGGTTACCGATAAAAAAAATCCCCCGAGGTTCAGATCTCGCGAGTAACATACGCATATTATTTTGAACAATGAAGAGTGAGCTCCGCTCGTCTCGCTATAGGAAATTCTAGTCCCATGCCAATTCCCACAAGGATTATTTAGACGCAATGCACGGAATTTATCAGGTTATCACAACCTATGTTCTTTCGCGGGGAGGGGGGGGGGGGGGGGGGGGGGGGGGGGTCCTACTGTAGCGCAGACTATTCTTGAAAAACTACAGGATAGTCCGGATCACGGTAAAACCGCATCGCGTGCTTTCAAAAACTTTGATGCGCTCTTAATCTTCGAAAACTGTGTCCAAAAATCTACGGGTGAGGTACGGATCGAAGAATTTAACATTCGCGACGCCGTAGGTAAGTATTTTGAGTACTAATGAATTCGATTTATTTCGAAATACTCCGAGCGTCACGAACATCAAGTTTCCCTTCTCGAACTTATTGTCTTCGTTTCTGAACGCAACACGCTATCCCAAATCGTATTAATTTCCTCGCGAAAACAATTATTTCATGATTTCAATAAAATAATTCTCATCTGCGGCAGTGCTTGCCCGACTGATCTGCAATGATAACCATGGAATTCTCTCAGTTTATCACCTGCTTCGTTATACCTCGGGGAATATCGGTCGCTGTAGAGAGACGTGTGCAGATAACTCCGCGGTGATTGGTTCACGAGTTATATTTATTACCGGGTGAGAATGAAATTGATAGCCTGCAGCGCAGTTCAGAGATTATCGGTTTCTTTCGACTTTGTCGGCAATGTAGATCGTGGCAGTTACTTTCTTCATATCTTGTACGATAAAAGTTGGTCTTCCTTACCTACGGGGGTCGGGTAATCGCCGCGAAACTTTTCGTCGTATCTCACCGGCGCTGAAAGTCAGATAGCGAAGTTCCCGGGCATCTGTGCTCTTTCGAAAGACAAATTTTTAGGTTTTTGTTTCCTTCTTCTTTCCTCCTTCCCGGGAAATGATTTTCCATTATCTAATAATTTAGCCATTTTGAGAAATTGGTCTTTTCATCGCGCTGCCACGATATTACGCTGAAAGACGAGAAAAAGGACAAAGAATGAAAAAAATTGCGAGAAATTACCGCAATTTCGGTTCCGCGAACAGGCAATTGAATTACATGATATACGATTTTGTTCGCTGTACAAAAGCTCGTTTGCGGCCGAAACTATGATACATACCGTGATATCAAATTATCGTGTTGACAGAATAGCGGTTTGTATTTGTGAAGCATTCTGGGCTCACGATGAGCCGATCTATGCAAGTACAAGTATACGTGCCTAATGCCGAAGTAATTGGCTCGGTGACAAGTTTGACGAGGATATTCACGTCGTTCGTAACTGTCGCTCGAATACCGCGTTGCTCGTTTGTTCGATACGATTAGTAATCAAGTCGTCGAGACGTCAACGTCTGACTCTAATTAATTCAGATGAGATTGCGTCGACCGAATGGCCGCATAGACCGTGACTTGGACGAGAATTTTATGGACATGGCAGATTCGTGGGGTGGGGATAAAAATTTCGAAAGACCAAAGAATAGACGGGTCGAGATTCGGAAAGTCAGATTACCGAAAGTGCAAAATGTAGGGAGACTGCGGCAACGATAGGCTATCGAGTAGAAACGAAAAATTCAGAGTACAAAAACACAGACATAAATGTATACCGAAAATTGTTAGTCAGAATGGGCGAGACTAGGAGCGGTGAAATATTCGATTGTTAAAAATATCGAACGCTGGGGAAGTGCTCTGTTCACAATTCAGAATTCTCGCGCTCGTTACGAAAGTTAATGAATTGGGATTTGTTCGATCGAAAGACCGGAGGAAACTCCGGAGGTCAGAATCCCCAAACCCGTTGGAATAGAAGGTCCAAAAAAGTGGAAACTCACTCTCTTAATTTTTCGAAGTGTAAATTCACTCGAATGGAGTGAAAGATGACTCGAAGCGATCGTAACGATTGAGCGAATCCAAGTAGAGTGAAATTTCACTCCTAAAGAATAGTGAGTATTCGTTCTGTGTCTAAGAGTGACATTATCACTCTGTTAGAGTGAAAACATCCGCAGTACGGTTTGCGCGATCGGTTTACCGCCAATGCGCGTTCGTAATTCGGGGTTTCACTTTTTCCAAGAGTGACGGTTGCAGTGAAAGACAAACCACTCCTCACGTGAGACTGGAAATATTTACCCTTTGCTGAAAAGTGTGTCTTAATTTGCTCTAAAAGAGTGAAATATCACTCTACGCAGAGTGAATCGATAGTTCACTCGACGCTTGGGGTGAATATTTCACTCCAAGAAATTCAGAGAGCGGGAGACATTAGAGAAACATCTACTGTTTTGTACTGAGAAAATAACCAAGAACTTTTAGTTTTTTCGAAATTTTTGTCTTTTGGAATTCTGGTCCATCGACGTTTTGCTTACCGAAGTCTCCCGGTTTCTGAACCTTCATTTCCGATTTCGTTTTCTTTGGTTGATTGGCCAATGGAAATACTAATTTTTGACACTTTGTTAATCTACGCTACATTTGTTCGGAATGTAAACTATCTGAAAATACGCTTTGGGAAAGAAGCGCGTTCGCGTGGACAGCGATGAAACTCATCGAATTCTTTCAATTCAATAATAGGATCAGAAATGAAAATTTCGCTTCTTCGATCTGCAGCTACTTTGGAACTCGTATCTTTGAAATTCGGGATTTCAACCCGTCTGCTTTTTGGTCTTTCGGAATTTCGACCCCCGTCCAATTCGCGCTCTCCGTCAACTTGATTGCAAAATTTATATTGCAACATAATATTGCCAATTGCATTCCTCTGTAACTTGAATTTGGAATTGCCGCAGATTGAAGTAAACCGCTGACTATTTTATTCGGCCAGTACTCGTAACATGCGGGAAACACACAGAGCCAGATCGATTACCAAATAGCAAAATTATCTGTATATTATTTTCGTTGCTCGTGAATTTTTCACTGAATTCCGATACGCGTGATGGAAAAGTACCATCGGTCGAAACAGCGTAACCGGTTACTATAATCGAAAAATCAATCGTATCGACAAGTCCCAGTCACGCCGTGATTCTATTTATAATTTCCGTGTAGAAGGTTCGCTACTGTGACGTATTTCCGACGATAAGGTGAACATTTTTTGCGAGTCTGCAATTATCAGAATCGTACATCAGCTGACGTAGTTTCATGAAAAGTTCGTAGCTTCCGAATACACCCAATCGGAGTGTACATTCGAAAATGTACGCCATGCTCCTAGGCAGTAAACGTAATCTATGCATACGCTATTCCTCATTTTCTGCCTCGAAGAGATACATCTGATATTTGAAGACAAATCTGGGTACGTGTACCTTCATCGGAAGTTTGTATCCTGGAGGGGATCATGCAACTTATCACACTCGTATTACATGCAGAATCATCTTCCCGGTTGAGGAATCTGCCGTAAATCCTAGCTGCATGCAGCATTCCGAGTATTTTTCTTTTAATTTGCGTTTCCTCTTTCCTCGTTTACCTGTGAGTTCGTTACTTCCACGGAGTTATATATATACAACACCCGAGACTTGAACCTTAAAGTTATCACATTGAAATGTTAGAAGCCCGCGCTCAAGCGCGAGCTCAATCTCAAGCCGAAGCTCCAGGCAGGGGAGTCAGCAGAATTTTATTATTCTGCACTTGCTAGAAGAAACTCCCCTCGACGATTTGTTTTAAACAAGTGATACCCCTCGGCAGTCTGCGCGGAGCTTCGCGGTCTCCCTTATCTCCATATCCAACGAAAAGATTATGAAAATCTGTTGCCAAACCGTCTTCGCACTATACCGGCACCGACACCGGCACCGGCTCCAATCCCAAACCCACAAAAGAGTCCAATGAAAAAGTGCGATAGCGAGTTAAGCCCGGCTTGAAGTAGGGAGAGCGATTGTACAGTTCCGGAGATGAACCGCAGGCTGGTGAAATCGAGGAGCTTTCGCGTGTATCGTTTGTTATTTGCCAGAGTTGGCGGTATACCTGCCTACCATAGCTGCACGGATTTTCTAGCCCATTTCTATCCTCCGACGGATCATCATTATTGATATCACTATTATATACCCCGATTCGATATAATGATCATTACAATTTCCATCCCGGAGGTTGGCTCTCCAATTACGAGCGGTGACAGTAGGTACTGGCCGGCCATCCCGCGCGGAAGACGCCTTCCTCTTTATAGATATTCGCTGAAATCGTGGAATGGAAAGCTAGAATTTGCAACTTGCATTTGAATGATTGCGAATAGTAGAGAATAGTATTGCGGTTGCGGAGGAAATGTTATAAATATGTACAGGTATCGAATGTATGCGCCATCCGTGCAGGATACAATTTTTTCCCCATTGCAGTGAGTTTACCTGTACGATTGAATTTTTCGCCGCGATTTATGACAAGGAATTTATATTCCCTCGCTTCGTACGCATATACATATTCATCTGGTATTTTTTTGATTCCGTTGCGTTGGGGCGAAACCGTGACGCGATGTTTGCCAACGGAAGCTAGAAAGCCTCGGCTTTTTATCCGCAAGATACGATCGTTCGGGCGCCTCGCTCAACTATACTCCGTATTGACGCCACCGGAAGTTCCGTCCAATGAATTTCAAACGTGATACGAAGTTTATTACATACGGTGTAAAGTCGCGCGTGTCGTGTCGGATCTCGGTATAATTCGTCTAGAACCGAGCTACTGCCGGCTCCTACACGAAAAGTCGATACGCAATACGAGGAATGAGCATCGACGCGAAAATTTGACAAAAGAGCGCGAAAAATATCGACGTTGAATTCCGAATATTTTCAAAATATTCAAGGTTGTCCAGAGTTTCATGGATGAAGGCGCAGACACGAATTGTAACTCTACACACTTAATTTGTGGCTCGAGGATGTCTGGCGATATTCTCGTCTCTCAACTCTCATCCGCGCGTTTCCAGCTTTCTTACGACGATGAGCCGTGGGTTTGGCGATTGAGCAAAAATACAGGCTATCGGTATACGATGAAGGTATAAGTACGTAATTTCTGTACGTATTCACTCTTGATTTGAGCCAGCTTAACGAACTGCTAGGGCAACTCAACTCTGCAGTAAGTCGTAGCATACGCGTAGCGTAGTATGGACCGGTTGAGAAAGTCGTAGTAATTAAGGAAAACCTCTTTTGACCGAAGTTAGATGTGGAAACTTGTAACTTTGGTGAACTTCGCTTGGATTTTCTCACGGGCACCGCGGACTCTCGTATCCAGATTTGGAGGATGTATCGTTTCGTTATGTTCATAACGAAAATGAGGAGAATCGATATTGCACAGACATCAGTATGAAAATGAACTTCGGGCGACTTATCGTTAGAGGCATGAGAATAAAATGACAATGAACAGCAGAGTAGCGGTACCCGAGGCGAAGGTATAGTTTTTTGCGCTTTGGGAATATATCCGCATCGAGTTAAGTCGAACCTCTATCAGAGAGGTAGAAGGGAGGGAAAGAAAAAAGAATTTATTGATGTCCTGGGACGTTCGTCCCATAAGGACATTCTCCATTGAGACATGAGTGTACCGTGTGTATTCGAAAATACGGATACAGTAATGCCACGAAACTGATAATACCTGAACACACTCGGAGTAGCCCACCGCGTTATACTGTATATATGTGATTGATCGAAATATTGATTCTAATTCCATGAGAAAGGACAGAAATGTTGGGTACAGGTCGAGAAAAAAAGAACGCTGATACTGAGTCAGAAAGATTAGGACATGGTACGGCGATCTGTCGCCACGTTACGTTACGTTGCGTTACGCCGCTCCTTCCCAATTAGAATTAATGATACCGCCGACAGAACTAATTGATGGAGGAGGAGACGCGGAAAGATTGATGAAAACGCATTGAGAAAAATGAGTGAAAATAATAATTCGAAAGCATATTATTATACTGACTAGAGTTTGATATAAGTACTTCACAGCGGTCGTAGCCGAGGAAAGTACGAGCGAATATTTTTTCCCCGCGTTTCTTTGTGAAGAGAAATCGAATAACCAATTTGCGATAGTGTCTTTGAAAGTCAGATCATTCGTATAGCCCATTAGCATTCATTAATTGACTCGATGGCGATAGATCGGAAATATTTACTGAAGTATTGGGGCGCCTCCGCGTGTCTCACTTGTCATTCTGAGATACCAGCTTCGGTAATGACTCCTTCGTCCTGAATGCTCAAGAACCTGACGTAGACTGTAACTATACAGACTCATTACGCTCAGTGAATCACGATTATGCACCTATACCTATATTTCACGGTTTGAAATCCACGCGTGGACGACCACGGGCTCCAATCTCAATGCCAATCGGCGATTTGGAGGAAATATTTCGTCGGTGAAGAGATATTTGAGTTTCGGATCAAAGAATTGCCGCATTCGTGGTGAAAATAATTACAGAGTTGACCAATGTGACATTATTTTCTATGGCCTTTTGTATGCTGTGTTATTCGAGAGTTGAAGATGATTTTTTTATTCGTTACAGAATTTTCCATACTCGAGAGAAAAAATCCATTATTCTCGAAGATTCTGAGTTCCCTGACCAACTTATTGAAAGTAGTTGACATCGTTATGGAGTTCTGGTCGGCAAACTTTACCTAAAGTTGATTTGTGTTGTTACATCGTCTTCGACTCATTCCTAACCTGAGCGAACTAATATAATCCGGAAAATCATAATTTACGTTTAACTTCGCAGCGGAAGGTTGTTTCTCCATCGGTGTTCACGTCTTGCTCGATCGTTTTCAAGTTATGAGAAACAAGTCGAATTCCATGTGACGATTAGGCGAAAACGAACCGTAGACTGAACGGAAAGACGGTATCGATGTTCGTTCATCGACGAGCTGAACGTCATGATATCTCTATCCCGTATTCGAGAAGAATACTATATAATCTCCGGAAGCAACTTTTATCCCGTAAGGGGAACTCGGACTCGCCATGTTACCGTTTCGGAAACGAGAATCGTAAATTTTTGCAAACGTCACGATCGATTTTGACGAAACTTTGACAATTCGTTAAGTACGATGGCAGAAAGTGGCGAAGTATTTCACTTTTCCAAAACATCGTTCGGATTCAATGGAGAATGAATATTTCCTACGTTAGCTAGGTTAGATTGCCAGCGGCGTCTCAAAATCCCCCTTAAACCTGCAGCCCACAGTTTTGCCACGTTTTGTCGAAGTCCAATTAACCGTCCCTGACAAATGACGGTATTCTCGTGTTTGCTGAGCAAACAGGCAATAAGTGGCCAAAGCCACGGGGGCGGAGTCCTTGACTGAAATTTTTACTCATCTCAATCCCCGTAAAATCTCCGCACGCGGATTGCTCGGAATGCAGTTTCGCCAAGTGATGCTCGGTGGGTTGAAGAAAATTTCCCCAATCGGTAAATCGGCAAACCTAATCTATAGGTATACGCGTTCATTCATCCAGGCGCCTATACTCGTACCACACTACAGGTTATGTACCTCTTACCCGTAAATGTTTACATCAAACGTTAAGAGGGTTGGATAAATTCTCCATCAATTTTATGGTAATATTATCGTTTCGGGATCCTACCCAGCCTCGGGTCCAGTTCCTGCTACTACTCAACTGTCAGGAAGCTGCGATCGGGAGCTGTTATGCATCCTTGGAAAGCTTGTTACCTGATAATTTCATAATAATTATTATCAGGACTTTGTGACGTTATCTTTCGTCCGACGCACAGGGATCACCGGGGTCTGGGTCTGACGAATTCTTGGGGATAATCACCATAAATTGCACCTACCGGGCGAAAGTTACTTCTGAGAGTATCGTGACGATTCATTAGTTGTTAAAATTCTCGATTTCCATTCTCCAATTTCTGTTTTTTCTCTACAATTTTTTCGGCTACTCGATTCGCTGACACGACGAAGAGATGGAATATAATGAATTACGAAACCCAACCTGGACGAAACCTAATTTTCTGCTTCACGATGTCTGAGCTTTGAAGAAAATCATTTTCCAATTTCAAATTCGTGCAATTATATTCCACCTCGTACCCTCGCGCTCCACTGTCTGCTTTTAGTTTAACAAATTGAGAGAAAGGCGCGTAAAACTATATACCTGCATTGTTACTTTATTGACGTACTTTACGCACGAACGGATCCACCTAATCGCTCACTCGAGTCTCTTCGGAGACCTCGTAGCCAAGGTGGGGAACCCCAATGCCCGAAACGGAGCTCTGAACGTAAATTTTCATCAACTTTAAGTGGCCGGCGGTCTCTTTTTCGACCGCTAAATTCCTCCGAAAGTTCAGCCGCATTCGCGTTTCTGTTAGAGCCTTGAGTCCGCGATATTCAAGGTTTGTGACTAACTCATCGTTAGTCGTCAATTGTTCGCCCGATTAAATCTGCCGAAAAATTTCATCTTCATTCCACAGCATGATATACGTACTTTGTCCGCGATCAATTCTTCGGAAGCTGATCCTACATCCCCGAAGAGTTTGTAATCGAATCAAGTTTCTTTTTCAGTTGATTTGCAATTTCCGTTGTCGACAGCATCGGATCGACTATGCCAGTCGATCCTACGATGGACATAATGATGAGTTCAATATCACGAAATCCAAATTCCAGAGCGGATGCAGTGGTACCATAACAGTCGAAGTTACTTAATGAACCAATTTGTGAAAAACAGTCATGAAGATAAGTTGGAAACGTACGGTCGAGTTTGATAACGAAATTCAAAGATCGCCTACAGTTTCCGCATTTCTTCAAATATTTCTTCATATTCGCCGGGTTGATGATTTTCGGAATCTGGTCAGAATATCCGTTCTGCGCCAAGCTGCTGGAACTCCGATCAGTGGGAATCCGTAATTCTCACGTGTCTGTATCCACGAATATCCACGAAGTAAGTAAACTTTAAACGAAATTTCAATCCCAAGTTTTATGCAGATAGGTAGGATCTGAACTCGGGGATCTCGGTCTCACAGAGTTAAGACATTTTTATTTCCAACGGAATACGAAGTCAGCTAGAGAGGGCGTAGCTCGCACACGCAGATTAAGGCGTGTACGTGTACCCGAGGCTTGTGTGCAAATATCCACACGGATAGCAATCTACATAGACATTTCAAAGTACGTACACACGTTTCATAGATGTGCATATGCATGCGTGTGTATACGCTTCACATAGATACGTCCATCTTCTATGCCTGCACATGTACATTCGACATTCGAGCGTGTTATTCACAGGCGGAGAGTGTCAACAGCGTTCGAATTACTTCGTCTCGGCGACTGGCGCGTTGGCAATTCCTCGGTACCGGGCAACTTCAAGACAAACATCCCTTCTGCGTCGAGTTTCAAATGAATTGCCCGAGTCTTTCTCATGCCTCCGTGCATATACCTGCACGGTTTATATTTGAACTCAATAAAGTTTCGTACTGTTTTCTCCAATTCGCATTAGTTCTTCGCGATATATCCAAGCACTGTTCAAAAATAACTCAAGATTGAAAATTTCATGGAAAATGCACGAGTGCAGATTCAATATTTTCTGACGATAGACCGGGACTTGCAGAATCCTCTGCTTGCATCGCATCGCAATAATGCTCGGTAGATCCCTGCTTGCTAGGATACAGCGTTCGAAACACGAGAAGGTGGAGATTTTCGACGATGAAATATTTAACGCTGACACCCTCGTTTCTTCGAGATATTGACTCTCTGATCAAAATTCGGTGCCAAAGTCGACCGGAAAAGCGGTTTCAAATTGCCTTTGAGGAGCGCAAGATATTCAAACTCAAATCCGACGGTTGAATACCTTTTTCCCAAAATATGGATATCACAGTTCCACATTTCTCATAAAATTTCCACCGTCAGGGTGAGATTTTCCTCCGGTTCAAAAAGAACTGAATTATGATCTGCTGATGAGTCGGAAATAATTCCAACTCGAGAAAGAAATACAGGATTTTCACTTTCCGTAGTCTAATATTATCTTGGAATCCTGATTTCATGTCATTACCACCCACCAGCTTCTCATCGGAGTCCCTTTTTAATCTTCTCCGATCGACGATGGACTTAGGCTCCATATCCAAACTCCAATTTGACGCTATTCTACTCCGAAGGAACTTTATTAGCCATAGGGACCAACTGACTATTAAAACTTCCGTCGTCCCTTATTTGATTTTCGTCCCAGGTATAGGAGATCTGTAATATAATATTTCTCCCGAGGAATCTTGAAATTGACGCTGTCATAATTTCCGGCCCATTGTCAGACCGGCTCCACAACCTGCCGTTTAAATTCTCCCCATGTACTTACCTGATGTCTCCCTCGATTGATTTATGCATGCAGAACTCATCTGCTCGGAAAGGTAACTTTCCCCAATAAGAATTATTACATCATTAATCGCGCCTGCAGGCTGTGCCTCGAAGTATTTCTCCGAGTCTGTATGTAGTACGTGTCTATACTCATTTACTCGGAGATCATTTATGATTATGCGAAGATCGATCCACGCGGGGAATTGAAAGTCTTGAAATTCCATGTCTTTCTCTCGAAATTTGAAATTTGCTCTGTAGCTTGGTCAGCGCAGTTTAAAGCTATCGAAACTCCACGCTGGCTGAGATCGATTGTTGGCTAGATATGGAATGTCGCTTGTCGACGCCCGAAACAATGAACGAACCAGTCTGCTCTCGATGGCTACTGTGAAACAGTGAAAAACTACCTTCAAACGAGGATAAGATGAAAGGTGACATAAAAAGTATCTCACTATGCAGATACGAGAAATTGGATACCATTTTTTTCCTTGCTGCTTTTTCAGTTGTTCAAGTATGCAAAACGATGGGATGACAGTCTGCACGTTTTTATGTTTCTTCGCTAAAATTTTGTACGAGCAACCCGCAACTTTTCGGGCTCTATTTCAGCGGTGGAGGAAAAGAACGTATGTATATGCAGGATCGCCTTATGCCATCAATAACGGTTTTATACAACCTCGGGATTCGAAACGACCAGCACGTCCGGATCGTAGAGAGAATATATGTATAACGTACGGACTATAGGTACCACTGGAATCATCCAGTGATAAATTTTGGAACGCTTATAGCTAGACACGTTGGTAGAGCTTTGGAGAATTTGAAAATCACAATTTGACGATCATTCTTCACGTTCTGTCTCTCCTATTTTGAAAAAATATTCTGCAGATTCTTTCGGTGCAGAGACGAAGAGACGATTTTCAGTTCCAAAATTATGGATCGATGAAAAACTCCATGCGGAAGGGCTTTGTGAACAGATTGGATCGAGTAATGTGCGATCGAGAATTCGTCGTTCAGAGCCCAAATTCGTCCCTCTCACAATGTTCGGTGTAATACGATTCAATAAAAACAAGTACCACCAATTTTGTCGAAAAATATATTGCTGCACGTTCTGACGGACTTTTTTTCCCGATTTACAGAATAAAATGTCCTCATCTCGTGATCGAGCAGGAACTATGTATTTTCCCCCAAGAGAATCGTTATTCTCTATCCTGTTCTTTTGTCCCCAATATACCTTGCATTTCCACAAAGGGCGAGAGAGGGATAAAAATGGTTAGGAGGAAGTAAAAATGAAAGGGAATGAATCGGGTGAAGTGCTATAAAGATATATTCAGTGGTATCTAATAAAACGTGTGTTATCTGTTGCAAAACGACGTGACGGTCGAATTGGGGTGACGCCGCAGAAGTTGAGGACCATTGGAGTCACCGCTGGGAATCTAACCTAGCTAACACAGGGAATATTTATTTTTCATCGAATCCGATCAATGTTATGAAAGAGTGAAATACTTAGCCACTTCCTGCCATCGTGCGCAACGAACTCTTGAAGTTTCATCGAAATCGATCCATTCGTCAGCGAGAATTTACGATTCTCGTCTTCGAAGCGGTGCCTGTACATTCAAAATGGCGAGTCCCAGGGTGCCTTGAAGTGGAAAGCCCTGGAGAGCAGGCCATGGTTGATGGCTCGTTATTCTTGCTTATTTTTAGACAGGACTAGACTCTGTATCTTGAGCAAATAATCACGCCCGAGCATGAAAGACAAGAGGATGAATTTTCCACTCGTGTAAATGAGGCCACCCGGCGACTGTTTCCTCTTCTGCTTCCTCTCCGGCTCGACCAACGGAACCGTTGGCTGAGGGCGTTGTTTTCTTACCAGAAAGAAACTTCCTCAATGGGATATAGGTCGCTAGGTAAGGACGTATGAGGCGCACCGTCCCTTGCAGAACTAAACTTCTAGGGTTCTCGCAAAGTTTTGTATCAAAGTCTGTATCACTAAGGTCACGTACCTCGCCCTTGTTCACTTCGGAAAACAACAGCGATCCCGAACAAATTACCAATCATACCTGGCTTAATTAACCTCCAACAATTCAACGAACACGGCATCTGCAGCTATACGTAGATCGATCTATACGTGACTCTCCAGAGTTCGTTTACGTGGATTCGATATGATCAATGGGAGAGGAGAGTCTCCTCCTGACGCATTGTGTCGCTCAAGTATTGACCTCGTAGCAGTTAATTGTAATGGACGAGCATGTATAGGTGCTACATTGATTGAACGCCCTTCTGCAAAGTAGAGATTTCGACGTTTTCAACGAATCGAAATTATACTCTCGGCCCTTTCTGTTCCGTCCATTTCTCTCGATTTCTATCTTCTTCTTTGTCCTTTTCGTTTCAATCGAAAAGTTACGTGTATTGGAAATTCCTGGATCTACCTGACAACGATACGTTCGAGCCAATGAGTTTCTAAAATTTTGGTTCGTTGTGTTTGCTTCCTTTGCACCCGGGTGACTTTGTGCCTATGCCCACATATATATGGCATAAATTTCCGAAATTCGTTCGCCCGGTTACGTCAATCAGCAATACGTAGGTATATAATATATTAATCCCTGTACTTAGAGGATTGAGTCCTGTGTATACATACCATACAGGGAAAGTGGGCTACAAGTTTCATGCAACAGTTAGCCGCAGGACCAACCCTGTTGACCGTTGCGAAGCCCTTCAGAGAATGATCTATTTATTTATGTAGGTTCATTTATTTATTCATTTAGGTTCATGTATTATATACCTGTGCGTAGGTATATATGTATCCATTTTTTGTTCGTTCTGTATCCTTCTCCGCTAGCCACTTATGTTTTTTCATCAGATTTTGAGACGGGTACAATCCAGCCATTGAGATAAGTGCCCGGACTCCACCGGCGTTCATAACTCTTGCCTTATATTCCCGGAGATAAAACTGGACTTCTGAGATAACATTCTTTGTTGTTACTTCACCCGTTATTACGCCCTTTTTTCGTTCCTGTCGCGAGGAAAAGGTATGCCTCCTAATATTACACAAATAATTAATTTTCGTTACTCAAAGTTACCTTCGACTCTGTCAGCTCTTTGCAATAATTTCTTACGGAAACCTCATGCCTCGTATCGGATACCGGATGCAGAATATTCGGTGCTAAAAGTGCTCCCGATTGATAGAAACTTTCAAGCTTGCATCAACATTTGGTGTAACTGTGCATGTCCCCGAATTTCTGCCGATAATGAGGTCGATGATCGAATGATTAAGGTCTCAAAGGTCGCCTCAAGTGCCTCAATTTAGGTTTACAGTATTCAGGTCATCAGGTATTGCTTATTGTCTGATAGATGCACGATCGTTATTAGTCTGCTAATTCTTTATTCGACAAAATGTTCGCTCGTCAATATGAGAATTCCAAGTCATTCCATCGCATCCCATAACAAATTCATGATTTTGAATCGAGCTGGGAATGATTCAGCATCAGTCGAGTCAAAAAACGATGTTTGAGTCTGACCAGATGAAATCTTATGAGATTTTTCAGATACTCAATCGTTCTGGGATAATCGCGGTTGGTGGCAATAGCATTGAGATTCTACTTGAACGTGGCGGCGCCGCTGTGTGAGGTTCATGTCCGTCACATTTCTGCAGTTATTTCATTTTGTGAGATATGCTGGTTACGCCGCTGCCGAAAAATATCTTTCAACGAAAGTACAATACTCGATGACTATTACTACACGTGCCTGGATTTGGCATTTTCCTTTTTCATATTTCGAATAATAAGATTATTACGCTACCGGCATCACGCCGCCGCGTGAGCGTCACTACCCGCGCAATATGAGAGAGTCAACGGATGCCCACGGGATCGAAAATAGCATGAAAAGCCTACACGAGCAAGCATTGTCTTTGGAACAAATTAAATATGACTTACCCAGGTAGCACAAGATCCTCTGTGACTCATGTTAGGCCCTCAGACGACTCACGTACGTCTGAAAGTGGTCGAACGTCCGTTTTACGGTCAAGACTAAAAAACGGACGTTCGTCGATTTTTAGACACATATGAACGCTTATGATCGTATCGCACGGTGGTTCATTGATCGGAATTATTTTGGAAGATACGAATTTCTTCCCTCGGATGACGCGCCATTTCCCCACTTTTCCCCAATTCACATGAACAAATTTTCCGCTAACCATGAAGTTCGATTTCATAGTCCGTTGAATTCTGGTGTGCAGAATCTGTAGTGCGACACTCTCGCTGTCACCGCTATAAAATCACTGTCCTCGAGGACCACGGGAGTCCAATAAGTGAATGATATTCGAGGGTCAAAGTGAGAAGCTATCGACGAATTCAACCGGTACGAGGAATTTGAAAATTCTGAAGACATGTAATTTGCAAATCAGTCTTTTAGGCGTCTGCGCTATCCGCTTCTCCGGCGCCAAGGTGATGTCAGTCGCCAGCGAGCCGCTGCCTCGCGAGGAGGCAGGCAAACACCCTCTGCGATCGTGACCACGCGTCCGGAACGAGACACGCCGCCCACGCGTAAAGAACAAAATATCTGTACATACTGTACATGACAGAATAAAACAAGCCAGATTGAAGAGAGAAATATGAAATAATAGAAAAACGAACGCCGGAAACTGGCGAAAAGCACAAATCGTTATACGTTTACGGCACTTAAATTAACGCGCGCGCCTCCCGCCCGTGTACGCGTGTCTTTACGATTCGATCACACGTGAGGCAGCAGCCGTCCGTATTCACGCCTGGTGGTGGCCATGCTCCACGAGATTCCGAAGGTGACAGTACATCAATTACGGTTCAGTCAGTGCGCCGGTGACATCGGATCGACGATGTGTTTAACGAAAATATTATTTATTTCTAAACGTTGAATAATTTTAATCGAAGTCTACTCTACATTCTTCTTCTGTTTCGACGTAATTTTTTACTCAAATTCGCTCGTGCCGTGGTTTCAAATCGGTGTTGAAACAAAATAAAATCAAAAAAAGCTGAAAACAAAAAAAAATGCTAATTGAAAAAAAAATTCAAAAATTTGACTAACAAATCGGATATCCAATTCGTGAAGATTTTCACCCGCGATTTATGTATAAGTATATATATATATGTACCTTGAGTAAATACACACGTTCATAAAATCAACGGTGATTCGAACCAAATAATTACAATAATGCCTGCCTATCGAAAGTAAAATTGAAACAAAAAAATAAAAATAAAAATTAAAAATCGACAAAATGTTATAAACTTTGGAGAATTCAGATTTCAACAAACAGCTGATATAAAATGGCCGAAATTTGAATCACCGCATCGAGTATATTAGTGGAAGATAAAGAAATTCAAACAAATGAAGTTCAATTTACCTAATCCCAATAACTATAGAGCTGTAATAAATGGTCAATTAACTCGAATCATACATAATTATAAAGGTGTAATCCCCGCGGTTCGTTAACGTGTATCAACGTGATGAAATAAATTATCGTTAAACCCGAAGCAGCTATATATATTATATTATACAAAAAAGACTGAATATAGATAATTAGATCGTTGGTCAAAGCGTAAATGATTATATACTGGCTGGTACTAACTAATACTCAAGATAAACAATGAGGGAAACGGATCGAGAAATCTAGGATTCCAATACATTCACACTGTACAATCATTGCCAATATAGTTTTCTTCTTTAAGGTATAGAAGAATACCGGTTGCATCCGGTTTCGGTATTAAACATTCGCGGATGTCGCCATCTTGAATTCGTAAACAATCATCGTTATTATTCGTATTATTATCAGTATACACACGAAACAATTCGGTTGGCACACGTATTTTTCGCGCGTCAGTGACATACGTGTGTAATCAGATTTTGGTTTATAACCGTGAATATAGATTATTGGCGCGTTTTTTTCATTCTTCTGTTTCCTAACCTCGTTAACATACATATTTCCGTAATAACCGCCGAATACACAATCATACATCATACGATACAGTTTTACCTTGTTGGTCGTTATAATATGTATATATTATTCTGTCGTGAAAATTGTCGGTGCGGTATATTATAGGAATCTGAAATCGAATTCAAATAGGGAACTCAACACGTTTAGTTGTGCAGCGTACTACATTACTATAATATACATATACCTTCATAAATATACACACACGCACATTAGATACGTATGTCATATATCATTCGCTGTATATACAACGCAGAAACGGACAAGAAAGAAACGGGAAACAAACAAAAACATACACCCTATATACATGTACACATGTGTTAATCTGTAGTACGTGCGTACTACTCCGTAAACATACCTTTATACATATATATGTTATACCCATACCTATATACCAATAAAATATTGTACAGGACATTGAACAGCTCCTGTACATGATAAATGCTTATGGTAGAATGGCTTTAATGAATATTAGTAAACTGTGAAACGTCGGAATATAAATTGTTCGAGAAAGAAGAAGATAAAGAGAAGAAAAAAAACACACGAGTGAATTATACCGATTGAAAATCGATCTCGGATCAATTAATTAATACTGTAATGCACGTATAATTATAGAACGTATATATATAGAACCTGAATCGAGCCCGATCAACTGGATAGAAACTCACGTCCAATATCTCTGTATATGGTAATATAATACGATATACAGGGTGAGTTTTCCCCGAGACCGAGTGAGGGAGGGGCTTATCACCGCCGATACCCCGCTCTTTGGACGATCGCACTGTTCGCTAATCAGTTCGAACCTTTGACGCAGATACTCAATAATCAAAAAGCTAGGATTGCGGATCCCAGTCCGCTCGATATTGTTGTCATTTTGGTGTCAACGATATCTCAGTCAGCCAGACTAACAATCGGTATCGACGACTTAACGTGAGAGTCAGATTCCGATCACAGTTAGTGATTGGGCGAAGAGCGGGGCATCGGGGGTGATAGCCCCCTCCCTCATTCGGACCCGGAGAGAACTCACCCTGTACAAAGTATTTTGGTTTCCACAAACATATGTGTGCTTACATCTATAATATAATCTATATTCATCCGTACAGGTATAATTGTTCACCTGGTTGTTCACACACTGCATCAGCATATATATAGGTATATACAAAATAAGGATATATTTGATCGTTCCACTCAAATTGAACCAGCGCGTATCCCATATGTACTTACCTACGTCAATTCGATACTTTGTCCCCACGATTCGTGTGGAATCGAGCTTTCGTCGGAGTTTATGAGAACCCAAAAGGTCATGAACTCCGTCCGAAATGGGCGCGGGAACTTGAAAGCTATACTCTCGTCCAACGAGAGAATGGACCCGATTCCAAAATCAAGATTATCCGCATCGGTCAGGCCGCGTGACCGGTGACCTAATGTAAAAAAATTTTTTAAACCATTGTGACTATTCTTACTGTTATTATTTGAAAATGAAATTCGTGAAAGTCAAAAGCCTGACGAAAGCGGACGATTTTCGTTCCCAAATCGAGTCCATTCTCTCGTTGGAGAGAGTATAGTTGTCCTATTTTCATTTTTCCGGATCGTGGATTATACACATGTATAGATCGTACATTCCAAATTTTCACGCCCATTTCTTACCACTCTTTCTCTCTCTCTCTCTCTTTCAACCCGATCCACAACGCAAGTTTCTCAATTCCGATTTTCGGTCGTTAGTTGATCTTTTCTCTTTGACTTCGGCTTTGGTTTTGCTTTCCATTCTTCGAATATCGCGTCGTCGCGTCTGGACGTTCGAGCAGTTAACGATGTTACCTCTTGAAAGGTCACATCCCTTATCGGTAGCCTATCCCGTACCGACTAAACATGTATCGAATATATACCAGCGGTCTGCTTATCTAGTCAAACTGAGTGAGGAGTATAGGCCTTATACCGTTCCCAGCTTTATACCGTCTATATATTGTAACATGCATAGACGAATTTTTAAGGTTGCTAGCGTGGATTTTCCTCTGTCGATCATTTACCATTGCGTCGATAGATCTTTCGCTCGGTTTTTATACACAACCTACAGTATACGCGGAGGCTCTATCGCGCTCTGTGACGGGCCGTTTCTGTTCTCTTCTTATTGTTCGCTTCACTTTTCGTCGACGTTTTCATCGCCGAGGGAAGTCAGGGGGTTTTAGTTTGCTTCTTTTTGTTCGAGATATTCAATACATCCGAGATCTAGGTATCTACGTATTCAAGAACGTGCTCGTTGGTACCTCTTTTGTTCTTCGTTCCGTTAGGTTCGGAGGTGCGAACTTATTGTATAGATCATTAAGCTGGTTTTTCGTTGAAATATTTCGCGCAGAGGGACTCGAAATCAATTATCGTACAGGGCGGGGTGCTTGGAGATTGTCGTAATCAAGTTTTCCATGTTGATATCCGATCACAATATTCGAAATTTTGGCGCCGCAGATCGGCGACGTAAACACGCGAAGGTTCAGCGCGCTTTTAAAAAAAGATCCGAATTCGCGTCCTTTTTCTCCAGTGGATCAGAATTTACGTGAAAATTTCAAACCGCCGACGCATTATCCTCACTCGACTGATCTAATCGCGAAAAGCAAAAGATCTCGTGATAGAATTCAGAAAGTTATGGCTCTCGGGAAGAATTCTCAAACAACCGCGGTATGCAATTCTTTGCGATTTTCCAACTTTTATCAATCGGGTGCCATATCGGTGGATCCATATTTAGGAATCTGAAAAAAATTTCCCATACGAAGTTCAACGAATCCCTATCCAAACGAGCATGTCGCCCTACCGCTCTCGAATTTCATGTAGATGCAGTTGCATATACTCGATTAATGTATGTTGTACCTACAAACTACCTCCGATGTTCAATATTCTAAATGCAGTTAGCTCTGCCCGCTCTGTAGGGAAATTTCAATACGTTCTAGTGTGGATAAGGTCTACCATTTCCGCATTCACTATCGCTCTGAACCTTGTTCCCTCGAGGCTATAATTGTGAACTTTGCTATTCGTCGTCTGATTACAAGCTCAGATTCATAGCCTCGAAATGACTGTATATACTATTGTAAGATGAGCCGTATTCAGCTCTTTCCCGTCCTCCTCTGCCCCGGCATAATTCCCACAAATAATTCCAACGTTTCCTCAAAATATCGATGGGAAAAGTGTGTCAACTGTAATGGAAGGAAAAGAAAGGCAAAGAATGGTATCAATTACGTTCGAGCAGATGAATATCTCCAGACACTTCGTCCCCAGATGTTCGCCTTTTTGGTCAAATACCCGTCTCCTGTCTTACGCAACGTTTCTTATGCTTTTTTTCTGCCTTTCACCGTTTCCTCTTGCTTTCTCATTCCGTTCCGTACTTTGATGTCTCCCTCTGGAGTCGAAGCTCGCTGTATACACTCGTGCCTCAGATTTCTACACACGTATATAGCGTGTTCGAAATTGAATATATACCTACCGTGCAGTAGAGGGAGACATCTGATTTTGTAGTTTCTCATCTCGAAATCAGATTGCTTCGCGAGTTTCAGCCTTTGCTCTGGTGGCCTCGGTTGACCTCGTTTGACCTACCTGTATGCAGTCGTGCTACACCAACGCTCCATCTTCTCGCTGCCTCCTGTACCGTCGGATAATTGACCATGGAATTCTGTCTTCGGTGATTCTGTACCGCGGCGTGCTTCGCCCTTAAACTCGATATTGCACGTCTAACTCGTTTACGTGTACGAACTCGGAGGTTAGAGGTAGATATTATTCCCTCACAACGGCAGTCGCAGGAGATGCAGCCGCGAATCACGAATTTCGTACAATTAGTCTCCATTTGTATATCATAATCCGTTCAGCAGACGTATACGTACGAAATATACTGCGGCGATTCGTCTCTCAATTTTCAAAGTACTTTCATAAATTCCCGCGCTTTATCACATACGTACCTATATACATATACTATGTATGTACATACACAGGTATACCGTAAACCGCGCGAGATAGGCACTTACATCGAAGAATTCAACAGGTGGAACTTTGCCAAACTTATATATAGCATATAATAATAATTATCATACACGCGGCTGATTCTTTGTAGCCAATTTATCGTTCGCGGGAGTAAATCGTCGTGTAAATTACCTGCCCCCCCCCCCACCCCCCCCCCCCCCCCCTCCGCACTCTATCTTCTACCTCCAGGTTAGAGTTGTTCTTTTCTGGAAAATGAGCAATTTGTCGGTTATCTCGGAAAGGCATGAACATTTTGCTCCGCTGCGATTATAATACACAAGAGAACAGAAGCAGATAATAGAATGAGAAGAAAGCGAACAACGTGAAGGAGGTTAGGGAGCCGGAATCACAGCGTCTGTAATTAATAGTATTAGGCAATGATCGTACATTGAATATTTATATCGATCGTGTACTCGTTAACTACGAGAACAGGCCTAGAAATTTCTGCAGACGAAATTTGAAAATTATGATCAAATGTCTCGAGATACGAATGTTTCACAAAAAAGCGTTTCAAAACGTAGAAAAGTCTACTGGAATCGGTCGAAATCATTCTAAGATGGTTCAGAAAACTACACCCGACAATTTCACCGTTACCTAATTTTGATTTTCTCGTCTAATAGTTAAATATTACTATTTGTTTGTCAGAATCGATATCAATGGAGCATTGGAAAATCAAATATTCAATAATGAAACTTCGTCGGAAAATGACGTGACGGTGAAAATGTAGGGGACAGTTTTTTTGGACAAAAAGGCCACCCTAGAATGAATTTGACCGATTTCAAAGATTTCTCCACGCTTCGAAGCGCTAGCTGTTGTAAAACATTCATATCTCGGTATTTGTTTATGATTCCCAAACTTTGTTTTCAGGAATATTTTAGGCTTGTTCTCTTAGTCGACGAGTACACGATTGTTGCAAATATCAATTCAATGTACGATTACTGCTCAATGCCAATTGTCACAGATATAAGCCGAGTGAATAGAGGAATTGGAACGCGTTGATCCTTCTCCTTTTTCTATTATTTTCTTACTTTTTGTCGCTTAATTTGGTTGGTAAATATTTTTTCCCTGTTTTCTTAATTAATCTGCAGCATAATCGTAATGCAGGATAATTTTTGTAACGATTCTCTGTAGCTGGTGCCAATATTGAAACGAAGCGCTGTTCGCTTACGATCATCTCATCGTGAACCTTTTTCCACGGTATTCCATGTGTATAACCGGAGATCGCAGCTGAGAAAACGTTTTCCATCTCAAACCTCAATATCCTGGCGATAAAGTTTCCTTCGCGTACTTAATTGCTACCTTGATTATACCTATGATAGCATGCGAATGTCGTACGTATGCCGATACTATACCTGTTGTAGCTGGGGGGGGCTGAGAAATAACGAGGGGCCTCTTCTATCGGGTTGAAGAATATTTGTCAGAGTTCAACTTTGTTCTCCCTTCTAATTAGAAGGATAAAGCCAGCGGTATAATTGACGTAATCACGACGGTACTTGTTGCGATATAAATTTTTCTCCTTCTACTCTGATCCTTTCACGTTTTTCTTTACTTTCACTGCAGAATCTTGAAAACACTTGCCGGAGTACGTACTACCGACACTTCGTGAAATGAATGTGATGATTGAATGAATCAAACCAGGTCTGACTCTTGTCGTTGGACGAGAGAAATAATCACAGTTCCTATATATATGTATTTATACGCAGTAGGTATATGTATGCACATATACCTACTGCGTGTTCGGTGAAAATCCTCTCGTTGAACGACTCGAGAAAATCAGAGTCCTCCGAAAAGCTTGAGCTTTTCTTATGAATATATTGTGAACCAATGACAACGCAGTGTGCTGCGCAAGCTGCAGTGTTCACTCACACTGCGATAGGTGAACTTACAATTAGATCCCGATCTGTAACTCGGAAACTATCGGTCGCAGGAATTTTTGCTAAAGGACTTTTCGTCCCGGTTTTTTCCGATGAATCCACCCGCGCAATTTGGCACGGTTTTTCCGAATCACCCATTTTTCAAATACATCCCGATCCGTGAAACGACGCGCGGGGTGGTTCCGGAAATCCCATGTTACCTTTTACTCTCATCATATACGCGAATATAATCCGTATAGTCCAAAACATACGTAGGTATATATGTATGAGCCTACACGGGCTTGAGCTCTCCATCCGCATGGCTGCCACCCCCGCACAATGCGTCGATGCCTTTCATCCCTTGGGCTAGCACCCGCCCACCCTCTACACGGCGACGCTTCTTTTTTCATCACAGCACGCACGATCTCGAATGTGTATATACTGACTTCGCCAATCTTTTTGTCAAGACGACGATATAGTATATGTGTACCTATGTGAACGGTAGTTCTCTCTGTGCAAGCAGTCCATCCAGGTTGTATTGTATGATTCTGGGTTGACGCGTACAATAGTGACGGATATAATTATACAGCGGTGCAGTCGAGTTCTCACAAGCTTACGGAAATCCAGTAAATTAGTAAATTGGAGGTGGGGGGGGGGGGGGGGGGGGGGGGATTATGAATGAAGAGAATTTTACCTTCAGGACTGTCACGGAAAAACAAAATTTTCACGATGGATAGCAATACCTTTCGGTAAGATAGCAATACAGTGAAATATTGGCGAGGAAAGGTATGTTGTTGAGGCAAACGTATCAGCAATATACGTATTAGCGATAGGTACGTCTTTCTGTATTGGCAAAAGTATCACCGAATGGACAATATATTCGGCCGGCGATGGTATTTAAGCTACTACGTCGCGTCGGCGGAGATTCAATTTACCCTGATATGAAGCATATTATACCTACAATGCGAATTTATCGTTATATCATCATTGTTAATTGGTGCATTTGAATGTTTGTTCTCGTCATTCAATTTCACGGAACGACCGGGTATTATTCTTTATCTTTCCGGCTCAAGGAAACGGTGGAATCGCATAGTCCCACCGGACGGTGATGCAGGGGGAATAAAATAGAGAAGGAAACAGAAACGAAATGAGCATACTAAATGATAAAATATACTTGCAGGGGTGAAAAATGTACAAAATTTTCGGAGCTCGACTTAATCGAAAACGACAAACGCTACAAAAGAGCGTCAAGCTCTACTCCCCGAATCACGCCGCCCGAGAATTGCACTCGGATCGTGAACTGGACACCCTGTATAATACGTGTGACGTATTCTACGCGAAATAGGAACACAGCCGCAGCCATATATATCTAATTCAGACTTATGGCCGAATCGTGCGTGTAATCTCAAGTCCGAGAAGTATTCTGGAACGGATGACGCGCATACTGATCAGTAATGATTGAACAACGTTATAGCTTCATAGAGCTCTCATAGTCGCAGTTTTCTAGCGCAGTATTCGAGCTTGTGCTAGCGCCGGAGTCGTCAGTCGTGCAAATATACTTGCGAAGTTTTATTCTGATTGACGTCTGCTAAATACGTAACCTAAATAATTACCGGCTATTAGGCCACCCGTGCACAGGAACTTAATTACGCGATGATTATATTACATTGTAATCCAATCGGCGAAACATGTCTCCAATTTACATTAAACCGTTGTCCGTTGGGACGTTTCATATCCGCGTGTCAGACATGCACGGATCGCTGTCGGAAATTCAATTGCAATTTCAATTCTATTAGTTCAGCATCGATATTTTCGTCCACCAGATTGGTAAAACTGTTCTAATTCCGATGTCGAAGGACCGCAAATTTCATTTGCCGAATATTTGTTAACCTCCTGTTTCCACACACCACTGAATATGTACATTCGATCGGGAACAATATTTCACGGAATATTTCCAGACTATTTCATCAAGCAAATCGTGCTCGAATTGCCAATTACGATTTTTCCTTTCTCTCTCTATCTCTCTCTCTCTCTTTTATACGTTGTGTAAGAAAAGCATGTCCTTCGTCATCGTCTCGCCTCTAATTGCGCCCCGGTGATACCCCAGGGATCGTGTTACACGGTGCAGACTCATTCGAGCAGAATTTTCCACTATGCAACTGCAGCCGCATCGCTAGTCCGCTAATGAGGAGCAAACCGGATCGGAAACGCATGTTGAACGCGAAGACCTCTTCAAATAAAATTTTGGTATCACGATTTTCCGAAATTCATGTGCAAATGATCTGTATCCGTTAATGTGCTCTACGCACGCCGATATTCGGGCTGCGAATACGTCCGTTGCGGAACGTTGTACTCCGTGAACGTTTATCGACTATTTGTTAAAGCTGCGTAATGATGCAGAGTTCAGGACGAGAATTATTCAGTAATTGTCGTCGAGGCTGACCTCGTATCGCATCGATCCGCGGAGCGTTCAGAATTAGAGTATAACAGGAATTATTCGTATTGGGGAAAAATTGCCGAGCAATTATTGTCGCTACGTCGAGAGGAAAACAGTGGACTAAATTTTCGCCAAAAAATTCAATCCGCTCTAAACGAAACAACATTTTCCACTCTTTCCCTCAATACTCCGGCATCCGTTGGCTAGAATCGATCTATTCGCTAGCGTAGTAAATTCACCTTTGCTACTACTGAAGCTCACGTTCTACCTACCTTGTGATTTTCATGAAAATCCATGGCTGCATTCGTCCGGAATATTTGAGCAGCTGCTATATGCATACGATCCCCGTTTTTCGATTCAACGTATTCAATTTCGTGAGATTCATTGGAATTCTCATCAATTTCATTACAAATTTCAGTGTACAACTTCCTGCAGGAATTCCGGACCGGTTCGTGTAACCTTTTTTTGCATTGGATACAAATTTTATTGATGTATACTGTGATACGAATTTGAGCATCCTCTTCACGACCCTCCTCCTCGAATTCTACTCCCGGCCGAAATCTTCACATGATTCAGAATATCGATTGATTCTCAAGCAGCCCGATCCTTACGGTACTCACTACTCGGGTTGTCGTTGACCTATCGATTCCTCGTGGTTTAGTGGTAGCAGGGGATTTCCGGTAATTGACTAAGTTTAAGTTCAAGCCCCGCGAGTTCCCGGACGTTCCAATTGATTAATTCACTCACTTCTCACGAAGACAAGTACAGCCAATTTGTTAAACTTTCTACGATCCTTCGTCTCTCGTGATTCAACTTAATGTCGGTTGGACAAGAAAGACATATAATTGCCGCATAATTATGGAATCGTCGAAGTTATCATCTACGGATCGAAAATTCCTCGTTTAATCTTTCTCCAGGAGGACAATCGAGAGTAATAATCATAATTTTACTACCTACGATCAAATTTTTCTGCTCATTCTTCATAAAATATTGATCGCTGTGTTCGAAATTAGGAACCCCAAGAATTCCAGAAACGAAACCTGCCATGCGTACTTAGATGTCTGCATTCCGTAGCCCACATTTTTCATCCCTTCTATTTTTCATGGATATCCTGCAGTTTTCCAATTTTCTTATCGATCGACGACCATCCACTTACCTACAAGCGGTTTGTATCAAACTTCTATATCACTAATCGAGTTTTCTCCGTCGTGTGCTGGACACCGCGAAAAGAAAGAAACGCTCGTTATCGCGCAGTGCTGACACAGCACTTCACAGCTGACTCGAATAACGCAAATCCTGCATTTGTTTCTCTACTATCCACTATAGTCTATAGTTATATGTCTGTCCAGTAGTATAATTCCGGTCGCGGAATCCCAACCCCCCGCGTATGTCGCGTGAGATTGTTTTGCCACCCTGTATGAGGTAACGTAGTTGTTTGAATAGTTTATGAATTCATATGACTATCTTGTTGTATATATATACATACTCCAGCCCTAACGCGTGACAGATATAATTCGATTTCCTCGATTCCTGCGTACATGCGAGTGAGTGTTGGTATGGCAACGTGAGACCCCACGCTTACTTCAACCGACGAATCGAAAGAGACCAGAAAAAAATCAAATCCCCCCCACAAATACATGAATGTAAAATTTCCTCGTTTTTATTTTTATTTCATGTGTTGCAGATCGAATTTTGAGCTTTTTTCCATTCGCTGGGAATCGAGAGTAGAATCGTACCAAATTTGGCCGTAATCATTTTGTTTTTATAAAATTTGAGGCGTTTCTTAAATATGTTGAAACGATAAATTTGAAGATAACAACGTTTTTTTCATCATAAAACGACCGGGAATCGATATGGAAGGCTGTGACTTTGCACAAAATTGTCCCGGCTCGATCCTGTATTATAAAATTTGGCAAATTCACACACAACTTCGTATTTCTCGTACAAACGTTTAGTGTAATCACAAATTCAATCGCGAATCTGAAGAACATGCTTAGTAATTCATTTCGCTACGCCGCATTTGTGATTTCGCAAGACTTTCGTACAGCGAATGTGTTGCCAATTCAAAACCATGTTCAACAGTGTAGCATCCAAAGCTTCAGCCTTATATGTATAGCTATATCGTCCAATTTATTGGCCAATTTATAAATCTTTTCCGCCGCATTCATTCTCCCGGCGTTCTTTCCTCTCTCCCGTGTAATAATTCTCGACGCTTCGTGTGATATCGTCGATGAAAGCTGAATGAATCGTTCGGATATAAAAACACGAGATCTCGGGGTTCGAATAAATTTCGAATAGGGAAAAAGATGAAAGAAACGCTGTGGATGTTCGCGCAGTGCCTAATTCTTTTCACCGAGCAACTCGCCATCGACGTTAAATCGATGGGATTCTTGCTTTTCACTTCTTTTACTTTCTTTTACTTTCTCGTTCCTCCGAGAGATGAGAAATAAATGATTCAATCACGCGCTATTTCTGTATTTCATACAAATATCTTTCCGAATGCCACGTACTCATTTTCCGCCGTTCGCTTACCCACACATTGCCACAGCTATATTACACTCGCACGCGTGTGTACGTGTATAAAGCAAAGTAACAATCCGCATGCACGCGCAGGATCGGAAGCTTATTATTTTTGCCTCTTTCAATATTGAATCAAGACGCGAGGTCCTACTCAGTGGAGTACCGGTACCCATATTTGAAAATGAAATTGGGTTATATCCTCCTCGACTCATCACGCGCTTGAAATATGTAATTGGAAAATCCCGGTCGTCGCTTACGCGTGGAAATGCTTTCAATTTTGTGAGCTCGTGCTATAAAAATCCCCTTGAGCTTCTTCCCCCTTTCATCTTCAGAGCGGATCTGTTGCAATTAACGAACTCTTCGAATCTTTCATAACGCGCTAAACACACACGGAGAAAAACGAACCGCACTTGTTAGAAGTATGTACATACGTAGGTAAATATTACATGGACGGCGTTTCACCGATTTAAAAGTTACATATCGGATCTAGTTAACTATTTTCAACAGCGCAGATAGCTCGTGGTCTGAACATACATTTCTTGCGGCGTAGAACTCTGCAGCACTGCTTGCATGTGCTGCATATTCGCTGCCAACATCTCAGGGCCTACTTTTCGCTGCATGTTAGTCCGGCGATTCGGCAATTCACTGTTTGGCAGATGCGAAAGTTGCGCGCCAGTGCCGGCCGCACTTCGTCAAATGTACGGCAATTCGCGTCACTGCGATTCGAATGCTCCCTTAACAATCGCAAGGATAATTTTGCCGCAAAATTCAAGTCTCTTCTATTGGGATTTCCGTCGCGGATGAACCAATCCCTGTACGCATTGGTTCGTATGTAATTGTAACGAAAATATTTTTCTTCCTGTAACGTCAAGTTCTATATTCTACGTACAAAGTTTCTGCTTCGAAAGAAAAAAAGAAAAAGAACACCCCATGTCCGTCGTTCTCTGTGTACCTACGTGAAAAGTCACGATGATTAGACGAATTTGCCTGAAGTAAATCAATAGCATCACGATTCGTTAGAGCTACGCGACCGTATGGAATTTTATCGATCTTCCGTGATATTACACGAATCGTATCGTGTCATGATTTTTGTGTTACTAGGTATACATATATATATATACCTCGGTTGCCTATATTTATAATATCCCTAAAACCTTTATTCGTATAACATTTTCGTTCAATGTATCAAATATCACGAAACTGAATTTAATTCAATAAATTTACTACTTCAACGGGAATTTTTGAATACCAGAGCCACTTGAAAACTCGCTTATACCGATCATGAAGTAATTGTAAAGCTTGGCCCATTTCTTTTCTCTTCTTTCTTTTTACAACGCTCGCTTTACTCAACGGCGAGTAAAAAAGTTCATTAAATTTTTCATACTCGTAATGTATGAGTATACACGTTTATTTATTCAATTAATTGAGCCGAGAGTTTTAATTGAGCGAAACGAATCTCAGAGTTCAACGAAGGAATAAACAAATTATCATTATTTTCATTCTTTTTGCGCAATTCCGGAATTAAGCGTGTGAGTTTTATTCTCGATTCCCGCGGATCCCACTCTCGAAAAGACGTCCCGGCCCGACGGTACATTATTATGTAGTTAAGTTACGGATTTTCAAATTTGCGCGCGACTTGGTAACTCTTCGCATCAAAATTCTCAACGAACTAAAATGAAAATCCTCGTGAGTTGAGTCGAACGACGGGGGATGTGGAGGAGGAAGGTAACGTGCGGTAATTTGCCCATTTTCACTGAGTCCTGGCTTAAGGATGTTATCCTTGGTAAGCCTCTTTCGTTAAATATAATTTGAAAAAAAAATTCAGGAAGTGCCTCTGAGGTGGTATATTAATAATTGAATAGTTCCCTGGATTGTATTTAAATACCACAATTTTTCCGCGGATGGATGATAAATTATTCACACCGGAAAAACGACATAGAAGATAAAAAAGTACAAAAACCGGACAATTGCGTTTTGTTTTTTATGAAATCCGGATAAATCTGACCGAAAACTTGCGTCGCTATATTATTTTCAATTACCAATACCGAAGTAGAGTGATTACGGCAACTCATTGAAGCATCAGCTATCATTTCGAATGGTTTAATTTTTTTAACGATGAAAATTCCAAGAGAGAAATACTCGATGGTGAGAAAAATTTGGACACTGTATTCTCTTTTTTTCGGTTACCAGATGTTACGGCAGATTTTTGAATCCTATTGGGAAAAAAAGGAAATGTCGAGAGGGAGGGAAAGGCAATGCATCGAGCCTTCGAAATTCTGCGCTTCATTGATGATTTTTTTGTTTGTTCGCGGATAAATTAACCAGCCTCCGCAATCCCTTTCATCCTTGGTTCCATGTTAATAGAGGCTCTGCGATGGGTTCATAAATATGTGTAGTACAATAACGCGCGCGGTTATGTCCATCGGAGTTTCTACAAATCCGCAAATTAATTAAGCCGCTATTTAGAAGTTAGGCTCGAGCAGGTAATTGTGTGGGGTGAATTAGCGTCTCTGAGTATACCTACCTAGCTACCTCGTGGGCCCAGAGATAATCGAAAGGACGATCGTAGTTGTTGGAAATTTGAAACTTTGAACTGCGCGGCGAGGTACCGATTTTCGCAAGAAGCCGGCGACGAACCCGAGCTAAACTTCGCTGTGTGGCCCGTGTGGGGCTGCTCTGCAATCATCGGGGAAACGTGATCCGAGGGATCCCCATTTAATATATTTATTGCTCAGTCGAGACGGATGCTCGGGGAACGATAATCGATGGTTCAAATTCACTTGGAAAATTTTTACTACATCAGATATTCCGCTGATGTTCTTCCCCCGAAGACAAACAACTCTCTGAATATTCAACCAGCTCGTGTACTTTCGTGCTTTTAACCTTCATTTTCAACGAGCTCGACACTTTGCATATTTTTCACAATATTTTACACCTGTCAATAAAATACGCCGAAATTCTACGGACACGTTGAACGGCAGGGAGCTTTCGTGCGACAAGGAAAACGGAGAGGAGAGAAATGTTGGAAAACAGAACAACAGTCAGACATCGCTCGATCCTCCAGCCAGAGAGTATTCTTTCTTCTTTTCTATGATTTACTGTATCCAACGGAATTACTTTCCGCGTATGACTTTTGCACCGTGCCTCATGGCAAAGAGTTCGCTCCAAAGGCTTTTAAAATGTCAAGTGCCAACTGGCATGGCATTGAGGTCAGTTTAAGGCAACTTGAAGCAATTCGAATTCACTGCGGCAGCTGGTCTCTCCATCTGCATTTCTTGCTCCGTTTAGCTCCGGCATTACGTTTCTCCCTCTTCATTTCCAAGCTCGGCTTTGTTCGGATAAGTACTCACGCAAATCCAAAGCTGGTCATTCCAAGCTCATTTAGGCATAATAAATCGATCGACTTCGGACTCGTTCTTTCATCGATATGACACATTCCGTCCCGAATTATCTCCAAGAAACGAAAGAAGAGAGTATTGAGAGCATTGTGTGCGACGGAGGCGAATGCCATCCCGTGACACTTTTGTTAGTGCCGTTTTTCCAAATTTTCGAAACCGGTTTCAATCACTTTTTGCAACCGTCGCCGGCCCGGTTTTCTGACCGAGAAAACAAGAAAAAACCTAACAAAATCGAAAGTCGGTTCAAAAACATTGTGGAACAGCAGCTCGCTCCACTTACCGAGTACTCAGAAACTCCATTATCCTTCCGTGACCATTTTGAACAGCCTACGAGGTGTGTCTAATTGGTGCGAATGGATTCAACGTGAAATGATTGAACACCCTTCGCAACGACTTGATTTCCGGGACATGTAACAAGGTGATTGAATCACCTAAAAATCCTTTATGCCATTCCGCGGTGATGGCGCTTGGGCATTTTCGCATAATTTTATACTTCCGCGTTCCGATACCCACGCGATGTTATCGCCAAGTCATAAGTCAATTTCCTGGAGTCGGCGGAGTAGAGTCAAGGGTCAAATATCAAACGGAGAAAATCTCCGGGCGTCATGAATCTCAAAGCACGATTTCTACTCGCACCGCCGCGGTACGGCGTCTCTATGTCAGCAGATTCACATATACCTGTATGCATGCGAAAATTGATTTTTCAACCATACTGGAGAAATTTTTGTCGAGTTCCAAGACCCAAGATTGGAACAATCCAAAGGCACTTGTCGGTTGCCGAATGTCCGCTGCTGAGTGAGTGTTGATTGTAAGAACGGATATTCGGCGCGTTTTGGCCGTCTATGATTGATCCGAGGTCCAAATATGAGTCAGAAAGGATTTTGCGCTAGCTGCCGGGTTGTGCATTGCACGATTGCGGTGTCATTTCATCAGCAAAGTACACGCGGCGCGATTTCACTACCTTAAGGCGAAGTGAAACACGTTTTTCTAAACCTAGTTTCTCAGTACAGATACATCCAATTCGTATGAAACTGATATGAGCGAGAAAGGAAGAGAGAAAGAAGGTCAAGATGCTCTTAGATTACCAAAAACGGAACAAAAATTTTACAGATTATTTATCGACAGTTATAATTTGTCGAAATTTTTTTTCCCATTTTTTAAAATCGATGAGCGTCATTCCCTTCGTTCCCTCCTTCTTCATCGCTGATATCAATTTCGTATTGGTAGAGTGTGTTTTCGCCGAGAAACTAGGAGCGAAAAATTCCAGGTGGACGACGTGTTTCATTTCACCTTAAAGCAAACTTCCGCCGAAGAGGGGAAAAATAATAATTTTCTCCCAACTCTTAACCTCGCACACGTACCTGGGTATATTTTCAACACAGTTCCATTTACTGTATCAGATGCAAATTTGCGAATTGGATGGTTCCCTCGTGGGATAGAAAGTAATCATTACACACCAAGTTTATGAATGAAGTAACGTGGAATACATGTTTTCCCGAGGAAACGTACGTTCTGGCGATATTAAACGTGTAAACATCAAACACGTCTGTTTGGTGCAGCTACTCATACAGATCAGAGCCGCACGTACAGGGGCGAGGAATATTCTCAATGGAATGAACGAAACTGGGTTATCATGCGATCTCTTCATACGGTTTTCCCCTTGTTCATTTTTCATTTTACCATTTTATATACATACCAAAACCAACTGATGTCTATTGGATATGGGCTACAAAATTGAACCGGAATAATGAACCATAGAATACCCGAAATACCTGAATCTACAGTACAAACTCCGTAGTGATTTTGGTCATCGATTGAGTTCAGTTTCGGAACTTTGCCTGAACGTTTTGGCGCCGATACCTAGGCTGAGTCGACTTATCAGGTCGCCCTCGCAGCCAAGTACTCAATTATAAAAAGTCATTTGACTGAAGACTGCCATAGGGAATTTCAAAAAATCCCATTATCATTCAATTTGCACGACCAGCTGACATACGGAATTCGGGGACAACCCCGTACGGACGTTCCTCAAAATCTACAAACTTTTCAAATTTTTCAGACCTCGAGCTATGTAGGCATATAGGCAGAAGATAATATTGATTGATGAAGTTCGGTTCGCCAGAATAAGCTCGAGAGACTAGTCAATCTAGGACCAATCGTTGTATCGCTAGCAAAATCAATTGTTAAGGAGTTCTGATCTCGGAGTCACCTGACCGATTTTAGAGACTTTCAGAACTCGGTCTCATTTTCTCGGAAAACTTCAAAGCACTTTGGATTTTTTCGCAACATAATTGTACTGGTGTCAGGAAGCGCGCTCTGGTCGATTGGATTCGGGAGAACATCGTAATGATTATTAATCGAATAATTTGTGAACTATAACCTCAAAACCCGTCTCGCAGTGAACTGAATATATTCAAAATTTGCGCGATACTTATTCTGCCCTAGCTGACCAAAACCGACTCGCTGACACTTGCACAATCATATCGCAAAAAGTCCCAAATCGATATGAAATTTTGCGGAAAAATGAGGCGGAGATTCTGAAGAACTTAAAAATCGGTCACGTGACCCCGCGCGTGCTCAAGACTCCTTGACGCTTATTCTACGATTGAGATTGAGATGTATCATAGATTTCTAGATTTGTATTCACAACGCGGTTGCCCGCGGAAATTCGATTTCTAAAGAGAGAAGAATAACGTTCTCTGCTTATTCAAAAGATCATGTGCAAGGGGGTCGCATCTTGAGCCCTACATTCGTGAGAAATGATCTGTTCACAAATATCAGGTTGTTCCAAAGATCCTTCGTCGTCTTGTAATCTCACTAATAAATGAGTGAATAAATCACTCACTGCAGCCTATACCTGACCTGGAGGTAAATTCTTGTTTGCTAAAACTTTTCCCTCCGCCAATTTATTTGCAACTTCGTATGTGATTGGTCGAGTGGATTATCTGTCCGTCTTTCTCTTTGTTCTGATTTTGTCTTTTTCTTTTTCAAATCCCTCCGCGCCTCACTGCAGCAGGTATTCAAGTTTCTTCACGTTCCATTATGTATCGGTCCGGGTTCGGGTCCGGGTCCGGTCCTAACCAAGTTTGTTTCCCTTCCTCAATATTTTCGTCATTCAGAATTCCTCCTGCCTCCAAACTTCCGCTTACGATACATTTTTCCTCATATTGGTTTACCGCTCCAAACTTTCCTCTTTCTGTTTTATTTTGTATGTATAGGTGATGTGCTTATTTTTCTCTGTGTCTAAACACATTCTATCAAATACCACGCATGCTTCTTCGCGACTTCAGATCCGTCATTCGCGACGCCAATACGCCCGCACCGGTGCAAAATTATAGTATTTAGGCCCTTGATACCTGTATACATACTCTGAATTTTGGGAAAAAATTCTTTTTCCGTTTGTTCTCTTCCTCATATGCAAAAGCAATATCGACCCGGTATCACTTATTTCTTTCTAATGAGGTTCAATTAGCTCAAAATTTTAATTCCACAATTGTTCAATGGGAGACTATAAGCATATAATGTATACTTACTGCGGTTGATTCGCGGACGGTTTTGTCCCAATTGTTTTCTGGTTGGGCAATTTCAGACAATTTATTTTGACCACCACTGAACGCCGACGGCAGCGCCGGTTAAGTGCCAGTGAATGGAAGTAACTGGACGATCTTCTGCTGTCTAGTGTCCGATCTCCGAGTCTCCGATGACAGTTTAATACCGATATCTAACCTCATAATCTATTTCGTAGCTGTATTTTCCTATACAACGAGTATTTATTATTCATTGAGCAACAATTTTCTGAACGATTATCACTTTGGAATGACAACTTGCAATTTGCCGAAATAGATTACGAGGTTAGGTATCCGGTATTCAACTGTCATCGGAAACACGGAGATTTGACACTAGACAGCAGAAGATCGTGCAGTTAGTTCCATTCACCGGCACTTGACCGGCGCTGCCATCAGCGTTCAGTGGTGGTCAAAATAAATTTTCTGAAATTGCCCAACCAGAGAACAATTGGGACAAAACCGTCCGCGAATCAACCAGTAAGTATACATACCTAGAGAAATATGACGAAGAATCGAGAAAAGTCGTTCTACTTGGATTCGAAAAGCACAGAAAAAAGGGGAAGAAAGATTTACAGTGGAATTTCTAGGAGGAAGAGGTGTCAACGATTTTTTCTTTTCTTCTTCTTCTTCTTCTTCTTTTTTTCTTTTTACCTACGCAGGGTCAGTATAGAGGTTTGTTTCACGCTCCGTTTCATAATCTCCACATCTTTTTTGAATTCTTGAAGGTACACCCGAGGGTCGTTCGGGCCAACGTCTTTTTTTCTTGTTTCTTCCTCGTTCACGGGCTTCTTCCGCATTTGCCATCCAGGGGTCCCACTGCTATCGTATATTTCTCACGCCCGGCAATGTGCTCTAGGTGCTTTCACCCCTTATCAAATTGGAGGCAATTTCGCAACGTGTCGTTTTTTTTTTATTTTTCAATATATTCCATACTTTAGTTTTATTTTTATTTCTTCGTACATTATCATTTCTTGTCTCTCATTTTCTACGTTTCGTTTTTCAAAGCCAGGAAAAATTTTGGCAACAAAAATCAGGTAGAAATTTTTCTTCGCGGCTCGGGTCTGAATCAGATTTTTTGACTAAGTTGTAACGTTGTAGAAGCGTCGACAACTCTGTTGGATATCATACCTGAAATCGTTAAGAACTAAAACTACACTAAAGATAAAAAGTTAATATCGTGTAGTTCAAAAGTATTGCACATCCTACTGAGGTATTGTACCTCTGAGCCTTCTTTGCAATTATTCTTGACACAGTCTCCTATTTATTTTGCCGTGTCGTGGAATCATAAAACTACTGAAAATCACTACCGTACGTATATATACCTTGACTCTCGGAGTTCTCTATGTTCTCTTTAAAGTCGTGCGCGAGGGAAAACGGCCTTCCTTGCTCTAGTTCTCGGCTCGACCCTCTTTCCGTCCTTCATCCCTTCTGTCCTCTGCTGGTCTGCTGGTGGGCTTTCTGGGACTCGTCTCAAAATAACTTACAAACGTTTCGTGCACTCGTATCTTTACTTTCCTACTCGTATAATAATGATCATTATGCGGTGAATGGGCTGAGAGAACTTTTCCGATCTTTATTGCGGTGAGTTATTTCCGTGCGATATACATATAGCACAGCTGAATCTTGCCTGACATGAAATAATACGCGAACACAAGGATATTCTTGTTGAAATTTGTTATAAAGCTTTCAGCCCCAATGTAGGCGCTGGCTTGCACGAATCTCCAATTCAACTATACCGTAAGAAATAAAACCAATTGGAATAGATGTAATTATATTTTGGAATACCCGGCTGGAGAGTCCGGCTTTCGATTCCCGTGTAGCGTGCGTAAAGTACCCCGTTTCCGAACAGTGGACAATTGAAAGGCTTGAGCATGCGCACTCCGCGAATCTTTTACTTCCCGCACTAGCGGGATGAACTCGGCGCATGCGCAGATCATGGACGGTCTACTTTCTGGATTGGAGCGCCGTTCGCTCACGCGCACTTCGAGACAACTCAGTCGCTCAGTGGCGCCATCGGGCGTAAACGATGTGTAGGCTTTTATAGACTGATATATAATCTATATTATTGCCTACTGCCTAGTAGGCCGTTTTCTTAGATGTGTGAACTGCGTCTGCTTCTCAAACCAAACTTTCCAATCAGGAGTTACACAAAATATCGTGTGCGAATGGGCGATTTCCGACTCGTGTGAACTTAGCAGCACTCGCCTCGGCTCATTCTCCATTCACTTGTGAATCGCACTCGTGCTCGTGTAAATGTAGTGATCGCCTCGGCTCGCGCTGCTGCCTTCACACTCGTCGGAAATCGCCTACTTTCAGCACTAACCAGGCAATATACTATTACCAACGGCAATCTCATTTCCGAAGAATACTTATTCATGCACACTGTTCGTTCGTTATTCGTGTTCTGGTGGTAAATTCTTTATCAAATTATTCACGGTTGGTTCAACTATCCACGACGTGTTCAGATCTTAATCTTCACGACATCGAAATGTCGCTTTTCTAGCGGAGCGTCAGTTCTAGGTCTTGACAAAGATAGTAGTAGTGGGCATAATTCAATAGCACTACACATCTCTGCGAAAGCCATACTTCTGGTTTTCGTCATTTTTCTTCCGTTTGGCTATTTCCGTAATATTTTCTCACTGGCTTTCGTCGAAGCCAATTATTTAATAAGTGAAATGAAGTTCGTATAGTAAAGTATACGATGGGAATAAATTTCTAACTCTTTCTGTAGCAGATTTCAAACCGAAGAAAAACTAGAGTGGAAATAAGAGAATATACACATAATCGTGGCGATTACGTATCACGTATGTCTGGAAAATAATGAAATAATTAATGAATCAGCGAGAAGAGAGGAGAAAATTAACAAAATTGGAATTTGAAGCGGATTCACTCTTGAGCCTTCCTATACTAACATTCATATAATATATGTATATAAAACGACCAATATATAAAGAAGAATAATTTTCCTACAACTTTACCTGAGATTAATAATTCGGAGGGGCCATTTTCGAAGTGAACATTAGTCAATTAATTACTATAATAGTGAAACTAACTAACTAAGATATTTTATAAAATTTATAAACCATAGTTCTACGAGCACTTGATGTAGACAGTCGAGTGATATCTATTATTACACCGTGAGACTTTCAACGTTATGGGACTAATCGACTAAAATCTACACCTCTGAACCAAAAAATATACGTTTGTAATTGCGATCAATAGCCCAGGCTCACCCCGTTCAAATCCGCGTAATAAATCAATATTGAAATAAATCTGCGCACACGATGTGTATCCGTCGATCAGGCTGTTAATTTATTAACAATTAATCAACACAGTTAACTTTCTCTCTCAAATCTGCCTAACATCCAAAATTAATTTGAAAACAGTTAACAATTATTTCAAGTGGTGAAATCCGAGTGAAATCAGGCATGTATTATCTACATCATACGTACAGCCTCAAAACAGAAACAGAATATTACATGTTGCACGAAATGTTTTAAGTGTAAGTTCGTGTCTCCATGTACACATTCGCCAGTATTTCTCCTTCTTCTCTATTTTCTCATCTTTCATCTTGCATCCAGCGTTATACCTATTTGCTAATTTACTGAATATTGTAGTCAGTACGCGATACTTACCCGAGCCAATATTTCATTCTCATTTCCACCATTTTTGTTATTTCCACCGTTCCACGCGTGAAAGTAGGACACGTATTCTAATCACTGCATGTATGCATGTATTGCACTCGAAACGATGAGTAAAAAATCGATCGAATTGTCGCACATCGCGTTACTAATGCCATAAGGACGCAATTTCAATGCCAAGAGGTGGTGTCAATTTTTTGTTTGACTTCATCTAGAAACATGAAAATACGTTCTAAACATCAGAATTCGAAGATTGACTCGCTGAAGCCAAAACGCTGGAAAAAGAAGACCAATTTTATATTCTCGATGTTCTCGACTTATTTTTCTGTTTCCGGATGAATGCGAAAAAGCGAAAGAAACAAATTACACGACTCTTTGGCGCTAGGAACTCCAAAAGGTCGTATAACGTCGCTCACGTCCTCATGGCATGAGTAACGCGATATATTACTCTTATATTTGTAGTTATACTCACTCGTCTGAACTTTGTCGCTCGAACTGTTTTATCGTAGTGGTAGAAGTTCGTTGGTAGTTTTCGTACAGAGAACTTCAAAGTATCTGCAACGACTTGATCAGTATCAATGAAACGGTCATTGATACTCCATTACACTCATTCACCTATTATCTCACAGCGAAAAAATTTATTAAGCTACGACGAGTCAGTTTCTTAACCTCGAGATTACTCTGTAATCTACTTTATCCTATTGCGATACGCTCCTGCGATTTCTACGGGCTATTTTTGCCGCTAATAGCTGACCCACGGCCACTATAGTTGGAACTCGAAGTTAAGGTGCCATTAAATACTCACGGGATTGAACAATCCGGGTAACGATGGATATTTGATGCGTCTTCAGTAGCATCGTAAGGTGCTATCGAAGACCCGTTGTTAGTTATTCTTAAATGCATCGTCGTCACTTCGAATACGCGATTCATCGCCACTCTCACACCACACAACCGATCAGAATGAAACTTTCCGAATGTGATGCGCGATTTTGGCAGAAAGCGACTGAGTATTGTATCTCGTTAAGATTTCGAGAATATTCAAAGTGTTTCATGAACTTTTGATTGTTTGGTTAGCTCCGTTTATAGGTTAGGATGAACAAAGTTGAATTTCTGATAGAATTTTTCCACAATTCGTGGAGATGGAATACTTGGCTACTTTGTACCGAAAAACTGCATCCAATTCACAAAGTTTCATTCTGATCGGTTGCGCGCTGTTCGGAGTGATAACAATATTTATAACAATAAGTAACGATGGATGTGTAGAAATGTCTGGAACTCTTGTGCCGAAAATATTACAGTTGTCTACCGAGGCGTAAAAATTAGAGAAAAGGAGATACTTGATGAAAATTGTAGCATGAATTTCATCGGCGAAGCAATAAATTCGACGAATCAAAGTTCTGATTTTATGGACCGCTGATTTCATCGTGTGACGAGTCGATTCGGCTGCGAGTTGAGCGACTTGATAATTTGCAGAAAGTTGGAACCTACTTATTGCTGATCGATGAAGGAAGGGGGGAACACGCGCCTGCTGATCGTCGGCGAACTTCAGCAAAAGACGTATACAATATATGTATGTACCGTTAGCGACAAAATGCCTCGAGGGAAGGCGGGTAGTCTTTTTGAATTTCTGGATATTATACGCCTCGTGTACTACATCGTGCTGCTATGGCGAAAGTACCGAGGGAAAGGGTCTATTTACGATAGAGCCTCGCTCGCGCGCATCTACCCGTGTAATGCGAACAGTGGTTATAAAATATTTCACAGCAAGTACAGAAATCCTTGGGAATATGGAATTGAGCTTGGTGAATCACTCGGAATCAGTCACTCACGTCGCGTCGGCCAGCCCAGCCCAGCCCAGCCCTTCGATTCTGCTCACTCTCTTGGGAGAGTGAGAGCATTGAAAATGAGAAGCTTCCAGTGCATGTATGTGTATTCATAAATATGTACAGCATATACAGATTTGTATATGTATACTTATTGTAAATCTTACCAGCCTGCAAGCCTGTACGGTGAATAGAATGGGAAAATGCTATGTCAGGAACATTCGCTCCTCTTAACTTTCGGAACAAAGCTTTTCCACGTGTCCCACCGCGACCCCTCGGATGCGAAGTGATGCTTGAAACCTCCCAAGAAATGCCACTTCCCTCTCCAGCTGAGCTGATCTTAACCCCGGCGATTCTAGAGTCTGCTTTGTGGACGCGCGACTGTATGAGCTGGATATTAGTAAAATTGAGAAGAATTCTGGATGACGATATTTTCCTTACCCGCGGAGAAGTGAGTCAACCAATTTGACGAAAATTTTTCTACACAGTTCTAGTTCCGTGATCTTCTTTCATGTACGGCTAGCGGAGACATTCTCTCATATTGATTTCCAACTTCGGTCCTTTCAGGATCCACTTTGCCGTTTTTTCTCCCTGCGAAGAAAAGTTTTTCCGAGTGTTTGGCATTCGCTGAAAGCTTTCTACGGCCGTGCATATCTATAACAATTCATCTTGGAACAAGGATAAACAAATTGGAAGGCGGTCAGGATGAATTATAGAACGTTTGGGGCGGGGGCGGGGGCGTCTGACCCAAGGGATTTACCACTTATCCGTTGTCTCATAACGCGGGTTCCTTTTAATACGTAGTACGTACGTTCTTCTTCGTACAGGTATATTCCCGGGGAAAATTTATACGCCCTAACTCCGGTGCAGGCGAAAGTATTTTACGGCGTGGCTTCCGCGCTGGGAACGTTGAAAATTTAACCCATAATTTTCTGCCCTTACCTTATACTGGCAATATTCTTTTTAAAACTTCTCATACTCTTTCTACTATAATGACAGCATGTGTTTTGCATAAAACATCACCTAATTGTCACAGAGGAAGAGTAATCGTCGAATTTTCAATTTTATAAATCGATATTTTAGCTAGGAAATCAGAGTCCTATTCGAATTAGGGATGTCCGAAAAAAATTACTCGCTTTCAAAAATTTCATTTTTCTATACATACATATGTAAAACTCTGATAGTAGATGGATAATTAATTCCGTTGGGAAGATCAGGATTTTCATTACAAATGTACACCAATCCCCCTGTACGTTTGCTCGCATGTGACTCTAACGACAATATTTCCATCCTCGTATTATCTCTCCGTGATAAATGATCCTGAAGGTTCGCCGGTCTCTCTTTTCCCTCTTTTTGGTGAAGTGGTATAACTTCCCTCGACTCGACGTATCTCTTAGCCACGCCTCATTTCCCGCGCGACCTTAACGGTCTGGAAAAAGTTCTGAATCTTTCCGTAGAAACATCTGTTGCGTGTAGAGTGGGAATTTGGAGATATGATATTTGTTCTGGAATATCAAACTCCGGGGTATGATATAACATCGGCATTTTCCGCTAGTCCGATCGTTGTAATATCATATCACAGTGGTTCCGAATTGATCTCAATTATCTCACGATTTTCACGTTTGCGAAGGTAGAGGAAGACGCATTATCGCGTCGTCAGGCATCGCCCTCTACTTTTGGAAAGTGAAAATCGTGAGATAATTGAGATCAATTCGATAAACTACAATTCCAAGTCGCATCGCCTTAATTGACCAAAGAGTTCGCATCAGAGATCTGACAACTTTTCGAGGTACATCGATATCGAGTGAGCACCTAGACTCTATCGGACAGATTGATTATTAGCAAATCAAACGACGTATATATTTGAGAACGAAGCGTAAAGCCTTTCCTGTGAAACAATCCTCTACCTCTCAACGAGGTTTTCCATTTCCCATTTTTAATCATTAATTATTGTCACTGCTACATCAAGAACGTCGAGTGCAGAGTAGCTGGCGATTTTCTCAATTTTTTCAATTCAGTTTCCTTCGTTCAATTTACGCTTTCCTCTGTTCCGACGTACCTCATTACTCCGCAATTATACCCGCTATACATCTTTCCGTGGACGATTTCCAGATTAATTGCAATAATATTGCGTCTGTAGGTATACCTATACAATACAATTGAGAAAATCGTTAGTGTCCCAACATTCTATCTTGGCGCATAGTAATTAATAATCTCAATCCGTCAATCTTGAACTGCTGCGATGTAGTATGATCTGTATAAAAATACCTCAATTTATCGATAAGAGACGAACAACTAACCCCAATATGATAAATATCTTCCAATCGTTGCCCACCACCCGAGTAAAGACAATATTCTTCCATATTGCGATCGCTCCATTAGTCAAATTGATTAATCCAAGGTGGAGGCATACCTACTCAAACAATACATAAGTCCTGAACACATCTGTAAGACGTCTCGAAATCGACGTCTTTTAGGTCACTCGCAAGAGTCGTTCAATAGACCGATGTGTTATACGTCTAGAAGACGTCATAGAACACAATTGTGTCTAGTACTATAACTATATTGTTCACTGATCGCTGCACGAATGGACATAATGATCTTTTCACTATAATCCAGAGTCGCGATTCATTATCGTGTCGCAAATGTCCGGTACGAATATATTCGTGTAGATTTTTCAATTTTTCACTGAAGAAACTCGTTATCCGCTCAGGCAGGCACGACTCTGTGAACCGCGTTGCCGGGCGTAATTGAAACATGGTAATTTTTCACACCGCAGCCCCTCCTTATAGCCGCGAACGGGACTGGGAGAGTTGAAGTATCACAAAACTTGCGATTCATAGGCGTACAGTTTCGGATTTTGGATTGGGTCGGTAATACGGATCGCCTACTTATCGTTGAACCGTGGGGCGCCACTCGACAGCCAACAATGAGACATTATTCTAGATACCTGTAAAGCAATTGCAGCGCGAGGGTAATGCGAGCTCAAATGCAAGCTCTTCCAATTGGTATTCCGGCATAATTATTTCGGTATAAAGTATTCGGAAAGATTTGCTCCTTTGATCTCCTCGCCCTCTTTCTTTCACTCGTGCGGCGGGTAATCAAATAAAATCCTCGCCGCTCTTCAAATAACAAATAAAGTCTTCGGAACAGTTTTTCCTCTCCCGTCGATCCTTTCTTCGGCACTCTGAGGCTTCGGAGCCAAATGAAATGGCAACGTCCACGGTGCCGGGCGGAATCGGTCGATACCCCGAAAAACGTTCATCTTCCATCATACGAAACTTCCAAGACAGACGTTTTCACTGTCTCGTAGACAATCAATCCTTTTTCGCTACAGAGGTTACCGCGTTTCGTTGGTAATTTCTTGCTGCCCTCGTTATCTTACGAAAACGACGATCTCCACGGTATGCAGGTATGTATGTACGTACATACGCACGATTCATCTATCTCGCGTGTTACATGAAGGTTCGCCCACACAAAAGCCTCCGTTCTGTTTCTCACGATGTTATAAATCCCTCACCGTGGAAGAGACGAGGGGCTGACTACATCGACGGCAGACATCCTTGTCCGACTGACCGCCAAAGTCGATCGGAGTTGATGGGGAGATTAACCTCGCTCAGGGTCTCCGCCACTTTCGGGTGAGGCTGCTGCTGGATGATCAAATGAATTTTTTCGCTGGATTCAGGAATATCTTTCGATCGTCGATCATCAATTTCATGAGGTCACGACCTGCGCTGAATCTGTCAGCAGTGTTTTCAGCAAATCGAATATTATTCTCCGCGGACGATCTCCGATCTCCGATCTCCGATCTCCGGTTCCACATTACGATCGGAATCACACGATTTCCTTCGCGGTGTAGGTATGTACAATGCGAAACGGAGGACACTCTGCGGCGCTCTGAACGCGAGATAATGCGGAATGAAGTGGATTGTAATTCAACTCTATGGCTGAAGCAAGATCCACAATCTACTGCGGTAATGTCCGAGGAAAAGAATTCCTCGCCGTGGATACCTGCCGTGCGAGATTGATGAGTGAAAAATGATAGGTATAACCGTGGTGAAACAAATGGTACACGAAATTTCCCAGCTAGTGATATAAAACGAACGAGAAAAGGAAAGATTCATTCGTCTCATTCATCTCCATCGTGTACTGCTACAGCTACTACTCGTCCACAAAAAGTTCTGTCCCCTGGCGATATGCTTTGCATACATTGACGGCTCTCGTGAAAATTGATCCTGTCATATCTCTTTTGTTTTCAAACATTTTTCCCGCCAAAAACTTCCGACGGTGGAAAAGTTCTCCGCGTGACCTCTGCTCCTCCAACTCTTTCGCTTCGTCTCTTTCCCCGTCGATTATGTCGCTAAAAGAATGATGCGAGTGCAGATCGGCGAGTGTCGTGCGAATCGTCTTGGTACGCTTGGGAATCATTTTTTTACTCGAAAAAGTGCGGACGGGTGTGCCAGCGATGATCTGAAACCAGGTTCTGTCTGTTGAAAAATGAGTTTTTTCACTCATTATCACACTTTTCACCGAATGGAATGAAAACCCGCGGTCCGCTTCCGATCGGCTCTCGAAACTTATGTATCCGTTGAATTTTCGCTCATGAGATGGACGCGTACGTCGGGAATCGGATCGTCGGTGGGGTGGATCTAAACGCGATCGATATACATGCCAACTTAGTTACGGCGGTGAAATATGTGGTTCGCGCAGCTCATGCGACGATGTATACTGCATTGAAATTTATTACGAAGACCCGGGCTGAAACTTGCTGAGCTACGGCCGTTTGACATTTTCAAAAATAGAAGATGGCGCGACGTATAAGGCGAGGGAGACGCGCTCGTCACGTCGTTCCAGTGACGCTCCGTGATTCGATTAATTACGATAACTTGACGTACGATACAACACCGAAATCCAGAATCAACGCGGTTTATTTACCTGCCACATCACTCGGTTCCGTCTTTCCGCTTTCCTTCTACCATATCGAATTATCCACCTAACAAAGGTCTCCGTATTCCAGACGAGGGTGTACTCCAAAAAGTTGAAAGAGTGCCACCGCGGTATCCGAAGCTGATAAACTGACACGGGAAGCAATAATGATCGACAGGTAAAAAGTAATCGACGGATTCGCTCTTCGACTCTGCATGCATAAATCGTGAAAGTCGTTTACCAAGCGTGAAGAATGGGTCCTGGGATTTTCCGCGAGGTTCCAGAGGTTTCAGAGATTTCAGAAACAAGCGCTATAAGCAAGGAAACGTGTTGTGCGGCGAAGAAGAGAGGTCGGCGGGTGATACAAAGGGGTGATACAAATAGACGAAGGATACCGTGGAAGGACGCAGGAATCCACACTCATACACTGCAGTACGCCCATCCTGGATCGTCCGTCAGAGAAACGAACAGCGGAGACTGGTACTACCTGCAATTTGTCTTAGCCAGGGCTCTCCGGAGACCCACCGGCAGCCGGGAGGTCTGGTCAACCGCAATAAAACTTGAAGCCTCGGAGTAGTTAAACCTAGACGCTGCCAGGCGCGGGATCGATCGATGAAGAAAAACACCGCGGGAATATAAGAGAAATGGAAAAAGTAATAAAAAGCTGTCTCCGTGGAAATGAAACATTGGGCAACCCCGCGTGGTCCGTGGACCAATTTTTCCGCGCTGGAAATGCACAGGAACCGGCTTTCCCGGGAATCAAATCCTGCGCTTTCAGGCTTCGTTTCATGCCGATTGGAATATGGAAATCAGGTCATGTGGGGGCTGATGTGGCCATACGGTGTGGCTGTGCGGCTGCGTTCACGTGTCAACAAGGCATCGGTGAACAACAAACGACTCCGAAGGGTGAACAACGAGCTGGGTGGCTGGTGACAATCTGGGCTGATCTATCGCGGCATTATGAAGCCTTAATTAAATCGCACACAGATACAGACTGGAAACCGGTCCCCGGAAGGGCAAACTAATACCGCGCCACCCACGCGAGCGATGAATAGATGGAAAATCTGCATCCTATATGCCGGGCACGTGAGAGCCGCGCTTGAAATTCTGACGATGCCGATGCTCAATAATGTAACGACTAACTCGAGCACCGGTAAACTTTGAAACGAAGACTTTTAATTCGCTGCTATATACTGCCTAATATTTGATTCCGGAAACTCTGTCCTTCAGGATCGTCCACGGCGGGTACTGCAGTAATTATTTATCGTCCAATTTCTCCTCCACTGATTCGAGTGAGTGAGTGAGTGAGTGCTCGCTCTTCAATTTTCCAGGACTGCAGGAGAGCACAGTCCTGGACTTTGAACCTCGTTGCTAATTTTTTATCCGGGCTGATTGGGTGAGTGGGTCAATTATCCCTTCGAGTGAACTACAATCTTCATTCTCCTCCACATGACCCAACGACAAACAGCCGACAGAAAGTCGGGAATTGTCGAAAAATTCCGAGAGATCAAAACGCTCCGCGACTACTTCCAACTTTTCTCACTGCTTACTCATCGGACCTGCTCACACGCCGTGAGTAATTCATTTCTCACACGCTCGAATATCTCGTTCCAGAAAGGCTGACGTAGTCCATCAAGTATGCGCATTTTAATTCAAGTACCTAGATACGAGGCCATGTCCAGCACTAGCACGGAAAACGTACGTTCCCAACGACAGAAGGGCGGAATTCACTCTGAATGTTTATACGTATTCAATTAGCGATAGATGAGCTGATCCTGAAGATTTTTCGTCGTTATAATCACGCAGCAACGATCCGATGAACCCGATTCTCTTCTGCTCAATGAATCATCCATCCGGAAAAATCAATACCTCTAGTTTCTTCAAAGGAAATGAATTTTTCCGGTATTTATCTAGTTTCTCCGGCATTATGCGTCATCGCTTTCTGAATGGTGCGAAGCGTGGTCCTTGCCATCGCAGGACTTCGTATAATACATCAGGTTACTCCACTCAGCTGATTGTGAGATTGGACAGAAGTCGAAAGGATCGAAAACGTGACGTAAGGCAGCACGCATGAGCTTCATAATATGTACATATTTCCATAAATTCTGCATGTCCGTATGCGGTATCATATACTCTGGAAGCCACACCGCAGTCGGCGACCGGTCGCTCTCGACCCAAATGTGAAAAAAGAACTTGGATGTAACTTTGTAAAAAGAAATTTCGACCGCAGCTATAGAGGGGTGCCACGATAGGGCTTTCGTTTCTTTGATCTCACCTAGCTCGTAGACTCTTCCCCCTACCTTCGCGTGCTTTTCTGGCCATGGTCTACGGTCTACAGAGTCCGGTACTCATCGATGTTATACGTGTGCACAGGTACAGGTATTGGCCACACAGACAGAACCGCTCTGAGTGACCGACGCAAAGCCAATTCGGAGTGATTGAAGGGCTTGTATGGGTGACCTATACCTACGTCCATTTCCAATATCACAATTCTTTTGTCGCCAATTTCGATCCGGCCGAAGCCGGACATTCGATGATATTTTTTTTTCCAACGAACGTACAGAATGAGCTCGATGTCGCTCATGCACGTCGTGCGGATATTATATCTGATACGGTGCTTCGGAAAGCTATCTTGTGATCGGTCTAGCTAGCGGAGCTTCGTCTCCCGGAGCCAATAATCGGCCGGAATTATACGGCGTCGAATTTGTCCCCTAAATCAGGAGAGAAGGAGACTTCCGTAAGCTCGTGGAATAAATTGTCCGCCGTAAGGTATAACATGTCGCCGGAGCGAGAAAGGGGATTGAGCTTAACGCGAGAGCAATACGTACAAGCGATCAGAGGAAATAGCGGTGCTTCACGGTATCAGGAATCATGAGATAGGTCCGGGGAACAGTGGCTCTTTCTTTCGGGAAATGGTATTCGGCAAAGCGTTCTCGGCTACAGTTGTATGGGAATCCGGGCTGGACAGAATGATAGTAATAAAATGACGTCGCAACTCTGGACGTTAAACCGCCTAATGGTAGAACAGTGGGATTGGGCGATGGCGTTGATGCGGCGCGGCACGGCGGTAAGTCGCGGAGATATTATCTTCACAATTCGGGTAAAGAGACACGTTTTCCCCGCTCTCATCCCCATCGTTATTCCGGACAAGTGGGCAGTCGCACAGGTATATTACTTCAGTGTATAAAGTTTGTGACTCGTTACGATCGACGCAGATTCGGGGGATATCCCACCCTTCCAGACCCGAAAACGGTCTTCGATCGTACCGGTTTGCGAAAATTTGGGAAAAGAAACGGAATCACTGACGAATGTCAGTTGTCTGGAAAACTATCCGAAATATTTGACGAGCTGCGAAGTTTTCCTCTCTCTCGCGAATGCAGTTGATGTAACTGAATTCCGTTCGCAAATGCAGGCTACTTCAAAATTCACAGTCGATAGAAACGTTTTCGTATTTTTTGCACCATGAGAAATGAATTTTCTCTTGCGAAAGCTCGTAGATGTATTTCCCGAATTTTTGATGTACAGAGTGAGGGGATTAATCGTGCTCTTTTCGGATGGAGCGAGATACTGTAAACGTGAGCGGTTCTAGGTGCCTGGGAATAGTTGCGCGCCGACCTGAACGAACTCTTTCCACCGCCGTGTAGAAAATTGAGAATTGATTCCTGGCGGAATACAGTAGGTACATGATAAGTTGGTAATTAGGCTCGAGCCTGATAGCCTCTTGGCGTATCTCGGAGGTGTCGCGGGAACGGCTACGAAGTTAAAAGAGACGGCGGCTGGTGACTGATTGCTTCTAGCTCCCGAGAGACGGCTGGTAATAGCTCAGATTGAAAAATAACAAAGTATACCCAGCAGAAATAAATGGGAAGTTCTCGGTGAAACGTGGAAATTAACCCTGCTGGTCATAAGTCAAGGTTCTAGACGAGTACGGGAGCTGCGGACCGAGGCGATACCTCAGGATGCCAGCAGATTGGTGACCGTTTCACCGCACACGAGGGCCAAATAACAATCTACGTCCGAACTACAAAACCTGAATTTCAGAGCTGGATCGAAGCTCCGAAAAATATTGAAGGAAATTAGATGGAACGATGGAAGAAAACTTCACTTTGCCCGACTCAGTCTGTCGTAGAGGTCGAAAGATCAACTCCTTAGCAAGTGTCCGGAGTACTAAAGTTAGGAAAAAAAGGAACGTTGCATTCGAAAAGTTTTTCAGTACCCGCGGGTCGCGGGCGCATAAAAAACTTTTCTGATTTTTCAACCGCACGAAAACCGCGTATTCGTACGTTACGTAGTGACGCTCGGGCAGATTTTCGCCCCTCTAAAAATTCGCGTCTATGCATATATATATGTGTCAGGCGAGATTACGGGATTGTTTTACGCGTAGGATCACAGCCGACCGAGGCTACTCTCCTTTTCATGATAATTAGGTTTCTTCCCATTTCTTGAATCTCAAAGACCCGAACCTTCCTCCGCGGTGAATACAAGCAATTCTGATTTTCGTTTCTAACGCGGTCTCTGTTATCGATTCCGCGACAACGAGATCGTTGCGTCGCTTCGGCGTCATCCAAACCGTAATTGACAATATCAATTGCGATTTTCGTATCCGATTTGGTAATTGGATGAGACGATTTAAATGAATTACGGTTACCGGTTATGTACGGGGATCCTGCTAGTATATAGGTAGTCACTCTGAACCCTCTGTCTCCCGATCACAAATATCACTGTCACGAATGAAATGACATAATTGCGAAGATATAAGAGGTTCAATTCGCTTCTGGAATTCGGAACGTAGGATGTAAGGCATTCCGCGTCAAATCAGCAGCCTACGTCCTTCGCACTCTTCGAGTTCTATCATTTTTTATTATTATGTGTGGTCTCAGAATACTGGTCAGATGTTTTTCACCGCTAAAGAGAGGACGGGGGACCAGCGAACTTCTTCATTTCTGCGCATCACGCGATAACGCGATCTCAGTATTTTCTATCCCTTCGCAAGTTTTCAGCTTTCCCACGACAGAATTGGACCCCCCCCCCCCCTCCCCCCCCCCCCCCTCCAATCGGCCGTAACTTGCTTCGAATATCAACGGATCTCGATTTCGATCGATCTTCTCGGTCGGAGGAACGTTGTTTCATGCAAAAGAGAGGGGTAACAACGGTCGAGTTCTGCGACAAAAGTGAAAAACCAAAAACGAAAACGTGAAAAAATAGAGAATATTCGACAGGATCGTACAATCGGTGTGAATATTTTTTTCTAGACTCTCCAAAACGCCGTTTTCGGCGGGTCGAAAAAAAATCGAAATAATATTCCGAGACCTCGTACAGGCACACGAAATCGTGTCATTGGCACATTCGAACACATCGCGTGCATACATCTCATACACATGAAAATTTGGTAAATCCCATTCTCCCTCTTTCGCCGAAAATAAAACCATGAAATTCCCCGATAACGGTGTAACCTCGGTTACGCGTTAGTCGAGCGCGGAAACTTCGTACGACGACAATCAATTTTATCCAGCCGTGATCTGGTTTGTCGAGGGAAGAGAATCCGTTCCCGTTAAAAGACGAGTCCGCGAAGTTGGCGGACAATAACTTCGTTACATTCTTATGCCCCGACGTGTAGAGCTGCAGGATCATCCACCTCCGATCGGATGAGCTTATCCTCAGTATGACGTCTTAAGGTACATTATATACATACCTACGTAGGTCCCACGGAGAGATGACGCGCAACTTGAGTCTACTTCGCTTCGGTCAGTCGATCCTCGACGGACGCGAGACGGCCGAATGTATGAATCGTTTGGAAAGCTTTTTCCCGGGGGGTTTTTTTTATCGCATCATTCGCTGCCGTTCGCTCTTTCTCTGAACTTTTTTTTCGAACGAATGATAAGAAGCTCGCCTCGCAGTTGCAGTAACCGTGTATCTATCTTCTCGCCACGGTTGATAGCTCCTTCCAGATGAAAATTCGCTCCTCGAAAAGAGGACGGGTGTCGCGACGACGATGACGACGATTTTTTCCGTGCCAAAATCCGATCCAGTGGATCCTATTTTCAGTCGGACCTCGACGCTATGCCGATGCCTCATTTTCTTACGGCTTCTTCGTTCCGGCTTTCCCTCCAGCGGGGATAACATAGCGGCAGTGCCCGCGTGGTAGTTTGTTTTCTGTGAAAGTTAGACAGACAGATGTATATCTATAATATTCGAAATTGAATTCCCAGACTAAGGTGAACGATGGTGATCAATACCTCCGCCTCAGAATGTATGTATCTACCTATATACATCCTCGCATTCCAACCTTCATAAAAATAGTCGTAAATTATAACTGTCCAATTAAGTCTCTGTCCTTTATACTTCTTTAGCGGTTTCAATCAACACGATTTTACGAGCGGATCATATATTCCGCCTGCATTGATACGCCGCGGGTATGCCTACTCGATCCTCCGCGAATGCTGTTTGCACAATAAATTTCGCCTGCATCGTGGTCCAAGGGATCGATCCTGGGTCGTGCGGCGACGCGGGCGGCCGTTAAACTAAAAGCGAGCGAAAATCATCCGGCAATCGATCACCGAAAAATATTCATCTTCGTCTTATCGGTGTGAAATTTCGAAAATCATTATCACCGTTCAAATTCGCAATGCTTGACTCGCGTCGTGATAATAATGCTACGCAATAATTATAGAGTATAGCTATTTCACGCGTGAACGACACGCGTTGCGCGTTATTGTAATTCCTATATCATGAATATTTAGTATTGCCAATTCTGTTCGCGTTAACGCATGCCATTCTCTCCCGCACTGTATACCTATCACCGTAGTGTAGCGGTAGTATTATATATGTAGTCAACCGAAAGGACGAACAGCACCAGCTGTGGTATGCTTTCAAACAATTTTTTTTCACCCGCACACGCATGCAATCGCACAATTTATATTTACCTTAGGCAAGACAAAAACGGCATTTACTTCAGTACCGAATTGACAATTCGCTGCGTCGATCTTCTCGGCGAAACGGACTCTTCTCTTTCCTCTACTCCTGACACCCAAATCGCTCATTGGTATGTAATTCTCGAAATCTTCGGCTACAAGAGAAGAGAACAAATGAAACCTTGTCAAAATATTTCCGCATCAAATTTTCTATTTGAACTCGCGCGCACGATTCCGGACGCGAAAGAGATATAAAGTAAAAACAAAACAAAAAACAAAAAAAAAAAAAACCAAACACACGCACTAAAAAGGAGAAAAAAAAATGGAAAAACCGTGCAAGCGCGCGCATAGGCGAGGCGAATGAAAGAGCAACAACGACAACAATAATAATCACAGTTTGCTCGACTGACCACAAGTGCTCTGCTCTGAAACAGAGATGTCGGTGTTCTTCTTCCGCCTGCACAATCTTCGCCGACAGGCAGAAGAAGCTCGGAAAAAACGCCAACGACGAGGAGGAGGAGGAGGAGGTGCCGGTGGCGGCAGCAATCAGAGCGGCGGTCAGCGTGGGGCCAGCTGCGGAGATCAACCTCAACCAACTGCCGGCTCGATGCAGAGCTGCAACAAAGTGCATCGCGGACCCAGCAATCTCTTTGAACGTACTCCGCTCCAGCCGAGCGATTCTCTGGACGAAATCGCATTCCAAATACCGAGGTAATCGATCATTTTCTTCCAAACACTCTCTTTCTTCCTCATAATTTTTTTCCAAATATTTTCTGTAATCGCGGCGCCGCACGTCTTAGCCGGAGTATGTGTGTCGTTCGTTATCTGCAATTTTAGTAGCGATTGTAGTATGACGCGGCTTCAATGTTTCCCCTGTACGTTTTTCGATGCGTTAATGAATCATTGATCATTGAGCATGATTGTTGCGGTTTGTCGAAATTTTTAATTTTTGTCAAAATTTCAACGAGCTAATTTCGAGCGTACCTGGCATCGGCTTGATTCGAAAAATTTCGGGTCGATTCCAACGTGCATACGATGAATAAGATTGATCAGGCTGAGCATCCGTTTGATATGGACTAAAGATTCGGACGATACGTGAGCCTATTGCGACCGATGAAATTATATTCCTGCATTCCATTAGCCATTTTCGTCACGGGCATACCTACGGATCAAACTAACCCGTGGTCGTTCGGTGATGACGAAAATTCCCACTTCGGAGAATAATTATCCGCTTCACGCGAGGTTGAAGATTCCCATCATCGGAGATAGCTGCAGGTATATATGACAGGTGGAGAAAAAACGAAGAGAACGAGAAAACCGTACGATTGTTGGAATGTTTTAGAAATTTGTAACGGAGAGGAAAAAAACAAAAAAATTAAAAAATAAAAAACTACCCCGAACCACAATGCTGCATGCGAAGCATAACTTTTCGTGTGTAGGTATACTGAATATCCGTAGAGTGCGGCATCGTGCGAATTGCCATGCACCCGATTTTAATTGAATTCCAAACTACGAAACTTTATCATGAAACAGGGGTAAAAGTTATTGCGCAAAAAAGAAAGAATAAAAAAAAAAAAAAACGTGCGAAGCTACGATAGTATTAGCTTCGTCGAAAACTTTGATTGATTCGATTGATTCAATTCCACTGCGGAGAGTGCGAATATTGATTGGCATTCGGACATTGATATCGTTCGTATCGAATACAACGATTCGGCGGCGAAACCAGGTGCCGTTTAAGCTCGCGGGTTACGATCAATGATTATTTGTTCAACGGGCGGTTAACGTCACCCCCAATTTGCATGACTTATCCGACGGATATGTACCCCTGTAATGTTTGCGTTATACCTTCAGCGTTAGCAGAAGAAAAGCTCTCCACTGTGGTGTAATTCCCGCCGGATATCCGGCGACTCAAAAACTTGTTCAACCAGAAAGAAAATGAGAAAATTCTAATACCCAATTTACAATATTGGATTCGATTGACGGAAGCTCACTAAGGATTTTTGTTGTATCCGGAGAAACGTTGTCCGCATCAAACCGCCGAGAAAATTGCGAGCGAAATACACGGTGGAAAAAGGTGTGCGGAAAAGCGACGAAAATTACAAATTTGGAGGAAAAACAAAATCATTTCTCGAGTTTTCGGGGTAACTTTCAATACGAAGATCAATTATTGGCATACTGCGATGTGGAAGAAAGTTCGAAGTTCACAGGGAAAACTTCCGGCCACTCGTATTAGTTTTCATGGAAATAGTAGGGTCCGGTGACAAGACTTCTGGGTCACAGGTTATAAAAGGTCATAAAAAGCTCGACCGTTTCCAATCTTTGTCCAATTTGCCTGCGGTGACATCCAAACCAGTTTACAAGTCACGCAGTCGAGTCTCGTAAAGCAGCGAAGTTTCGTATCTAGCAGATACCTGCCTACGGGGCTATAGCCATTATAGCGTCACGATATTTTTCTGCATGATACAGTTCAGATGGCAGAAGGTGAAACCGTAAAAGTTTGAAACGGTCGCCGGTATAGGTGTAATGCAACCGTTTCCAACTTTATGGTCTTACCTTGTTCCGCAACGCGGTGACACCGGGCAGAGTATCACACGCTATAAATTACACCGGTTTGCAAATTTACACAAGAGATTGCGTGAGCGTGAGCTCCGAGCCGGGCGATCCCCGAAGCTCCTTATTTTCCCATTTCCAACTTTTTGCGAAGATCAGGTTCTCCCTCCTGCCAAGATCGTTCATTTCGAAGCTACAATCACACTTCCTCCGGACCCGGTGAACCCTGATCCACAAAATACGTGGGACAAATCTTTGCCACCGTTTTCAGGCGAATCTACACTGCTAGAATTTTATGAGAAATTTCACGATAATTTCATAGCACTTGAGGAATATACTTGAGCATGAGTCTCTGTCCTATACAAATACAGAGAGAAGCTATATTTGTGGTTCGCGCCTCGTCAGAATTGTCGCGAACCTTGTCAGAATTGTATCAACGCTTCCAACACTGTACTGGACAGAACCTCGTACTCAAGTATATTCCGCGATTGCTATGAAATTATCGTCAATTTTCCTATACAATTCTCTCCGTGTAGTCCGTTGATAACCCGGACCTCGTAACCCCTGGGCTCTCGTCGCTGGCATAAGACGGAAGAATCTCAACTTTCGTACCTGCCACCCGCCGCTGATTCTCCGGTGTAATTTCACCCGGGGCCGCGGCACGCAGATTCGAATGTGTGGCGCCTCTCGGCGGCGAGCTTGGGGGTAGTTCGGCCCCGCGCGGCGCGGCGGACGGTGGTGCCACCGCCGTACCATCGGAGCGGTTTTATCGCCAACTACGGGCGCGCTGCTCCACCCCTATTACATTTGCCCTATAATTTGCTGGGAAGCTAAAAGAAGAAAAAGTAGAATATCCTTTCCCGGTGCCGCGTAACTTAATGCAGTGGAAGTGAAGTCGGAATGTTGTTAGGTGTAACAGCGTTAAACTTCAGTAAACCGTAATCCCAGTTGAAACGTTCAAGATTTCAAAAATTCACCTCATCCCTCGCCTCGCCTCCCTCCCTGAGTTGTACACGGAAATACTCCGCGAATGATATCGGGAACTTGGTGTATCACTCTACAGCGAACACGAGTCGTTATATACTGAATTATGCACTAATTATTCTTACTCAACGTATGTGTGTACTTTACTGTATGTGTATGCCCTGCGCTGCTCGCGTATTCGTTTTAGTGCATTCGCGTTCCAACTGCACCGCGGCCGGCTATATTGCTCGAAAAGTTTCATGCCCAAGCTGTACACATCCTACGGCGTCTGCTGCGTTTATGTCTGGAATTAGAAACTCTGGAACTGAATGACGTACCAGTCGCGATACTAATAGCGTTAATCAACTACCGCGCGAGTACGTATTGTACGTGTACCGGGTGTCCCCTCGCTCGTTTCCGACGAAGTTCGGTTGGTTGCAATCGGTTTGTACGCGGTTCCCAGTCCTCGATCGGTCAAGAGATGTCCCCAGATTAAACGCGCCGTAGTTTTCGATATCCAGGTCGGTCGCTCCGTGATTTTCCACGTCCAGGTCGATCGCTTCATATTTTCCGTTGTCCAGGTCGATCTTTTCGTGGTTTTCCGTGTCACCAGGTCGATCGCTTCGTGGCAGCCTTTTCCCTCGTCAGAAGAGCGTGGAAATCAAAACACGATCGCGTGGTGGACCTGGAAACTACGAGGCGGTTAACCTCGACAACGAGAATAACGAGGTTGTCAGCCTGGGCACCAAAAACTTACCGATTGCGAGTTAGCTCTGAGTTGCCTTGAGTAGATTCTTCATCACTGTTCACGATACAGACAATTCTCTTATTTCGGTGTCTCCTGACTGACCGAGGTCTAGGGACCGCGCACAAACTGATTGCGGGCAACTGAACTTACTGAGACGCAAGCGAGGGTACACCCGGTATAAGGTATACTGGTAACTATGGTAACAACTGCTCTGAGAGCTGCGGAACTCCCCCGAGTGAAATTGAACGGAAAGTAAAAAGTCCGAAAGGAGATTTTCGATCTATGATCACTCGAGTTTTTCAAAACTCGATACGCGGATGCGGACGGTGACAAAATTTTGCAGATCTTTACACATCGCATCTCAAGTCGGGAGTGAAAATAATTGGGAATTTGAATTTTATATTCCCGGAGAGACGAATAGGACAAGTCAATTATTTGATAAGAATTCCCGAGTGGCGAAAGGAAACTGCTGCTGATTCTCTCTATCTCATGCTGAATCTACGGCACGTTTACCATTTCCTTGCGACAGTTTCAATTTATTTTGCTGGAGATGCAGACCGGAGCGTGATAGAACTTGGAGATCAAAAATTTGCATCTCGCGGTCGAATGGTCGTGATCGCGAATGGATGTGTAACGTTATGTGAATAATCTCCAAGAAATCATTGAACTTTTTCAAAACTCGCTCAGCGATTTCGTTTGGGTGAAAAAATCTGTTCTCACGAATCTCTCCATCCCACGATTTATTCCCGAATAAAAGCGACGTGGGTCATCAATCGTCATTTTCTGTCTTACAGTCACAGTTCCTGAATCAATCACAATTATTTCTGAATGTGACCGATGGTATCTCCCCGCTTATTGTGTGCGAGAGGGTTTCCCCGTTTCGAGTTTCGGATTTCGACCTTCCGACGTCGGATTCCCCCTCGGAATCCCGGACATATGCTTCCCACAAGTGATAAAACGTAACTTCGTTGGCGGGCCCGTTCGTGAACGTAGTGGAAACGAAGTGGCGACAACTATTCGGCACTTTGCTACACAGAATTCGATCGAAATTTTAGGTCAAGTCGATGAATAAATTGCATATGGTGCACGAGACGAAGTTCCGACCTCATTTCGAGCACCGTCTCCGCTCTCGCGCGCCTGCACTTCTCCTTTTATTATTATTTCCCTCTAAAATGCGTGAAAGCTTTTTACGAAAACAGGACATGCTTTCGCGGGATAAACGATCCGCGTGTAGAAAATAATGAACGATACGAGGTTCAGGTATACGAAGTTACACGTACAGAGGAGATTACGATTCTGAACGAACGAGGGGTTCTTTATTTCGATACAATGATCCCCATGTCATGCCGGTTTCCCTTATTATCACACGAAAGTCAAGAAAATCGCTTATTACACGAACAAAAAACCACCGAAATTACCGAACGAAACAGAATCGGCGGGTTCAGGCTACCACAGAAGTTGGAGCCGATCGTCTAGGAAATTGGATTTCCGTTCGATCCCATTTCTGTTAATTAAAACGAGTTTTAGAAATTACAATTCCTTTCCGCGGAGTACAGGAGGCACCTCTCATCGCAATTGTCTGATCAGAGTGCTTAATTTTGATGCTCTGTGTTAATTAGCTAATTCGAACGCTGCGACTGGCATTACCGCGGCATTGATTTTCTCTCCGTCGAATACCGATGCTGCTTAGGTCTTTGTTTCTATCGAAATTTCGCAGTCTTGTTGTCAGTAATTCGTTACGGAATCAGTTACTTTTGAAAATGATATACCTACGAGGTATTTTACGATGAGGACAATTTTTTTACGTAACTTTACAAGGTACAGTAGAAGCATCGGAGCTGGTGCTATAGACTGCTTTTTCAAATGTTCGATTCACTGCTTCATCCAGATTGTTCTGTATTGCGTGTCCGTCTCGAACCGATAGAGAATAAACGCGCTATCAAGAGAATTCGAACGACGTCTGTCACGCGTTGATCCTCGCAATTGAACGCGTTAAGCTCCGACGCGGCGTGTATAGAAAACGCCGTACGTATACCTACACCTGCTATCGCGATTCGCATTCGCAGTATTTTCGTTACGATTTCGATACGATGAAATTCTGTTTCGGCGGATAACGTGACGCGGCCCGAAATGGTTCATACTCCGGCGTACGCACCCGGTCGCGAATTTGCGCCCTTCATTACCTAAAATTGAAAAATAAAGGGAACGGAAATTGCTTTCGGGAAATTTGAATCTTTGAAAATCCCCGTCTGGGTGTCGTCGGCAGAGTAGGTCGGTACCAGCAAACTCTCGTAAATGGATTTCGTTAGTTCGGAAATTCTGTACAAGGCATACTCCTGTATGTATACGCGCATACATAATCATCCCTTCGTGCAGGTCCGATCAACAGCACCTGTGCGTCGCGTGTCTTGGCAAAGTGATCTCACAGACGAACTCCCAGCTTATATAATCGCGACCCGCGCTATAAGTCTTGTGTGGAAGGGTGAGGTGACCCGGGATAAGGGGATAAGGGGGTCGAAAAATGGCGAAGGATCTCGGAGGGGTTGGAGCTGAGTTTTGTATATAGTGATTAAATTTTATCGACCGTCCCAAGTTTATTGTCCAGCAACATATACCAACATATGTGCCTATATTTTATTCGTCTGTACGTATATATACGGGGGGTTTCATGTCATTTCACGCATAATCGGCGAAGGTTACCGACGCCGATCTTTGTCGTGATTTCTTCCTCGAAAGTGCGACCAAAAAAAGCGATCATCTGTCTCGCCGTTCGCGAGGTTAGATTAGATCCAACTTATTGGGGCTACGAATTTCTCAAGTTTCTCACTCTGCCGGGAGTGAAGGTCCTCGTTAGCCGGCTGTAAGTTGGAAGCTGGTAGTTTCCGGAGAAATATGACGAGATCGAATAATCGGCGGAGAAAGTCTGGGCGAAAAAGATATACTGCAGATTTGTGCAATTTCAAAACCCCCGGATTCTTACGTTTTTGTTAACAGAGAATGGCTTCCTTCTCAATTTTCGACACCGTTGATTCATTGAATCTTGGTTTTGCCTGAATTCGTTGAATTTTAATGGGAATTTCATTCGACGCCATTTGTGGGATCTCGATTCATTCAGATGCGATGATTTCAAATTTGAATAAAAAATTTGCTCAAATTTTAATAATTATATCGTTCGGTTTACCTTCGGGTGTGGAAATAGAAAATCCGCATGATCCGGCCTGTTTCCATTTTCTCTCACTATACCTATATACAATTACTCGTGAAAAAGGAAAAACTGTCGTCGAAAGATTATCCACAGCTCAAATTCATTTATGGAACCCAAAAATCCATTTCAAGTTTTTCGTCACATAATAGCACAATTTTGGTCTCATGCCGTACCAAATTGCGTATCACTTCCGAGCGAATTGAGATCCCATAATTCTCTTCGTAACGGAGTCTCCATTTCAACTCGAGAAATTCAAGATCGGACAAATTGATGAAATCATAAGAGTAGAAATCTGAAAAATGTCGATTTTCTATTCAAAAATGTCGAAATCCATAACCTTGGGATATTGATTTCGTAAATCCTTTGATTCCCGTGCTTTTTTTTTTGTGTCTGAGCCGTTTTTTGAAAAAAAAAACTCACGTCTCCGCTCCAGTCGACCGAAAATTAGTGTCTCCGAATGTTCCTGAAAGAGTGGTACGGCTTCGAAAATTTACAACTCCGATAAGATATTGAACCAACAATATTAAGCCAACAACGGCAAAACAGACCAACACTTTCTTCGGCACTAGTACTTCCGAGGCGCAGCTTTCGGAGGAAATTGGCGTCGGTGACCCTCGCGTTGTCGGCTCATACCTGCTTATACTCAAGTATATCGTCCTCGGTAATACATTACGCTGCAGTAGAAGTCAATACGCGGGGACATATCATCCATAGGTATGTATACAGGTACCTATTGTACCTACCTGCGTCATACGTTCATCCATACCTCTACTTACTACTGGAGAACTGGGTGTCCGTGAACCGAGTGTTTCCGGGCGGAGAATCATCGAGGGATTCCAAGCTGGTCCTCTGCCGTTAGAAGTAGTGCTCTCCGTCGCGGCGTTCGTGAGATACAGGTCAATCTAGAATTCGTGCCAGCGCCTGCACGCAGGCAGCCAACTAGTCAGCGGCGATCAGTAGGTTGCCACAACACTTTCACGGTTCAAGAATCGCAAAGGTTAACTGTATCCCCTCGACATGCTGTTTCCGACCAACGGTGTCTTGGTATATGTATATTTAGAAAAAAGCAGCTGCGCTAGCGCTTCTGATTGCGGTTGGGAATACCACGATTTCCGATCACCATCGTGGCTTTTTAAACTAGCTGTATCTCACAGACGCCGCAACGGAGAGCGATATTTCCAACGGCAAAGCACCAAGCTGGACTGCCCAATCATTTCCCCCGAAAAGCACTTAGTTAGCGGACACCGTATATAGTAAACGAATAGATACCGGTGGCAGAGTCCGCATATTCATGATATATTCCAGCCTGCCACATTTCATTCCGGGGGTCATCAATACTAATTCGTATCTGTATTGGAATTCAGTGTTTTCGGTTCGATGCTTTAAGATTAATATAATTGGAACAAATTTTGGTTACAACGAACAAAATCCGGCGGACGTAGGATCGATGCTGAAGTCGGGGTACCTCAATAATACTATTGGACGTCTGACACGAGTAGGAGCTTAATCTCCATTAGTCAGCTTCGTTCACTATACTTTTTCCTGTTTTTGTTTTTCCTCTCTCTCTCCACCCTCGAATGTACATACCCTCCAATGAAAAACGGGACGTCTGCAGCAAGGCCGAATTTTCAGCCACCGGCACCGGTTTTTCCTTTTTTCGTTATGGAAAACCAGACGTTCTATATCATGCCGCCCAGACTGCCCGCCCTGTGATAGTTTCCCATACTCGGAGCGTGTTTGAATTTGAATCGTGCGTGAAGACGGATTTCAAGGAGAATTGTTTCCCAGCAGGACGTGTCCACGTAAATACTTACGCGAATGCAGATTGGAAACGCGGATGCGCTCAAATTACGTTCATAATTTCACTCTGGATTCATGATAGCGAACGATAAAAATCTATGCACGCCAGTATTCAATGACGATTGAGCCCCCTCTTGCGTTTTAGTCTATCGTTATCATCATCATTATCATTGTTGCCGGTATCCTTGTCATTTTTTGTCATCGAAATTACATCCACTTCGAGCAAATTGACAATACATGGTAGACAAGGACGGAATCCAGGTCAGACGCTTCGTCACACGATCAATTCCACAGGCCCACGATCGACAAATGCTCGCGAGAAATGACCTCTCCCTTCTTCTCCTCCTCCTCCTCCTCCTCCTCCGCGAGCTCCGACAATTTCTACGATCAATGCGAAATTTTATGCCTGCATGAACTGTAACAAAGTCTATATCGTACATGTACACGCATTGCACACACTCGCGTACGTAGTTTTTTTTTATGTTTTTTTTTTCTCCTTTTTTTGCCATCTAATATATTACATAGAAATGCGAAGGAGGCATTTCGAAATGTGGAACGGGCAAGTAAAAAGGGTGGAACAACAAAAACCTGGCGAAAATCCACAAATTCAATCAATTTCGAGGACCATTCGTACGGAATGAGAATATTTTTACGTCGCCGTACGTTCTCTGATATGAAGGACGCGCACGTTCTTTGCCAATCGAAATACATCTGATGAAATAATACGCCATGCAACAAGTTTGTTAGATATCTCCCACAGTATCACGGATACATACGTTATACATACATCGAGCTTTCGCGATCGATAGATTGACTATATATACTTACGTACATACATACCAACCTGCCAGATAAGCGATCGGGGACCATAATGTATGAGCAGCTTGGGGTAGAAATGGATGTGGTAATTGTTTGCTCAAAGAGAACAGTGCGAATTGACGCCATCGGCTAGTAGACCCCGAGTTCATTTCGGCTTTCTGTATATACCTGGGTCCGTGTCAACTCGACCAATGATTTTCTCTCACCATTTTCGATCCGCGTCACGATTTTTCATACGATTCTCCGATCTCAAAGGAGCGCTCGTGAATTTTTTCAGTTTTTTTTCCCCCGGCCGTTAATTTTCTATGATCATTCGAACCCATCCAAAAACTGGCCTCTTTCAAAAATCGCCAAAAATTCTCAAAAACCTTATTTTTCATTCCAATCATTTTCACGCCCATCCTGCGATGGGCCGATTTTTTTTCTATTTTCTTTCAGCATTTCAAACATTTTGAACAAGCGAATCGCCGTGTTTCGACGTCCCGGAAATTCTCCTAAGATTACCAAAAATTTTGTGTTCGAATCTGAATCTTCTGACGCAAGATCCACGATGACATACGAAAACATTCAGGGTTCAATCAAACCGTGTGGAGCCTTTTTATTCCCTTTTCAATGACGTCTCAAATGTTTTTCGTGTGACAGACATCCTTGTAAAAGCCGCCCGAAAAGTCGGATGACCGTTGGGAAGGGGGTCGCGCGTCATCATGGGTCTCGCGTCAAGAAATTCATAATCAAACAAAAAATTATGGGTAATTTTTCGAGAATTTCCGAAACGTTGAAACATAATAATGGTGTTTCATTTGTTCAAAATGTTTGAAGTGCTACATAAAATATAAAAAAAAAAGGCCCGCCACGAGATGGGTGTGAGAATGATCGGAATGAAAAATAAGATTTTTGAGAATTTTTTTCGATCTTTCAAAGGAGACCAATTGGGCTCCGATGGGCTTGAATAATCGTAGGTAAATAACCGATGGAGGAAGAAATTCGAAAAATTACAGTCGTGCTTCTTCGAGATCGGAGAATCGCGTAATAAATGTAGTAATGGGAATGAAAAATGCCGAGGGATAATCATTAGCCGAGTTGACATGGAATGGCCCACATATTCTTCTTGTGTCCACGCATACGTGCGCTCTCGTACCTCTGTATATCTGAACTAATGTAAAGATCAGATATGTACAACAAGATGTGAGGAAATTAACGTCGCGACGATATACCGCTACTGCACGCTACTTGCTGAAACGAAACATGATTCGTTGGGTCAAATGAATTCAAATTTTAGCTGGGTATATTTTCTTACTTTTTTTCTAACCTTTACGGTAGCTGTATATTAACGTTGAACGTATAATTTTTACCCGAAATCAACGTGGGATTTTGCAAAGACAAAGATCTAAAAGAAAAAAACAAAAAAAAAACCAAGTAAAACACACAATTCTTGTCGCCCAGGGATGGAATATATTTGATCATCGCGGGCCACGCTTTCGCAACCCATTACGCGATACGTTTTCAGTTTTTTCTTGTACATACATCATTTCTATATATTGTCATTTCGGTCTGACTTTCGCCACGGAATGGAGGATGTACTCGTGGTTCTTGGAGAAAATTAATAGGTACCTATACCTATAATCATCACGTTCCTTGTACAGAGCCATCTCCCTCTCTTTCGCTTTTCATCTTCTTCTTCTCCTGCGAAAGATTTTGATTTTTTCGTCACGTTAATTCTAGTCAACAGCTGTTTTCGTTAGGCGCGCCCTCCGTCTACCCCATAAACTCTGGCCGCGGTGTATCACAAAGGCGGGAAGTCCTCAGAAGAAAGTTTTCCCTTTATGTACGGAATACAATACCCGATCGAGAGCTATAGGGGACGAATTAATAATCGGGAATGGTAAAAATAGGTATAATCGCGGTCGGGGGTGGCTCGATGCTCGCAAGCTGCACGCGTCTGCAGTTGGAGATAGGAAATATGATACATCTTCACGGGTGTATGCGCATTCTCTATATCCGTGTGTATCAAACTGAAACACAGGTACGGCTCTATCTATTCGTTTTTAATCAAGCGTATTGTTTATTCATCTCATAATCAAGGAAACCCTCCTTTACGGAGCTTGCGCAGCTCGAGCGGTGCTCCGCAAGCCTGGAACGCCTGAAAGTTTATCGTTCAGCCGCTAGTCGGCGCTGAGACTCGCGCCAAGCACCTCGTGCTTCGAATCACCTAGACGTGGCGAGTGGCGGTTCTTTTCTCGTCTCTTCGCGTCTCTCTCCCTCGTCGCGCGGCGTGTAAATAAAAAATATAATTTCAACTGATAAAGAGGTTCGTTCATCTCGTTCTTTTCTGTTCGTTCGTTTCGTGCGTGTGCTATTTTGTTTTTCCGTATTCTCGTTTCTATCGTCTTTTTCGACAAACTTTGGCAAAAATTAACGAATCGCGAATAAATGAAAAAGATGAGTTGATCGATGGCACGAGGATAATACGACTAAAGAAGATTGATGAAAGCTGTAACTGCATCGGCATAATTGCCGTTTTATCTAAAACTAATACTAAATCGGTGTGTCGGAAATGGGGTAGCTAAATAATTCAAAATGAAAATGAAAATGCCATTTTTGAAGAGGAAGTGTCGTTGCCTCGCTCGCGAGTGTCGCCCGGTTACAAAACGGTGAAAACAATTTTTATCGCCTCGAAGATCCGACGATTATCCGTGCTGTGGCCGTTCCGAGAGAGACGGCGAAAGCTCCGGATTTCCAAGGGGCCGAAATGGAAATGATCGTTTTTATCACCAATTTACGATTATCAGGTTGAAATACGAATCCGCGAACGAGAGGAAAAACGAGAGAAAAGCTTCCGCGATTAGTTCGTCAAATTATATTCAAACGATATAAATAACGAACGTGAAAATATCATCTCAAAATACTTTTCCATCTTTCGTGCAGTGGATCGTTCGTCGTCTACATGTAACTCTGTAGAAAAACAAACGAACGAGTGAAGTGCGGTATTGAATCTCATCGAACAAAATTTCCCGCCGCACTCCACTATATCGTACTTGTACAATACAAACAATTAATTGTACCTGGCAATTTTTTGAAAAGAAGAGGGATCAATCTCACGCATTTCGAACCGCGCGTCGATTGATTTCCATAAAATTTGATGAAAGGCTCGAAGATGAAGATGAAATTGGAAATTGTCTACGATCGGATTTTCAGTGCCACAAATAATTGACATATTCTATGATTATTATCATTATTATTATTATTATTATCGTTATTATTATTATTGAGATCGATTGAGCTGGAATTTGTGTTTGAGAAAGAAACGAACCCTTGTACAACGATTGTTGAATTGTATTCATATAAAATTATTTTATTCGTATACTATACGGTGACGAGGATTTTTTAATGATTCCCAAATGGAGTTTGAGGATGCGATTTATTTTCCCACCGGGCATTTATAATTCCATTCGGAAAAACCGTGATTCGACTGTTATAAAAAAAACTCAATCGTACGTTGGCGCGTAGAATGGAAATCGTTTTATACTAAAGTTCGTATCGATTGTTGCTGAAGGATGTATAGTAGGGTAATGATTAAGATGAAAAACTCTAAACGTATAATCTAAAATACGGGATGAATAATAAAAACAGGGGTTTCGAAGAGCTCAGAGAAAAATAGTGAAAGAAGAAAGCTCCGAGGGGCTTTATGCTACGAAGCTTTGAAAAAATAGAGAGAAACAAACAAACAAACGAAACAAAACAGAAGAAAGAAAAAAGAAAAACCAAAAGAGAGATGAAAGGAGGATAATAAGGAAAGAAGAAACAACCGAGGATGAAAAAATATGGAAATATTATTGTACGGTGATACAAAGAGCAATAGGTACCTATATATGTATATATATTTTTCGAGGATTCCATTGAAATATAAAAATATATGTTATAAAATACATACATATATAATATCGTGTATGGACGAATACATACGTGTTATCATGTATTAAATATAAAGTTATATGTAACGTACGTTATAAGAGAGATATTGAATCGCAATATCTACCTAATATATAATCGAGTGCTGGTTGGCGGGTCCAAAAAAACGTAGCTTATTTTTAAATAGTAACAAAATTTTAATTGATAAAAAAAAACTAAAAAAAAAAAAAAAAAAAGAATACGAAAAAATACGTGAAAAAATAAACCACGCGTTTTCACGTCTGAAAAATCGCGTGCGCGCGCGCACACGCACACACACACACGCGCATGTGAAACAGAAAAGCAAAAGGATTCGCGCGAGTGAAGGAAAAGTGGGAGAGCAAAAAGGAGAAAAAAAAAGCAAAAAAAAAAAAAAAAACAACAAACCGACAAACGAGAAAATAGAACAACTACAAAATTTAACATTGTGTGTGAGGATATATATATATATATATACATACATATATATATATATATGTACACGTGTGTATTATAAAATCTTTGTACTATACATAGATTAGAATAATTCATCCTTAAAAGTGGTCCAAAAATAGTGTCGTGGTCCAAGATATAGTGGCTTAGAATTTCAAACGATTGTATGAATTATAAATTATGATTATAATATCCTATGATAAAATATACGATGTTAGCAATTTATATTTTTTACTGAAAAAAAAAGACCAATTATTCTATACGCATATAAAGTTAACTAGGCATAAAATCAACGAGGACAGAATATTTCTATAAAAGATTAAAAACATCAGAGCCCTTGACTCGTGTTTGAACGTATGAAAAAATAAAACACACACAGACAGGAAAAACGAAAGAAGCGGAAAACCCAAAATTGTCGAAGAAGAATTATTAGAATTTCGGAGCGCAGCTGCGAATCGACGGAATCGACGGATTCTCTGTGTATAATTTTCTAAACCTTCCCGTGAAGAGAAATCGTTACTAAAAATCTCCCAGGAAGGTCAATTACCGAATAGCGAATATCGAATGAAGAGAACTTGCGAATAGATCGCCACCATCGGCGTAACATAGGCATGGCTTCGTCAAGCAGATACAGTAGCTACAATTGTCTCACTAGCTGGGATAGCTACGACAGGATACCAAGGTAATTAACTCAACGGGTATTACTCACAGATGCATTATACGTGTCTATGCACGTACCACATACTTATACCTGCATTCACCCCGATCAATTACTCCCACAATGTACACTCCTGCACATCAATGGTTTTGTTCTGAAGTAAGCCACGACTGCGGTGGGTCGCTCCGAGAGTAAAACAGAGGCCGAAATCAGTGCGGTGCATTTAAACAGATTCAAATTTATACGTCGCGTTTATCGGTCTCTGCGCTTCACCTCTGAAGCGCGATCACTCGCCCGGAGTGTAGCTAACTTCAAAGCAAAATCATTAATGCAAAAGCGATGTATATACGTACTTGTACAGTACAGCTACTTAACTTCATTATTTCTGTATAATGGTTCCCATTCTTTCATACCTGCAGCGCGGCGGTCAGCTGTGACCTCACAGATACTCGTTACACGTGTACACTCCCGTTCATTAATGGTTTTGCTCTGAAGTTAGCTGCGCTAAGTCCTAAGTTGCTTCATGGGCAAGGTAGAGGCCGATCGGCACGCTGTATTCACAGATTTATTCAAATGCGTCGCACTGATTGGTCTCTGCCTTACACCTGGAGCTACTAATTACCGCAAGCGTAGCTAACTTCGGAGCGAACCCATTACTGGACCGGACTGTACGAACGGAGCAACCGCAAATCAACCAGAGATTGAGGTGTACTGAACGGAGAAACTGACCCACCCCGAATAACGAATTTAAGGGGACGGGGTGACAGGAGTGGGGGATGAAATAAAATACAGGTAACGAGGGAAGAAACAAAAATGGCGTCCGTCAGTCCCGTGGAGAATTGAGTGAGAATTATTGCGAATGATATTACCAGAGTTTTTCGATGATGGATCAGTAACGAGACCGAAGAAATATGTCATACCTGCCGAGGGGCTATTCACTCGGAAATTGGAGAAAATTAGCATTGCAATTTTTGATAATTTTCCGAGACTACCGGCGATCTGCAGTTTTCTCGAACCAGGAAATTGCGGATAATCGCAGGAATTCAATACAATCGTCAGACATCGTCTGCAGGTATTCCACATTTCGGAATTGAATGATTTCCGACGATTTCCTGCCGACTTCTTCGTGATTTCACACGAAATTTCTCCGCGTTTCATCGGATTCCTCGAGTGGACGGACCCTCGATACCTACCTCGTACGCACACGTATGGAATATCCACCGGGGATTTATTCGCCTCTCAATCTGCATACGAGTGTATATCCGATTTTATACACGCCTGCGGACAGGCAAAAAGCGTAATTTTCCAAAATTAGAATCTGTCGGCGGCAGCTACTCTGTGAAATACAATTGTAGTGTACAGGCGTTGAAAAAAAATTTATTTCTCTGATGACAAATCCCATGTTAATTGAACGGGCAAGAGTACGGGCTTACAGGCACCTTTTTCCATTGAGCTAGAGAGCTAAAATTTCATTCAGATTTGTTTTCATTAATTTTGAACCGATCTAGGGGGTGTCGTAGTCAAAATTCTACCAACCCCTAAATTAGGGCCGCCCTCATAGGTACAAATCTCATTAGCGAAACGCTGCCTTTAACGAGCAGAATTTTTTCAACTGCGAACAAATTTTATCCCATCTTTGTACCGTACCCACGATATATCTAGGTATAATTTTTTCTCGAGTTTCACAATCGTTGAAAATTATCATTTTCGTGATATACCTACGCCGTGTTGCGTTCCAATTTGTCAAATTAATCCGAGTATAATTTCTTTACTGAATTTCTCGAGCTACATCATATTTTGACGGATACAGCAGCTACAGGGTTACGCGCCAAAAGCCACGGAATCTTCGTCATCGTTCGTTCGCTCTTTTGCGACCAAGTTTGACGCGCTAGGTTCTCTTCTGGTTTTTTGTTTTCCCTCACTTCTTGTTTTCTCTATCTTCAACAGCTCCGTTCAGAATTAAGCATGACGATGCCGTCTTGAAATTTCGACGTCTGCAATTATACCTACACCCACCCTGCACTACGATTATTCTGGATATAATTTTCCGTTCGTTTTCAGACATTTTATTGTTCTCTCTTTTCAAATTCCGCAACCCAGTGGTTTCGTTATTTTCAGTAAATTGTACCGCAGATATTGAACGAATCGTATTCCACAAAATAACGGTGCGTCACGCACTTTTTATCTAACCGTTTTCCGCGACGCGGCGGAAATTTCTCCGTCAAACTGGTGTTGCTGTATACGTGGGATCATAACGTTGAACATAATACGATACGTGAAAATCGCGAGAGACTTTCGGAGGGAGGGAAACTCACGTTAGTTTTGCAAATTTTAGATAGAAGGTACACATATTACAACGGTCAGAAATTATACTCGCGAATCGAGCGAGTAATCGCGCTATCCCAAATCGACGATACCATTTCAGTCGTCCGTGAAACCGCTTGAGTACATACATGTATATACATGTTACATGAATACATACTACATACATATCCTTGACGAGTAACGAACGAGCACGAACTTCAATAAACGAAATCAATTGGCTAAATTGTAGTTGGAAATATGAGTGGCCGTACGACGATTTAGATTCACTGTAAGACCCTGCACGCCGCGTCTCTGCAGTGTGCTGTGTACGAAAGATTCATATGTCCTAGACCCGGTCTATCACGCTTCGCTTGATTGCCTGTATGAAATACAAAAAGTGCGATGTCTTACGTAGTATCAAGATTACACTGCGCGATGTACGAATGACAAAAAACCGGCGTGGGGGGAAATTGATTTTTCGAATCTAGGGAACGACGAGAAAAACTAGTCGAAAAGAGTCGAAGCAGATAAAAAGCCATATTTTCAGCCTGAAAGAGAAATAATTGAACCGCTGATGAGAAAGTATGGCCCATATCCGGGACGACGTACACGATAAGAATCTCAGTTGTTGGCATTGTGGCCCCGTTCACTTTCGCAATAAAAAATGAAAACGTTGTTTCACGTCGCGGTCGTGTTGAGAATGGCTTTCCGAAATCTGTAGCGCGGTTGCATGTACGGCAGGGAGTCGAGGGATCAAATTCTCGGAGCACTCAGGGACGAAGCGATTGCATTTTTTTCATCCGGCTCCATTGATTAGATCGCAAGTTTCGTCTGATTCACGAAACAACGAAATTTCGACAGAAATTAGCAACAAGTGGCCGCCAAAATTCGTAATCGCGAATAAAGAATTGTCACGACCGTGATACTCTTCTCTAGTATGTACCCTATATGTCCCATTGCTCTTCGAATCTTACTGACTTCTCTCGTTGTTAATATCAACGAGTCCAAAATGGAATTAACAATTGAGACGAGTGTTCGAGGGTTAGGCGAGTGTCTTGGCCATTTCTTCGGGCTGCTTTCACGACCGACCTGTTCAAGATGGAAAGGTGCCATCCATGACTTTATTGAAGGAAATTTTATGCTCTAAAACTTTGGTCCAGTCCATTTTTGCGCTCACTTCAGCCATTTTCCCAGCGTTCGCGAGGAAACGGCCAGCTGCCCGAAAGAAGGCGTTTTCCACAGTTTTTAATTTTTATTCCGAAAATAAACGGGACTATAATCCCAACAAATGGGATTTTCGTCACGTACGTCGTTCCGGATATTATCAATATTTTTTCGTCAACTATTCAATATACTTTCGCTCAAAAAGCTCATTTGACTGGCCCAACACGGATTTCGTCAAATTGCGCTTTGAACTCTGAAGCTGAGTTGCCGGAACGGCTTTGTCGGTCATTCGTCGGACATAATCTTGAAAATCGGAATCGACCGGCTTCGCAGTTCAATTGATTTGTAACCGAGTCTGCAGTTTCTCGTCAAATTTTCCCATTCGATCGAATGAGGCCGGTAAGATAAGAAGGTGTACAAATTTAGTGTTATCAGAACGCCATCATTGACGCACGCAGAAGACCTCGGAAAAATACCACGATAGCGATACCGATGTGACGAAATCGTCACCGCATTCGTCAATTTTCCTCATCATTGACCTCTATTTTCACCCTGCTTCGTCATCAAGCCATTCGATGTTGTGACGCTTCGGCGATAAGGTGGAAGAGTTCCGATCACTCGCATAAGTCCTACGACTCGGTACTTTGCACATCGACATGTCACGGACGATCAGTCGTGAAAGTATCACATCACCTTGTTGGATTCATCCTGACAGCGGCTACGATATACTTGCGAACAAGAAGTGCATGGTTCCAACTTTCAACTCTCGAGCAGATTTTTCCGTACAACGATCTCTCACGCTGTATATATACATTGATCATCGGTATCAGAGAACGTTTCCGAATGAAAAAAAGTTTCCCCAGTTTCGTCCGCATGTAGAACTTTTAGCCGAGACAAATTTCGTTCGACAGTATACGCGCGTGATCATTTTCCCAGCCAAAATCAATGAGAAGTACTTATCGCAAGAAAATCGCGAGGAGGATTTTGGCGGACAGAAAAATCGGTTTGATGCTGACCGGAGTTAGGTCGAGCTCGTTAGCAAAATTTTGGAGCTATGTATAAGTGAGAGAGGAAGAGAGCTTCGCAACATTCGTAACACTCAAACTTCCTGCTTTGTTGGATTTCATCGAAGTTTGAAGGAAGCTGCGCAATGAGTAGAAGATCGTCAAGTTTTTACTATCTGAGGCAATTCCCTATTTCTCAAGTTTTCTTTCTCGCTGAGTTTTTATTTTATTCAATTTTTCTTCTTCTTCTTCCCTTTTTTCTTTTTCTTTTCTTTACTCGTTTTCTTCTTCTTCTTTCTCTTCTGTCTCATTCTCTCTCTCTCTTTCTCTTTATCTCTCAAACCTCCACCATCACTCTGCTCCTCCACCTACCTGCTCTAAAGACAGCGACAACCGTGGAGTCAAGTGATGGGTAAATATTTGATCCTGTGTCCCAACCTACCGTGATTCTAACTACGAAGCGAAGCTGAAGAAGACTCTGTCCTCGAGTAGTGATGGACGTAGCCCTGTTGCGAACTTGTTCAAAATTTCAATTCGAGATATGGCTCGCTGAATGTAATTTTCAATCAATAAGTAATCAACTAGCCTACATTATACATGATCTGCATGCAGACTGGGTTTTGTCCTACCCTATAATCTCCGTCATAGGAAAGTACGGAGAGATTTGCAAACTTCATGCCTGTACCTACGCCACTGTTTGCCCCGCAATCTCACAGTTTATGAGTTTGTTTCACCCGCGAACCTGCAAGCTTCTTGGATATCGTGGATTTCTCTCTTTTTATTCTATGTACTTCCCTCGGTCGATGAAAGGCTTCCAGCACTCAAAGAGAAATATAAAGAATGGTATTTCCGACTGAGAAACAGACCGCTACGATAAATAAGGGATGAACCATGAAGCAGAATTCCGGTCTCAAAAAGTCAAGATCATGATTTGTGTATTAAAGTGATTGCTCTCAATCAGCAGGTATAACAGCTCGTTAAAATTGAAGAAAAATAAAAAGTTCCCATCGTATCGCTCTCGATCATTGATCATAGTAGAGGATTTTATAATTGAGGGGATAATTTCGTTCGCTGCTGTTTACCGCCGATAAATTTGCCGAGATGGGAGTAGAAAGAAGTTTCTAGCTTCGCGATAACGCCGCGCAGACGAGAAGTCGTGATAATTTTTTGTTTGCATTGAGAGTTAGAGCTTCGGAGTTCTTCGGACTAAAAACGTACGACACGGTAAGGCGTCAAAGAGGAGATCACAGCTACAGTTGTAATACTACTTAACTACCGAGTTCTGCTCGCGAATGCGACTTGCCGACCTAGATATTGTTGGAAATGTGAAAATGTTGCGGTGCCTACTGCGAGAGTTTGTTCGCTAGTTTCACTCCCGCTCCACAAGCTTTTGGTCGCTGCAGAACGCAACAAATCGCTAGGAGTTTACAGCAGGATCAGGGGAGTCGACGGCTCAGACTGAACAATACATTAGCTACTTTCACGCTATAGCCACGCGGGTATTCAACGGCATAGTTTTCCTTTGAACACCCAAGGCGGATGCCTACCCGAGTGTCCTAATCATTTCTACCCACAGAGACGGGGGACGAAGGACTGCCACGTCTCTCATACTGATTGAAAAACATTGGAAAGCTCATAATCTGCACGGAAGGACACAATAATCGTTCAAATGGGTCCACCATCCAGGCCTCTCATAACACGGACGTGCTCCGGTGTTATAATTCGGGCACTCTTGGCCCTCAAATTTTCGGTAACTTTCATTGGGATAATTGGATGAAAAATGAGATGCAAGAGCCCGAGAGGGAATTTCCTTTCCCATTATTGTACACACCGCGGTGTGACTCCACTCAGGGAATTTCCAACTTCTGCGAGAACGCTGATCATAGATACCTAACTGCGGCGGCTTAGGAGGCCATTGGAGTCGCCGATGGAAATCTAACCTAGCTAACACAGGGGATATTCATATTTCGTGAAATCCCATCAATGTCTCGAAGAACTGAAATACTTAGCCGCTTTCTGCCATCGTACACAATGAATTATAAAAGTTTCATCCAAATCGATCGAGTCGTTTGCGAAAATTTGCGATTTTCGTTTTCGAGACGGGTTCTGTACACTTACAATCAGAATAGTGAGCTCCGTGGCGGCTCAATGGAAATATATAGATCCCGAGGATACAGAAACTCTCTGAGCTGTTTCTTGAGGTTGAACGTAGATTTACAATGTACCCATACAGCAGTTGAGCTCCGAGCTACTGCCCTTTCGCTCGAGTCGGTGAATTATCATCCGTACGTAGGCAATCCGGTTCACGGTTGAACATTTATTCGCACGATAACGCTACGCAGAATCCGTCCGGCTCATGTATTGTCGTCTGCACTCCAGAATCCATTTCATAAATTAACCACCGTTGACGTCATCGAGGTTGCAAGCCTTATCCGCCGTCGCGTAAATATGCAACAGCTACTTTCTGAGTACTTGCGTACGTAATTTTATCCGGTCCTGCACAGGATACTTAGGTCTTTCAACGGCATTACATTTGTGTGAATAATGGATACGGTACCTCTGCGAGTATGCGCGTATGAAAAACAAATCCTGAACTCGCAATCTCCATGATAAGGCTTCTAAAGTGGAACTCTTCAAATTGTGACAAAGAATGGTAACGTGGAGGGTGATCCCAGCCGGCGCACTCGGCACAGCTCTCAGTTTCCTCGGTGGATCTCATTTGTTCTCTGCGAGTGTTCCGTTCATGATACGAATCGCACGGTTGGAGATAGGTACGGCCGAGCATTACGTGGTCATATTGCGAGCTCATGAACGAGGATCGAATAGCGGAATAGAGGGCCTCTACGCGGTTAATGAATTACCTACGTACCTCTCCGTCGCTTGTTCAACCGCCACGAATGCGGGGCGGCTTGCTGTCAAATTAACAGCTGAATTGACAGCCGCCCTCCTGGCTCCGCATCCACTAGACTCGACATGCAGCTTCCAATATTCCACTCCAGGTACAGCTAAATTCTGAACATTGGACATACGCTCACGTGCCGTTTCCAATCCATGCATTTCCGCTTTCCACTTTTCCCGGTTTGGATTGCAATCGCAAATTCCCCCTTCCCCCAACTCTCTCGAACCCCCGGGGACATCCGAAGTTTAAAAAAAAAATAAAAAACTGCACAAACGCGAGGTCTTCTACTCGCGGGGAAACCGTCGCTCCCGCCGTAGCCGAGTGTGGGATATATTGGTCAAGAGGTGAGAAATTCTTGTAGAAACTAATTTCGTACGACGTGAAACAGGCTGCTGCGTCATGTACGAGCATACAGGGGAAGTTAAGATACCCCATATCGTTGGCCATGCCTCACTCCGGCGCTTTAGTATTCCACGGTTGCCCCTGCGTAACGGCACTCTTACCTACCAATTAGCCGACGTAGCACCCATTCGGGTCTCTACCGCCTTTCCAGGGTCTCGGGGCCCCCGAGGTAAGCCACCAATTAGGGTGATCGATAGCTGCTGTCCCGGACTGAGATTGGTTGGCTGAATCACAGTCAAGATACCTACCGCCATAACTATCTACCTACGCCCTGTGCATTTGAGGCGGCGAACGCGTTTTGCCGAAATCTGTTCTTGACTAGAATCTTGACGTAATTCGCGAGACGTGGGTACATAGGCTGCAGTCGACCGAAGTTAACCGCTAGTCGGCTCTTGACCGGAACTGACCCTGCGATTAGGTGTCAGAAATTGTTACCGCGTCATCGTGCCGCAGGCGGAGAGTTCGAAACTTTGCCCAGATTACAATTAGGTAGAGAATGGATCGATGGGAATCAGGATGTCGGGAACCGATGAACGCGGTGCAAGGATTGATTGTCATCGTATGCGCCGATGTGATTAGAGCGCAGGATGCATATCTACGCGATGCTTCCGTACGATGGGGGACTTCGGATCATCGGCTTGACCATTGACCGGGGTTTCAGCTGATTTCAACAGTGGGATAACATCTTGGGAGGGAGAGGCTCATCGATTCGGTACCGATCAGATTCCTCGTTTCATTGCTACTCTCTGTTGACGTTGCAATATTTTCGGTGTGCCTGAAGGTAATCCGATCACTTTCTTAATTGCAACGTGGATCGATCGTCTAGTTGAAGTTTTATATGAACCCCACCGCGCTACTGGGATCCAGCTATGGGAGGTTCATCCTTTTCGCATCCGCTCGCTTAAAGATAGTACAAATTTTGACCTTTCACAATTGATATTCCTGCAACGACGGGTGAAAGAAATTCGTTCGTCTGTTCCGACGTATGTAATACAGTCGTTTGATCAAGAGTGTCGTCGTTCCGTGACGTTTTGTCCGATTAAAAAATTCTTCAGTTTCCAAATTGTCCGTTTCCGAAATGCTATGATGTCATTTTGTGAAAAATATGTACATTCCATGAGCCTCACCGATCGATTTCGAGAGGTCGCTAATGAGCAGCCGGTACAAATAATAATGGAACGTAGATTCGAGCTGCTGAAATTCTTTCGCATCGAGGATCCTGGTTTTTGTACCGTGAGATGCTGGAAATTCCGGAATAGGATCCGCATCCGTTCATATCCGGAGACGTCCGTCCGCGACCTCTGAATGGACAGTGAGATTATTTTGGATCCGTTTCAAGTACAATTTCGCCCATAACCTATTACCCGTTTTCAACCAGGCGATGAATCGCTACCACAGCTACCGCGAAAAGTCAAAATTATATTATCGTAGAGCTATACTCCCCAAATATGCACCGCGCGTTTGTTCGCGCGGTAAATTTCGAGTACTTCATTCTACCGCATTATAAATAATGAGCTTTCGCTCCCGTGGAATCTCCTGCAGGCACCTTCTCTACCCGGTGAAGAAATGTTCAGAGGAAGACTCATGAGTGGGATTTAGTCCTTCGCAAGGATTTCTTCTTCGGCAATAAATAAGGGTTGAAGGCTCCATAGCACCTTCTGTTTATGATTAAAGTTCTCCGATTACTTTTCGCAAATCCTCGAAGGTTTACGTGAACTGGATTAGGCCTATGTGAGCAGTAGGTATAACATACCCATCCGGAGGCAGATAATAGACAGCTCAGCGCTACCGCGTACAGCGAGACCGAATCCTACCGGCGCGGCGTGGCGTATTGCCGGAGGCGAACGAGAAACGAAAATCAAGCGAATGCTATCACCGGAATAAAAATCGCTCGACGCGGTGTTTGGAAACAAAATTAGGATGCCTATCGCGAGTGAGAGTTACGTGGCTACATCGCAACTCACGGATTGGTGAACGTGGCCGAAAAGTAGGAGCAAACAGGTTGATTTACAAATAGAGCGAATACCTGCACGTCCCCGGGATTTACCGAACGCTCGACGTATTTGCTGTGTCACTAATCAGTATAACGGAGTGTTGTAGTTCATTGGTGAAATATAGTATATAATCGCCGGCAATCGGGTACGTGCGCCTACATTAGAATCGATTGAGTGGACGGAAAACATCGACGTGGATAAAATTGTATGAAAACGAAGAGAGAAAATCTAGTCGGAGGACGTAGACAGGCTTCATTAAAACTGGAAACTCGATCCTCCGGATTCAGAACGGATCGTGCAAGTTTCATCATCACGCATTTTTCAACCAATTCCGATTTTGCCGGAGATTTTCCGTGAAAGCAACATTCAGGCAATACTCTTCCGTGTTTAATGGATTTGTCTTCGGGAGATTCCCCGCGGCCCAAGAAGGTTCACCAAAGAGCTTCGAACTCGGAGGATTTATCACAAATCGCTTGACAAAAAAGCATCGGTAGCTATCATCAAAGGCTCGAAGCTCATGAGACTGATTTCACATTCATTCAACAGCCTCCGCGATTCATATGCTGAAATGTCATTTTTCTAATCAATTTTGTAGGATTTTATTCAGTTCACAAACGTCTCAGACCCCTCAATCGATAATGATTATGAGGTGACTGGATACAAGTGGAAAAAGTATTTGATCCCTCCGGAATCTTGCTTTCCTTTTGATCGACTGCGACGCGACTTGAATTATACTTTGACAAAAAAGTTTGCAGGAGCAGACGCTCCCAGCTCGGCTTGGCGGGAAGGCAACCGTGATGTAACTCATGTTAGAAACGAACGTCATCGCCATGGGCATAACAGATATCTGATTGAAATTGTCAACGACACAGACTTTGTGAAAAAGATTAAAGCCGAGGAACGTTTCCAGTCGTGTATTTTCTTCGTTTCTTTTTCTCAGATTTCAGGATTTCCAATGCCCGACTGTATTCCGACTGAGCGAGTCAGATTCCTTCAAATTATACGAAATCATGTTCTTCGCATTGCAATATTTTCTGATCGTCCAACGGAAATATGAGCTGAAATTCTAGTTGGCAGAAAACAAAACCGCGGTCTACCTCGACTCTGGCGTTTCAACCAAACCTTCATGCTATGCATGTAGATTTTCTTTGAGCATCGATCGTTTTCGCAAGACGATATTTTCCAACTATGGCTCTCCTCCTCGCGTATACTGCTTTCTTCTTCTTCTTATTTCACGGTTACTCAGATTTTCTTCACTACTCAAATCATCGGCCGACTACTATGAGTCCACAAATAAGAGGAGCGCTCTCCGGGGGGTTATCGGACTTCTCCGACGTTGAGGTTAAAAAGAAAATTTCAAAAGAGAACACGCCGGCTACTGGCTGATCGGATCATGAGACTCTTGGGAAATAAGATCCGCCGAATCATATCCTCTCCGCTCAATGCCACTGTGCGACTTTGTCAGTGGACAAAAGTCGACATATTCAGATACTCGGTGCTCTCCAGCTGAGCGGAGAACCGAGGCCGGACATAGACGTGATTTCGTTCGCCCGTGTCATCTCTGAGTCTTACTACTTTCTCAAAACTTACGAGCTTGCGTTCCAGTTCTTCGGAGCCTTTCCTGCCACCCCGCTTGCTCTTCCGCCTCGCTCCTCTTATTCCACTTCACTTTCGCAATCGCGGATATCGTATTTCGGATTCCGCGCGAAGTATTTTCCCGAAACAAGAGACAGCCTGATTGTATGGTATGGGGTGTTCCTCCGGAGACTTCGCGTGCTCGATTTAAATATCAACGGCGTTTTAGGATTCGCCGTGAAACAAAGAACTTCCGGAAGCAGAATAATTTCCAATTCCCACCTAGGTAATTCTTCCGATTGTTCTCAATTGAGAATCCGAGTGCGGAATGAAAAATGACAAAGAAAGGATTACCTTCCCTCCACCCTCCACCCTCATCCCTCATCCCTGATCCCGCCGCCCTCCGCGCTTTCGGACAAACTCTCGCTCCACTTCGAAACATAATTATTCGAAATCCCTCGAACGGGGGTCTCCTGGAAACTCAACCCACTGCATACATACACGCGGAGTTATCACCTGCCGAAATCAACGATAACTCAATCCCATGAATAATTCCCAGGGATTGATCATGCTCAAACAGAATTGACGCTAGCGATTGCCTCGACGGTCGAATAAAACGACCGACAATTATCGCTGGAGTAATACCGCGTATTCAGACAGTCCTCCGCAAACTAGTCGTTATGTATAAACCGCCTGTATCCCGGCAGTACACTCCAGTGACGAGGGTCCTATCATTCGGCCCCTGTTATCTTCTAAGCCCCGAAATTCTTCCGTTTAATGATTCGCTCACCCGCATTCGCCACCCGCCCACGAATATATAACACGTAATCCATCCTCAGTCGTAATGTGGTGCTCCAGCATCGTACAGGATCGTTATATAGTTCTATCGATTTTTCGTACGAAGTTATGACGAGTATGGAAATTGAAGAAGATATTTAAACCGTGAAGGCTTCGGACGATCGCCTCCTCGGTTCCATTGAATCGGTCTCCATTTCGATAGCCGCCCGAACTATCGGCCTGCACACCCTCCGAAAATTTCAGAGATTGCGGAGCCTGTATACCATTTTCAGGATATTATTTCCATTGAGAGAATTTTCCGGCACATTTTTCCGAACCCCTCCTTTCGTCCCTACCGGACATGCTCTCAGACACTTCGAGAAAGGAAGAAAACGAAAGAGCTGGAGAGAAATTGACAAATGTTCAAAGGCTGCGGTCGCTTGTTCGTTCATTGGCGAAATAACGACGTCGAGCACATGCGGTTTCTATCGAATACAGAGCCGCGAGCTCCTGCCCCCTGCTCTACTGTACTTCTTCTCAAATTATTTACAAAGTTTGTGATCACACCTGCGGGACGGTCATATTCTCCGTTGAAGGGGTCGTTGCGTGTTCGTGAAAATCGGAAATCTGACGGAATCAGGCGGAAAAACGAAGTGTAGACAAAAAAGGGGAACACCACCGAACGCTTCCATCGCGGCTTGAACATCGAATATTCCATTTTACAGACTTGGAGTGACTTTCACAGCTACAGCCTGTGAAAATACGAAAACAGAATATCATACGTCAAATCAAGAGACTTATTTAGGTCACCCTCTTGGAGGGTAGTCCTTCTCGTCCAACTCTTGAGTACAGAAATATTGGATGGTGTACACTTCGATGTAGAAAGAAACTGAGAAAACCGGGAGAGGACCGTTCGGATTAGGAACGATTAAAATTTCCTCGGTCTAGGAATCTCGTGCTTTTACTCAACGATCGCGGGAATGTCATTTTCTTTCTTCGAGGGGTTCGTGCAGCCAACACTACCCAATCGATGCAGATATACTACAACGTTGTCTCTATACAGTCGGCGATCATTATTATACAATTTACAACCGGTGGGGCTGCGTCGTACACGGATAGACCACAGCCAGACAATACATCTACGTTCGGCCAGGAGTTCACATTGGATCGACCGCGTTATCTGCGGTTATAACGTAAAACATTAAGAGTGGCATTCAATTATTTATGTACATTTACTATGTACGAGTCCGGTATATACAGGCGCGCTGCAGTAGACTGTGGAAAATAATGCGATGGAAAAGCACGCGATATTAATCTCTGCGCCCGTTTATACCTCGGGCCGCCGCCCGCCGCCCGCCGCGCCGGGTCGAGGTACTAAAATTTCCTTCACTCAGTTAGATGCGACAGTTTTCATCCGAACGATAGACACATACATGTGTATGCGTTGCCGGTAGTTGTTCTATAGTACATCAGTCATATTTTGATACACGTACCCAAGTACCATTCAGCTGAGTACAGTAGTATTTTCCGTCCACATTATGCGCCGGAAAGTACGAATTTGTATAATGTTGGTATACGTTTAATGCGTTGATAAGCTGCACTTCCCTGATTGCGAGTAGTTAACAACAGCTTCGTGTACCTACTTCCGGTCTTATTCTGTGATAAATGATTAATTCGCGCAACGCCATACTATACCGTCGGAAGTTATCAATCTCATTTGGAAGTCTATTAGTTCCCTACTTTTTCTTCAACAATATATAACGTACCGACCGACCTGCACAGGCTGAGGAGTCTGATCGGACCTGGAAAAATTCGCGGAGCTCAGCGTCACGTATCAAACTCATGTATTTTCGAACGAATCACGTAAGTGGATGCCGAAGAATCAGACATATCCCAGCTGCGGACTGCGCTCGCCTCACGTTGGTCCCCGTTGCATCCACCTTCCACTCGATCGCATGGTTCGTTTGCCGAGGCAAATTTTTCTTTGACAAGACTCACCTTGTGTTCGGTGATCAGCTTGGTCGACATTCGCAAGTTCGAATGAAAGACCGCTGGATAATTAGAGAATGACCAGGAATGAAAGATTTCGCTCACTTTTCCAACCGTGAAAATAAAATACCCCGATGTCGATCCGGTGGCACAATTGCGTGCGTATTTCGTGACGAAAGAGCCTCTCGTCAATAGATTTCTGAGCGTGGATTGTGGATCTAGAGAATGGCGTGGCCGGGTTTTGCGGGCTGAAAAGGAATATATCGGTACTGGTATCTGCCGGGCGGTGCTACATAGTCTGCTGCATTTATACGATGCGATAAAATAATGAGGTTACTGATGAAAGGGATGCAGGTATCGCGCCGTAACGCGGCCATGCCACAACAAATTTTATGCTGCAATAGTATGGCACCGCGTTAATATATCTATCGGCGTAGGTCGCGCCGTAGGTACGTAGCTCTTCATCGCTCGTTAAAATACCTGTATAAATAGATACCAGGTTCCATTAAGCACGGGCGACGCAGACCCTCAAATGCCATGGATAAGGGTCATACTGTCGCAACGGGGGGGTAACATTTTTTCGCCAAGTTTCATAGGAATTTTCGGAATTCATTATTCACGGATACCCGTCCATAGACCAGCTAACGCGAAAAGAGGAGGGCGGAAAATATGCTGTTCCCTATCTACCCTCGTTCGCATTCCTCGCTGTTTTGTCACGTGTTGATAACCGGATCTACGCTTATCTACACACACATTCGCCCAAATAATTCCACATCCCGTGCCAAATTGAAATTAGCTGTATTTATTGTTGGTGCTTTACGATTGCGCGGATTGCCCAACGAGTGGAATGTCGAATGACAATCGCCGTACGTGGGTATGTGCCGAGTAACCAGCGATCGTGCTCTCCTGATCGCGGTTTGATTTAGTTTACAAAATTTCATTCTACTTGGGAAACTTCCGGGGGAGGTGGCCGTGCGAGGTTTCCTCCCCAAAAATCTACTTTTTGCAGGCCGCCTTATTTCATTGAGTAGTGAGACAAAACCGTTTCCACAAATAATATAAAGAAGGTTTCACCTGGCAGGGCTCTGGTATATAGTTTTATAAATTTTAGACAATCCAATAATGTTGGGCGCCAGACGATTTACAGAATCGACACCGTTGATAGTTGAGAGAATGAACATACGTACATGCCCGGCTCAGAGCTAAGGCAATCACAAGGGGAATTCAAATATAAGGCGAAAATACAAATTTATTTAACTTACTACTTGTCGATTGCAGATTCAGATAGCCTCGTAGACACAGGCGCACAGTTCACAAATGTATAACTATTGAAAACCTTTGTAAGCGAAATTAACAACAAATATAACAAATTACCGAATCTAGTTCAGAGACGATATCAGATTGAGAATAAGAATAAGAATACGAAAGTATGTCGAATAAGAATAAGAATTTAACGAGACTCCTCGAAAACGGACTGATTACACCAACAGACGGGGAGCAGAGTCTACGAGATAATATTACCGCATCTCTGTCGTGTGGGCGATGGACCAATGATGTACTATCTCTGTGATTCGATACGAATTTAGTCGAGTTTCGAGGAGTTTTGCCGTTCAAATTAACACGCATCTTATAAAAATAAAACAGAATTAACCTATCTCAATTTATCTGAGGATAGGAGTTTGGGGAATGCGCGCGAGGAGTCGAATCGAATGTGGCGTCGAGTGACAGGCAGGTATTTTAAGTGACTTCCCTGTCACAGTAGAAGTTATTCGTCGGGAGAGATCCCAAGGAGCATCCATTCAGAGAGCAGCGCGTTTTCAATCGCTCATTCTTGGAGGTAAACCCTTCTTGGCCATCCGATCCTCGTCTGTATTTAGTCAGTCGTGTGTCATACGCGACGAGTGGAAAGAATCAAGGAGTTTCGAGCCTCTCAGGAGAGAGCGTCAGAGCGATCGCCACATCGGCGACGATTTTATTAGGAAAGAAGCAAGCGCGGTAAAATCGGGAACTGCGGTCACACGATCGACGGTCGCATCTGTTTTCGAATCAGATTCGCGGTGCTAGATCGCATCTGTATTCGAATAATTTTCGTCATAGTATAGTGTCAAAACGATCGTGCTTTCACTGCGGAGTCAACTCCGGTCAGCCATAGCCGTATTTTCGGCCAATACGTGAGAGAAAATGTAAATGAATCACGAGGCGTTTGCGTTAGCCGTCGATGGATAGATGCGATCGTTAGTTCCGGCCACATTCGTATGTCCGATCGACGCCAGCGCGCAATTTGTGATAGTTCGAGGAAGGTCCATACTCAACTTGAAAATTGTGAGAAGTTTTACTGATTGTAAGACTGTAGTCCCCCTGAACCATATTCAGGGCAAAATCCCTCGAGATCGTCGCCCCGATCGCCTCGAAGCACAAACACGGTGTAAAATATCGCAGTGTTCTTTTCCAAACGGCGAAAATTGTGCAATGGAGATCCGCTCCCGAGGGTGAAACTGACGGGATCGGGTGAACTTATAACGGTACGAAATAATTACGGATAAAAATCGTCCCCAATTCATGATTCAGGAACAACTCATTTCCCTTCAACCGTCACAAAACATGCATCCGAGGAGCACCTACGCAGGTATACTTCACCTGCCCGCCTCATACTCGCTCGAGTATCATTCATTTAATTACTACGCTGCGCTGCGACGGTGCTTTCGTGAGCTACATAAGAGCCGAGGTGGAGCGACCGCGACGGCCCCTTCCATAGGAGAAAGATTGCATTAATTAGAGTTCAGGTCAGAGGTTGACTAGGCATGCATCTACCCGGTTCGTTGGTTGATTAGTAGTTCTTGGTCCCTCCGTAGAAGTTTGGGAACGAAGCTCCACTGTTCGAAATATGTTAGAAATGGTAAGATGAGGAGGAATTGTTTATGACGGATTCGTGGTCACATACGGTTAGAAATAATTTGTGTAGATGTTAGATTTTTTGCATGTTGAAATTATTGTGTCAAAATCAATCCTCTTCTCGTGTCGATTCAACATCACCTATCTAGGTATGTTGAGTCCATGGAAATGTTGAGTTTCAAGTTTAACATCGGATTCCGAAATTCCAACACAAACGAAATGTGAATAAGCTCACACGCAAGAAAAATGTCAAATTTGATGTTACCTCGCTGTCCGCGTTCTTCACCAGAGGCGTTCGGGTGCTAAACTTTCTCGCGATTGAAAATGTGCAACGTCGAAAAAAGAAAGTGTCTGAAATCCAGAGTCTGCGTTTACCCGATCACTCGGAAACTCCGAACGCGAACCAAGTCAATACTTTGTGTATGAATTTTTAATTTGGTCACTGGCCAGATGGAAACCAAAGTAACAAAAAAAAACGTAACTCGGTGTTCGTTGAATTGAGAATTATCTTTATATTGAAAGTTGACAGTATGTATAGGAAAAAATCTAAAGCAAATCGATAATTATCCACACAAAAATATCAACGCGTGCCTGGAACATTGTTATCCGGGTGCATACATAGATTACTTCGACGTTGAATCAACTCTCGGAAAATGTGGTTATTACGAAAACAAGATGTTACCTTCACGTTGAATCTTTAACATTATTTTCCATCAATACTTGACACCAATGTTCATGTTGAATTAACGTAAGTCTTATAGTGGACCTGCTGGGAAGTACATGTAAATAATGTTAAATCTAACGATTCATTGATCGACGAAAGAGAAGACAGAAGGAATCCCTGAAACTGCAGCGAGAACAAATTTTGCGTTCTACGCTTTTTCATTTTATCTATTCGTTGGCAAATTTTGTTCTCTCCACGGCTAATTTTTGTCGAACGAATTGCACGAGTGACGCGCGATCCATTCCTCACACTTTTGCATAATATGCTATGCTGTGTATAATATACGATACTGCAGCTATTCAAACTTCTGGCAAATCGGGTTAATCGAGTTCTCCTTAAATGCTTCGAAGTTTTACCCAGCAGCTGACGAGTAGAGAAGGTTCGAACCAATCTCTTACCCATAGTCAACTCACTCAAGACCGAGTATGCGAACAACTTGTAGTCGGGCACCTATGTTACACGTACCTATACCTACGTACTACATACATGCACCTATATAACAACTATCGATGGAAAACTGCTTCCAACTATGTTAGGTATCGGCGTTAGCGGTTAGTGGAATACAATCTACCGTGGAGCTCCTATCTCTTGTTCTATTGTTGGTTTTCATCGCGCGTTCACTTTCCGATCGGTACGATCTACGTCAGAATTGAGCTATGCCAGAACGAAGATCGGTATTTTGTTTGAATTGTATTTAATATCACTTCGCTTTCGTGCCATCGCTTTCGTCTGAGAATCAGTGTTAACCATTGCGAACAACTGTAATTTCCGCCAATACGGGAGCTTCCTCACGAGGAGTATCGTTGAGAATCATATCATTGTCCAATTATTGTCGAATGTTTCGAATCCTTCGCCACGCGCGAGGCTTATCACACGAACTTTTCGTGAATTCTTCAATTTCACGAGTACGAAAACTCCCGCTACGAGTTAGTTCTCCGCGGTACAAAGTGATATTGCTTTGCTTCTCCAGTTATCATGCAGATTATCGTGACTCGCGAGAAGTATACGGGGTCCCTAAAAACAGACATCGCATGTCGATCTGTTGCCGATTTAACATTGCAGATTAGAACAGAATACCCTCGTTCGTTGTTCCTTGCTCCTTGTTCGTTGTTGCGTGTGAAAACGATTTCGTATTATCGAGTGAGAGAAGCAATTTCTTCCACGTAAAACTATAGCTACAACTGGCTATAGCCGGGGCGGGCCGAAGCAGTTCTTTCGTTTTCTCTTCCGTTTTTTTTTCTTCTTTTTCTTCTTGTTACCTATGGCAGAAAGATTCGGCTGCACGTGGAAACGGGCAGAGGGCGAAAGAGGGACAGGGACAGGGAGGGGAAGGGGGAAATAAATTTGATCTGACTTCTTCCTCTACCTCTTTTGTTTTTCTTCCTCTTTTTTGTTCTTCGTTTTTCATGTATCCACCAGCTCGTACGACACGATGCCCCTTGTCGATGCCCGGAATCCATCTACACGCTAAGCTGTTTCGCCGATCCGCAGATCGGTGGGTAGGTGTTGTTGGTCGCGGTACCCGAAGTCACGGGAGAAACATTATTGCTCGCAAGTATACGCCAACCTTGATATGACGTAAGCTCTCTTCCCTACGGTTGGCCGGAGAAAATATCCTAGGAAAATTAGGAAATCTTAGAGATCAAAGCTCCAAAGGTATGTAGCTTGCAGAGCTAAAAAACGTAACTACCTACGTACGTATGTATGTATATATGTATATACAAGCTCACATGTACATGAAAAGTGAGAGCTATTCCTCCGTCAAAGTACGATAAAGTACGTTCGTGTGTACACACATACATCCCTGTGGAAGTATACGGGCAAAGTCAAAGGATACTTCAATCTCCCCAACGAGGAGAATTTGCGATATACATTTTACTCTACTCCGCTGTATATATATATATATATATATATATATATATATTTGTACCACGGAAATCTACTCGTACAAAGTTAATTGCCTCCTACATATTACGATTTAATTAATTTGCTAGTTCCCCTCAGTCTGTACACGAGCATGTTCATGTCTAACTTCGAAATTTGTGAGCATGATGACGGGAGACTGATCAGACGTTGCCGAAGATAAGAATGTGTGAATTTCAAAGCCTGAGGAAAAGTCCAGATAGCCTGAACAAATTTTCGTATTTTCTGTTTTCATGTTTTTTCCTTCTTCGCTTCTAGAATAACGAAAAAAGCGACTTGAAAGGTTTACAACAAACAACAAAATCGTTGATAAAATCGGTTTGCGAATTGGCATGCTTGCGCGACAAGCTCGAGTGTTCATTCAAGACGCTGTTGCGGGTCGGTAAGTAAACTCATCTTTCACCTGGGATAGCTGCTGAACCTTGTAGGAGAGTTGGCGAGGTAGGAAAGCGGCTTTTAGCCAACGAGGATCCGAGCTAACGAAGACCGGTGTCCCCGTATTTCGAAACTGTATGGCTCGATGGACTAACGGCTTTTGCTGTTCGTAAATCTGTCACCTCTTAGTTCCAACATATTTTTCCGATGGTAGGGATGAAAAAAGCAAGACTGTATCGCTGCGAAGGCTGCAACGATTGAAACAAATCTCATCTTCCTCGCCGGTTTCGATATCATAGTATCATCCTGCTCATTCGGTAGATGCAATTAATGTTTCGCGAGGAAACGACCGCGTCGAAAAATCCACGACCTCTGTAAGACATGGAGGGAGGGGAGGGACAACTGACGCGAATGTTGGAAATTTTGAAAATCGAAAGCTGTTCTACTTTTGATTTTTGAGAAATCGGTATACTACGCAATTTTCGACATATTCCGTCTGCAGCGGATTTCGGAAGGCGGTAGTTCATTCGTGAAATTGAATTGATATTCGTTGCAAAAATGTTGGAACGAAATGGATTCTCGCAGTATGAAGATAAGAGAAAGCTTGAAACGGCCACATTCAATATCGTCAGTGGTTTCCATCCGACTTGTTGAATGTAATGGAATCTTATTAGCATACAGATTAGAACGAAGGACTTGAAGCGTGTTGAGAGCCCGTGAACTCGGTCCCCCTCAGCCAGCGACAAGGAGTGTAATTGGCATTTGTCAGATGACAATGAATGCTGGTCAGTATAGATGGTGAGCGCCACGAAGAGTAGGGAATTTGTTTCGAGGCGTCCTCCGGGGTCTCAGAGCTAGGTATAAAAGTTCCGAGCGAATTCTTATCCGCGAGTTCTTGGATACTTTTTACCAAATTGATAAGTAGAAAGTTTTCTGTTTTTCGGTTGTTTCGCGCCAAATCTAATAACGGTTTCACCTCAAGAAAAATCTGACGTCGGAACGAGTTTGTTTCAGATATATATATATGTATATATATATATATAATATAAAAATGTCCGCCGAAAGTTATCACACTCCGCAAGGGTCGGCAAGAGACGCTCGATCTGCGACATTAGAAAATCGCTTCTCATTTGTTATTCATTTACCAACGAATTGCAAAGCTGACTTAATTCTCCGGGCAAAGTATTCTCCTCGAGAGCTCCACGCCCCCCGGCGCCACGTCGCGCCGCGGGCGTTGACAAATTTCATGCTCGTTTCGCGATGTAGACACGAAATTCGATGCATCGGAAAGTTTAAACAGGTATAAATCCAATTTTCGTCTTCACAAAAGAGCAAACCAAAGCATCGAACATGAAAGCGAAGCAATCCATCTCAGGGTCGTGGGAAAAAAATTTAGCTTCTATCGTGTAATCCGTCATCGTGAACTCGCAGTTTCGCTCAAACTCGCAGGAGTGGAATGAACTGACCCTCGGTCTATCCCGCTTTATTGTTCTGCTGTAAAATCAACTTTACAAGTGATTGCCGGCGCATAGATAAGCACACTTTCACACCGAGCACACAGTTTAGTCACGGTGAATTAGTACGCCGACGTATAAGTTTATCTTGAAACCGTCGCAATCTCTGAGCTCTGGAACGTCGCCTAATTAGGTGAAACTAATTGCGAACGTCCTCCGAGGTTCCCTGATAAAAGCGACCCTTGTGACAGTATTAATTTCCTCGGCAACAACTTCGACAAGAAGCGTACAGTACCTACACGCGTATCGTGCGCTGGAGACATTTGTAGTCTCAAAAAGTACGTATCACACGATTCAGCGGGAATAGATTTTTCATTAGCAATCCCCAGCCCCCGCCCCAATTCGTTTTCCTCTTCTTCTTCTTCTTCTTCTTCTTCTTCCCGGTTTTCGTTTATTTCCATTTTTCTTCGATGTAGCAAATTTCGGTGAAAAATGAAAAACGGCGTTGTTTCGCCGCGCCTTCGGCCATTCCGTCTGGACTATACGAGCACATTCGTCCGTCGCGTGTTGGCGTGCGTGTTCTGCAACTAGGTCCGACCACACGTTTCTAATCACACTTAGCACACCTCCGAGCAGAGACAGACTCACGTGGTTATCGCGATGTTTTACAGTAATTAGTGAGGAACGTCGGCGTCTAGGTGTACGCCGCCACGCCACGGCCGCGGACGATGGTAGGTACAGTCGTGCCGTGAAAAATAACAGAAAAATTGAGTAAACGAAAAATATAGTTATCCTCGTTACGTTTCGATGTAACGAGTCTTTCGGCACTCGAGTAAAGTGATCTGATCTTCGCCCCATTTTGTCGGTTCTTGTTCCGTCGACTCGGGCGATTTTCTTCGCCAAACTGCACGAAGTCAAAATCGCGTATAAATTCTGCAGCGTCAACAGGATACAGGCGAATCATTCCCGGGGAAACATGACGAGGAAAAATATGAGAATGCGATCATCGTCGATTTCGAGGAGCCGGTTGGTCGCGAAGTGAGGATATATATATGAAACGTCTGATACCGCGGCACGTTGACGGAAATCGGTATTCTTCAAATTTTCCACGGTGATGCGTGGATATACCAGTCACTCCGACATTCGCGGGCAGCTACTATTCTCGTATCTCTTCCTCGACGAGCCAACGAATTATTCAAAGACGTTAGTAACCAATCTTCCTCCGCGTTGCATCCAGTTTAACTCGATAGATTCGAACTCGTGTACAGGTATCTAGTTGGATACCTGGGCCGAACACCAGCTGCCTCTCAATTCGCTTTATCTGAATATACTAGCCAACTTCTCTTCCAGCTCAATCACCTCGCTGCGCACTGTACTATGAGTATACATAAATACTTATTTGTAGTTTATAGGATTCCCCGAGGCTACACTCAATCGGCCATATGGTATACAGGCGAGTGCGAGTGTTCGCGGTGAATAGAAAGCGCAATTCTTTCGTCCGCAAACGCTGTACTTCTGTACTTATGCCTGTACACACATAGATATATATATATATTATATATATCAACCTGTCCCACTCGCGAACGATAATGTCCCGTCATCCGTCCAGCCTCGTCGTCGCTCTATTCGAGGTGTAAGCTTCGATAGAATCTCCTATCCGCCCAATTCACAGGAGAATCCCCTACGGAGAAAAAATTCTCAAATCTACGGGTTCGCCCTGAAACTCGGGTTCACCGTAAATAATTCAGGGTTCACGCTCGAGCCGGAGGCTCGTTTTCACCTCCGAGAAAGATTCTTTCTTACCTCTCGACGCACGCGTGCGCGCGTCGCGATCTTTCTCGAAGGTGAAAACGAGCCTCCGGCTCCAGCGTGAACCCTGGATTTTGTTTTTTTGTTTTTCTGTTTTTTCTACGGTGAACCCGAGAAAGTTGAGGATTTGTAAAACCGTCCTCCAAATTTGCGAGTATTTCGTCCCCCCCGAGGGATGACGCGCCTCCGCTGTATACAGTCGCTCGCTGAAACGACGCCACACTTGACTTCCACCTCATGTGTATATAATTTGCGGCGATCAACGAGGGCCACCTGATTTCAGATGGTTTCCATCAAATTATTTGAATCGAGACGGTTGCGAGATCTCACACGAATTCGTGTGATTTCTGTGGATTTCAATTCGTTTCTGGCACGATGCTTCCACTATATGCGCCGTGGATTCTCCGCCGCATTTATCATACCGTTTCACATCATCTGTCCATAACTATAATATCCCGCAGCTGATCTCCCGTAATGCCACCTGCGCGACGTCGGCGTCGGCGTCGGCGTCGGGGTCGGGGTCGGGGTCGGGGTCGGGTGATCGTTGACGCTATGACGTCACGAGGCCGTACTATTCTTGGATACGCCAACGCGTTCCGATTCCCACGAGTCTATAAATATCGCAGACAGTACGCCGGACGCAGATTTTCACGGCTAGACGCCTGATATCGTCGAGCTGATTTCCTAAATTGCTCATGGAATTAGGGTTCTGTCAGATTCTCATCTATTTTTGAGGTTCTGCCACCGTGCAGGGGATCCGTGCTGGAATTTTTGAGCGGATAAGCCAGGAAATTGTTGAAAATTTATTGAACATTGACGAATAATTTGAAAATACATAGAAAATGGTACCGAAGCAGGCCGACTACTCCTGTTTCTCTGTTTTAGACCAATTTTTCGAGTACCGCTCGGAATAGAATCTCCACGGAGTCGGCAATTTCGGAATATAACCGCCTAGGTAAACATGTGCCCACTCAACTTGGCGGAGTACGTCAACTCTGACAATGAATCTGACTTGATGTACTTCTTTTCATCCTTTACATTACCTGACGCGAGTGGATCCGGCTATAAGGGCGGAGGAGCGACCTCTTTGTAACGTACGAAACATCTTCCGTGGGTTCCCAGGACCTAGAAAACGAGGGGCTTTCCCTTTTTCTCTCCTATATTTCTTCCTTCTGCTATGCCCGTGGAAATAACGCGTCTCTCAAGCGTCTCAAGCTGGCGACGATCAACGAGAATGCGGTACGGTAACGCGTGACCCGCCGCGGATTTAGGTAACACGCGGTAAGCCCTGAGTCTGAATAATTGATGGAGTCGGGAAGGGTAACGGAAACGGAAACGGGAATGGGAATCCAGGGAGCAGAATTAATTCAATTTTGGCTCGTTAATCAGGCGAGCGATTGTTATTGGTGGAAATGTCCGATAATGAGCGAAATGCTCGGATACGATCGATCGATCGATCGATCGATCCGGTGTCAGGAGTAGTGGAAAAAAATGCGTCCCCAGTGAATCGTTTTCCTCCGAGTTTCACAAATTCGAGTCTCGAATTGAAATACATGCACTTTTACATACTCAAACCGCCTCGGTTATGCGTTCTATTTCTACAACGATTTTCTCTGTTTTCTGTTACAGAGTTCGGGTGGAGTATTACGTGAACGAGAATACATTCAAGGAACGTCTTCAACTTTACTTCATAAAGAACCAACGCTCGAGTAAGTAACACAAGCGAAGTATGATACACTACGGTAGGAGTACCTGGATATATATATTCTGTAGAATCCTGAACCAATTGAATTTTCGTCCTCCTTTTTCTCCGCCGAGGACCGAGGAGAGCGTTCTGTTCTGCCACTTGGTCTTTTTCCTCCGGCATACCGAACGTCCTCTTCGCTTGCCTTTGTTCTAATGAGCACACGGAACTTCATGTTTACCCCTCGGAGAAAGTTCCGTGCTCGTTATCACAGACATTCATCTATACCATTCGCGGACGTGATGATAACGGCGACCGTGATATCCAGATTGAAAGAGTAAATTTGTAATTGGTAACTTATAGCTATCGCAATTTTATTATCAATCTGGTGCCGAGCGCGGCGAGCGCGGTAGTCGGACAAATCGCCCCGCTGTGATATCACCAGAGTATAGGTATAGGAGTATGGTTCGAGTCGAGTCGAGTCGAATCGAGTCGACTTGAGAACGGGACGAGAGAATCGCGTGGAATAGAGTCGAATAGGGTGAAAATGAAAAAGAGAATGAAATGGAACGAAATGAAATGGAATAGACAGCGATCGACTTTTTACGAGGGTGTCGTAAAAGGTCTCTGATAATACCCATTTCCGTTACCTACCTAAGCGACGGATATCCAGCAGCACAGCACCAGAAACCCCAGCATCTCGGATAAGACTCGCGTATAATAACTTTTCACGCTCGTAAAGTCACGGCGGAGGCTTACTGCCTTCAACGACCCTCAATTGGTACCACGGACCACGTTTTTTCTCTCCGCCCCGCGCCTCCCCTCACTCTCGTTTTTTTAATTTTCGATCCCTTTTCTCTTTCCCACAAACGCCGAGACCCTTCGCGGATCGCTGATGCCCGCGCCGGATGGAATTTCCGCTGCGGAATCCTTCATAAACCGAATCGCGTCCACTGATCGTCTACTCAATTTCGCCGTCGAATTGGTCAAGATGAGCCGCTGCGGGGATGAAAAAAATAGAGAAATACTAAATATACATTTGCGATTTCAAATTGGAATTTCAACGTATGACGGACGGTCACATTTCATCCCATCCCATTCCATCGCGCCCAACCCACCGAACAGAGGTACCTCGATCGTGACTCGAGTCGTTAAACGAAATAAATATCCGAGAACAAAGCTGCAGCGAGTGCAATTGGAAGCTCGTATTCAATGGATTGCCTGCATCCTCGTTAGAACCGTTGGTACCAAAGCTCTGTCGAATCGGTGATAATGTCTCGAGCATATTTCACCGTTCGATTACGTGCAACTATTTTATACATACATGCCTACATGAGTGATCGTTGATCAATTTTGCGTGCAGAAGAACCACGCTTTTCAGTTTTCAATTCAGCTGCTACGCTATGATCTCTCTGATACTAGCACGCAGACTCTTATTGCGATTCCCTCGATAGATCAATGAAACATTCCAACTACGTATGACCGATGGTCGGAACTGAATCAGTGCCTTCGAAACGATCTTGTTAGGTACAGATTATTTGCCTTTGTTCGATACCTAAAACGCGTTTTTCCCCGTTCATTATACGGTCTGCTGATCAATTACGAGACACAGTATAATCTGCACGTCTAATGAAGTGTTAATCGGAATTTTCACGCCAACGTTTACGGACGGAAAATTATTTCTCGTTTAAACCGTGAAGTCTGCAGGCCTGGCTCGAGCCGACTAAAACGGCCATTTCGGCTAATTAGCCGAAGCTAAACCGACTGTGCCGTACAGCACCGATACACACTTGTACGCCCATGCAGCGAGCAAGTTACGTCGGTCGGTTCAACCAACGCCGAAAATAGATTCTGATTGTGAGTTGAGCCAGTATCTATACTCCGATTGTCAATGAGGCGTTGGTCCGGTGCTAATATCGCGCGGTGAATATCGCAGGATTTTTCTGCTTCGCCAAGCGCACCATGTCTTCGAGTTGGCCATAATGTCAATTCCTCCTGCAGCTGGTAGGTAGAGGTTTTTGCAGATTTATACTTCGGGTCGTGCTCGGCCGGTAAATGTAGATTATGGCTCCCATCGTCGACCCTCGAGGTAAAACTATAGTGTCCACGAAGTCCTCTGGGATTTGTCGTCAACAAAGAATGACTTGTTGTCATCAGGATTGATCGCTGCGTACATATATCTGCGGAACGTCGCGATTTGTTGTTAGCGAGTGCATGTGTACAATGTCTAGCGAATGCGGTGCAAAATGCAACGTCTGAAAATGACAGGTAATGGGCGAAATCGATTCTCCTTTGGCCCTTTGTGGCCATTGCGGAGCCGTGTACGATATACATCGTACCTACTCCATACTCCGTGCCACGGCCGTTTGGCCGTTTAGACCAGGACCTTCGATTCGTCGTCCCGTTTGACCTTTGACCGTAGCTTTTAGGGGGCTCGAGTAGTCGGCAGGCTAGCACGCTGATGGATAAATATTCGCGTCGCGCACCCTACGTGACCCGTTCCTGGTTCGTTGTTCGCGTCAACCGACGATGAGACAGGAACTTGGGTTTCGGGGTGCACACCTCCGCGCTGTTTGACTAGGGCTCGCAAAACACGCGCTCAAATTCACCCCGCTAACATTTGTCTTGGCCGAGTATCCCGACGTGTGGGAATAAGAGGACTCGATATTACCCGAAAAGGAGGAGGAGAGGAACTCCATGTTTGTTATTCCGCTGGCATAATAGTTTTCAAATACTTACCACAACATCATCCCGTAGTCGGCTACGCACATGTTCACATGTCACTGGTAAAAGTGACGTGAATTTGAAACTGCGATTGGTCCGCATTCTCGACATCCGTTTCTCTACCTCGAAGACCCTCTTTGGTATCTTCTCGTTCGTGACCAGTAACATCGAGGCTATCGCCACGATGCTTTGCGTTCATCTCGTGAACGACGATTCTCTTCAGATCCTTCGGATCGCTCATGACGACTTTCACCATAAGAATATGACGAATTTCATGCAACAGATCCAGGCCAGCGCGCAGCGGACCAAAATTGCGCGAGTGTTGCGCGACCTTGAGATTCCGAATTATGAGGTCAAATTCGTAACGCAGTTACTCCGACAGCTTCCGGAAAAGCGTTTTCATCCGAAAACAACGTACTAATTTGTCCAATTCTCGTCCGCCATTTCAGATCTTCTGATTGTTTCGAAAGACTCGTAAGCCACCCCGGAAACTCCGTTGATACGAATTTCGGTAAAATTTGAGAAAATTTTCAATTTTTGCCCAATATTCAAAATTCCGGACTGTCAAATTCGTACTTGCCAATCAAAAGGGAGAAGGGGAACGAGAGAACTTGCGGTACCTAAATTCCTGTGAAATCGGTAAGACATTTTGTGAAAATTGAAGGGGTGAGTTGCGGGGAGCACAGGCCATCGCGGGGTTAATTACTCCGCTGATATTAGTATACAATCGCGATATTATTCCCGCAGTGGAAATTGAGCGCGGGCTTTGAATGTCTCGCGAAATATGTCTGAACTGCAAGTTTCGTTATCAAAACAACGGCAAACCGTATAAACTGCAGTAGACCAGGCCGTAGGGTGTTTTTGGCGCGGATGCGAGGAGGGAACGGTCCGCAAGGTACTGGAAAGCCAAGGAATATGCACTTGCAGCACAGTCTTTGATCATTAAGCACAAATTTCACCGCGTCTTCATGCGATCACGTGCAGCCCAGTGAACTACATTACTATAGAGCATACCTACGCAGGCTTGAATATGATTATATTAGGAATCTACGTGAGAGGTACACACACATAGCCGGTATGGGGCGATTCGATAACACTTGAAATTCCGTGAGCAAATATTGCTCGATGTGACGTTAGCTGGATTCCAAAGCTTCCCTGGGCGAATATTAGAATTCACGAACAGCATGCTAGCATGGCTCAGCCTTCATTCCCGGCTCTCGACTATAAGAGCTCGGACCACGAAGCCAAGAGGCTCTTGAGAAAAAATGCATCTATCGATGGAAAGATTGTCCTCGCTCTGATCCGTCTTTCTCTGATTTTTCTTTCAGGCTTGAGGATACGATTGGCTAACCTCTTCTTCAAGCTGATCACCTGCTTCCTGTACATATTCAGGGTCGTCACGGACAACGATCCTACTTTTGCGTCATGGTAAGTGTTCCAGCCGTTTCAATTCAACGACGTCGCTTTCATGAGCAACTGCAGCGACGAATAAAAGTATGATCGAGTTATGCCGTTATTGTCCTACATGTACAATATATCGTCGTTATGCACGCTACGTACACGTGTTCGCGTACCTACATCTAGACGCGCTCCAACCGGGAATCGTGATTGGCAAAGTTTAACTTCAATTCTACCTATACGCTCGCGGACTTCTGCACAAAAGTTTAGTCATTGAAAATACATACCGATAGACATGGACTCGGTGATATTGATCCAGGTGAAACAGAGTTCCTAACTAACAATACCCATCACTACCGCCGGCAACGGTGACCCAACGGTCGAGTGTGTTTAACGTGGTCACCTGCTCACTTCACACGATCGTTTTCAGTTCAGGAGAACTACGTACGTACGTGTGTATGTGTGCTCTACGTTTGTACAACCAGCCTCAAACTTTGATCGCCGTTTCATCTCTTCTTTATTTTTATATACTGTCTGAAGTGGAGCGATCGCTGAGTAAATGTGACGTTTAGAAATATGTATGTACATACAATCAGTCAGTGGCTCCGCCAGGCAGATAGATTCTCTGTGAAATTTCTTCCCGGCAATTTTTGAAATTAGGTTTTTCCTCTCTGGGCGCAGATGAGGGAGGTTGGAAAAAATCTCACTTCTCATCCGCAACCGGTATTGGTAAAATGTTTATTCAATAGCGTTTGAGAATTTTGAAAATCTCCCCCTCCATCCATCCCCCGATGACAAAGCTTTGGGAAAATCGAAATGATCCGGGATCTAATCTACGGCTCGGTGGGAAAACGGAGTGAGGCATGTCCGCTCACCAAGTTCGGTGTTGGATCCATTCTCCTCCATTCGCGCCGGTGACCCAATTCCATCGCGAGAACAAATGCTTTTTAAACAACGTTTTTGGACCCAAATTTTCAACCTGCGAGAGGACGAACCTGAAACAGCTAATCGTGTTGTATTCATTTTCGAAGTACTATTATATTTTCCAAAATTGAGGAAGAGCAAGGAGTGTGTTTTTTCGGAAACACCTCAAGAATACCGGAAGAACACTTGACTCTGCTGACCGCGAGCCTAATTAAATGATTGTTACAGCGAGTTAACAATATAACGTTCTGATTGTTACAGTTACGGCTGCACGCCAGGAAACAAATCAGAATTTCTCATCTCCCAGAATCTGACGGAAGAAGAGTTTCAAGAGAACCCAACGATCAACTGGGACGCGATAGTATGGGTACGGAGGCCCCTCGAATTATGGGTGGTGCAAGTCATCTTGGCGATGGTATCGCTGACGGAAGCCCTCCTGCTTGCCTATCTAGGATATAAGGTATTCTTTGTAAACTTTTAATTGAAAATCAACTTTTTACTCCCGCCATGGTTGTATGCATTTCAGCAGCGTTTCTCTTGTTATATATCGTACGGTTTGAAATTGAATTTCTTAATCGTTGAGGTTTGCGGGAGTAGGTGTGTATGTACATACACCCGCACTGCAAATTCATTACTCCGCGGTTCCTTCGGACAAAAACTCACATCCCACGAGCTAATTAATTGCTTTCAAATCCTGGCTCATCGCCTGGATATATCATGAAAACGGATCAACGACAGCTTAAAATTAGAGGATCTCATGATTTTTAACTTGTCTAGATCAAAAAGCGACAGAGCAATCTCCGATTATCATCTTCCAAGCGAAGTGTAATGCTCTGAAATGTTTGAACACAGTTTTCTGCCTTTTTCAACGGCTACGGATTCCACCGCAATCTGCAGGCCTTCGCCGGCTCAAACGGCCTTTGTTCCTTTATGCAATGTAGCTGCATTCAACAAAGTACGTGCATAGGTACATGAGCGGGTGATCAAAAAAGCTGTTTCGCTTGATGCGGAGGATATGAATTGGAAGTCTGCTCGATATTCTGCAGTCTGGCGTACCGGCGCGGCGCGACCCGGGACTGCAGTGTCCCGTCATTGAAAAAATTCACCCATTTCTTATTCCGTTTTTCTTTTCTGTCACTTCTTTCTCATTCTATTTGACGGAGCGAGCCTGTTGTTGCGGTGAGGCTTCACATTCGAACGACAGTTGTACCAACGTAAGAGCAATAACATCATTTTCACATATCCAATTGATGATACGAGAAAATTTATCGCCAACGACGAATCGTCAGTACAGGTTTCCACAAACGGAAATTTACCCCAACGAAAATTTCCATTGAGGTGAGATTATTGGTGAAACTTGTAAGAGTGAAGAGAATTCCTTATCATCGGCTGTAATCTGCCTCCTCCCTCCCATAATCCAAAGAAATTCATGGGACTGGAATAAGGCGATTCCGACTCACCCAACTGAGGGGCAGGTGCCTACCCCGGAATTATTCTTCTCGTCAACAGCTCCATATTACTCTTCTCTGACGAAAGTTTTTCTTCCGTCGCTAATACATTTCACAGTGGTCTATAATTTTTCGCCGGAAGTTATATCCGCGCCTCCGCAATATTTGCAATCAAAGGTGTGCGCACGGTGTGCCGCTGAATTGCTGATGAAGTTTCTTCAGCCGTAGAATCAATTTCCAATTACATCACTGATTCAATTCAATCAGGCCCATCAACGCTGAAATTCGGCTCGTACCTTCGGGCTACGACACTCCGATGCGGACAATACCGGAGGTGAAAAAAAATGACGGATAAAAAATGAAAATTTCCTAGTCTCGACGGAAGCTAACCTCTCTGTAAGCGGAGAAAATACCTCAGCTGTGATTCTTGACGTCTCCGAATTTACCCCGGAGCAGTTCTGCCGCCATTACGTCACCACGGTACCCGAAGGCATGACTGCAGAGCATTGGAAACTTCAGCAAAGTGGAACTGTTGAAGAGTAAAAAAGTGAAAAATACAAGATGAAAAAGTCACGATACGAGTCTTCATTAAGATACCACAGTTTTTATTCGACCGACGCGTACCTTCGCTTTTTGCCCACGTTCGTTTTTCTTCCTTTCGAGCTTTTTTCCCAACGAAAAAAAGGCTTCGCAGAGACTTCACCGACGTCAATTTAAGTTTGCCCGCTAATCGATATCGCATTCGCTCGCTCACTCGCTCACTTTGTTCACAGCCGAGTAAGAGGCGTTTCGTGTCCGCTCGGAAACCTTTTCACCCGCGCTAAGCACACTCGCCTGACCATTTGGAAAAATTAAACCTTTTAAAAAATTGTATGTTAAACGTCTACCGCGTCTGATACTGTAAACTGTGGACTGTGACGAGCAGGAAAAGCTTTCCATTAAGGGGTACCCGTAGTTGCCATTTTTCATTCTTTCGTTTTCCTCAACTTTACTAAAGTACCGATTACTTCTTCATGTAGAAAGTAATGGAATCGAGATTTCAAAGTACGAGTGAACGCGTCCCGATCGATACTCGCATGCATTATATATTTTCGCCATTGAAAAATTCACTTCCAACATTCAAACAATCACACCGGAGTGATTTCCCTCAGCCATTCCGCATGCGGAATTCTGTGACATTTCTGAGGGTGGAGACATGGATGTGAAAATATTTGTTCATGCTCTGCATGTTCAATCGTATGAATTTTGTACAGAATCGGTTGGAGAAATTTAAAGGAATAATATTGACTCCGGCTGAGCGGAATGCAGCCAATAATAACTCGACTAGTTTATTGGTCGTGCGATTCGCGAGATTGTAAATCGCCTCTCGAGCTTATGGGTCCGTCTATTGAATCCAGAAAGTCAGAAGTTTCGTGACACGTTGTACAACGGTCGTCAGCATTCGTATACGAATGTTTGTAGTCAGATTCGGTTCGCATTCAGCTCCTGTCGAATATACCTTTGACTGCGAGAACAGCATTGAAACATTTTCCTTTTTCGATTGAACGGACAAAGGCAGAAGATCAAAAGTAAAAGAGAAACCAGCAATGATTGAGGAAAGCGAGGAGACGGTCGAGTGAGAGATTTCACTATATATACTTGTTCTCGCGAATGTAATTCGCAAAACATGATAGCCGCCGATCAGAAGATGTTGACGTCGAACAACGTCTACTCCCTTGGAAATGCCCGTAAAGATAAGCCCGATGCTTTTCCACTTGAGGTTTACGCTGGAAGGAGGTTAAATCCGGAATCCCGTATCCGGCGGCCAGGATCTCTGGTTCGGAACAGAATTGGCACAGCACCTGAGTGCCAGGCACACGGGGCGTAATCCCAGATTAAAGCTAATGATCGTACGAACCTGCTTTCAGCAAATCTGCCGCGACACTTACGTCCTCGAGAGTGTGTCTTTCGCTCATCCCAATTATCTCATTCACTGATAAATTGATTGCGAAATCCTAAAACCATCGGCTGATGCGATGTGCGTGTAATGGATTGTCGCATTCAATTACCCAGCGTAGAAGAGACCGCCGCTACTCTCTCCCTCTCCTTGCAGTCGCGGCTGTCACTTATCACCTTTGACTTTGAATATCCTAGTGCCATCCTAATTATCGAGTTAATGCTTCCCTCGCGGAGGATCCATCCCAGCTCCAGCACCAGCACCAGCTCCGGCATCGTCAGGCACAGCTATAAAGCTTCTCTGGAAAAGTATCGTGGATGGCTGAAGAGAGAACTTGTGCTGCGTCTGCACATGGACTTTTCTTATCGTCGCGCGGTGCCATTGAATCGTCATCACCTCAAAAATGAAGGAAAGAAAAGACTCTGTCGCTTCGTGGGGCCGTAATAAAGATCTTGATGACTCATTTGGAAGTGATGAAACGGACGAGACCGAAACGGAACCGAAATCTTTTTTTATGGACGGGAAGTTTAACTGACCGTAGCGCCAGCCTTCATGATCACAGAAATCAGCTTCTTCTTCTGCTTCTTCTTCCTCTCACTAAGTTTAGAAGAGCGCCAAACTTTCGGGGTCTGTCCAGCCGAGACAACGTGCGACAAAGTTGGCACACACATACTTAACCCAAAGTTTGGATGGAGATCAAACGCCTTTGAAGATTCTGTCCACTCGTCGAACTCCTCGTTGGACTATCGAATAGACAGATCAAATTTACAGCTTTTACTCGCATGCCATTATCGCGATTGCGGACATCTGAATGGGGCTCATCGAGCTAGAAATTTCGAAGTAGGTACCTATCTACGGGCATGCGGCATCGTTATCGCAAAATAGAAATCTTCCAACTTCGGCATACAAACTACCTTGGTATCACAGTTCTTGAGATTTGTCAGATTATTCGTAATGTGCATTGGGAAGAATAGGTCCACATAACTCGATCCGAGCGTCACGGTTCTCCTCTTTCCGTTGTCTGTTCCCTCGTAATAGAATTTCACGCTCGCAAACCATATTTGATATCTTATATACGTGGACGGGTTCCTACGTATCACTTTTGCAGATTTGAAATCGTAAAGTAACGAGATTCTCGTAATAAAAGAACCGGGATATAAAACAATACAGTCTCCTCAACAGCCGAGTAGCTTTCATCTTGATTAACCGTTAAACCTTCAGTTCAAATTACCCCAATTACTTTGCAATGTACACTTGTCCCTCCGGAGATGATCCTCGTCCGTTGTTCCATTTTTCAAATTACAATCGAACAGCGATGTGCTCATTGGATCATATCGAGCGAATGAATGATAATTAACTTGGCGCTTTTCATTCGGAGCAATGCTCGGGCACCGTTTCAAGTTTTCACAATTCATCCCTAACCGAGTCACTTCAATATATGTTTGCCGTGTGCGCACCTCCATATTGTATATTTGAACGCACGTGTACGTATGTACCCATGAGTGATACCCTTCGGGATGTATATGCATAACTTATGGTAAAACGTTCGTTCCCATATACACCCTCGACTACCGTACGGTGCTTACAAATTAGTTTAAGCTAAAATATGATTTCAAAGTCTAATATTTGCGCGAATCCTTGGGGGTGACCCTCCTCCGACCTTGTCCCTGCCTCTGCAAAAGCGTTCGGAATAGTTTGCTGGCCAGCTAGTACAAAAATGAAAACCTTCTCAAATTTCTATCCGTTGTTGGTTCGCGTCGGGGCGATTCCTCCGCCTGTGGAAGTACAACGCTGTCGTTATATCACGTTTATAAGCCGCAAGAGGAATGTGAAATTCAAATTTAACGTCGCGAAATTTAACCCCCGCAAGACGATATCATCGTGCGATTATTTCGCTAATTTTGTATAGCAGGTAACTTCGCTCGAAATCAGATAGTGTGAAATGTATTATACCTACTACGGCGGCTGGAAAGATGATTGTGCGGAAGAGAGCTGCGAATGAAACTCATCTAGACACTCTCATGGACCTTATGTCCTCCCTTCACGTGTGTCTCATCACCTGAATTACAATTTGCGAAATATTGCATCCACGCTGGCTGTACCCATCCATAAAGCCGCAAGATTACAGTATATCTACAGTGTGTATGCCTGTTACCTCGTATCGCGTTATTGCGCTCGATAGATTGGACGAATATACCGTTTACCCTTTCTGCATTTTACCCGGGGCTATGCAGCTTGCGCGGTACCTATCCTTTCACATTTTATATAAACTCATGCAGGTTTACACCTTGTCGCACTTCCATTTCAGATAACAGCTTTGGCCTCGCTGCGCATCCGTGTATGTAGCTCAGCGCGATACCTCCGTACGCGCATGTATCATGTTCATCTGAGTATGAGTATGGTGTATAATACTCACCTGAGAATGTAAATGTGGGCGTCGCCTCCTTCCTTCTTCCTCCTTCCTCCTTGGGGCTTCCTCCTCCCAACTTCCTTTATCCTCCACGCCGCTTCCCCCTTTCAACACTACAGCCAAGTAAAGCTGGTTCACTCTTATTTCCGAGTCGCTTAGCTCGCAGCGGGGCGCGGCTTTGCTCCGTTCGAGAGTTGAGCACCAGACTATATAGTATAGTGACATGAGAAAAATCAGGCTTACCTACTCACGAGGCATGCGATTTTCCCCGGTGCACACTTGTCCTCAGAGTTATACATCGACCATCATCAGGACAGTGGGAAACGTGTGTTACGATTGGTCGAAAAAAGAAAGTAGATCTGCGTTACTTCATTCCAGTTTTCATGCTGAAGAAGGTCGACCAAACATAACCTAACCTCGCGGGGTAAATCCCTTCGATTTGTCCCTCGATCGAAGCTTCTTCAACTTTCATCCATTCATTTCCTTCTATTCGGTTATTCGGAATGAAATATACTGATCCAGTGTTATCGCGATTTTTGTCTGCCAATCAGAATGAGAATGGATATTTCAAACCGTACGAATAGGCGGGATCGATGGCAAAAGATTGAGTATCCGAGGAGATTAAATCTCCGCTTGATCCGTAAATCGAATTATTTCGAACAACTAAACCAGAGCAATCTGGAGCACGGAAGATTAATCTTAGCTTAAGATGGCAGCAACGATCTAATTAAGGACGTGGCTACGCCGTCTCGTACCCCTCGCGTACCCCCGCCTATGCAGGACAATTGAGCTCGGATTACCAGACGGCAATCCGAGTCGTGCATGTAGTATTGTATATATTGTATTGTGGCGCATGATTTGAGCTTCGAAAGGTGAATGCCACGGGCATGAAATTGAATGAGAATGAATATGGGAATCGAATAAGCGGAGAGGCCGCTGGCTAGGATATCTTTGTAATTCGAGGCTCAAATCATTCATCATTAATAATTGCGATCGTCGACGAACGACCGTTGACGAGTTTGCGCAGGGTGTGTTGAGCTCTCCTCCTGATGTCCACAGGGCAACATCTGGCAGCAGCTTCTGTCATTTCACTTCTTCTTGGAGCTGGTCAACACCATACCATTCACCATCACGGTGAGTAGCGATCCTTCCGAAAATCTCTTTTTTTCTCACACTACACCAGACATTATCTCCGACTTTAGACGACCGCCAGGCTCATGCGAGACGATTACGAGGCCCATGTGGAGCCGGGAAACAACGTGGACCTCGGTTTACCGAGCACGGCTGATTGTCCACTATGACTATCATATGTCCCATTCCCAATGCCGCATGCCGTTAGAATGTAGCTCTCGTGAAGCATGGCAATCGGATGAAGATTTCGTAGCGAAGGAGGAGAAGGGGAAATTTGAAATGATCGAATGACAGAATGACGATTGTGATTTCAGAGATAGATCGTACCTACGTATAAAGAATCCTCTGAACATTGCCGGTGCATCGTGCCTCCGAATCGTAGCGGGTCATCGCGAATTGCCTAGATAACTTCCCCTCGCTCACGCATGTGGCGAATACTACGTAATGGTATCATTCATAATTAGTAATGTACCGCGACATTTAATCAGCTCACGTCATTAACCGAATGTGTATCTAACGGCCGACTGAGAACACGAGCATCGTAAAACTGCTGCAGCATCGTGCCCATGCTGTGGCCGTCGCTATAGATAGCCTTCTGCGTAATTCAAAACATCACGTATAACTTAGCAAAGGAACGGGCTGTAGGTACTATGCGAGCGGCTCCTCGACGCCCGCGGCACCAAGAAATACATCAGCCTTTCAACTGAAACAGTTCCTTTTTGTTTAACCCCATTTTTTGTTCGTACTACATGCATTTGCTGCTGACATTCGTCCCCGCGCTCCTTCCGGGGGAATGAATCGGAGGGAACATGACTTGCATGAGTTCCTTGTTCATATACTGTGTTGGCAACTTCGCCAATCATTACCATAAGCTGGATTACGTTGATTTGGCTATGTGTTCGTCGGTATTGGGTTCAATGATTAACCCGAGCAAAAGTCCGCTCGCATATTTGTACGGTGGATATTTACCCCCTTTTGTTTTACAAGCCTATTCAATACGCGAGCAGTTCGATACCAAACACCAGTTATTTACAGTCGCGATTAGCTATACTTGTTTGTTGAAGAGGAAAAAAAAAAAATTTTTAAGCTGTCTATTCAATTTTCGAAAACGTGATTTTATACATGATCATCGGTGTCAAATTTGTATACGACGTGTTTGTTTTGTTTCTTGGATTGCGATCAATACAGTTGAGCTTTTCTCTTTCGTTGTACAGCTCCTGTACCCACCGATGAGGAATCTCTTCATACCGGTCTTCCTCAACTGCTGGCTGGCCAAACACTCTCTGGAAAATATGTTCGTAAGTAGAATGAAGAATGAAATTAAAAAAAAAACCCTTGAGCGAGTTGAAACTCGTTCGACACAGAGTATAAAAAAGAAGGGAAAAGCTCCATCATTTTGGGAACTGTTTGAATAAATTTTCGTCGAAATGCTTAACCGCACAAACTGACGATTGCCTACATCAATCGTTAATTATTTGACTTGACCGAAAAACTTTGATCTACCGCGAGGAAACTTACTTTTCACTTTTCCGCTGGTATGAAAACTACTGCGCATGAATTTCGTCTCTTCCAATTGTGATACTACAAAGACTGCGAATGACTGGCGATTCTTTGATCTCTTTCAGAACGATCTGCACAGAGCAATGCAAAAGTCACAGTCCGCATTGAGCCAGCAGCTGATGATTCTCAGCGCCACTTTACTCTGTCTTGTATTCACTAGGTGAGCATTATTTTCATAAAACCTTAAAGATCGTTGATCAACTTTTTCGCAGCAGTAAATTTTGCGCGCATTCGGAACCAGCGATAAGCCGGTAATACTGTCGAATGTGGTCTCCCGAACAACGGAACAACGGAGACCGGCTCACACCGTTGACCGCATCTACAAGCTGGCTTAAGCTTCACCGTTGCGTGACGTAGGAAACTACCTCCCTACCTACCAACCCACCAGCCCGACTAACCACCGGCTCTCCCTTTCGTGTTTGTCGCGAACCAGGGAGCTGAGTCCACAATTCACGTTTGCAGGGTACATTATTAATGCCTTTGTGTGCTACTTTGAACCTCCTGCTACCCGTTTCCGACTACCATCAGGGGCTAGTTCTCGAGCGCTGACTGTATGCTCGCATCGAGCTCAGAGTAGTTCATGGATCCATTAATGTAGTTGTAAATAGAGGCGGAACTCCAAAAAATCAGTGATCCAATTTATACCTGATTGCTAGTAGATCATGAATCGGAGGAAAACAAAGATTGAAAATCGAAAATGAGGTAGACTTTTATTCTGCCGTAGGTATCATCGACGGTACAGATCGTTTCAGATTTGACACCCGAATCCATTTCTTGGACGTCAAACGTTGCGGGAAAGGGAAATTGGGGAACGGCGTGTGAATTCTCAGTGAAATTCTGACTCGATTTCCGTAGAAAATGGTTTTCAATGTCGCGCGCAACGCGGCGATTTCTCTCTCGAGAAGGGTCTGCCGTAACGTGGATGATGTCCATATCGTGGCCGCGGATGCATCGTTCACAGATCGTTAGCTTTTCAATACGTTTCGTGCAATTTCTTAGTTCTTTTATTTTATTCTAATTTTTCCTTATTTCTTTACCTACTCCTTCTTCTACCTCATTTCCAATTTGGCTGTTGAAATTGATGGCTAACGCGGTTATATCCCGAAGGGAGCTGGAGTGTAACAGCTCTTCCGATTTTTTCTCGAATACTCGTACAATCGAGTTATTCTCGATTATTTTTTTCTCCCTGAGTAATCACCGAGGGCGGTACTCAGCTGCTACCTGTCATTCCACTGCTGAAAACTTTTTACTTCATCACATTTATCAATTGAGATTTGGAAAAAATTTTCAACCGTGGGGAGCGCCGCGGTACTTTTTCTTTTTCCTTACTCTTTTGGATCGAAAATTTTCCGGTGCGAACCGTGAAAATATTAAACGAGTGTAACTTCGTAGCCCAAAAGTAGTATAGGTAGGTACGTGAGTGTATTTCCAAAGAGAGAGGGCCGATGCCTCGCAATTTCCGTCGTAGAAATGTTCCCGTAAAACAACTATACCGACAATATTCTCACGCGCCTGCTCCATTCCGAACGATAGAAAGGGTGGGAAACAATAGCCACTTTGCTATGTTCAAGTCCCATTTCAACAAACAGTTCGGCAACTGCACTGCATGAAATAGCATTGTACGAGTAGGATGACAAACCTGGTCATTTGTCGTACTCCGGACATCCCGAAGTAACTGTTCGTTCTGTTTCTGTGCCGACTGACAATAAGTTAGGCGATACAAGCGACGCTTCTTTACCACTAGAATTGAATATCAGGTCGCGAGACCTCTCCGCTCTTTACTCTCCACCCTTCGAACTCTGCTCTCTGCCCTATGCTCTCTGACATTACAATCCATGGCCAAGAGCTTTCTCCACCGCTTTCAAGCTTGCTCCCGTTTTCTCGTAACGGCGCTTTGTCAGCGCAGTGTTCTGTTCATTAGCGGGACGCTTTATTTTAATGGAGTTATGTCAGGCTATTCCCTTCCAACTATACCTCACACCCATTCCTCGAAGGACCTCAACATCCGTCTGGCTGGTACTTCATACACTTTAAACCACGATCCATACACGTCTACTTTTGATCTCACAAAGTTTGACTATACAGGGTGGATTCCTCGGGAAAAGCCGGTACGAAAAGTCCTTTACGAACAATTTTTGTGACCGATAGTTTCCCAGTTACAGAATATTTCAGTATAAATCAATCACTGTTGTCAACAACAACACTTCTCTCGTGTACAAAACGCTGCGGCGATGTTGTCAAGCAAACAACGGCTTCGTCGTACGTAAATCAACACCGTGCGCAGTTTCCGACCAAAACTTCGACACCTATTGGTGCCATTGAAAACACAAAGGTGTGAACTTAACAACACCCTCAGAGCCATTATCATTATTATTATTATCACCTCTACTAAGATTTTTACAGCGTCTACTGACATTAAAAATGGAGTGGACTCCCTGGGTCTAGGCGCGGTGTCGAAATGGTGTTAATTTTAACACCGCTTTTTTCACAGTTTGCGTTAGTGTGCGCGGAGAGTGTTTTCCCCTGAAGATCCTCTGTAACTCGGAAACTATCGGTCACAGGAATTATTGGTAAAGGACTTTTCGCCCTGGTTTTCACCAAGGAATCCGCGCTCGCGACTTGGCGTGGTTGTTCCGAATCGCCCTGTATGTATAGATTTGAACCGGAAATAAATTGAGATTCTTGTTTCCGAGTGATGTGCGGTCACGAAAGACTTCCAAAGGATGCTCGTGATCGTGATTATTATTGCGATGCGAATTGCCTCGTCGTTGAATACGGACAGCCGATGGAGGACTGAATAAAATGTATTTTAGTACGTACTGTGGATACAATATATATGAGCAGGTATTATGATCGTGCCATTAGCAGGCTGTTGATGTGTTTCATCAGGTTTGGTTCGTCGATAGCTTTTCTCGTAACGATTTTACCTTTACGTCCAGCGAGGTGGATCCTTATCGCGGGACACGTAATATCGTATCGTGAATCGTTGCGGCGCGGTATTGCAGTTAACGTCCCGTATTATACAATTAAGAGCTGCCCGGCATCAGACGTTTATCTTTTAGTGGCGAAAACCACGACCGCGGAGTTGGTATTTCAATGACAAACAGTGATCAAGTTTCCAACGGTTTGTGGCTACGTGATATGTCGTGGTGAAATTTTTTCATTCCAACGTTCGCGTGACTGTATCGAATACGTGATACAATTGAGCCAAACTAAACCTCCCGGCAGAATAATATCGTGACCGGAAAACGGGTGTAAAAAACGAAACAGAAATAATAACGAGAATAAACTTTTCTGTGGAACATGGCTAAAGGTATATCGGACACTGCGGTAATTCCTGGCAAACTTTCACCTGAATATCTGTTGATACCTATCACCTACCACCGAATGATTTTTACCGCGAAACAACGGACGACGATTGCGATAAAAACACCGGGTCGACGCTATTCGAGGATCATCGGTGTTATGGGAGCCAACACAAAGAACAAAAAATCGGAGAGATTCAATTTGTCAAAAATTGATACGAAACTGCGTTGTTATACACCGGCCCATCATACTCATGCGGGTTCGATTTGTGTGCAAGGGATGGTAATCATGTTGGGATCATAGATTGGTGTCGTAACTTAGTTGATGGTTACAATTAGCCACCTGCAGCAACTGTTATATTCGAGAAACTCGAACGTTCTTGAACATTATGGATCATTTTGTACATCATGTAAATCGTCCAAGAGGTCTCAACCCTAACCCTCACCTCCATCTCCTTACCGGAACGCTTATGTGATTGATACTTCAGGTAGATGAATTCCACAACATTGCTTTCCATTCTTTATTCGATCTGGTGTATACTAGACTTCATATTATCGAAGCGATTGGTTATTCTCAATTTATGTTAAATCATTGCATACCCGCTACGAGTTTTACCATAGGCCCAGTTTAGGGCCAGTATTGTTCCCGGCGCTGCCAACTGTGGCCCAATACTCGTTGCCAGTACTGGGGCAATACTGACGATGAGCTAGATTCATATGGTAGGCCCTACGCCTGGCTTCCGGAATAGGGCCAATATCGCTAATCAACACCGGGCTATCATTGCCTATCAGTATTGAGCCGAACGTGCTTGCCATCGCTGCACCAGTATCGGCAGTCATCATTACTCCAATATTAACGCATCATCGAACCAAACATGGGGCAGCAGGGGCTGAGTACGGGACCCCCGCGTTCAGTTCCGGAGACTGGGCCACTGCTGGTAATTTTGCCAGTATTGGCGAACCAAACACGGGACAGTACCGGCTCATTGTCGGATAACGAGGTTCGGTTGCCAGATCTGTTCCAGTGCTGGGCCATATTCCCGACATTGGCAGTTTCTACATCAGCCAATAGTGACCCGGCCGTGAGTACGAAACTTCAGCGACCGAGATTGGACCAATACTGGCCCATATCACCAGCAGCGGAAATTTTTTCCGAAGCACATGAGCTTGTCTTCTGTATGAGTAGTATTGTGAGCAGTTTCAAAATCATCTTTTGCGAGCATGTAAGTATCCGTTTTTCTGAACACGGGATAAATGGTAAGAAGTGCGGAGTGCCTCCGGCATTTAGCCTGCACGTGCCAAGGATTAATTATCCCGTACCTAAGTTTGGCGTTCAAGTAAAACTATTCGACACCTGTTAAGTTCTTACGGCACCAATGTGGCCAGTGCCGGGTCGGGGGGAGGGGTCGTAAAAGAGTAATCGTTAGCAACGAAGGGGGATGAGCAAAGTGAAGATTAAATTATGCCTTGAAAATTTCCAACACTTTTATCTCCCCACGTCCCGGCCACGGTGGTTTATTAAGCCACGTGTAACCGCTGTCTAGTTTTTCGTGATTAACAAATGAGAAGGACGTCTTAAAAACTATAATCAGACGCACGAGGGCAGGTCGCGCATTGCCATTGGCGAATTTTTAACGAGAATGAAGCCAACGGATCTTTTATCGATGATTTTTTAAACGCATTCTTGCAAACACTGTAAATAACGATGCAACGCAGTAATTCATGTCCAATTATCGTTATAGGCATGTATTCGCGCTAATTGTGAGAAACGTACGTGTAGTATACAGAAATGCATATTGTGTGTACGAATAATAATCGTACCTGTTCTCTCCGCATGAACATGAAGGTGCCTGGAACAATTTCGCGGGTGCAAACAGAGAACTGCAAGAGCTGGTTCTGGTTTATGCAAATCCTCATCGTTACTGCAGCAGCATCAGCAGCAGCCAGTACTCTCTACACTCCGTGGTGTGTGTTGGCTAACGCGACGCTCCTCCTTGTCTCTTTTCTCCTACATCGCGGATCTCCGTTGTGCATGGAAATCTCTCAATTATACGGGAGGAGGGAAAATAACATTGTATTTGTTCTGGTGTGCCGAGCTGTAAGGATTTTCCCGTCACGGGCCCGTTCAACGGGTCGAACGAAGTTCAAATTCATACCACTACTCGTGTTATAAAAACTAGCTTACAGTCAAGCCATCATTTATTTGGCAATGAAAAATCAAGCTAATTATCAAAATTTCGGAACGGTAATTTTTTTTTCTCTCATTTCGTTCTATTTTCCCAAATAATTCGTTACCGATCAGTTATCGTGCTGAAAATATCCAACGATTGAGAACGTATAAAGTAAAATGTGAAAGCGAGAAAGAAAAACGTACGATGAACATTTTTCTTTCACAGTTGTTCATTCTCGATTTCGATTTTGGTCAAAGAATCGAACAGTTTTTGTCGATTTTCACACAAACGAAAGAAAAACAAAATCCAGAGTAGAAATCTGTATTTTTTCCTTCTCTACCAGCTCATTGATGATTGCTGCCGCATCACTACATCTTTTTATTGAGAAATAGAAAAATGAAGATTCGTACAAAAGTAGAGCACTGCAGCATAGTTTCTAGTCTGGTTGTCCCCCTTTCCATTGAAATTAGAGATTAATTATTAAATTCGATCAATATGGTACAGATTACAAACGACTCAGCCGTAGCCTGTTTAAATATTTATATTCAGCCTACATCGGGTCGCCGACGTCAGACAATTCAAAGTATTGGAGAAGAGGATACCAGACAGCTGGCATATTTCTAGAGCTCTGATTTATTATACCATATTTCCACGAACCAAACTAATTTTTTTGGATTAGTGGGGCAGGCGATGCGATGTAGGTATGTGCAAAATTGCTTTCCCTTTTTCAGTCTCAATATCGAAATTCATTATTGATGTTAGAAGCAGATGACGGTTTATCAAAAAGTTCACCAATGCTGGTAATATGGTCCAGCATTGGTCCAATCTCGGTAATTGAGGATTGTTGCCCAGCGCCGAACCACTATTGGCCCATGTGGAGTTTGCCAGTGTCGGGACTGTGGCCCAATACTGGAACAGATCTGGCAACCGAACCTCGTTATCCGACACTGTGCCGGAACTGTCCCGTGTTTGGTTCGCCAATACTAGCAAAATTACCAGCAGTGGCCCAGTCTCCGGAACCGAGCGCGGGGGTCCCGTACTCAGTCCCTGCTGCCCCGTGTTTGGTTCGATGATGCGCTAATATAGGAGTAATAATGACTGCCAATACTGGTGCGGCGATGGCAAGCACGATCGGCTCAATACTGATAGGCAACAATAGCCCGGTTTTGATTAGCGATAGTGGCCCTATTCCGGAAGTCAGGCGTAGCTCATACGAATCTAGCTCATCGCCAGTCTTGGCCCAACACTGGCAACGGAAGCTGGGCTGCAGTTGGCAAGGCTGGCAGCGGCAGTACTGGCCCTTACCTGGGTCTATGGTAAAACGTTTCTCAGGTATTCATAATTGGTCATTCTAATTAAAGGGAATAAAAAAATGGTCATCACCTGCGCTGACCAATATCAAATTCCATGTAAGTATAGCATTTCGAGCAGTCATTGAGAGTCTGGTCGGGCTCGTGCCTCGTGCGATAATTCTGCAATTGCATTCGGGACATTGAACTCGAAGAGTGTTTAGTTTTTATCGGTGGTTTTTATTGGTAGCTCAGGGGACAGGGGCAGGGCAACGATGCTGGTGTGCCGACCGAGTGAAAAATGAATTCGCAATTACATTTTGCTATGTAAATATGGGCCACATACATAATGGATGTGAAATTTATAAATACAATCTCATTATTCGAGAGTACAACCCTCTTTTACAACTCGGTCTTGTGGTTCGGCTATTGCTCCAAGACGACTGGCGGAAATTTAACTGCATAAATTAACATTTGAATAACTGCGTTTGGTACTATAATAACTTATGTACTGCGCGACGTTAAATAGGCGGTGGTTTATCCTTTCGAGCCCATAAAATCCTATGACGATAGAATTATTTCGTCAAGCAACCAAAGAACCGCAATTACGCGTTGCTGCTTTGAAAAAGCTCGTGAAAACGGGGGAAAAAATTCAACAAAAAAAGAAAAGAAAACAAGACGAAGAACGGATAGCATGGAAACCACGAGCGTAACGCGGCACGTGTTTTCACGTGTAAATAATACGCCGTATAAAAAATAGCTGAAAGCTCTTCAGAGACGGACTTTTAAGTTGGCAAGGCAAAGTCATTCATTTCACGGATTCGCTTTGGAGACGCTTAATGGACCGTCACACCCCTAACCACCTCTCTACGGCGAGGCAAACTTTCGCGTAGTACTTACTACTCTGCACGGAGCTGGGAGTTCCTACGTATATAGGTATGATATTCTGTGCAAATCGCTGAAACGTATGACAGCATAGAATTCCGCGGCGCAGGGAGCTTTCGCATGGCCGCGGGCAGCCTGAAAGCATTGAACTTCGTCAATCGTCAAGCCGCCACTCAAAGAAGCCTTGGTTTTCGGTTAGAAACTGATCCACCAGGTCCAGAGTGACAAAGCTGGCGGCTGCCTCGTGACCTTTCCTTCTTGTTTGTTTAAGTACAATCGGAATCCAGGAGTGGCGCGCGGCGCGGGGCCTGAGGCGCGTCCCCGATCCCGCTCTTTTGGTTGAGCGCTTTTGATTTTTATTATGATCTTCTTTCCGTTTTTGTAATCCCCTTTCCGCTCGTCTTCCCTTTGTTTCAAACCTTCAGAGACTCTAGTCCCATGCTCCAGACTAACACCCAAAAATTTGTTCGTTTCAGTGTCTGCGGGATACAACATTTCCAGAGGGCTGGACATAGGCACCTGAATCTATTTCAGAGCACATACTATGTCGTTGTGACTTTTTCGACCGTTGGTTACGGCGATTTTGTGCCTGACATATGGCCCTCCCAACTTTATATGGTCATCATGATCTGCGTTGCTCTTATAGTACTGCCGACTCAGGTAAGTTATTTGATTCATTGTTCGCACACAGTTCATGGACAGCCCATATTTTCATCGTACTGACAATCAGCCGAGTAGCGTTGTAAATTATTCTAATAACATGAGGATTATACAGTCGTAATCAACGCACAAGATCCCCTTGTCCAAGATTGATCGCGCGCACTTACTATATGACGAAAAAGATCCACGGACTTTGGGGGCAGTTGTTTATGTCACAGTGGTCAGCTGTTAGTTACGTATCCGTCGCGCGGAATATTGATTTTTCATCAAGGTAGTGCGAAGGTCTGCTGCGTAGCTGGGTGGAAAAAGACTTCAGTCCCATACGCGAACAAGCGTCTCGTTTGAAACGTCGGAAAATGAGTGTCTACTGGCGTTTTATCTGTACTGTTGCATCGACGAGCGCGCACTGGGTTGATGATTATCCAAATTTTGCGACAAGATTAACTATAGCTGCCTGTTTCGGTCCCACTGACGCCATATCACAGCTCTTCGAAATCTCTTACGGAATCGTCCCCGTCATTGAACGCGAGGTATAACGAAGTTGGTGATCTCGATCGCACCCGCGCGGATTTCAGATGAAACATTCGTAGCAGTCATGACTCGTTCACGCCTTGGAAATCCGTTTTTCTTTTAGGTAACAGCCATCTTTCAGCTCTTCTGTCATATGCACAATCTCGTCCAAGTCAGTTTTAGACAGTCTGGACGACCAATGTTCAATAACTCACAATCAGAGTTCTTTCGCTGCTGGAGCGCGGCTGGTATAGCTGAATCTGAAATTCTCTGATTGCACGGAGTGAAATATCCTCCAACGTCCGCGTTCAGTCCGTGAACGGGAGACTGGGGATTCGGATTAGCGGATATACCGACTAATTCGAGAAAGAGTTTCATGAAAATGGATCCCGGTAGACGAAAACACGTGTAAACGGGTCCACCTGCGGTAATTACAAAAGCTGTGTAACGAAGTGTAATCCTGCAGCGCGTGATTCGACAGCTAATTAACAGTACCTCAGCCTCTTCGTTGAGCTGAAACAAATTACCGATTATATTTTAAGCTCATCGCAATTGTCGGTGAAACTCTTTGGCTCTAGAGGCGCAGCGCTAATTGTACTGTACACACACGTGCCACGAGCAGGTACAACAAACAAATGGCAATATCCTGTTGGAGATTTGGGTAACCGCACAAGCCCCAATTCCGTTGAAAATTTCACCTATGTAGGTACGCGTACCGCGCGTATTTGTAATACGTACGTAGCAGGCGGGCGGCAGGTTCATAGGCAAACATGTACTCATGCGCGCTATAAGTATATACATACATTTCACTGGCATGGATGGCGCGGTATGAGAGCGATATGGAATTGCGAATAAAAAGCCATTCGAATGTGTACAAGCACTGGATTCGTTTTGTTATAACAATTTGTTTCGTTAGAACAACCGTTCTCAATATCATCGCATATACGTGTGCTCATTTTTCTCGTTTTTCTTTCGTTTTTTATTACGTACCTCGGTATACGTTCGCACGGCTATCGCGAGCTGCATAAAAATGGAGAAACTTTCAATTACTCGTCTGTATTCGCAGCGAGCCATTTGTAAACCGTTATTTTTATATCCGCATTCACCTCCGAGCATAGGAGCTGCTTACTGCTCACAATCGGACAGACGCAATAACGCCGTGATGTAATGAAAACCCGCTCAGCCAGAGTACACACATCATATCCCACTCGTTTATGTATGCGCTACTCACGCCAGCTCACTTTATTCGATTACATATTTCGGGGGCTCAAGTCTACGGTTTACATTGTACCGCCAGCCATATTGGACCGTCTACAGAGAAGTGAAGGTCACACGCTGTGCCCCCTACAGGCGGTCCGATTTACCCGACGCGCGACGGTCCAATACACCCTTTTTCGCTAATTTGGCCTCGTTATTCGTTATTCCGTTTTTCGAGTTGGAAAGTGACCGTTTATTCAGCTCCTGGCGGCTCTACCTGCCGGCGCTATTTTAGGTGATGTGTGAAGATTAGTTTGTTTACTCTTGGGACCCCGGGTCTATAATTTGTGATGTTCGTGTGTGCGCGGGTACATACCTAATATGGCTGTATCATACCTTTTTGTCGCACGTATGTGCCTGCTGTAGCCTGACTCCGCTCGTCGAGTCGATCACCGTAGCGAACTCGCGCGTACCTGGATGAATATATGGTCGCTTCACTGCACTGACCTCTGGCTTAATTAAATTCGAGATTCGTTCCCCAACGAGGTTTGCAGAGCGGTGTGCGCGTGTATGGGGCTACATACATCCTGCAGATTTGGATGCAACTGACGGGTGGCGCTCAGCCCGACGGATCGGAATCGTCCTTCGAGCTCTCGTCGAGAGTTGTGAATATTCGGTTCTCGATCTACGCAGGTCATCCGACGAGCATTATTGTCTCTTGAGTTGCTCATCTCTCCAAATATACATAACTTTCAGACACTTATGTGGAACTTTGATTTTTTCATAGTTCGAACAACTGGCGTTCACCTGGATGGAGAGACAAAAGTTGGGGGGGTCCTATTCGTCCCACAGAGCTCAGAGCGAGAAACACGTCGTCGTTTGTAGCACAACTTTACATGCTGACACTATTATGGATTTCCTGAACGAATTTTACGCTCATCCCTTGCTCCAAGTGAGTCTCAATACTCATTCCTTCCGCCGATATCAGTTGTTTCGCGATCGATATCCCCTGTTATCAAATTACCGGTCGTAATGATTATGTTCTTGTGTAGTTACGCTGCCTCGTCTGAAAAAAAAAACCCGTAGGAACAAATTTCGAACTATGTTCCAGGACTACTACGTTGTTCTTCTTTCACCAATGGAACTGGACACGACGATGAGAATGATACTGCAGGTTCCAATTTGGGCACAGAGGGTGATCTATATCCAGGGCTCTTGTCTTAAGGACGGAGACCTTGCCCGAGCTCGAATGAACGAGGCTGAAGCCTGTTTTGTTCTCGCAGCCAGAAATTACGCTGATAAGACTGCCGCCGATGAGCACACAATACTCAGGTGAACTTGGTCTTTCGAATTCGGTTTGTTTCCAGCCATTACACTCGAACGAAAATATCGCTATCGAATCCCTCTCTCCGATCGCCATGTGCCGATTCTTCGGCACTGACACTCTCGCTTAAATATTTCAATATTTGAATATTTCCATCACGTAGATCATGGGCAGTGAAAGACTTCGCACCAGCAGTTCCGCAGTACGTACAAATATTTCGTCCTGAGAACAAGCTCCATGTGAAATTCGCTGAGCACGTTGTCTGCGAGGACGAATTTAAATACGCACTCCTCGCGAATAATTGCACCTGCCCTGGTGCCTCGACTCTCGTAACATTACTTCTTCACACCTCGAGGGGACAGTGAGTATCGCGATTCATACACGATTATTGGATAGAAGGTGTTCTGCCGAGCGCAGGCCAGGCTAATTAGGATCACCATAATTTCCATAATCATAATGACGGATTGGTGTGTACGGCTACACTCGGAATTCTTTCAGAGAAGGCCAACAATCGCAAGAAGAATGGCACAGACTGTACGGAAAGTGTTCCGGTAACGAGATCTATCACATTATTCTTGGGGACAGCAGATTCTTCGGTGAATACGAGGGAAAATCGTTCACTTACGCGTCTTTTCACAGTCACCGGAAGTACGGTGTGGCTTTGGTAGCTGTTCGTCCCGCAGAACTACCAGAATTTTACGAAGATACAATTCTGTTGAATCCAGGTGATTACCCTGAAGCCGAATTCCAAGTGCTCTTCCGGTTATCCCGAATGTCCCAGCTTACGGCTCATGGGACGAAATTTCCTTCTCAGGTCCGCGACACATTATGAAGAAGACGGACACCTGCTACTACATGAGCATCACGAAAGAAGAGAATTCTGCTTTTGTCGTGGCGAATCATCAGAGCGGACTCAGTTCGGAGCCGACCCAAGTCGTGGTGGAGACGAAGGCTGATACTGCATCGAACGCTGGAACCGGACAGGGAAATCCTGGAGCAACGAGAGCCGGTGATGGAACGACAACGGCATCTACTGCTCAAGGAGGGAATGGTACAGCAATGAACATCGGCCCAGAAACTCACACGTACCGCCACCAGTACAACAGTTCTAACACGCTGAGTGAAACACCCAAGACCTGCAAGGGGAACCAGGCGGTGGGACTCGGCCAAGGTCAATACCTGGCCACAGTTCCGCCCCAGGTTATCCTGCAGGTCCCCCTTAGTACGCCTACTACACTTCACCAACACCACAACCCACCTGCATCCGATGTCCACCGTGAGTGTCGCATGCGCTTCTGCTTTTCGTTCATTCATTTCTTATCACGATCCCCCTGTTTTGGAATTGGTACACCCATCGAGCTTCGATCCATCTCCTCAGTAGAGTTCGATCAGGCAAATTTCTGATGTCATATATAATATCTGACGTTCGATCGAAGTGACTTTCGGAGCTCGGTAATGTAATATTATGATTGTAATTCGGCCAAGTTTCACGAACTCGCATTTCATTTGAGAAACGTGCTTCCTGTGCGGAGTTCTTTCATCAAGCTTGGCTCATGATTTGTATAATTTTTGTTCACGGAGTAGACACTCTCTGTATTGTAACGTAGAACGACGATGCAATGATAATGTATACCTAGAATGTTTTCAGTGTGGCGTTGTTCTGCAGGAAAATGTACAATTTTTACAGAACTATGTGTCGAATTGCCAGATGATTCGAATGTTCGAACAAATCGTAATCAGAGTATACCACATCGCTATCCCGATAGATACATGAATCCTTAGATGCTGCTTCGTATGTCCGCTGAACGAAACACTGAAACGAACAATAACTGAGTACCTGGCTGCAAGGGCGATCCTAGTCTAAGATCCAACGAAGGCAGCTTCTTGTTCCTCAAAATTTGCCCTACAAAATGAGCTGTCCGCAAAGTTCGTAGTGATTCCACTCATCGACTGATGATGAGTTCAGCTTCGAAACTCTGATTGAACATTTTGGCGTCAACCTGAGTGAACTTACGATTAGATCCTCCTCACAGCCAGATACTCAATTATTTTCCAACAACTATACTGACATATCGTACAAAATGCTTCTCAATGTGTAGGCCTGACTCCATGACATACCTTTATCACATGACTATGCGTATATGGGAGATTCGATTCCAAATCGCGGAGGGCCGATCCCTCGCCATTTCCGATCATTCTTTGATCGACCGTATGAGGAAATAGAACCAGATCGATATGGTGTGGAATATCCCATGTATTTCATACTGATTGCTATTATTCTTGCATGGTTATTGCGGTAAATGAAACTCATCAGTACGCAAAATTCAATAATGAAACTAAACGAGGCTAAATTTCCTTAACATACTGGTGTCAGCGCGCACGTAGCATACTTCAGCACTGACAATGAGAAGATTTTCTGTGTGTTTATGATGATAATGATGATAACAGAAATAACCATGAGTACATCTTGTACCGAGTGACGTTGTCATGATAAGTAAATCGCGCATTGATTTGACAAAATTGTAATGTATTCAAATATATATATATATATACCGTGAGATTATGGTGAAAGTTAACAGAACAGAATCTTCCGTGAAATGATAGGTGCCAACTATCATTTGTCTGTCATGCGAATAACATTGTAAACAAATGATAGTTGGCACCTATCCTTTTCCGCTCGCTTCTGTTCTATTAACTTTCACCGTAATCTCACGGTACGTGTATCGTATTGCACATGGTGAAATATTGCACTGTCAAAGTTATGCCCAAGAATCGCCTACGCGTATACGTGTGCGAATGACGAACCTGTATTTCGTGGCGTGGACTAGAGATCATGAGAAAATGGCACGCGACTAATAATTGCATTCTTCATATTTTAGCTATGTACCTCGATCCCGGGGGTATGGGAGATTCGAGACAATGTCTCAAGGAAAGTGGATCCACGCCTCCAACTCCAATAACCGGGAATCATCTGGATGTACCAAGATCGGTTGATCCCAATCCGAATTTACTCAGTCCAGAAATACTCACACAGAGGAGAGGTCGGTGTCGGCAATCATCGATCGTCACAATTGTAGTAGTATTTAATCATTGACTCACAATATGCATTCTCGAATCCATTTTCAGGGAGCAGAAGACCCAGCATACTGCCTGTGCCAGACATGTTAACGAGTTCAACGTTACATCTACCCGGCCAAGAATCGTTGGATCACGAAGGTGACGAGTCCGAAGATGAAATGGACGACGACGTTCCATGGCGATCACCGAGTGAAAAAATTGCGTAAGTTAAACACGTTTCGTACATCATTTTCCTGTCAGTCTCGTCGGATCGGCGAGCACTTGACTGCTTTTTCTTTAATGCCATCAAAATTGAAGTGAAATGAATATCGCTGAAACTTCAAACGACGGAAAGTAGGAACTTCATTCTGTTCTTTCGAATCCGGATTCAGAGTCAACAGATTATTTGCAGTTTTACAAAATCTGCCAATGCAATTCAAATTCCGAATATCGTGCCGATTCTACTTGCCGATCTTCTGTCTTAGTTTTTTTATCTACCACTGGAGATTTCTACATATGTTGATAATGAAAATATACCTAGAGTCTACTGCGTGGCAAGGGCGGGAAGTAGCCAGTTTCTGAGCTTTTATTATCTGGCATAAACTGCCTGATAAAGTCGAACTTTTCGCACGTGGGTGACGGAACAGTATATTTTGTAAGTCCTGCTCGGGAAGTTTGACTTTCGAAGCATGTTCAGCGTGCGTAAAATACCGTATTTGCACACCAGTGTGGAAAGTGACTCTTTCCGCACTACCGCGGCATTGTTCGTAGGAGTAACTTTCCGCGCTAGTGCGGCAATGGAGTACTTCACGCACGCTAAACATATGCTTCGAGAATCCAATTTTCCACGAGGTGTTACAGAGATATAGATTTATTAAACACCTTCTACATTATTTTCTCCAGTGTGTTATATATTATGTACTATGAAGAGTACATGTCAAAGCCTAAGTAATACGATGCTTGACGATGAAGAACTGCATTGACGCTCCTCTTGACTTATCAAAAAAATGATGTTTCTCGAAGATTGTTTTTTCATATTTTATGCACTATGCCACGCACGAAAGCATGAATGGCTGTTTCCTGAAAATTTTATGGCAAAAATCTGGATTCTTCTTTCTCCAACACTGGCAAAATAATAAGGCTTCAAATTTTTATAGCATAATTTCTTTTTACCATGAAAACATCTAACCATATGTCACTTTAGAAACTCTCGCCTAGTGATCTATCTTCTAGCTCTGAAGGTATTGAAATAAAAATGCATTAAAAACGCGAATAAATTCTACATCACTATAATTATTGTCGTAGGAATAGCTGAGTATTACGGAATTATTATATTACTTAGATGAGACTATTAGATGAACGAGATATTATAAGCTTATAGTATAAGTTTACGAAGTGTATAGAGCATTTTGTAAAATGCAATGATTCATCCCCAATTTCCAAAACCGATCCCTTCACTCAAGACCAATTATCGTTCTCAAGATCCTTTTTCTACCGATCAATGAATCCTATCAATATATCTTGACGTCTATCGATGTGCTGTTGCATTGCTGTTTGATGCTGTCCACCTGCCTGACACCCTTTAATCCTGTGGATGTTTTGATGTCTTACCTGCGTCACCTTTGTGTGCGTCTTGTCACACTTTATCTACCTTGAATGAACTACCACGCTGCCATAGTCTGCGAGGGTAAGTTTTAATGAACTTTTCAATAATAAGAAATTTGCCAATGTATGTTTTACGAAGGTATGTACATAGTTCATGTGGACATCATCGTGCGCGAACAGACTACTGCACGGACTTGACTTCGAATCATTATTCGCTACGTGATATCCTCCAATCAATTATCATCCACTCCTGCACCCTGAAAATTTGTCGTTCGCAAAAAAAAAAAAAGAAACGCAGAGTCCCGAAGATCCTCTGACATCTTTTCGAGATTGTTTTGTATATTTTTTGGAAAAAGACTAAGAATCACATTTTTTCCACTAGGAATGCATTTCGCAAAGACTGTTAAGCAATTGACATGACATTCAGAATGTGAACGGACATCTAGTATAATAAATGTGGTTATACATGTACTGCGAGGAAGTGTTGCATCGATGATGTAATATCGGATTATGCTGTAATTGAATTAGTTTCCTCAAATCGCACACATCGCACTTATAATCATGGCTGATGTGCACTTGCACAAGAGTGAAAGAGTACATACATTGCATGTTTATATCTATGTGAGAATTGATTCGAACCTGATGCCAGGGATGTATTTTTCTCTGTTCGTAAGTCCTAATCGGGAATCGCCACGGATAATGTTACAGAATAGTGAAGGGGTTTCCACCAGTATCGCCATTCATAGGAGTTTCGCCAACTTTGTGTTACCTCCTGAAAGAAAAGAAGCCACTATGCTGTCTGCAGCTCGCGCAGGTGAGAAGAAAACAAGTTACCGAACATCCGCAGATATTCTTGCAACATTATCGTTGCATTAATTGTTTTCAAACTGTCGGTATTCAGGTCTGTGAACACTGCTCGTATCGGAATGCCAAAGAATACAACTGGCAGAATAAGACAATTATATTAGCCGCTGATTACGCTAGCAACGGGATATATAATTTCATCATTCCATTGAGAGCACATTTCAGGTAAACAGCTTCACACTGCATGAGTTTCTTGCATGCCAAGCGGCTAGACTTCTCCCGTTCAACTTCAACAGGTGACAAAAACCCGTGAAATCATGTGGCAACTTTTTGTCCTTCTAGATCGAAGACGTCGTTGAACCCGATCATATTGCTTCTGGAAAGGCGACCGGAAATCGCGTTTCTTGATGCAGTATCATACTTTCCTCTGATCTATTGGATGTTGGGATCGATTGATTGTCTAGACGATTTGTTGCGAGCCGGTATCACCTTAGCAGAAAATGTTGTGGTTGTGAATAAAGAGCTCAGCAATTCCGCCGAAGAAGATACCCTGGCCGACTGTAACACCATCGTAGCAGTGCAAACGATGTTCAAGTAATTACAATGCTTTATCAATTTCACTGAGTGAGCTTTGAGGATCCGTACATGATCTGTTGTAATTGCATCTCATTGTCAGAAGGCGAATGAATGCGTCTGCCTCAGGAGTGCAAATAAGATGCGATTGATCAATGCAACAGCTTCCGACTCTTGCTCATATGTTTTTCTTCTTAAAATCGGTTCACAGATTCTTCCCCAGTATAAAGAGCATAACGGAGCTGTCCCAATCGAGCAACATGAGGTTCATGCAGTTCCGAGCTCATGACAAGTATGCCCTCCACCTCAGCAAAATGGAAAAGGTACTCCTCAGTGCTACTTCCGGTGACAACTACTCCGATGAGCCTCCGATGGGCTCCCCGGTAACATAATATCATTTCACTCTGATCTCTGATTGACTGACTGAGTTATATTGCCTAAAAACTGTAACATTCACCCAACTCTCTCCACGGGAAGGCCTTGTTTTCCTTATTGCTATCACACCGATTGAAATTTCTATTTGATCTCGCGATCTCCTGGGGCTAGTCGCTCGGCCAAAGAATGCTGCAGCTGATTCTTGCTCTCAGGTGGATTCCTGGATTTCAGTTATTAGAAGCCGATTTCGCGAGATTTTTTGCCATTCCAACCGATCAGAAGTCGATCGCGGAGTACGGCAACTGTTCAATCTCACCGATCGAGCGTAGTCTATCGCATAATGTACCATTTTGCATACAGCGGACAAATTTTAATAAGGAAAACATAGCTTCATGGTCGTCCGACCATAGTACACAAACGATGAAACTGACTGCAGTTGGAGGCATCTGTTTGAATATAGCTGCTTACATAGACGATTAGACGCTCTCTTCTCACGATTATCCTCGTTTTCATAGAATAGAATTGCATACCTATCATTAGCATTATTTTGGTTCACCGTATTCCGACATGAACACCGTGCATAGTCATACGCTTAGATGCACATTATTCAGGCCGACTAAAGCTCACCGGCAGGACAAAAAAGATGCAACACTTTGTTCGAAAACCGTATCATCACCTAGTTCCGATGGTTTCAGAGGCCAAATCCTACACTCATTGTACAGTGACGCTAGCCTCGTTCTCAGATGCGATACAAGAATACACCGAGATATTTTTTGATCAGTTAAATCGGAATCCTCATGAAGAATTCCATCGAGTTAGAGATCAAACATTGCTACTTTGTAGAGCTAGTGATATCTTCGCCCGGGTTCTCACTGGCGTGATATAATGAAATATTCTCATGAAATACCGAATAATCGCAACGTACATTTCAGCCGGGTCTGAACCCATTCGTAGTAGATATATCGGTACCGCAGAAAAATGGAAGGATCATTTTTTACATCCTGTAACCACTATCTATCTCCGCGAATGTATTTCTGCCGGAATTTCTCAAACTGCACGCTCCGTGTGTTCTCCAAAATGCACAAGTGTAAATGTCTCTGCAAACGCGTTCTACGCGACTCAGACTCGACTCATTCATTCTACGCGTCCCGGAGATAACGAATGGAAAAATTGTTCATTTTGTTCTCCACTCACGATAAGCGTATTCTAAGTCATTTTCGAGTACCTGAACTAATTCCGTCCAAATTGCTTCAATAAGTCTGAAAATTGATTCTTTGCAAAACAAAATAAACTCTCAATATCTGACTTCCAACTTTTCATGCATGCAGAGATTGCTATATTAATATATGATATTAGGATGTTACCAACACGTTCTCGTTTGGCAAAATCGCTATTATACGTGATAGAACGATACGAATCTTTAGAAATACGTACTAAAGCTTTTGTGAGTGTGCATATACACTGCATAGAAAACATCATACGTTGTTTGAGAATCTCAATTTGATAGTTCGTAACGATATTTCGCAGAGAGAAAAAGAACGGGGCTCCCACATATCGTACATGTTCCGTCTACCCTTCGCAGCTGGAAGTGTCTTCAGTGCTTCGATGCTTGATACACTGTTGTATCAAGCTTTTGTCAAGGATTATGTAATCACATTTGTCAGGCTGCTATTGGGCGTGGATCAAGCACCAGGTTCTGGCTTCCTCACCTCTGTAAGCTCTTCGTCAGTTCAGATTTCCCATAAATTATGTCTCATGTTTCGATGATCGTGATAACATTTGCTCGAAAGTTGTGAAGTTGTACGACGCATTAAGAATTGTACTTTCAATTTCAACAATCCAGATGAGGATATCGAAGGATGATATGTGGATCAGGACCTACGGTCGACTGTATCAAAAACTTTGCTCCACAACGTGTGAGATACCGATTGGCATCTATAGAACGCAGGATACAACAGCGGCGGAGATTTCGCAAGTGAGTGAATCATTGTTGTATATTGTTGTAGGTATATCGAGCTCTTTTTTGGCCACTACATACCATCATCGAAGTTAGGTTATGAAGGCCGAGTGCGAATATTCTCTGTGAGTATCGCATGGCTGAGATTTTTCACTCTTCATCCTTATATTTCATCCATTCATATATGTCTCTGACGTAATTCATGACATCTTGCGCGCATTAAGTTTACACGAATTTCGGTGTCTCGGACATCATTCATTGCATTTTGCGTCGGGTTCACATGAATTTGGATGCCTCGGAATAATTTATCGCATTTTGCTTCGGGTTCGCATGAATTTGGATGTATTGGACATGATTCACTGCATTTCGTATTGAGTTCAAATGAATTAACGTACAGTTCATAGAAAAACCGAATGATCACCATTGAAACGGAAACATGTCTTTCGTCACATTTCTCTCAATACGTTTTTGTGTTGTTTGAGATAATTTGTGATCACAAAATATCGAACATCGTATAGTCTTTGAACGTGATACGTGATTATAAAACTCTACACAAAAATTTCAATCGCATGCGAGTCTAATATGAGAGACGTTACCGTGATCGATTCTCAATAGACTAATTTGTGGATCGTGATCTTCTATCTGACTTCTATATTTCTGACTGCAGTACATAAATGAATACATGAAACACGACCAATTCTCGTCGTTATCAATATCGTTGATCTCATGTTGGAAAAGCGGACAGAACAAAATTTCGGAGGGTGTTTCCAACTTGCACCAAAAATTAGCTTGTCGTGACATAGCGCCCTTTCATCCATGTTTGTTGTTCAAATTGGTGCTGATGCAATGGTGGCTGGTTCGTAGTAAGGGTAGAATTGCTTGTCATTTAACAGGACGATTCAGACGCAGAGAGTGACGCCGGCGTTGGCGTGACGTATAAAGTACGACATTCGGCGGCAGCATCTTGTTTAGCTAATTGCGCTACGCGTGACAAAGGCGCCTCTGCGGTAAGTGTCGATGCCGCGATGGCATTGTGACATTCTCATTTCTGATCATATTCAACCCTTGTCTTATTCGATCACATATACTATATGTCGCACGCAATCTTCTCTCCCGACATTATTCCGTTCTTAATTGACTGCGGCATGTTCATTGGTCTATAACATTGTGTGTATTCAAGAGCCGGTGCGTAAATTGATAACCAGATTCCACGTTGAATGTGCAAATCAAAAGATTTCACAACAAACTTGAAATATTTGTGTTGCTTGGGTCAGAACTCGTAGCTCTCGACGGTGAAATATTCGAATTCAACGGGGGAAGTGGTTGAACAATAATCGAAATCAGATACCCCAGTGAATGTACCATAGATTACATGGATCTGATTATTTCTTCATAAAATTTTCAAGCTTTTCGAAAAATCTGGAAAAAGTCTGTGAAATGTTCTATAAATTACTCCGCTCATGTGTAAAATGGTGACTCTCGATATCCGAACATTTGATGAGCATTAACAAGGATTTCGAAAACTATTCTCAAGTCTTGGGAGATATTGCCGAAGAGCTTGTCCCTGAGATGAAAAAAAGAAATTTGCAATTTTCACTGATTTTTCAGAGTTTGCTGATGGAAATGTTGAGAAATTTCACGACCAAATAGTAAGAAGATAAATTTTCGTTTCGCCACAAATTCAGTTATCTTCGATCTCGATCTATAAAAAATCATTTCTACCATTCGTCCGCAGAAGAATTCTGAAGATTTGGGAATAAATTTGAAAAAATTGACAGGATCGCGGTTCATTTTTCTCAAATTTTAACGGAACGGTCTAAATGTCTGGAAAATTTTTTGCAACATCTTGCTTGAGACTCACAAAGTGTCTGAATTCCGATAACATTTTTTCATGTAATCGGGGTCACTCGACATTTTCACGGAGCCTTTCCGAGTCTTCTAATTTTCGAAGCTAGGTATCCAGAAATTTTCAAGGGAATAATCAGAAATATATTTTCATCGGGGCTTAAGGACCCCGGATATAAGACGCACTCAGCACTGCCTGCGTACATGAACAATGCGCTGATGGAATATGGAAATATTCCATCGTTCCGTAATAATACGTCGATCGTTTATATTTTCAGTATTCTGTGAGCCTTGGAGACGAAGCACGCGACAACCACGCGCAACAGATAGAGCGAGCAGAAATAGCAAATCTGGTCAGATCGCGGATGGAATCTCTGAATCTACCTGTAGCGGACTACGACGACGTATCGGAGAAACGGAACTCATTGTCTTATGTGATAATCAACCCGAGCTGTGACTTGAAATTGGAAGAGGGGGACATAGTGTATTTAGTGCGTCCCAGTCCATTTTCGGCGCAGAAAACATTCGAGAGACATAACTCTAGGAGAAAAAGTAACATTAGCTTTTGTTCGGCACAACTCGTGGCGCAGATGAGTGCCGCAGTTGCTTCGGCAGGAATTGGTGGCGGCCCTGGGAGCCGGCGAGGTTCGGGGATCGGGTTGGCTAGAGCGCCACCTCTTGGAAATACTAAATCAAATTCTCTCTCTTTACCGGACAGTCCCACTGTAGCCGGTCAGCTCCGGGGCCGTTCTAATTCGTTGAGGGTCGTCGACGACATTCTACTCAGACGAAGCAATTCTCTCAGACAGGGTCTAACGACGCGAAGGAAAAGCAGTCTGGAAGACATAGGTCTGGGATCTCTGTCTCATCCTTCGAACCACAACCCAATTAAAATTGCTTTGAACGGTTCTATCGGCTTAGAGGTCACTCCGCCGGAAGAGGGAACTCCCGGAGGTGGCGCTAGTAACACCGGAATCCTCGACGTAGGGCTGCCTTCCCTATCTGCTCTGAGTGGCGGCGGTGGCCTCGGCCCCTCACTCGGAACAGGTCTCGGCGGCTCCCTCGGAGGCCTCTACGATCCACCCTCCCTCCAAAGTCCTATGGGACCCCCGATGCAGATCCAAGGGAGTTCGCAGGATCCCCAACACATTCAGGGTACGATAGTATGATACAACCTTATGTGGGGGCGCCGGCTATCCAGCGTTGTTCGCAATAAATGGTTATAGCGTTCCCACATAGGTGCAGGAGGTAGTTCAATTCGTCATCGACGGGAGGTCAGAGTCCGTTCGAGGTACGCAGAAAAGTGACCTGGCCGCCACGAAATTCAGGGATTCGCATACCTAGGATCGACGCATTCGGTTGCTTAGAAAATTCGAATCTACCGAGTCTGGAAGTGAGGAGAAATCGCGCCTCCGAAAATTCCGACGTGCGGAAAATCCTAGAATCCGTAAGCGTCGGAAAGCTCGTTGGCCAATTAGTTAGGACCCGTAATGTAGAGCATGAGCAATCTTCGAACAAGCGGCTAACAACGCGGAGATGCGTTGACGGGGATCAGTCAGGATCGAACTACAATAACGACCCCGTGCGGCCGGGAAAGTTCCATTCTTTGCCCCTCGTGCTATCTATCGAATCTTATCAGAGATCGTTCAGGGTCCGGAATATCTCTATTCGTATTTTATAAAAATCCGCCCGCGCCCGCGCCGTCTAGAAGATTTTTCAATATCCACTAGATTTTTCCAAATCCGTCTGCATTCTGGTAACGAAGTCCAGTGAATTTGACCGTTTCACCTGTGCTGTACTGATGTCCTCCGAACTCCCTCGAACTGCTGCCAATTCCCTCGCGAAATCAAACTAAATTCAAAATCTCTACCGTCGTACTGAGAGCTTAATATATTCGCCATCGCCTGACCTTTGTCACAGACAAAGACCTGACAAGTCAGCTACATCTACATACCTAACAAATTATTATCGCCCCCCCCCCCCCCCCGGAATATATACGTTATCATGTACTATATACTATACATAGTCGCAAGCTGGTTACATACCAGCCCTATTTTATATGGCAAAGATAATACTAGTATATATATATATATCTATATATTGTATAATGATAAAAGATGAAATTTATCTCATTACAGATGAACAATTATATCCTAGCACGTATGCTCCTATGTATAAATAATCTAAATATACATACAGGTATAATAATTCCGTATTGAACGACACGAATACTCAAAGGTAAATATCAATCGATCATTTTTATACTATGAAAATTAGGCGAGAATACAATATTACCATGTGTAAGTCCATATCATGAGAGGGTGGGATTAGAGTCAAGTATTCACTATGTCTATGCATTATATGTGAGGTATTCCACGCGAAACGGGACGGGTTCTGGCCGATGATCACCGGATTTCACGCCCTTCTGGGATTCAGTCGTTTTTCATCACGGAAAATGTCCGGAAGAGGCGGAAAAGTCATTTCATATTTCGTCCCAACAGCAGAAATGATAAATTCATTCTCATTCTCATTTATAGGATCTCTGGTACCGTAAGCTTGGTGGAGTAATTCGAACTCGTCATCTTGGTTATTTTCTGAATCAGGAAGATCAATTTTTTTTTTTCTTTTCTGTCTGATTGAGAAGAAACGCAGTACGCAAATCGTCTCGCTGAGATTTTCACCGAACTTTCGTTCCACCTCGAAGCATATTCTGTGGAAGTTCGAAGGGAATCGATCAGACCCTTCTGGTAGCAGACGAACAAAATCACACATTTCGTTGATTTTACATGCTTAGAAATTTTCGAAACAGTTTCACCGGCAAATATTTCAAAAGAGCTCGTTCTTCAGCGTAAATCACACCGCATAGAGTCGCTGTTCGGTTCGTGCAAAGCCGAGATATTTCGAGTTGAGTATGTGATTCGTGAATTTTTTCCTGTTTTTTAACCGGCGATAACTCTCGAACCAATCGATGTTTTGGCCTATAACTGCCAGCGGCTTTTTCCCTGATGAAAAGCAACTGAATCCCAGAAGGGCGTCAAACTCGCTGACCATCGGCCAAAACCCGTCCCGTTTCACGTGGAATACCCCGTATATTGAAAATTTTAAATCGTACCTACTGTAATGGAAGAACAAAAAGTAGGCAACGTAGTAGGTAGGATATATTTATAGCGTCTATCTGAATTTTGCAAGCTTTCTAGAACCTATTCATTGATCAATTAATTACAGCAGTCAGAATTGCGATGAACTGAATGAATGATACGTAGATTAATGCACCTAAGAGGAAAAGAGCAAAATCCGAGCAAGCATTTCGCTGCTCTTTTCGCACGGGCCCATACGTTTTAAGATATGTGATCTATATCGGGCAGCCTACGCCAATTCGACCAAAAGCTGTCCCCGATGATTTCGGATGATATTTTTCTCTTTCTTCATTTTCCCTCAACTCTGAAAAGCTCGCGGTAATTTTCCATCTTCAAGATTTTCCCTCTAACCGTCTGTGTTCTTCGTTTGTTCGTTTTTTTTATCACAAATTTCCGAAAGTGAGATGTATCGTTGGATTTTTTGAGGGGATATAACCTATAATTTAATAACGACGGTTTTATACACTTGAATTGGCGGACACTTTTCAAAGAACGAAATAGCTCATTTTCGATTCGATGCTTTTGCAATAGTTGCTATAGGACCCCTTTCTCAGGGGCGTAATATGTACCACAAATTCGGTACTCAATTTTCTTCAAATTCTAGCAACCTTCAATTAATTAAATATATACAGGGTGTCCCAAAATTGAGTACAACAAAAGATAGGGGTCATAGAGGGGGCATATTTTTACGTTTTTCTCATTTTTTTCGTATTTGAAGTTTCCATCTGACTGAAGAACAAAAATATATATCGGTAATGCTATCGAATAAAATTGTCTGAATTTTTCAAAAACAATATTTACAAAATTTGCAATTCGAATTTTCACTGGGAAAAATGAGTCTAAATGTAGAAGAATAAAAAATGACTGCGTTCCCCATAAACTTCCTAACTTTTTCTTCTAAGAAGCTGAGAAGATTTCACAAAAAGTCCATGTGTGAAAAAAATGCGGTCACTGTGGGTTTAACGACGAAGAAATAAAAAATGCAGCATATAGTCAGTTTATTGAAATTTCACGCGAACGCTTTTCCTGCCGTGAAATTTTTTAGTTATCTACTCATGCGATTGTCAAATTTGATCGATAAAAAGCTTGACGGGAGCAAAAGCGTTCGCGTGGGATTTCTATAAGCTGACTACGTTGTATTTTTTTTGTTTTTTTTCGATAAACCCACAATAACCGCATTTTTTTACGCATGGATTTCATGTGAAATCGTCTCAGCTTTTCGAAAAGGAACAAAAAACGTTTTCGGGGAACGCAGTCATTTTAATTTTTGGACTTTCAAACTCATTTTTCATAGTGAAAATTCGAATTAAAATTTGTGAAAATATTGATTTTGAAAAATTCTGACAATTTCCGATGGAAAATAGTATTCCGGATATATTTTTCAGTTTCAGTCAGATGGGAACTTTGAAAAACGAAAATATGAGAAAAACGCAAAAATAGGCGTTTCTCTGTTACTTACGTAGCGAAAGATCTAAAATTTGCACAGTCTGTTCATTTCAATGTGTTTAACAAAATATAAACGAATATTTGAGATGGAAATTTCGAGGCTCGAAACCCATGCCACTATTTGTGAAATGTCTCATATATACTGTAGTCATTCGCCAAATTGGATTTTTATAATTTTTGAAATCGGTCGATTGAATGAATATATCGAGGAAGAACAAGTTCTTTTGCCGCTGGTTCAAATTTATGGCTAATACGACGCACAGAATTTTTCGAAATTTCGTTCGACCATATCAGAGAGGAAATTTTCGCGTCGATATTGATGATTCGTAAAAATGAAAACACAACGCTTTTCGAGTCGATGCTATACGACAAATGGAAAAAAAGGAAACAAAAATCAGGATCTGGCGTTGGCCGAGTTGACATGGCATCGCCCCATATTATTCCATTACTTATCGAGTGACCAGGCAGTAACCTAGATATACCAATATGTTTATATTTTATTTTTATATTCATCAGTACGTAAGTATATAGATCATGACCACTATATAATATCAACCTTAATATAATATAATATATTCACATATATTATATATACCTATATAGTATATTTAAGTAGTGGCATAAATAATTATCAAATCATTTTACACTTGGCCAATTAGTTATTATCTGAAAAAAATTGTTATCATAATTAAAACTATACTATATGTATGTGTATATAGAAATTTTGAATTCAATTCATTATAAAAGAAATGCAGAGCTATATTAATTGTGGTATAATAGTTATGAATTATTATCGTTATTGATTATTATTATCATCAATATCATAGTCTGTATTTAGTATTGTGATATTCAGAGAAAAGTTATTCTCTAGCTGATGTGCTACGTATACTTTTCCACAGCCACGTCGAATAACCGGCTCGTTCGCAAATTTCCCACAGAATCGGTTAACTCCGGTATCAGCGCTCGAAGTATCGGCTACGGGAATTCTTCATTTTTGTCAAAAATTATGAAAAACAAAATTATCCCAATCCCTGAACTGGAACACCTCGAGACCGATCTACCAAATTCTGAGGTGTACCAATTCTTACGCTGATGAATTTTCGTTTACGATTCAAGGGATTTTCAGCTTTTTTCGAAATCTCGGTCTCATTTTTTCACAAAACTTCCAATCGCGTTGGCTTCTTTCGCAAAATAATTATACCAGTGCCAGGAAGTGTACTCTGGTCAACTAGATCCGGAAAATCATCGTAATAACTATTCATCGAATAATTTGTTAAATATAACTTCAAATTCCGTCAACCAGCGAACTAAATATATCTTGAAAAAATGAGACCGAGATTCTAAAAAAACTCTAAAATCGGTCACGTGACTCGGTGCTCAAAACTCCTCAAGGCGAAAGAATCTTTCATTGATTTCTGAAATCGCCGGTTATTCAAGCGACACCCGAGATAGCGATAACCGGTTCTTCGGCAGATTTTCGGAACAGCCGGTTATTCGGCGCAGCCGTAGATTCAAGCTAGTGGAAAATTCGTCGAAAGTTTCTGTCCACGACTATCGAAATTTCAGAATTGAAAAACATGAAATGACAATAGTACGGAAACGGGAATGTTCGTAAGCGCAAATTCTGAGTTATTCATTGCGAATATATATATATATCAATCGATGACGCAGTTCTCACTCGTCGAATACCTGAATATACACTCTCCAGGTGTATACTATCAATTGGAAGAATGAAAATGAAAACGAACATCGTTCGAGGGGCCACATCTCTAACTCTGCTTAGAATGAATTAGCTGAGTATGAAATTACTGGACATGGAATCCAAAAGTTTATGTCCCTAATTATGTAACCTTTATTATGGTCCGTGACTATCAATTTTGCTCACGATTGGCATAATTCATGAAACTGAACATCGATGTGTGTGCATCAATGTACCTCTGGGAGTCAATATATTATCGGAAGTGGCTGTCGCGTTTTTTCTTTCAAAATTTTCACCCCAATCCATTCTCGACGTACTAGAAAATTTTCGCGAATTTCTGCCACCAAAATTCCGGATGGCTATTACTCGGCGAAAGAATAAGAACTGAAAAAAAAATGCGAGGTCATAATTTTGTTTCATTCGAAACGTACCTAATCTCGTCTGGAACGTTACGGACACCAATCACTGCGGTCGCGGGCTTCACATTTATTCTTTCAGAAAAATATATGCTTGTAAATTTTGCAATTTTCCCAATAATTCATATACGTCGAGGAATGGATGGAGGTAAAAGTCTGAACAAAATCATGGAAGATGCTCTCCGTAGGTACAAAATTGTAGATAAAATTCAGCGATCGTCAGGGTTAGAAATTTGTTCAGTCGATGTGAAACTCACAATATATACGTAGGTTCGGCTTGTTTCAGCATGCTGGAACATACGCAACAGACTTCGTTGAAATGTCCTGAAATCGTATCCTCTTTCTCACTAGCTAGGACATCGCTACTTTACAGACGTCGATGCATAATTTTCGAGACCCCTGGTTCACACAATAATTATAGTTACGCATCTTCCGTTTTATTTTCTACACGATTCGATCATAGACAGACGAGTGACTCGATCAAGCAGTCAATCGATCGATCAAGCCGAACGATATGTAAATTTTGTCTAAAAAACGACCCCGATCGCAAATTCTCAATACGCCGCCACACAAACGGTCTCGTCTGGTAATACGATGTCTTAAACCTAACATGTAATAGCATACACCGCAGATTTGCTTCATTTTTGACAATCTGTTGTACAATTGTATCTGACAACCGTAATTACAGTCTTTGCCAAATGAAAAATCAAATTTTCAATCGGAAACAATCTGCTTAGGGCCAATAATGCACAGTTTTTGTCTCGCCATGACCAATTTATGAAATTTGTTGTATAAATTGTATTGTACATACATACTGCATATATACTTGCACACTACGTTCTGGTACCTAATTCCTTCAGTCGTAGTCGTTACGGTAAAGTGAGTTTAGGATTTCCTTCTTTTCCCCAAATATTTTATTCTCGTGTTGGTGATACGATAAAATACTTATAATATATGATATGATATACCTATATATATCTAGTACATTACACACATAATCTGGTTTAAGTAAGTTTCATCTGTCGTTTGAAATTGTGATAATCAATGAAGTTATCCGAAGACTCTGTTATTAAAATTGTAAATTATAAATTCTCAAACTGTTGAATATGTTATATTTATTCGGACACTGATTTTAGAGTGATAAATTATATACATATATTTTCCTGCAGCGATATACCGTTTGTGAACACATATTACCGGCCGGTAATGTAATGTTACATAGTATAATAACTGTACCCAATCAATTTTCTCAACCTTGGGTGGAAATATATTATACTGATTATTTCTTCCAACATTTTTTCCCAATACCTCTGACGAAAATGTCGAAAGTTTTGAAATTCTTTGTATATGAAAGTCAACATGATTTACATTCTCTCCGACAAGATTCGATCCGGATTCGAACATCTCAATTGCGATTGCCGTTATAATGGAGCTGATGTAAACAATTTTCAAAGATTCTCGGGCAATTTTATCACTGAGATTTGGAAGAAAGTACAGTTATTTTACCGATATTTTGAAATTCATACGAAATCGCTTACTAAGTTTTTTGGAAAATCGTAAATCGTAATTTCTCACACATCGAGATCAAAGTTTTTCTAATTTTCACTGACAAAGAAAATGATTTTTCACCGTGTCGTTGAACTTTTTTATACATTTTTGAACGAGTCCTGAAGAATGTAAAACATTCTCATTTTTTTCCTACAATCTTGAGTGAAACTTGGAAAACGTCGGTAAATTATCCGTAAATTCTCCGCAATTGATCAATACTCGTACAGCATTCGAATCAGAAGAACACATTTGTAGACTTTTGACAAAGTATTTCACAGCTTTTCAGAATTGTTCGAAAAAATTGTTTGGAAGACAATCAGACGTACTTTCACGAGGGCCAATATTCACGTACCTATGTACGTATATACATACATCTTGTAGTATAAAATATAGTATAATTATTCGTTACACACATGATCAAATTATTATCATCGTTACTATCATCATTTCGTATTTTGCAAGCGTGAACCGCAAATAATACCGATAGAAGATTATGGAAGTGACGATAATAATACATAATTGCACAAATATAAATCCTGATATGCATGTATACAGTCGAACCTCAGCTATCGCGACACGTGAAGAAGTCCCCACTCCCTGTACTAATCCAGCGCGCACGCTTCGTGCGCAGCGCATGCGCCGTGAGAATAAGAGAGCTGACGTCGGGGATGATGAAAGGGGTTGCGGGAAGTTGATCGTTTGCGATAGGCGAGGTCCGACTGTACATAACGAATAATACTATACTACTATAATAAATAATTACGAGTAGTGTAATTATAATTACGAATAACGAAAATATGCCTTTTATTCTAAACTCGTCGTTATTATTATTATGATTATTATTCGTGATGCATTATATCAAAATATATTGGGCTGGGTATCGGGTGCATGAAAAAACGAATATGATTAACTGGTTAGCCTTCGCTTGATCCGCAAAGCCTTTTTCTTCAGCGTTTCTAATTCGTACCATGTGAATCCAGTTAATTCATTACCGCGATTCATACAAATTCCTATCTTATCACTTATTCAAAATACGCATTCGATTCGGGTTGACATGTCCAACGTAATACGTATGTTGTTACATAAGAGTGATTTTTTCGGTTTAATAGATATAGCTAATACGGCAAATAATTTATTACTCGCGCATGTCCACGATATATTGATTGAATAATTATCACATTATTATATGTAAAATGAAAATAAATGAAAACAATCATTGTCAGTTTTGAAAATCTTGTTATAGGCAATGAGCATACATACGAGCATATATATGATTAATAAAGAGATTTTTTTAACCCGAATATATTAATGTTACATTGAATCTTGTAGAAAGCGAGGAAATTCAAACGGTAACAAATTTTATGCAAATCTCACTTCATAGACTCTGAAATCATGCGTCGATACGTCTTTCAACGCTTTCGGAGACGTCTATGAAATTTCTGTGCGAATACCTGCAAATATGAATATCCGAGAATTGAACGTTCGAAAGTTTCGAATTTCGTGAAAAACCGGGGTTACTTGAGAATTCTCGATGATGCCCTCCGGTTCCCTTCGCGTGCCCCTCGAATCCACTTTAGCCACTTTTCAATATTTTACATCTGAAGTCCGTTGCATCAATGGGTGTTGCTCGGCTGAGAAAAATTTGTCGATGCAGGTCCTCTCAAATTTTTGAATTGGTCTTAACATTATACTCAATCAATAAGGCATCCGATCCTCGCTGTTCTGAGTCAACTGTAACTGCTTCGTATATCTTAAAGAATGGAATCACAAGATGTCAATCAAGTTCTGCGATAATATTGGTTCCAAATTTTTGGCCACATCGATTCGAGAGTAATCCGAAGGGAGCGGAGGCGCGTAAAATTTGTCACGTTTTTTAAAGCAAACAAAAACCCCGAGATTTTTTAACGAATTGGGCGAACACCAAATGCTTAGATATTGGATTGAAATTCAGAGAGGTCTCGTTCAGGATCGAAAGGGGTGAATTTGGGAGGTGTACCTATTCAAAAATCAAAATAAAATCAAGTCATTTTCGTTGCCACCGTAATGTCCGCAGATTGTAAAAAGAGTGTTAAAACTTATGTCCAGGGGGCGCAAGACATGGCTATGAGGCATCGTGCTATCTAGGTACCATTATACGAATATTACATTATATTTCATTGAATATGCCATGGGGTGCAGCTGAAATGGCAAATTTCAGTTACTGCATTTTACATTTCACCGGATATTTGTAAAGTTATTAACAATTATTACAGGGTAGCCATGAGAGCTGGAATTTTGAATTCTCTGCCTTTTCCAGGTTACAAAAGTTCCTCCGGGACCGAAATTAATCGTCTTTTCTTTTCTTCAGCTATAACTGCAGCTTGTCGATTCGGCTCAATGCCGAACGTGATTTGCGATGCATACAACAGCGCCGAAGGCTCCGAACCGAAAGGACGAGCTGTAAATTATCAGAAAAAAACGGAAAAGAGCTCGGAGCGAAGCTTTTTCCAAAAATGCTCTGCCTCTTGAGAAAATTAGACGCATTTGCGTGACGTTGTCGAGACTGCAGTGTAATTCCAGACTTTCAGGTTCCTAGATCTATGGCCACCCTGCGTTAGGTTAATCCTGCACCTAGCAGTGACATCGATTGAAAATTCAGTAGACTTTGAAGATAGACACCCACCCAATGGAATGAAAATGTCTCCGCAGTATTTTTCAATCTGCGTCAGTTGGTAATGATGAAAAACCCGTAAATCATTATTGGGCGAAATCTGTTCGCCTGTAAATTTGCCTGCGTTGATTACCCAGCTATTATATCCACGAATAAAAACGACTGGATGTCATACATTGCGTGAAGGATATTCGTGTGAAAAATTGAGTAGAAACTCGATATCTTTCAAAACTGAGTACCTACTTTTTCAATGCACAGCTCTGACATTCGGCACTCATTACAGCGATATTAACAAAATTTTATCTCGAACACTGCACAGAATTTATACCGTAAATTATAAGTAGATATTTCTCTAATTTTTATCAACGCCGATATTTGATCGACTGTGATACCTGCGGCAGCTATTCCGTTGAATCTACGTAGATTGTATAATTCAAACTATTGAGCCGCACCATATTCTATCGTTATAATAGATTGCAAATTTTCTTGTCACATCGAGACTCATGTTGGCAATTATTTTGATTCATGTATCAATTACGTTTCGTTCGGTAACGTATATCATATCTGTTTTATATTGAAATATAGAATATCGACTCATTTCAGCTCATTTAACGTTAATTGATTTATTATTATAGTACATACATACATACGTACGATATAATCACGTGTATTATATAGATATTATTATTATACGAACATCCCTCGACCAGAAACTGTAAGCGCTGTACGTAATGTAAAATAAAAATTTAGCATACAACGGTATGCATATAGGTATACTGTACCTAATAAATACGTATATATATGGAATAAGTTGATATTATAAATAAATTATTGTAAAGTTAAATCCATCTCTGAATGATACATGTATCTACTTATTTATCATTCTACACGCCCTACACAGGCCAGGCGGATCAGACATCGAACCTTCCAATTAATTTTCACAAGTTAAAACAACGATAAATCGTCGTTGTTTGTCGTCCTCGAAGAGGGACTCATTTCACTCCGTGAGATTACGCATCCATAAAAAGTTACGAGCAATTGTATGAACATAAAAAGAAATAGCTTTTCTTCGTTTTTTCAAAATATCTTGGAAACTAAGCGAGATAGGGTTATGAACTATACTTATCTAACTTTACGAGAACTAAATTGTGCACAAAATTTATCTGATCAACATTCGTCATAAAGTCGGTCGTTAGCTCCTCACGCGCCTTCAGAGTTCGATCCTCGTTTTGTGAAAATCGTCGATTTTGTCGATTTTCAGAGGTTGCGTCAGTGATTTTTCCGGACATGCGAACTCAAATTAAAAATCTACGAAAATTCTGGCATCATCTGTAAACTCCAAAAAATCTTTTGAGGGGCCAGATCGATTTTTCGTACCGTGTGTTGTTCGTTTTCCACCTGTGTGCGAAGTTGTTGCCTGTTTTTTTGCAATTGTCTCAGTTTTGAAAATGTATTTGAGACGAATCGCTTCATATGCATTTTGTTCAGGAAGAAATTTGCAATCTACGTTTTCAAAGATATTTTGGAATACCAAGAAAAGGTGTTTTTGTTTGTTCATACAATTGTTTATAACTTTTTATGGTTGCCTAATATTGCAGAACAAAATAAGCCGCTCCTTCACGGCCTCAAACAACGCCGATTCATCGTTGTTTCAACTTGTGGATGGTAATTGGAAGGTTCATGCCCAAAATGGGTCTAATCTAACCGGCCGAATAATTAATTTTTTTGACTAGTAATTGGTATCTCGTATCAGAGAATAAGCGAATATCTACAAATGAAACTTCCGTTGCTTGGCCTAGGGATATTAATTCGAATTATATTATTTCACATTTATCCTCGCCAAGAGAAATCGTTTCTGCGGAAATTGCTTCAAAATCCGAGAAAAAAACTTTTCAGAATAGTAGCGACTCCATTTGTTTTAGATTTTTAAGATGAAAAGGAAAGCGATTGAAATTTTAAGACAATCACAATTTTCGGGCATACACGTTTTCAGAAGCAGATATCTATTCTCGAGTTCATTCGAGACAGAAGAGTCACAAGTAGATCGAGAACTCGATTTGTTGCTGTACTATTTTGATCAGTGCATCGGAATTCATTAAAATCGTGATCAAAAAGGCTATCCGCGATCTTCCGCGGAATCGTATGGGTTACCGACAAAATGCAGCACTTCAATGCGTCCACAGACGGTGCTACAATTTTCTTCGTGTTATGTAGTCACCAAAGAGGAGGAAGGCCCGGTGAATAAAAGTTCTGCAACTCATATACACGCATTACAATTTTTTCTGAACCTTGTTCTAAATACGGAACGGTGGCCAGGAAAAGGATATCTCACAAATTGGGGGTTATCATGCGGAGAAATCGTATTATTGCAAAATCTGTTTTACCGTCATTCGGTATAATATCGGAAACGTGAGTCACTACGCGTTATCATGGGCAGCCCGCACGACCGATGTACGGCTCCGCGAATTTCTTCAATTTGCAAGTATCTGAATTGCAATCCAAAACCGCTTCAAAAATACTTCTGAAATTCATTTTCGAGATATAATCTGGAAATTTAGAGCGTTTCAAAAAAACTCCTTACAGGTGCATTATACTCGCATTTTCCATAGATATGAATTGCTATTGCGGTGCAAAGACGTTTGTTTGACATCTTGCGTCTCTGCTCAGGTGGAAATTTTCACTGGTACAATTTTTACGAGTTTTCAACAAAATTTAAACACTTTAGAAGTTTTTTTTTCATACAAAAAATTCTGGAATCCCGTAGTTCGTTTTTCGTTGTTATATATATAAAACGTGCGATTTCTGTGGTTATCTTTCGAAAACAACAAAAACTTCTAGATTTTCCCAGTTTATCTCGAAAAATTGTGGATTCTCGTCATCTTTTAATGAAAATTGTGAATCCGTATCGTTGTTAATAAAGATTCGGTGTTTCTGCCGATGGAATTGGAAAAAAAAGAAAAAAAAACTAGTCCCGTACAATTTCTTGAAGGAAACTGCGAAATAATGTTCCAATTTTTCCGAAAATTCTCACAGATTCGTAAAATTATTTTCACCGGGGCCAAATTCCAGATCCAAGGACGAACCACTGAAATCAGTCACAGCCGCTATGAGGAATACATTTATACCTGTAAACGCTCTAGCTGGTACAAAATTTCTACTACTACGAATTTTCACTGAAATTTGACCATTTTCGTAATTGTTTGTACGAAATTGTAAGTGTGAATAATTTGTCATATAAAATTATAGATTTTCGTTAAAAATCGTAGTTTTTTCGAGGAAAAACCACACAGCTTTGTTAAGTACAAATCTTGATTAAATATTAAGACAACTTTATTTCTATAATTCCGTGCAAAAACCTGCGATCTTTCAATTTCTCCAAAAGTTCGTAGAAGATCGTAGAATTTCGTAAAAATGATTCCCACCGGAGTATCTCGAGGTAAACTTCGAAGCCTGGTGTATATAAAGCTGGGAGATTCTCGAACGTGTGAATATTTGAAATTTCAGTATGAAAGTAGTATGTGCGTGTGAAATAATTCTAGTACGTATCCATATTGGTAAATTATCTGTAGTTCGTTCATATAGGCCTTTGGCCACATACATGAAATTCGAACGAATGATCAAATCTACTGAAAATAGAAACAATTATTATGAATAATAAATTGCATTTCTGTGGTGTTCTATTTTCGAATACATACTCACAGTCGAGAGGTATATAATTAATGAAACGTGTGCTTATGGAATGTTTATTACTATCAACAATTTTTTAAATACATGTATACCTGTGTACAGTCATAATTTCTATACATAATTAACTTATACGTATATTTATAGTATATAAATACAAGCTTAGATATAACGTACACTATTAACAAGTTGAGTCGACGAGGTTCAAACCAGATAGGTATGCATATGTAGAAGAAGTATAAGTATTGGAAATAAGTATATTTTTTCACAATTTTCATTTCGACTTAAACACATTCTCTGTAAACTGGCCGACAATATTTCCTCGGGGATGATAACACGCTACGACAACGCAGGTGCCGTCTTTACGAGCCATTGCGATACCCATATCCGTCGTATTCCGCCATACTATTTGAGTGAAATGACCTGAGAATGAAAGCATAAGGCGCGGTCATACGTTTATCGGAGAATATTCCTATCTTCGCCTATCTGCAGGCGGAAAAAATAATTCGCGTTATTTTGCTCGTAAAATTTCGCGTAACTGGTGAAAAGTCTGGAGAATTGAAATTTTTTCTTCAAATTTCTCCATCCGAGCATTCTGGAAATGTTTGTGAAAGAAATTTTCCAGCGTTGAGATGCCATCGGAGTCGCCGGTGGCGATCTAACCTAGCTAACACAGGGAATAATATCTGTTTTCCATCGGATTCGATCAATGTTTTGAGGAAGTGGGATACTTGGTCACTTCTTGCCATCGTAGTCAATGAATTTACGAAGTTACGTTAAAATCGATCGAGTCGTCCGTGGAAATTCACCATTCGCGTTTTCGAAACGGTTCCTGTACATTTATTACGATAGCGAGTCCCGGGACACCTCGAGTTTCTATCATCAATCATACTGATCAAGTGTTTTATGAAAATTTGAAGGATCTTTCAGAATTTGAAAATAATGTCTCCGAAGTTCTTTCCTGTTTTTTTTTTTCTTCGAAATGCTAATCCAATTTCACATGCATATTAAAAACAGCACTCACATGTGTTGAGAACTCGCGGCTCAGTTCCATATTTGTGATCTTTCTTCTCCGAGTACCATTTCGAGACGACCTCTCGAGCAGAGACCACTAACTTTGGGTCTGAACTATGCATCGAGTAAATATTCTCTCCGTATGGTGACGTGGACTGGTGTACGAGCTTGTTCGTTTGCAGAAGATTTTCGGCCCAAGCCTGTACAAAATCGAATGTCGATCATATCATTTTCGCAAAATAATTCGTAGAGACAGAGTCATTTATTTATTTCTCCAATTTCAGTATCACGCTGTCTCACTGCTGATTGCGAATCTAATCTCCCACGCGGATCCGTGAACGGAATGAAAAATGGCAAACGATGCAAATATCATACATTTCTCATACAGCCGATTATTCTCGAAAGGATCTCTTTCGAATTTCGGACCTGGACAAACCTGGAAATGAATTGACAATTATTTCTATCACTCACCCTGGCGGCAGCCGTCAATTCGGGGTTCAATCTTAGATCGGGGACTCTGTGTCTTCTGCGATATTCGTTGTGGACTAGCAGAGCTTCTTGTTGCCAAACCGTCTGCGAGATCTGATTCAGCTGTACGGTACCACTTCCGGTCTTTTTCGGCGAACAGGCGCCGCCTGGTGGCGGTACATTCTCGATAAAACTACCCAAGAAATTACCAGCTGGATTGTAGTTACAAACGACGTAAATTTCCCCGTTCCGATTCCGAGCCATACCGATTCCGAGCTCTGAACTATCCCGCCATACGACCTGAGTGAAGTGTCCGGTCTTCAGGGTCGTTGGCTCCTTCCCGTATTGGTGCTGCGCCTCTTCCGCGTACCTGCGTCGATACATCGATATCATACATTTTTCGTACAGCCGATTATTCTCGAAACGATCTCTTCCGAATTTGCTGGACAGTTTTGGCCTATAAAGTAGAGTAGATATCATGCATATACACACCATTCAGTGACTGGCTCTTCTCCGTTGACTATGGTCTTCGGATTCGAGCTCCACATGCAAAATAGATTTTCTCCAAAATCGATATTCGCTCTATGCTCTAGCCGCCCTCTTGCTGCGAGAACGTTCGCCCAGTCTTGACTCGACCTACACATCTGTAAATAATTGCAATTCATTAATTATTTGGATCATTCGCTGATTTGCTTTTCGTTTGCTTCATCGAATTCGCCGTTTCGATCATGAATCGTGGTTGCGTGTATTTTGGGGAAAGAAGCTAACACTTTTCCCTTCCTTTCTCAACACTCGAAAAAGCCCCAGGCCCTAGGTCAGCTCTGAAACCATTTTCCTTCATCAGATTTGAAAATATAATCGAGAGATTTTTCTGACAATATCCAGAAGAAAATTCGAATGAGCTTCGAAGTGTTATGAGAAGATTTTGAGGAATTTTCATTTTCGCGATAACCATTGATTATTCCGGTTCAATTTCATAGGCCAGTTCAATAGCCAAAGAAATGATCGGTATCGCTTGTGATCGCTAGTGTTACATCAGAGACCGATCGAGCGTTGATTTCCACAGATTCGATTTTTATCGTCTTACCGGAGCAGCGCGCCCGACTGGAGAAAATCAATCGGTGCTAACGGCTCGGCAATTAACACGGCAATTAAATATGTCCTCGGTGTAGAAAACGAGACTAGCGAAAAGAATCTTAAGGTGTAGAGTAGGTAGGTGTATCTAGGTACTAAAAGAGGATACAATCAATCGGTAAGTATGTAGGTATCATAGCGGCTTTGACCTGTTTGTTGATTCGCAGCGGAGGAACTCCATGGCGAGCGCGATAAACGTTATGCGTTTCGAGGCAGGCATCAAGGAATTCTTTTGACGGTCCAGATCTGCGCAGAGACGATTTACGTGTGTCAGTCTTTCTTATCTACAACACACAATATGGAACACAATATTTGAACGGCATCTTGTACATCACAGCTCGAAAATGAAATTAACTGTAAAAAAAGAGTCTCAAAATATTTCATGGAGAGAAAGATCTCTCGGGAATCGGTGCCCAAAAATCGAAAAGAGATAACGATCTAGATTATGAAAACAGAAATTGAGGTTTACCTCTGATCGCTCTCGATCAAAAACTATACCTATCTGTGGTTTAAGTCCTGAAAATGAATTTTCGCGTTACCGATTTCTCGAAATTGAAAAATCGTCGTTACACCTAAACTAAATTGTGTAACGTGTTCGATACTAACGGTATGCAGTTTCCCATATTCGTTCAGAGTTTGTCACACCAGAATGATCGAATCGACGTTGAATGGGAGCGAAATTGTGCTGAGATTGGCTGACAATCCGCAACGATCCGAATGAGTGAGAATGCACGCGTTTGATGCAACCTGTTATGCGTTATATTGGTAAATTTGAAAGTGACATTTACGAGCGGAGGAGGTTCGTTGTCTTCCAGATCCGAGTATCAAGATAACAAGTGAAAGAAAGAACAGAAGAGTGTAGCAATGACATCTGTCGATGACTCAAGCCGATTTCCTTTCGCAGGTATTAATAGCGGTCTCAGGCTGGTCTCGGTCAACCGGTAAACCTAGAATCTTGATTTGTACGAATTACTGTCTACTGTAGGTACGACATAATACTTGACTTCCACGGCTCGCAGTGGCGTCTTTCAATGGTGTATTAGCCGCTCGGTCAGCGCCAGGCAGCAGCGCTGAGTAATGAAACCGATCAGATTTCACCTGCCGTTCTTTTCTCCCTCAATTTTTCTCTTTCTCTATTATAATTTGTGAACAAGCGTTAGAATTATCTCCGAAGGATCGGCCACCGGGAGAACACTATAGCCAGCCGATTCCCACGATAAAAGTATGAACGATCAGCTGCGATCGCACGAATTATTGAACGATTGCAGTATATCTCCTTTACCTCCGGTTTATTTATCTGCGAAGATGCGTATCTCGCGGAGTCGGGTGAGGCTGACGAGGATCTTGCACTGCTGTAGGACATACCGTCGCTGCCGAGGCTCCCGTGAAAACTTCCGTTGAATGAGCCGGACAATGGTCCGGGTGAAGCCGGTGACGCCGTTACGGGTGACTTCGATCGTACCGAATCGGCTCTTGACCTGAAAAAGACAAGCTTACAAGTTTTGATTTTCAGGGGGACCGAAGCCGATTTGGGCGGACCACAAGCCGGAAGCCAAAGCAGATCACCGACTGTCGAAGGCAACGGAAAATCCATTGTTCTAGGTACGTGTGAAATGTCAGTCGTCTTTTCATGAGTCATAATTCAATAGCATCGGTCTCTTTCATCCATACATACTACCTTCTAATTAACTCTCATTGTGGATTTGGATACTTCGTCAATTCAATCGTCACTAAGTTTCCGTTATCGATATCTGACAAAAAAATCTCCGTTCAAAATCGTGCAGAAATACCTACAGGATACGAAGGGATGAGAAGCTGCAATCGGGTTGACATTTTGTAGCAGTTATTCAATACGTACATACTGGGGATGTAACTACAGAGCGATGCATACGTAGAGTGCCGCATACAATGATTAGGTTTATGGTGAAATTTTCATAAAATATCATTCCACACTATATTGTTATGATTATTATCGGTAATCGCAGGTACTGTAAACTGAATGCTTGTCATACTGATTTTTAGTATATATTATTATGTGATAAATATAACGGTACTTTTTTAGAACGCGATACGAAACCCGAGTAGGTATGTACCTGTGCCCGAGTCACTTTCGGTTTCCAGTTTCAATTCCAACGCTCGATTGAACCAGGCACGTCGCCATTCGTTTCTGTCATCATGATATTATGCGTACAAGTATGTATAACTAAATGTCGATTGGTACGTGGAGGTACGTTTTGTAAAAATGAATTCCGCGGTGACGCAAATTTTGTCAAAATCGTAGAGCCGCCGTCTCACTCTCTCTCTCTCTCTCTTTTCTTTTATCTCTTTCTTTATATCACCCTCCGTGTTCACGTTTCGAAACTGACAATCAGTCTACAGTAGACGCTGTGAATACTTTCTACATCGTAAGTTAGTGTACCTTTCGGGCGATAACTGGTCAACAAAGCCAACAACCTTCTTTTTGCAGGCTCCACTTCCGCTGAGGGAAGGCATGCTACAAGGGCAGTCATTTCCATTTGTAATACGTATCGAGAAACGAGAAAGGTTAAATTCAAAAACATTGTTAACCCAGACTAGGAACTAGGAGGCTTTCGAATCTTGGCATCAGATTGAAAAATGTATCAATTGTAAGCACGAAGCTTGAATACAGCTTTCGGATTTTCCAGCGTCTGTATAGGAAGTAGGTATATATACCTATAACATGAATCTGATGGAAATTGTGGCGAATCTATCGTTATTTCGGAATAATCGTTCAACGGGGAAACGACTGCGGAGAATGTATTATCGTCTGTAAATCAAGAATGTACGTTAGAATCTACGCGAGCGGAAAACTTTCCGTGTCCTTTGCTTCCGTCGACGGACATGATACGTGGAAAATTGGACGATTGTGTATAAGAATAATTGTGAAGGTATGCTCGAAAGACAACAATTTTTCGCTCTTTACTCGCTAAGAAACGATCGCTGGTCGCAACTATCTACTAAGAAACGAAAAAATTCAAGACCTCCGGTACAAGAATACTCATTTTGATGGGCATAATGATCGACGGAACATGAATTTCCACGTGAAGATTACGGTTCGAATATAGGTAATTCAAATCTAAAACTAGAAGAGATAATACCTTGACGGGAAAAAATTCGTAGGCTTACCTGTTCGATTTCGGCGTTGCCACGTCCTTCGTTTCGGAGGTGAATTTTCTCTCCGCTCGTCCACCGTTGAAAAGCTCGATCGTCTCCCTCGTGATAGTTTCTAGCATCGGTTCCCCGCCTCGACGACCCTTGCTGAATGTCCTCTGGTCAGTCTTGCGGACCATAACCACCCTGGATAAGGGCTGGTTAAACTCGTGGCCATGCATCGTGGGGGGGATCATCGCAAGCGGCTGAGAAAGTGGACCTCCGACCCGCGGAGATCTGAAACAAGTTATGCACATGAGTATCGTAGTATACGAATTGACCTTAAGCATCGGACGAAGTGTTACACCGAAATGGGAAATTCCGTGCCATAAATTCGACGAGCATCTGGAATTATCCCGTCCAAATTCCTCGCGGATTTGGCATTATACTGCCAGGAATGTTAGAAACGCTCGGTGCAATTTTTAGATTTTTATGCCAAATGATTTGAGCGGTGCGAATTTTTGAAAATTGCCGATTTCCGATTACCGATCTATCGGCTTTCGATCCACCGATCGAATCGGGAGAAAGATCAGCTGCATGGATTTTTTCGTCTTGAAACGTACTTTCCAATTCTGCCAGATCGTAGACAATTTTCAACGTACCGATAACAACGAAGTAACGCTTCGAAGCACGAAAATCGAGTTCTCGCGAACTAGAAACCACGATGTCTTCATTTTTACGAAAAAAAAACTTTTTCCAGGCAATTCTGTGCAAAGATACCGAGATGAATTTTTCGTCACTTTTATCGAATCTCGCGGATCCGGTTTACTCGAGAAGAGAGATAGAAAGACCGTGGCAGATATTTCTTTCTTATCTTGGTATCCTGCGGGGAGAAAGGAAGCGCATCATTGCCTATGTAGAGTCGAAATTGCCACTTAATTTGAATCATTTATGTGTGAAGTGTGTACCTAATCAGAGATGAGACTACGGTCCATTACACGAACTACACTGATAGTTATCAGCTCTGACGTGGCCATGCGTAATCCGCAGAGTTCTTGACCGCGGGCTATACGAGCTCGTTAGCATACGTTGTACGAATGCAATTTCATGGATTTCCTTTTTTCTTTTTTTCAGCTGCAGAGAGTTCAGAGATGGATACAGTTGCTTAGTTTACACCCGATTGAACGTAATTCCTCGATATTCACCCTGCAGTCGGGAAATATTTTGGACCGCTTGACCCCGCGCCCTCAAACTCGCCGGTCGGACCATCCGCGGGATTCGTTCGTGTGCAAATTATCGGTAAAGCTATCGAGTTCATTGAATCGATTAGTCCGACTGCCTCAGCCTTCGGTTCGTATGATAACTAGTAGTTTGGTTTCCACTCGTAGTTTTGTAGCTGTATACAAACGCAGTGGAATGAAATTGAGAAAGAAGTGAAATCGAAATTGGGAATGACAGTTGGTCGATAGTTTTCAAAGTCGATTGTTCCTCCGGTTCAATTTTTCGGAGTCTGACGAGGGATCGAAATATCAAATTTCTTCTGGATGTAGAAGTTCGAATAACAAATTCTTGCGAACAGCCACACAGTTAATATGCCAAAGATGTAACGAGGTAAACTTTTCGACGAACGTTTCAGAAATATTTCCTTCGCGATGAATTCGAACTCTAAAGGTTCTCGAAAAAGCTGCTTAATCCGATCTGAACATCAATGCAGGACTCTGAGAAGATGAATGGAATAAATTCGATCTTACGTGTCTAAATAGCATCGGGATTGGCCGATGGATTACACACAAAGTACGAGGATACGTCTGCATGAAAAAGAGCCAAAAATTAGGATTCCGATTCGAATAAATTTTGGCGGGTATCCGTTCCGGTGTTCGGAGTCGTACGCAATGCGTAAAACCTCAACAGCCCCCGAAAATTCACCTCAAATCTCAGATAGGTGGGAAAATAAAGAAGTTGAATTACTCACTGTAGTTTCTGAAAATTGGCGGAAGTCCTGTGTGATGCATATACGTATGTATCTACCTCGTAGCAAACCAAAATAACTTTATCAAAAAATGTCCAAGTTCTTTAGACGATACACTGCAAAAGCGATCTAGAGGCAATTTTCCCATTTTTTGTTTAAATTCAATTCGCGATGACGCTAGCCATCAGCCTCACTACCGATGCACGACGTCACGTTCCGCTGCACAACCGCACGTGCAGTGCAAAGAAGAAGGGCTGCGGCTGCGATATCCGTGTGCATGAGGTATTCGTACGTAAATGGGCGAATGAGAAAGATACTAATGCACGGTGAAATGTCTACGCGACAACATAAATTTACGTTTCGAGTAATCTTGAACACTCTGCAGCGTAAGACGTGAGGTAGGTGTGTATGTGTATATATATATATATATATCGCGGGCACTTTCAGAGTCAGCAAAAACGATACCGGGACGAATAGACGCGAAAACGCCGTACGACGCCGGTCGTCGAGCAACGGAACGATGAAAACTGGCACGAATGTTATTTCACTCTGTCGGAGAAGCTCCTCTCTCACAATCGGATGTACTATAGCCAGGCATGTATATATACAAGAAGAAGAAGAAGAATCCCGCGGTGCGGGAGATCTCGGGGAATCGGGAGAGAATGGCTCCCCCGCCAACGAACGTACGGTCTACGTCGGTTGCCCTGCAACCTGCACCGTAGGTATACCAAACTGCGCGCCCGAGAGTAGTAGTAGGAGTAGTAGTAGTAGTGAAAGATGTGCGGAGTGTAAGAAACTGAAATAATAATAAATACACGAAGAAAGGAGGAGCCGTTCGGAAGGAAAGAGCATTGCAAACGTATCTAGAGCTCCGAGCAGGAAAGGCAGCTCTAAACTGGCGAAATTACCGAGGCGGGACGAAGAAGTGCCTACCCACCCGAGCAGCTACATCGACTATATAATCCATCCTATAATTTCACAGTCCATGATCGAGCAGTGGCGATTGAATTTCGTAAAACTGAAATAGGAGATATAGAAGAAGGTAGAAAAGAGAAGAGAACCGGGAGAAGAAAATAGCTTCGAGGTTACATCACGGACAATGAAAAAATCCCGATCCCGTGGCATCTCATTAGATGCGCCAGCGCGGATGGGATGTAGCTGCAGAAACACTGCAGCCCGATCAATCTCTGGTGGAAAAAATCGGCAGACTGTGTAGAGCAGGGAATCGCTGAGCCGAAAGAATGGAAACAGAAAGAAAAGGAGGCGAAAGGAAACGGAGAAAATGAAATTGATGCATCACAGCATCCAGAGCTGCGATGTGCCCACAGTACCTGCCCATCTCGAGCCGATAGTTATGCTTGATGTCACCGCAAAATTATCTAGCTATGAACCACTTGAGTGAGCCAATCGGACGCGGAGCGCGCGGTGCACTAAATCCTAATTTCATGGTCTGGCATCGCGGAAGAATTTGAAATCCTGAACCTTTCACCCGCAAGAATACGCATGCACATGTATACTCGAGTAGTTAGTTATTGATGCAGGACGCAAATCGTGCAGCGCATACCTCTGTCTACTACGAGAAGAGTCCCGCTATACTCTGATATAGTAATAAATATAACTATACGCACGCTCTGCCTACTCTTCGTCGCCGATGGTCCAGCTTGGGTACCAACTCACGTGCGTCTTACGATCCACAGCTGGGTAGAGGTACCTCTACCTGTACAATATGGGATACGTAATACGTGTATGTATGGCACGTGCTCGGGTGAGTACCGGTCGCATTTGTTCTATTTCTGTATTATAAGTAACTGATTGGTGATCGAGTGCCTGTCTGTGAGAACGCCGTAAGTCGACTCGAGTGGTTTTTGCCGCCACCATGATATTCGCATTGTACAATGTCTCAACTCCATATCCTATGAGTTACAGGTTTGCAGGATGAATCGGTCCCGGTGAGAGAATGTTTGTTCTTGGCAAGCAGCGCGCATGGAACGCCGTGTATACTACGAATACCGAGAGGGATCCCGCGCTCCGTGAGTCAGCCCGTTATGTAGCTGATAACGGTGCAATCTGAATCATTTATGGCGTACAACCCGATTTTAGTGCGATAATAATTCGCTCTTCTTTCAATTTGTGCCTCGTTGATGTCGCGATGGTTGTAGACAATTTTTAATCACGTAATGGAAGATGCATTTCTGACAGGGAAAATTAGCACATTGCAGTACAGTAAGTACCGCAACAGATCGATTATTCGCAAGTAATGCCGTTCTTACGCGAAACCGATCTGAGCCAGCGCGTCTGTTTTTTTTTTTTTTTTTGTAAAACACGCGTTACAGTTCATGCGATTGCAAAATCGAAGACGGCTTCTTCTTCCCGAAGAATCGCCCTTCAATATTAGCTATCTGCAAGGTTCGTGGTGATCGCGGTAATCGATTGAGTCCAGTTTCAAAACTTCGATCGAACGTTCTGGCGGTTCTTGCGGAAAGGTTTTTCCGTCACGGAGACATCGATATTTCGATATCCGAATCTGGAGAAGAGCAATTTCTCTCTATTTTTTCATCGGTTATCTTCATTTGCGTTCATTTCGGCCATTTCGCTTGGCATAGAGAAATGAAGTGGTTTAGAAATTGTTTTTATAGCTATATGTATGGATTATTTTCGACCGGTTTCCCAACGTCCCGGGGTATTCTGCTACTCGGTAGAGCCGCTCGTTTGAGAGTTTAGGAAATTCGAATAAAAGCTAGTTCAAAAAACTTCGAATATGCTAATAAGCCACGCGAGAAAACGGTTCCTGAATTATGTATATATATGTATATATATGTATATATATACGCTGGTATATTTTTGGCTGAAAACTAACTGCAGAGTAAGTGTGTAACCTACTTGGCTTTTGCCATGTATATAAGTAGGTATATAAACATAACAGGACAAATCTGTACAGTATTATAGACCTATGTATAGACACACGGGTAGATTTAGGCACATTGAGAGGCATTGCGGTTCCAAAATTTACATGAAATAGCAATTTGTTGTCGTACATATTTATGCCCAGCTAGCTTTATCCAATAACTTATCTTCGTATAGAGATTCCCTATTTTCGATGATTAGTCATCAGGCTTCAGAGTTCAGACAATGTCTCGTCATGCCGATAACTGCGGCAAAACGATGAATTCCTGTTCCGTATGTATTGTAAATTGTATCATCGCTATAATAGCACCCGAATGGACTTATTGCGAGTGTATTGTTATTGCTCGTTTTTGATCAGGTACTAACCTAGAAAAAACTTGAAAGAAGCAATAATATTTGCTAATGACTTGGGAGAAACGTGGCAATCATCACATGATATTCTCGGTGCCTGTTGTTATTCACGTATCACCTGAGAATACTGGAATACGAGAATTCTGTGCAATGTATATACAATGTACAGATTTAGTGTATGAGGTGGACGAATTGGATCGAAGAAGATATAAACATACTTTCGGAGGAATATATATTTACGATTTTGACGCGATGAAAGAATATTTCGAGGATCAGTTTATAGAGCTAACAGTACTTATATGTTTGTGAGAATTTTTCACGTCTCATCGCGGAAAAGTGAGACAAGAACAAATCGGCTCGAAAATGGTAATCGTAAATTCAGGCGAACCACTCGATCGATTGCGATGAAACTTTGAGAGTTCATTGAGTAGGATGGCAGAAAGTGGCCAAGTATTTCACTTCTTCAAAACGTTGATCGGGTTCGGTGAAAAATGAATATTGATCCCTATGTTAGCTAGGTTAGATCCCCAGCGGCGCGGCGGCTCAAATCTTAACTCCCAAGTTCTATAGAATATTGCAATGCAAATACTTTTCACGAGTGGTAATGAATTATCGGAAACCATGATCGAGTGCCACATGCATACTCGCAGAACAATCGATGCGGTCCGGAAGAAATTATTGTCACACAACTGAACACGCATCGAGTGGTGGGTATAATTGAAAGGAAACGGATGAATTATTGAATTGACGAATGAATAGTTGAACGAATGATGTAGATACACACGTTGATTGAATTTTAAAGAAATGAAATGAGAAAGGAATAAACCAAGTCACAAATGGTCGGTGTCATGATCTGATGTAGGTAATGGAACTTAAACTGATACTGAAACTGAAACAACAAGATGCCTATATATACGCGATATAGGTATACTCGTACGTCACAGTGCAAATTTGAATCTGTTATTTAAATTCGGAGTACTTCGCTGCTGCGCTTGCAGCCCACGAGAAGTAATCAAATTTCCAATACCAACCGACAAAGTAGGAAAATTATGTACTGCGCAAGTAAGTAATAATCGTATATATGTATAACAATAGCTGGGATGGTCGAGTTCTTTTCAAAGCTGCACGAATTATGTATACTTTATACAGTACTCGAGTGTGCTGTACATGCCCGATGAGTATAGGCCAATACCTGTACCTGTACCGTAGAGGTAACAATAAGTTTGGGTATGGATTGGAATTCATTTCCAAAGTCAAGGTGGAGCTCACCTCTATACTGTCTTGCTTTTTGAAGAATTTAACTTGCACGAAATATCGCATGAGAACAGGCGGAGCCAGCTGGGTAAGGTAGTACATACCTATAAATCGCGATAAATCAGTCGTGCAATCAGTTCATAAAACATTCTTTTATGGATATACAGAATAGGCTCACGCAACGGGGAACATTTCGACGAGAACATTGATTGTCTGCGAAATATTTCGGGATCGTTTCTGTGCCCGCGACAGCCTGCAGCTTCGTTCTCGCGAAATTATATTTGACGGAAAATTTATATGTTTACAAAATATAAAACTCTGAGCGAATTGTGAAATATTTTGTTCCAGATATTCGGAAAATCTTCCGTTTGGTATACTCCAGCAGTATTTCCAACCGAATATACTCGCTTGAAGAAACATATCCAGCAATATTTCCAATCCAATATTTCCGAAGATATATTTAGCCGGTATAGAATATGAAGCTATAATAGGTTTACCAGAATTTCAGTAGCCGTACGACGAAGATAAGAAATTGGAAAAAAGTTATTAAAATATGCATAAATGCCAAATGGTCCCGTGAATCCGTATGATATAAAAAAAAATTGTAAGTTATAGGTATATTCATACGTATTCGCGTTATTCGCAACTGTATAATTAACGTTCTACAGGGTGGGCAAAAAAAAGAACCGGACCAATTTAAAACGGGAATGAAATCCGAACGCGGCAACCGATTTTCAAAAACTTTCTTTTGCTCGAAATGAGACGAATGAACCTTGCGTTCCGCGTTCGAAAATCTGGAAAAACTTTGTTTCTTGCTGAGATACACGCTCTTGAAAAACGGGTTTTCAAAAAGTCGCAAGGAGGATGAAAATAATTAATATTAAAGAATGTTCAACTCAATTTGCGTTCTAAATTGTGATTCGAAGTTTGATTCCGACTTTCTGGCGATTCTCCTATATTCTATTCACATAACATGTAACGTTTCCGCTCTCCATTCACTCTTTCATCGATCGCGTTGATCCTATGAATTATTAGAAGATTTTGAAGTACGAAAAATAAGCAGAACACGAACGAGGAACACACAATGTTGTAAATTTTTTGTCCATAATTAAACAACGACAAATATAGTCTTCAGGTCGTAATTCAAGATGGAAATTAGGTTGAACATTCTAAAATATTAATTTTTTATATCCTTCCATCGACTTTCTCAAACCCCGTTATTCAAGAGCGTGCACTTCAGCAAAAAATGAAGATTTTCGAATTTTTTTAACGCGAAACGAAAGGTTTATTCTTCTAATATCAAGCAAAAAAAGTTTTCGAAAATCGGTCGACGTGTTCGGATTCTATACACGTTTTAAATTGGACTGGTTCTTTTTTTTTCCCCCACCCTGTATATATTTTCATACCTGCATACGCCTACCACGTATGTACCTGTAACTTTATAAATTGGGTGACGAAACGTCCTGTGCAAACCTTGAATATACACCGAAAGTCATCCTGCGTCTTGCCGTGCGGGAATAATAGCCTATAATCGAACATCGCGGTGACACAATATTATATCCGGCATAGGTTATATATATATACAAATATATAACCCAGAAACAAAAAATCTCAAATACACACGTAATACAGCGCGAAGCGTACGTGAGAGGTACGATCGATGTGGCGCGCCATACGATACCCAAATAAATACTACACCGAATAAAAAACAAGCAGTTTTCGATATTGCGAAGATAAAAAACAAGAAATTGAGCAAAAGAACTGTGTATATACACGTATACAACCTATAACATACATTTTTTCACACTCCTTTGAAAATCAAAAAAGGCCACCGGAAACCGAAAAAAACTTAAAACCAATAGAATAAACCTTGTCGGTCACGTGATACACCGCGCGCGTTCGTTCTCCGCCGGCTAATTATTATACTTTCAGGTATATATATATATTATGTATACCTATGTAACATATACGAAGTCCAAACGAGACGTATGCATACGTATATAGGTATTACAATAGAAGCCCGATAATTCACTAAATATTTGATACTTATATTCCCATGCTGCGTATGTAGTTCAGAGCGGCAAATTTGCGAAGCTAGGTCGACCGACGACAAAAATTTGGAGGAAGAAGAACCGATAAAAAATTTACCAGATTGCGTAATAGCGGACGTCACATTTCGTAAATTATACCTACCTACTACGCGTAAAATTTGTATATTACAGGTATAGGTATATATACAGCTGCGATGTGATTATAAAGTACCTACACGCGCGTTGTATTGCAGAGGTGAATTGCCCGTATTCATGTGTATATAGTAGATATCTAAGCTACTCGCATGCTTACATGGCTTGAGAGAATGTGAGCGCAAATTGAAATTCTAATGTTTCGTATTTATATAGTATGCAGATGCAAATGGGGATAACGCATTTCGAATTATTCTTATCTCTTTTTGTCTTCTTCAAGATGTCACTGGAGTCCCCGCTGGCAATCTAACCTAGCTAACATAGGGAATATTCAATTCCCATTAAATCCGAACAATGTTTCGAAAAAGTAAAATACTCGGCCACTTTCTGCCATCGCATTCGGCGAATTCTCAAAGTTCCATCAAAATCGATCGAGTCGTTCGCCGAAATTTACCATTCGCTTTTTCGAAACGGCTTCTGCGCATTCGGGATACCGAGTCCTATGGTATAACCTCAAGAATATTATATAGCTGTGACAGTCTATGTGAGAAAAGTCGAGATGGAATCCATCGTTCCCGCAGCGTTTACCTGATGCGTATATCCCGCATCGGGCCATGCGTTACGTACCTATAATCATGAATATCCAATATGAGAAAGATATACCTATATTTCTAGGACTAGAGACGTTTGTGTGACGGTACTCATCGATCCGTTCAAAGGTCACACTGATGCGACCGCAGAATCTCCCCTCGCCGCCCTCCTTTTGCGCGTGTTTCTTGGGTTCATATTTTTGTCGCCCGAAGGAGGGGCGGGGGCGGGGGTGGGGTGGACCGAGGTATAGCTTAAGTAACCAACACAGCATTATATTCCATCCTATTATATTATATCGGCGCGTATACAGGGTGGGAAATGAAATCAACGGATCAAAGAATTGCAAGAAAGTAAAGAAACCCTGACACTTATTTATTCCACGTTTCAAGATCGAGGAAATTCCTCCACGTTGCTGAGAAACGAGGGTTTAGAACATGTGAACAGCGATTTGGTGCAACTTTGAAGAACAGCTAATTGAATTCGAGCAATTTCCGACTCAATTCTCAAGTTTACATGAAATGTTGAGAGTATCGGCCGGTTTGCTTCTTCTGCCAGCCCTGTGTATAGTGTACGTATTGTATATATATATATATATATATATATATATATATATACGATGACATCGTTTCCAAGATCAGAATTTTGTTTGCATACAATATCTTCGTCGCACGGTCACGGTACCTACAGTATATACCCTATATAATTATAGTATATAGGTATATATACGACACATTTGTTTGCGCAGTAGCGTCTGCCATCCTCCGCAACTCGTACCAATACAACATACTTATATTATATGCTCACAATCTGCAGTACTCAGTACACTCGCAATACTCTTCGATAATTTAGATTCTAGCAGCGAAACGTATAATGAAAGTCCAATTAGTATCTAACCGTTATAGCTATAATGTGAATGTGAATAATTTCACAAGCCTAGGTTAGGCTGAGGAATTATTGTAGCAAGGATAGGAAATTTCGTCGATAATACAGAAATCGGTGATATCCCGGAGCCCACTTTACCAACACAAAGTTCCCCATTGGGCTTATAACCGTCTTTAAGAGGCCATCGGAGTCGCCGCTGGGAATCTAACCTAGCTAACATAGGGAATATCTATTTTTCATCAAATCTAAACAATGATTTGAAGAAGTAAAATACTTAGCCATTTCCTGCCATCATACTCGAAGGATTCTCAAAGTTTTATCAGAATTGGTCGAGTCGTCCACGGAAATCTACGAATCTCCTTTTCGAAGCGGCTCCTGTACATTTGAGATGGCGAGTCCTGTGGCGTCCTAACATTCTTAAGTCAATGATTTCGCAGTCATTGGGTCCTGAGATTTTCGTACCATTAGAACTGTACCTATAACTCTAAATAGGTGAGTCTGAATCTCTAGAGGCACGATGATGTTCCAGTCTTTCTCCAATTGGTCAATTGCTGTTTGATCTAATATCGATCTCATAGGTCTGACGGCTATTAGAATAATGAGCATCGAAGCTGCTCTAGTAGAATGGGACACGGGATCTCTCATCCTGCAGACCGAGATCCATTACCTAATTACACGTCCAGCTATCTATTATACCTTGATAAACAACTTCTGCGAGCGAAATTCAACTCGCGTATAATCGTGCGGCGACGTAGGTGGATATGCTTGAATGCCTCAAATATATACGTATTATATCCGTATACTTGTGAATTGTAATCGTCAGCAGGTTGAAGCGAGAGACCGTCGCTATCGGATAACCAATTACTTCATACTTCATATAGGTATGGATAAAAAAAACGAAAGGATAATGAGATAAATGAACAAACTACAAACCACGATCTATGTGACAGAGTCGGAAGGCAATAGTCGAATTCACATGCGTCATAGACTACCAATAACGCTCGCGCGTTCTTAGATTTGGAGGTCAACTCAGGTATCCTATAACTATACTTGAACGCGTTTCCAGAACGTAGAATAGGTAGAAAGAAAGAAGTGCGGTATATTTTTATCTCTCGAGCGCAATAAACAATCGTTATTGTTTGAATGCTAAAAGCCACGACCCCCACTTTCGTAGTCTCGTGCAATATTGCGCTGTAATATAATTAATGCGTCGCTGTCCATTAAGATAAAGGATCTAGGTTTACACTCTGCAATAGCTACTAGACTCTGCACGAAGACAAATATTGTTGCTAGCATTACGTGATATGAACAAAAGTAGTTGCAGGCCGGGATTGGTGTACATTTGTAACGGGAATGCCAGTAGAAGAGACTCGAATTTTTTGGCGGGAATTTTTCTTGCCGGTCTGAATTGAACGTATGGATTGCAGTGGCGCGAATTGCTGACTGCAAATTGTCAGACTAACATGCTGATAACTAACTAATCATACGCGAATGTATAGAATAGTATATATACGGTTTCACGTGAATGCGGAAATTACCCGAAAAACGAAAACTATGAATTACATCGACCATGGCTGGAGCGGAAGCCGCACAAGATCATGTAGCTTGAATATGATGCTAACGCTGGATGAACTTATTTGACAACTTTCCCAGGCCCCGTTACATAGGTTCTTCGATACTCTCATTGAACGATCTTCTCGTTTCGTGACCGTCGATTGTCGCTGAGCATCAATCCGGCGCCTATTGCCATGCGGAAGAACGAATTCTTTTTTGAAGTGTAATGGTGGAAGCACATCAAATTCTATTTAAACCATAAGCAGAATGCAGGAGCCGTAGCACATGCGCAGTTTAAAAAATCCAGTGCTCACTGCGCATGTGCTGTGGCTTTCGCATTCGCTTACGGCCTCTGGCATTTCAATCTACATAAAGTCCATAGGCATAAGGCCATAAGAGCGATATACCTATACTGCCAGCTGCTTCAGCGTATGCGAAAGGATGATTAGCGTTTCCGATGACAAGATTATTCGCCATATAACCAATTTATAATAATATTGGCACTTTAAATTCTAGTTCATATTGATAAGGAAGTAAATGAGCAATCTGCGTTGGTATTGATTGTGTTGCTAACGAAGAAGCGATTTAACCAATTTTCAACGTTAGGCAGGATACAGAATATACAGGCAACAGCGCATGCGTAGTATTTACTAAGTTTTTGGAAACTGGGCATGCGCTATGGCTCCTGCCTTCTGCTTATGGCTTCTGGAGTTTGATGTGCTTCCACCTTAATAGGTGCAAGACAAATGAGTATAGAATTTTGTAGCGTCAATCTTTGCCCCACATGCATACGCTCAAATATTTTCACAAGTTTCGATGACAAGCAAAAAACCGATCTTCACATCGTTGTAGATCTATACTCCCCGTGAATAAGATCTCGACTTGAGAACTAGGTTAGACTTCAGAAGCTTGATCAGAATGTACTGACTTCTTATGTCATCTGTTAAAGGATACCTGCCAATGTAATTAACACATTAATGAACGCGGTTACGCAATGTCGTCTATTGTGCGAATGAATAGGTTTGAACCCAAGTTCTAACGAGAGACGTCACGTCAAAAGCCAATTCTTTCCATTCAGTATAACATTGGCTTTGTTACGGTCTCCATATGCTTTAATAACTATGATAAGTTCCTACACAATTCATTTCCGCGATAACTATACAACTAACCGCGGACCCCGTAGAGTTTAGGAACTCTGGCACGTAGTCATCCAAGAGATTGGTACCCATTCAATCCAAAATTGTTCAAAAGTCCAAAGTGATCCCGCACACCTTCAGACTGCATAGATTCACACTTTCAGCTATACCATACCTATGCCTTCATTATGTACACCGAAAAATGACTCATAGGTTAATGATTGTGCCGATACTACACAACATATACAATTCACATTCATCCCTGTTACACGGGTCACACTACCGATAGATAATAGATCTATTCATTATACTTAGATAGGGAAATTTGCATGGCTAACAATGTAATAGGCAGTGAGTATAATATATCGAAATAGGTACCCGTTACGTTGGGTCGTAGATCACGGGTACCGCATGTCAATGAGTAAGCTATACAAGAGTGAGAATAGCTATAATACAGCTTTACATATATCTCTTTCGTATCCGTATTTGCTAATGCGATTCGCACCGCGCGTTAAAAAAATCATATCAAAAGTCACTGGTAGAACTTTGGCACAAAAATTACGGTGCATACCTGCTACAGGGTGATTCAGGTGGCCGAGACTCGTTTCGCGATGGGCTAGATTCATGGAGTGATTCTGGAACGAAAAGTCCTTTGCTGAAAATTCCTGTGGCCCATAGTTCCCGAGTTACAGAATATCTGAGTCAACCAATCACAACGCTCATAAGTGCTCATAAGTCCGTGCGCAAAGACTGTGTTCACTCGCGCATCCAAGCCTGCCGTGTCACGCCCGCGTACAAGCTCTGCGATTGGGGAACTTAGATCCTCTGTAACTTGAAAACCAGAGGTCACAGGAATTCTTGGCAAAGGACTTTTTGTTTCAGAATTTCTCCGACAATCTATCTCCGAAATGTGTCTAGTCGGCCTGAATCGCCCTGTGTACTATAGATAGTGAACGTATCACGTATTTCTACATGTAGCGCGAAAAGTCAGTCACCGGCCTCGATCGCATTATTAAACATATAATATTAAATGACAAGAGAATGCAAAGAGGCATGATGTATACGTGTGTATATACATAGGTATATATATATTGTATAATATATACCTATCTATACTTACTTTTGGCTTAGCAACGCGAGTTATGTAACAGTACGTACAGAACGGGGCATACGAGATCTATGCAATACTGCAATAATTGCAGTTACTCCATTACGGAGAATATTGAAGAAAACTACAGCCAATTGTACCCGCCTGTACCTACATTGTTTCGAGTTTCTACATAACTAAGCCTTCATAGTCCGATGCTTAGTTTACAATTAATATCTATTGCGTGGCAAAAATCTCATGTTTGCACACTTAACACTACATCCTCAAACATCTTGCACGTACTGAAATTTGGAATTTTCAACCATTTTTTTCCAGTTTTTTTTTTTTTACAATTTGCTCCGCCGTGCACACATTTTATCACAACTCATCTATCTCCGCGCGAACATACTTTGTGACAATTCTTCGCCGTTCTGAAGGAACAATTTTTTTGCCAGTTCGCAAGCTGGTACAAGCAGCCGTTAGTCACCTCTAAATAGCAACGAATAATTCGACAATCGGTATTGAAGCAGCATCGCAGTACATGACAATCGCATCTCGATCTCGCAGCGAAAAATGAGTATCGGTAGTAGCTAATTATTACCAATACACGGAGCTAAGTTATGCATGATATCACCGTGATCGAGCTCGTGGGTATAAAATTTGCAACTCACTTTGCGACGTTGATGAATATTTTCTAGAATCTAGAAATCGTTTTAATCATGATATGCTGCAGTGCGATACACTTATGCCGTCAGAATAAGCACGTAATGACGTCCTAGTAGCTGCACCAACAAAATCAGCCCACACAAAAAAGAGTGGTCGGAGGTTTTCTTACTTTTTTAATACTAATTTATTACCACTTTGCCAAATTTTTTACTCCTCACAGTTTCGAGTAATCGTCGTGCGGCTCAGCTTTAGTCGAAGCTGCACCAGCCACATCCTAGCTTCGCTATATTTCTCGCTACAAAGGTGTACTATACGTCAAAATTTTGTACTTTTTTATTACCTTCGATGGTTATGAACCAAAAATTATCATTCGTAATTCTGAAGGGGGCAAACAACACTTATTCCCTTATTTCAGGCACAGCGATCATCTAACAAGATTATTGGGCTGAAATTATAGCAATAGGGACTGGTTTCCACCTGAAGATATACAAGTATACCTTGAAACGATACGAAACATTCGAAAAACAGCAGATTATGATGATGAAAAAAGTCCAGCCCCGGGAACGTGCGCATTCGTCGAATTCCATCGACTTCTCCCTTGGCATATATTTTTTACTGGGTTTCGTACTTTGGGCGATGCACAGAAATTGGAGGTCATCGAGCTGGAGCGATGAGAAAAAAGATGCGCGAGTATTTATGTATTCCGAATTTGATCCACTTTCCGTGGTGATGAAATTTTTTCGCGGTCAAAATGTTGTCCACTTGTATAAGAACAATGTCACCTGAGTGTGAGAGGAATACGATACACTTTGAAAATGGTTCAACGCAATCATAGGCACGGTATCAAAAAATGCTATCCTATCGGAAAATAGTTCAGTGGAATTTTGAATTTTAACGATAAGTATATTTTTTCGTTGTGAGTAATATGCTTATATCAATAATTATTTATATAATAATACGGTATATCAATAATACGGAAAGACAAAACCAATTTTAATTTGCGCCAACCGATGTATTAAAACGTTAGGTATTGACCTCTGGTCCGATAAACGTGCAACCTAACCTAACCTAACCCAACCCAACCCAACCCAACCCAACCCGACCCAACCCAACCTAACCTAACCTAACCTAAGCTGACGTTGTAATACATCGGTTGGCGCAAATTCTTAAGAAACAAACAGTTCGCAATATGACTCCACACATACCTGAATATGCTCCATTTTTCTATGTATGGAATGTATATGTCGTCGGAAACAAATAAACGGAAACAAATTTGCGTTTGTGCTGACGAAGAATAGTTTGAAAAGCCTTTCTTGATTTGAACAACCTAGTCTGAGCGAAAAGTGGATGATATTCGATAGAAACGAATGTTTCCGTGGCTCTCTTTTTATTACCGCTTCCCAACGCCCCCCAAACATTTTTCATCGTTTCGAAGTACACCTACGTTGGTGTTTTCCCAGCTATTTATTTATTACCGCGGTCCTACGCCCCCCAAATGTTTTTTATCATTCAGGAGTACAGGTATGTACCTGTTCGAAAAAAACAGCGCATCCAAGAACGGTGAGTAAAAAATTTCATCACCGCGGAAAGTGTATCAAATTCGGAATGCATAAATACTCGCGCATCTTTTTTCTCATCGCCCCAGCTCGATGACCTCCAATTTCTGTGCATCGCCCAAAGTACGAAATCCGAGTAAAAAATATATGCTGAGCGAGAAGTCGACGGAATTCAATGAATAGGTACGCACTTTCTCGGGGCTGGACTTTTTTCATCATCATAATCTGCTGTTTTTCGAATGTTTCATATCGTTTCAAGGTATACTTGTATATCTTCAGGTGGAAACCAGTTCCTATTGCTAATAATTTCGGCCCAATAATCTTGTTAGATGATCGCTGTACCTGAAATAAGGGAATAAGTGTTTTTTGCCCCCTTCAAAATTACGAATGAAAATTTTTGGTCGATAACCTTCGAAGGTAATAAAAAAGTACAAAATTTTGACGCATAGTACACCTCTGTAGCGGGAAATATAGCGAAGTTAGGATGTGGCTGGTGCAGCTTCGACTAAAGCTGAGCCGCACGACGATTACTCGAAACTGCGAGGAGTAAAAAATTTGGCAAAGTGGTAATAAATTAGTATTAAAAAAGTAAGAAAACCTCCCACCACTCTATTTTGTGTGGGCTGATTTTGCTGGTGCAGCTACTATAACGTCACGTAATGATCCGTGAACTAATGAATTCTCATTGCACGCGATCTACTCGTATGATCGGTGGATCATCGTCGTCAATATTTTCGCTATAGGTACTCGTGTGATAATTATCATCGAATACGATTACGAATCTACACAGGTTACGCAATGCGTTACAGCAGCCAGAGGTAGTCGCACTGGTCTTGCGTATTTATGTAACCCAACTACGTATAATCTACCTGAAAGATATTTATTTCTGTTTTGAATAATTGGATACACAAGATCGGGCGTCACCTTATAGCTGTACCGGAAGATGGACGACGGACCGGTAACTCGATCGTTAGGGAATAATACCTAGCAGCTATGAGCCCGGAGTGTCTGCGTGCGTGCAAGAAGGGTACCTGAATCAGCGAGCGTGTGTGTACCTTTTTACCTGCAACGTAGCGTCGTGACGAGCGATCGCATGCCGCGGCGAACTAACACGTAAATATAGTACAAGTATTAATTTTCCAACACGTGCTGTTACGATCATGGCAGCAGCACTACACAATAATCGCCATGCTAATGACGGATCTAGGCAGTACCTGAGAGACGAAGTAGTTGTAACGAAAAAAATAATCAACTTTTACAGAAATATAACCTACCTAGGTTCGCAAACAAAGTGTTTTACCTACACATGCGCTCGTTATACCTGAACTTACGCTCCGGTCTAGGTAAATACGTTATACCGAGCTCACCACCAACCACCTTGGTCAAGTTCAAGGTTTACCACAGCTGCCCGTTGTATTGCGCAACGTAGGTACTTCGTTCCATGCCTGTCAACAGTACGGACTTGTATTATTTCGCAAGCCGTGGTTCATTCTCCGTGAAATACACCTCCGTCCACGTTTCGCAATGTGTGTGTGTGTGTGTGTATATATATGCACACGACAATTCATGTTCACCGTAATCACGGATTTCCAGTAACGATTACCCGCATCCCGAAATATTTATTGGGCAAAATTTCTACTAATTATAGTCAGAGTTAGTTAGTACCTGGGTATACGATTCCAAAGGACAAACTCGAGTTGTTCAAATTATGAAATTTGTTGCCCGTTTCCTTTCCTCTATCTCTTTCGTCTCTTCGTCCAATAATTGTTGCAAGAAATCATTCCGTCGTGCGACCGTGGTCGTCGTGAAAAAAGACGTACCACACGGCATGTTTATGTGATCTAATCGCAATTTTAATCGTGAGTATGAGCAGTTATGCGAGTATACATATCTAATGTAAGCAGTAACATGCATCTATCCATCTTCTATAAACACACGCGATGGTGTTCCGCGGTCTAATTCGTTTACAAAATGCCCATAGGCGGACACGGACAGACCGTCTAGCTCTACGCCTGAGCGATACCAGTATATCGAACCGTGTATTCATTCAGAAATCATTACGTAGCTGTAGCTATAGCTACCTCACAGCTATCCTCGTCTGGACGCTCGTTCGGCACACAATTCTCGCAGACATAACGGGAAACATTCGTTGGGAAATACTGCCGAAATATATTAATTCGCAGGAACGCTATAGAAGTCGTCGGAAATGATCTAAATCCCGGATTACGGTGTATTTGGATCCCAATAATGTCTCGTTGATTTCTTTGTGATTTCTCGTGGAATTTGTCGATGCTTCCTCGAGGTAATAGCCCCTCGCTTCGGCCTATTCATGTAGCCCCATACGTATACTATGAAAAGTAACATAGAAACGCTGGTTTGAGGGTAAAAACAACAGAAGGAGAACGTGAAAGAAACAACTGTGTACCACTCGGCGTATACCTATCTCTGAGCATCCAAATATAAATAGACGAAAATTCCGGTGTTCAACATTTATTTCGTCGGCTTGAAATTATTTTTAAGCCTGTCGCGTGCATCTAATGCGCCACTGCTTTAAGGTACTACTTAGATATATACTTGGAGGATAGGACCGTCAACTATGTATACCTATACCTATATATGAACGCTACAATATGGTTTCCGCGATTTTATAATTACGCTTCCGCTTTTAAGAGATAAAATAGTATACGGCATATATCGCCAGTCTGACCTCAAAGACTTCAGCGCATGCGGTTATCTTCACAGTCCAGTATCTACTCCCGACAGCGAGTCTGCGTCTCGGGGAATAGATCCTGCACATGCATCAAACTATAGGTACCCGCGGTTATACACAGATTCTTGTTTTTCTTATTTTGCGAAGCAAAGAATTAATTGGGGTTGATCTCAAGGGGAATTCGGAGTCACCGCTGGCAATCTAACCTAGCCTAACACAGGGAATATTTATTTTCCATCAAATCCGATCAATTTTTTGGGAAAGTGAGACACTTTGCCACTTTCTGCCATCGTACTCGACACATCCTCGAAGTTTCATCAAATTCGATCGAGTCGTTTGCATGAATCTACGATTCTCGTTTTCGAAACGACTTCTGTATACGATAGCGAGTCCGAATTCCCCTCAAGACACTTTTTGATAAACTGAAATGCAGATCAGTCGATCGTCCCCGCAATCGTCACACGAATCATGGGATACCATAGACTAGATACCGCGGAGACTTACATAGGCTCGTGCAGTCTGTAGGTCACAACGATTTTTTCATCAGACGAACGGCGGCTACGAAGTCGGGAGGACCTCATGATATTAGAACTAAAACGACGAGTCCGTATCGACGATGAATACGAAAAAAGAGCACGATTTCATTCAGATACTGGATGAAAAGCATCAAGTTTGAAATTTACTTCTGTCGGCTACCTCACACATGCGCGAGGGATCGTGTGCTTTTTTCAATATCAGATCCTCGTATTCACCCGCATTCGGTAGGACCGCGATCGTTGGGATACCTATGCGGCACAGGAAGCTGCGTGCGTACGCATATAGGGCAATAGGCGAAAAAGAAATACCTGCACGATATCCTCATACCTCACCGATAACTTATCGTGAAGTTGTGATTCACGGAGATGAGATAAAAGCAGAGGAAAACTGAGCTGGAAAAAACGAAGTTGACCGCCAGTTTCTCTCTCCAAATCTATACCGATCGTATATCACGATCGTTGAGAGGCGAGTATAATGTATAACTCTTCCCGGGACTCTTCCAAAATTTCGAGAGAGAAAAGAACAGGCGCAATGGCATGAAAATTTCGAATGATTCTCGTTTCAATTTTTCTGCAATCTCTGCACTTTCGTTGTGGTTTCTTTTTCCCCTTTTGCGCCTCTTTCAATGCTTTTTGTTCGTTTCCGATTGCTATACGACCGCGATTAGTCGTATAGTTTTTCCACATGAAAACATGGAGGCTGCTGGACCTGCGTGTGCGGTTGCAGTAAATTACAGTGCCTGTACCACGATTATCGAAAGTCGATCAAAGGTGATATTATTATAGGTATGAATAATGTGCGTTTCAGTGCGTAATTCATCATCCCGATGAGATTCGATGTAGCTGTAGGTGATGTCTAATAACGCCTGTGCGTCCCCACATGCATAGTTAATAGGTACTAGAATCGGAATTGCAGCTCATATTTATATGCCGACCGTTCTGCTGATTACGGACTTTCACAATCGGAAAGTAAGGCGGTCGAAGCGCGCTGGCGAGCGAGTTTTCAACCGTTTCGCTGCACCAAAAGTGCAAGAAGTGCCCGTTATGAATGATCTCGATTTTGACGAGCTTTTTCTCATGTCTGACGAAACGTCTGGATATAGGTACTACGATATCTGGGTAGAGGTACTCGTCGTAATCATCGCAGGTTCCAGTGAAATCGAAGATAAATGGTAAAAAGTACGACCGTAAAGACAATTCGCAACGCTCTTTGCATACCGAATAATCCGCGGATGATAAATTTGACAATTGAAGAACGTCATCGATCTGTCGCAAACTTATATCGCTACAGCTGTCCCGTCTCCGCAGCTCTGCAGATTCTGTTGGAAAGTATTCAGAAATAGACGATCGGTAACGGAGGAGATGATATTTCGAACGAATTTCGTCCCCGTGGAACAAATTCTCTCCGTTATTCAATCAGGCGAGGGCATGGGAGCGACGAAATAGGGAATAGAACTTGTCACGCGATTTCAGAAAAGCGTATCACACAGGTGTATATATATATATATATATATATACAGATAGTTCCGTTCTTCGCACGTTTTTATAATTCCTAATCATTACGTATACCTCAACGAAGATTTTGGAGGAGAGAAAGAAGAGAACTGTCTTATCCGTCGATTTGAACATTTTTTCGGAAACCTTTTCTTGCCATTGGCGGCTATAGGAGACCGGAAAATAGAAATTATTCGATGTCAGCATGAAATGGGGAGAGAATTTTTGCCGAACGAAATTCAATGCGAGATGAGTAGGTAGCTATAGGATATTTTCGAGCCGATCGAATTGAGAGGCGAGATCAGCCAGTCTCGATCTCGCGCCCAGTTTTCAAAAATTCGTTTAAAAACTGCGACGAACTTTGCGAAAAGATGAGCAGCTCCATAGCTACGGGATGTCCGATCCACGCTCTCATAGTTAATCACTCGTTCCGCTCGTGCGAATTCCCACCAGATTTCAGCCGGCGAACTACAGCTAGTGCAGCGTTTCGCTGTTTTTCTTTCCAAGTCTTTCAAAAATCGTCGTAGTTGTTTAAAACTCACCTCGCGGCGTAGGAGGACCTTCCTGAAGGTTTTGAGGTCATCGCACCGCACCGTCTCTTCTCGCGTTGCAGAAGTGAATATATATATGTACCTACGAACCGCGTTTATATCGATTTTGCAGAGGGTCTTGAAGCCTGCACCCTCGCACTCACCCCGCGCGGTTGATAAGACCTTATATTCCCGTTCTGGCAACGGTTTACTACCACTACTGCGCTTCACTCGGAAGAGCACATCCTCTTGAAGCTCTGGAAACGACCGAGGAGCCGGCAATCGATACCTCGCGCCTCGGGGCGCCAGACACTGGCGAGCTTTTTCCGCAGAGCCTGACAGCGAGTGTTTCACTTTGTTGCCAACAACGTTTGATAATCTTGTTGAAAGATGAGGAAGTATGCAGCATGCAGACTCCGGCCTTCGCGATTCCTTCTTCTTGCCTTGTTTGGAGCAGAAGGAGGTGAAAATTTGCACCCCTCGAGTCTCTTTTCCCGATTTTTTCATCAACGTATCCTGCTTCGTCAGAGACCGAGTTCGTTATGATTACAGTTTTCGACTCGCAGTGAGAATAATTTCGTTGGCAAATTACTATTTTTATCACCACTTTCACAGGATTTCAAAGCCTCGAGCAGTTTGCACTGATCTCGGTTCGCGGAGTCCTCGACGTATTTCGACGTATTTCCGTTTTTAACCGATCTCGTTCATCCGTCCTCTAGACTATATCATCGTAGCTCTGATCGAATAGAAAAGTAGAATGTGTTGACTGACGCATTAGTCTCTGGCGTCCTTCGTAGGCACACACACGTTACAATGTTGGAGTAAAGAAAGTTCAATTTCGTGAAACAATTGAGAAACTTAATTTCGTCTTGATTCTTTCTGTCTGTTCACTTAGAAACCAACGAACTCCAGCGAATGCCAGCACTGCAATACTTCTACTGCCACGAAAATCGATTATGAAACTCGATCAAATTCCAGTCTGCGATACACTGCTGCGTATTGTTTGTCGAAACCTCGCTGTCATCGCCAAACTGTACAGCCGTAGTATAAGGTACGATAATATTGATTCGTCAATGGATCGTTGCAGCTTCAATTTATAACCGGTGATCAGACCCGGCGCGGGCGGATGAAATTTCGGTGGATTTATTTCACAGTTCGATCGATCTTCCAGTCCGGGAATCTTCAGTTTCCACTGCACTAGAATTTTTCACTAATTTCTTATCACGATCGAACCGGAATTCGAAAAAAGTTCCAAAATTTTTAGCCCGTTGTCAATTTTCTTGAGACCGACGTACGACGCGCTGTCAAATATTATTCAAATTTGTTCTTCCCCCGTGAACTAGATTTATCACTGATCAATCTCTTACCGCGGCGGTCGAGTCATTATTTTTATCGGGAAGAATTACTCCTTTTTCGTCAAAAGCTGCCTCGGCTAGGCCAGACTAGACCCTGTGCAATAACTTTACTACGAAGCTTGTCTTAACATCCTGGATCCAGGCCTGTCCGCACGCTTCGACGGTCGCGCGTCAACTGACAGCCACGCCAAACGCGCGCCCTCTGATAACACGATCCAGGTGTCACGCTGCAAGGTGTCGACTACCCAAGGCGCATTACATCCTACGACGAATGCATCGAGGTGAAGAAACTTCGCGTCGCGTCGGTTTGAGCTCCGATTATCAATTTTTCGTTCAGTTTATTACTTTTACTTTTTTTCCATTACGTGTTTCTCACTTTGACTGCATGAGGTCGATATCCGAAGTTCTGGTTGTCTCGTCTTTAGGATCTTCGATTATTCCGGAGTAAGAAATTTATGTCGGCCACCAACTTTCGGAAGATACTTTTCGTTCGTCGAAATAAATCCACTTTTTGTCGGTGCAAAAAACATGTTCGGGAACATCGGTTTCAAACTTTCGGCAATATTTCCGACCGACAACTCTCTAGCGTAACAACATTATTAGATTTATCGAAGCTTCGCCGAATTGGAGGTTCATCTTTTTCGATTCTAAACGTTATACACGGGTACACGAAACTGCAAGCTACTGTAGTACTTTTTCTTTCGTTATTTTTCGTCGAGTCATTCTGAATTCCGCCGAATACCTGACTAACACAATCAACGAGCGTTGACCGCTGTACTACAGCCGTGGGAAAAGCATTCATCATTATCACCGCGTCCAAGTACAAAATACGATTATGGAAGGCATGAGATATAGTAATTGTTGCGACGCGACGACCAGATCGTACAGGTAATCGCATCCCTACGACCATCGTATCGATTTCTAGATTCGAAAATCACGAAGTCGCGTTCGGCACAAGACTGACAAACTTCGCGTGAAAGTTTCCACGGATCAATTGTCATCCAATTTATAGTTAGGCAGGTATCTATCTCTGCACAGATAACGAATGACCGAATGATCGCTGCAGGTGGAACAAATCCGCGACGATGCTGTGCCTATTGCCATTCATTTCGCGTAATCATTGGAATTCGACGTTGAAAAATAGGTGTTGTTCGATGAACATTGACATTAACATTCGTCGATGGACAATTGAAAATTTGCTTTGTTCCCCGCGATAGGTATGCGCCGCAGGCCCGGGATCCGCGCGCGCGATAGTTTTGGCTCTGAAACGGACTCCGGTAAGATAATTCTTGCTTTTACTCAGACGGATGATATTTTCTTTTCATTATCGTCCAGACATCGCCTTATACATATATTTCGAGATTATTTTTAAAGATTCCTTACCTACAAGCGACAGACTTGACAGCTGTGCCTTGTCACTGTACTATATCTACTCAGGCCGCATTCTCTCTATATATAAGGCGTATAGTAGGATGGAGTAAAGTAGAGAGCAGAGGACCCCCGTACGTACACATGCTTCCGTCATGCGTTCATGTATGCCCGTGTGTATCCGCTACCGAAGAATCGAGAAACGCTGCGTAAACTTTTCGAGTGCATACGTGGTGCGGTATATACGGCCGAAGTACCACGGCGGGACCACCAAAGGCCTTCGAAATTATATCCTGCGTCGAATATTCATTCATCGCGAGAAAACCGCTGCCTTCGGTCTATATTTAAAACCCATCTTAGTCTACCCTCGAGCCATCCCTATTTTTATATTCGCACTGCCGAAATTTGCGAACCAAGAATTGCTGCAGAATTTTCGCCAAATTTTTCGTAAGCAATTCGGTTACTGTCCATAAACTATATGCTGTAGCTCGCGGTGAATTTTCGGGCCCAGAAATATCGGGGATCGATTCGTGAACGACGAGTCAATTTTTTCGGTCTCATTGCAATTCGGTGGATCGAGGAATCGCTGCTGGACTCGATCACAGCAGAAGACTCGGATCGACGAATGGCATTCTAGCTGAGTCAGTGCATAATAATTCTTCGCATTGTGTGCGACATGTATGCATCTAGTTATAGGTATACTCAGAATTGCAGAATTGTAACAAAAGCAACTTTCTATTCCGCGCTATAAAAGAAAGTTCGTTAGAGGGATAACGATCTCTCGATCTATCGTAGCTGACGCCTTCTTCATATGTATACGTATACCTAGACAACGCAGAAGATGTCTACTTACGCGTACCGTATGCATTAATACCTACTTCGCATATCACGTGCATTTTTCAAGTTAAAGGCGGAAACAAAAAAATGACCGTTTCGGTTTTGGATGCGATGAAAAAATGTGACAATGAGAATCTGCAGTTGCATCGCTGCTGCGAACTCGGACTAATTCCTCGCATTGCAGTTATAGCTTGCGGAGACGAGCGAGTGCAGGATGGAGAAAAAATGAAGGATTCGCACGAATCTGCGACTAATCTGGAAGGAAATTCATCCGACAATTCGGAAAATTGCGAATTCAAAACGTCAGGAAGCTCACTCTGCCGACGAAAGTCTTCGCAATTAAATTGCCTCTCAGTTGTTGAGGAGTGCCGGCTGTTGACCTGCTCCGTAATTCGTGATATGAATTTGAGAAAAAGGATGAACACTGCACTTTTCCGTTCCGCGCATATACGATACCAGCTATACCAATACCGAAGAATCTTACACTACGCCATTAGGCTCTGCTTTGGCTGACGCGTGCACAATGCATGTGCCTCAGTCTTATTTCTTGCGGACTTAACTGTACTTTCGCTCGATGCAGAACCAGACTGGCGCAGTAGGCATATAGGCTGGTATATACGTGTATCTTGCCGATTCCATTTACGGGATGTTCGCGAGTGAATATACCTACGGATTGTGTAAATACTGTCAAGAGTCGTGGTACCGCTTTTAGAGTGTGATCAAATTCTACGCCGCAAGGCATGAGGCATAAGCCGTAAGACAAATCACGCTCCTCTCTCTGCCCCTTCTCCAATAATATGGATGCTACACGGGTGCATATGCGCATTCACGTCTAGTCGAAATTTAAGCGTCAACACACTCGACGCTGAAGGGAAAATTTAGTTTATGATCCTGAGATTGAATTCCGAGGACACATTCACTGCGGCATGCATGTGTATTCACGAGAATTATCACCAGCAGGCTCCACTCCGGTTCAAGATCCTCCTTGTTTGATCTGCAAACAAAGCTGCGAACTTTCCTAGAGGAGTCCTGTGGGTATTCGATCTACCTGCAGTCGGAAAAAACAAACGCAAGACTATGAACGCTTTTATGAAGTGTGAGATGATCGAAACGCGCGTGCGACGTTTGTCCACGTAGTACGTATGACGCGGACGGATGGAGTGCAGTGTAAAAATTGCAGTGTAAATATCAGCCAAATGACGTAACTGACTTCCGAATGGCGTTAGCTATTGTGAATTACGATAGAGGTAGGTCGTACTGTGGTCGAGGTCTCTAAACCCTGAGTTACGTTCAATGAGATTTATCGTTTCTTTTATTTTCCAAAGAATTGAACGTCACGCTCTATTCCCTCTTCAAATAGATCCTCTCGGCGTACATTGCACCTTCGCTCGACAAAAACGTGACCATTCCCCTCAACCCAGTTTCAGTTTAAGACCTCGGTATACACGGAGATACGTCAATTGTTCTCATTGAACAGAACCAAGCAGAAACTTCGTCATTTTGAGCCGCGTTGTAGAATTTCACTAGTTTCGGACCGGACTGCCGAAGAATTTATAATATCGGACGTCATCGAAATTTCGTTTGCGTTTCAATTCGAAGGCGAACTAACTGAAGGTGCTATCGGAAACTCACGGTGCCCAACAATGGATAACAATGCATTCGACAATGCGTAACAACGAGAATCCCATGCGTCTTGGACGTGCTATTGGTGACCGATCAGCATCCACGGTAACTTATTGTTGAAAGCCTTGTTATCACTTCGGAAACACGATTCGTCGTCACTGCTGCACCGCACAATTAACGATCTGAATAAAACTTTGTGGATCAAAAATCTAGGAATTGTGGACAGGTTCTATTAGAAATTCGAATTTGTCCAATCTAACCTATGAACAATCCTAACCTAGCAATCAGCAATTCCTGGAAAACTCTGAATTCTCTCGGATTTCTAACGACATGGGATACTTGGCCGGTTTCTGCCAAAATACTGCGTCCGATTCAGAAAGCTTCGTTCGAATCGGTTGTGTGCTGTAGGAACGGCGATGAATCTCGTTTCCGAAGTGATGACTATGCTTTTAACAATAAGTAAGAACGGGTGTGAATGGGTCTTCAATAGTGCCTTAAGGTTCGCCTTATGTCTACATCACGCAGGGCTCAACCCATTATTCGGCTATTAGCCGCACCTATACACAGCTCGGACGATTGACGCATCGCAAAAACCCCACCCATCGCAGTATACTGCTTTCTATTATATTCGTTTGCTCCTTCTTTTCCAGAAGCAATATAGGTACCTCTGCAAACCGATGTCTGATTATTCCATTCAAAAACAGCACTAATATCCTCCAAGAAATATGAGACCGAATTATTGTCGTACTCGGAACACACTTCGTTATATTTCGGTTCCATTGGAGTCGCCACCGGCGATCTAACCTAGCTAACATAGGTGATATTTACTTTTCATCGAATCCGGTTAATGTTTTGAAGAAGTGCCATCAGAAACCCATTAAGCCATTTACTAAAATTTACGATTCTTGTTTTCGAAACGGTTTCCGCATACATTTGAGACAGCGAGTTCTATGGCGACTCAAAGGTCGTCTCGTTCTTGAGCAGCAGTGCATTGCAGACCAATATACTCTTGCACGCTGCATGACATGACGCACGTCGGAGTTCGTGGAGAGGGAATAAAAAATTAGTGAGTAAGTCGATCAATTAGTTGGTCACTTCATAACTTCATGTTCCATGCAGCTTCCGACGCGTAGATTCTGAACGGATCTGAGATCTTGATTGCGAATTGTTTCCCAAGCTTTTTTCATGGCGTGATGAATGCGATGGCCTCTGCCATCGGGATCAGTAGATGCTTTGCGAATTTGAGTTTACGATTTTAGCGTGCCTCAAAAGAATCGCAAATGTTTGCAGGGTTAATTGGGAATGACCCCGATTCTGTGCGGTCCATGAACGTGATCGAAGATTGTAGAGACGCCGGTATAACATTCTCGTTATTTACAAATAGAAGAGTCGAGTGAATCATGCCCCATCTGCTGAAGCTATCAGCTGCAGGACACTCGGGCAATATTTTGCGACCATTATGATCCGTCACGAACAGCTTCACCCTCCCACATCATCGTCCTCTTTCCTGAAGCGGCATTGGATAACGATTTTGTTTACCATAGGTCGACGCGAACTTGCGATTCCACAGAATTATCACGAAAACTGGGAATCCTGGTGGACTTTCATGATCCTTGAATCAAAAAATCGTCCTACGGGACTGGAAAATCTCAGTACAAGGTCTGATTGAGTAATTAGTCAAATGAACCGGACAGACAGACAATTATCATTCGATCTGTTCACTGTGTAATAACGATTGGAAAAATCAGACGAGCTGATAGCTATGCGCTTTTTGTCTTATTATATTCCATACCTTGGCTTCGGATCAAGTTAACCTCAGTTGGCCTCACCTTTCCTTCTAACTCCGGTTCTCATAGTTCGCATCAGACGGATGATCTTCTCCGGTGTCGGTATAAGTGTGGCGAAGCGATGGTTTCGATACCGCACAACCGAAGCTCACCTTTGCACCGTCTTCGAATGGCTTTCATGGATATTGTGGAATAACGACTTTTTTCTGCTCGCTCGTTCGTTTTTATTATCGCAAAAGTTCATATTATATGTAAGTAGAAATGTCGAGGACAATGTATTCGCTATTCGTGCTCTGCAATCGGTTCATTACAGGTATGTCAGCGTAGGCTCTTGCAGTCGATAAGGGTCACAGCTGTAATTATACGTTCATTGAAGTCGATCGACTGCTTGATCTCGACCATTGGATCAGAATTACTTATATTTTCCTACGAAGCGTGGGACTCATTATGTCAATTATTATCATTAATTGATTCTTTTCCAAACGGCACACCGTTTGCAACAGTTGCCGACTGACATACGAAGCCTCTGCACATCAGGTTTTGCATAGTTGACCGAACGTATAGAACTTAGAAGCAGCCACTTTCGTAACTCCATAACGAACTATCGACGATTCAACGAAGAGAAACGTAGAAACAACTACGCGATCGATTTTGATCTCCAAATTGATTGTGCCTTTTCCGTGATGCCGATTGATTTTGAGAAACAGGCCATCGAGTCAGCGAAGATTTGATTCCGAGTGAATTGGGAAAGAAGAAGTAATCAATGGAGAGTTTGAAATTGTTTCTCTATGCCCATTACTAGCAGATAAACATATATGCGCTCACGGATTGTAACGATCGGTAATAAATCAATATGACCGGAGGAATAGCGACGAAGAATCGTTCGGGAGGACTATAATGCCAGGTTCGTGAACAACTTTCAAACATAAGTGACTATCGAGGTAAAATAATGGGGGCCTTGCGCAATGGATCCCCGAATTGCGCAACATTCGCCTGAAGGCGTTTCAGGTGCAGTACTCACCTACCTATACCCGCGAATATAGAAAGGTTACTTACGGAGTTCACTGATGTGAGATCGTGATTCAAGATACCTTACACCGAGAATGTAGCATTATACAACAGAACAACAGACTGCAGACCTACTTACGTTAGCGCAGGGTATGACGTTCTCCATGGAATATCATATCGCAAACATAGCACACCTGCGGCTATGACCGGCAATGATTATTGCAAGCAATTTTTATCCGCGTTTCAATGCAACTTATCGTTTGCTGTGCATGGCATGACGTACACCTCGCGCCTTGGCTATTAGATGCCGGAGATGCGTGCGCTACGTCTATTGCATACTTCGTCTGATTCAGATGCGTGGCTGCAGACGAAATAAGCGAAGAGGAAAAAGCTTGCGACTGGATGCGAAGAAGTTCAGCTCGAGCTCCTCGCCGATTGTTTTACCGATTTTAATCACGGAATATGATGATTACTGCAGCGGTCGACCGTCACCTGTACCGCGATGTACCTACCATCGTGAGGGTCGAGCACGTAGAAACATCAAGGTCGCGGGTGACATATGCCGCATATTATTTCCACCTTCAGGAAGGTCAAGTTCGAATTTATCCTCCAGGTAGATAGCGATCCACGAGGTTTGGGAGAACTTTCTAAAACCTCGGATGCAACTAATAGCTTCGAGTTGTTGTGGCTGATAGTGAATTTGGACGTTCACGATGCCCCGGTTACCTTCTTCCATCTCGGATATGTCAACTATCGAGTGAATTTCCCGAGAACTATACATACATTCGAGAAACTGTTAATCCGTGGAGAGGAACTCTATGAGTCGTAGTAATATTGGAAAACTATTGGAAGATCGTTACCTACACCGCCGCCACGATAAGAGTAAGAAATTGCTACCAAAGTAAGAACCCTGGTCAGTTCGAAACTGAAAAAATTGATTCACCTCGAGCAAGTTCATCATCCAGGAGGTTCGAACGAATCCACACGGAGAAATATCTCGAATGGAATACTATAATTCCGAGACAGATTTTCGGATAGATGAAAATCTTTTCCTCGTTCAGAGAGAATCAATGTCTGATAACTGAAGTTCTCAGTTTTCTCGTCGTCATCAGCTGTGCACGGACGTCGAGGCAGGAGGATTGTAAACGAAAAAGAAAACGAAGATCCCCGAGTGCAGTAAAAGGGTAACAAGTTTCCATCGAGCTCATAGATTCCAGGTTCGAAAACGCGGCTAATATCCAAGCTTCATATCGGAGCCCTCGTCCATACATAGCCGAGTTCTAGAATAGATAGTTATTTTTATAAGGCCCGAGAGAAGCGCTCAATTAAGCTCGTAGGCCTGGAGGGCCAGCGAGTGAGGATGTAGTAAAGAAAAAGACCGATGGTAAGGAAGAAACGAAAAAAAGTTCGAATGAAAAAAAAGAAAAACTACTCGAACACTCATTCCAGAGCGGAACTACGTGTAGGCAGGCGCTTCCTGTGCGCTTCACGAGTGTCGTTCGGTGAGGTATAGGTAGTTCATTTTTTCTCATCCTTCTCCATCTTCCTTATTCTCTTTTTTATATTCGTCTTATCATCGTCACGTTCGTACGCGTGAGTCGCGAGTGTTTTGTTTCGGCGTCGCCACTGTATTGCGCTGTCTTCGATTATAATGCGCGAGCTTTGACTACCGCATCAGCTACGTGACGCGAGTGAAAGTTCTTCCTGTTCAACCGGGCGACTAATAAACTCAGCAATCCATTCGATTATCGCCGATCGATGATCCGGTTTGAAAAAGAAAGGAGAAAAAAAAGAAGCCTGTACGATCAGAAGACATTCCTGCCAATGACGTTAACACGGTTTCCATGCAAAATATGCGACCTCACCACTCGTAATTCAAGTTTCTATTCCACCCGTCCAACAAGCAACTTCCTTCCTATTCACGGTTTTTATTACCTCACGATGGCCTGGGCACGCGGAGATCGCCAAAAAATTGACCATATCGATCTCAAAGCTCTCGCGCCTTTCTAATTTCCTGAAATTCTCCATACCTCCAGCCTACTCTCTCAGGAAATTATACTCTTACTTATAGATTGATTTTTAACCGCATCAGGCACACTCCGTTATCGTTCATCCACGTCTTTCACGGCTGCAACGGACGGACCGGCTGCTATTTACACACGCATAGAATGATTATAATTATCGCTCGATAATAACCGCTATAGTTACTTTCCTAATTGAAATATGGATGACCGATTTGTTTATGAGGCTGTTAAATATAGTTTAACTACTGACTCCGCGTGCAGAAAATTATGTGTTCCAAGGATCGTCATGATCACTTTTATGCGTGCAGCGTCAAAAGAAAGCTGACAACGCAATTATACCTAGCCTAGCCTTCACAATTCGTGTGAGCTGAGTATTTCAGAGCCGATTTCATCAATCGTTAGTTCATGTTACAGAAATCAAAAATCGGTTGCTGATTTTCAAGATATCGTTGAGAAAATTTCCATCATCCGAACAATATCGTATAATTATTGCAGTCAGCGAAATGGACATGGTACTTTTTCTTTCGGTTCGACTAGTTCACTCCGCCGCGTAACGGTAGTGATTGCTGTTCCGAAAGACAAGCAAGCGACTACCGGGCTTGGGTCCACTGAATGTATTACATAAATTAGAATAATTGACTCGAGGTCGGGTCAGCGGTACTTATATCATAGTCGTAGGAGCAGCGTCAAGCTAATATGCGAAACAAACTAGCAGCCATCGCCGATTCTCGTTTTCTTTGATCTCCTGGTTTATCGGATCAACACAGTGGGAATATGAAGCAGTCGAAACGTCTCGCTTCGATTAAACATCGAACGTCAACAACGCGTAATTCGATTAATATTCCGCTCTGGTGAAGTTGACAATGGCCTCCTTCCTTCGCCGCCGTTAGTAAAATTGGTGTCAATAGCATAATCGCATGCTATCGTGAAACGTGCGAGCAGGCATATGCTCGGGTAATTTATTAGACTCGGGAGAACGCCAACGCGAATTTACATCCGAAATAAACGGAACAGCTAATTGGTTCTCATCGAATTCATAGAAGAATTGCAGATATTGTGGAAATGAGACGAAGCTGCGGTACGAATCGGCACGAGATTCTTATCCGATGCGTATTCGATGATGCGCAGTGAATAGCGGAGTGAGTGCCCGAATGCTAAAGATACTGCGCAAAACAGATCTTCCCATATCTGACCCACAGAGGGGCCGCTTATCTGCTCATTTCCGTTGGGCAACAAATTTTCAGACAGGAAATCTCTGAGATGAAAGAGCATTCACCGACTCCGCGTCCTTTCTCGTGCCAGTCGAGTTCGCGGGCTCTGTCGAGAGCTCTGACAATTACTGGTTTTCCGACAAACGTTTTTCATAAATCGGGGCGAAAATCGGGCTTCTACATCCGTGGATTTCCTCCGCGGAGCAATATTTGCTCGCGGTTAACGCAGACGCCAGCGTCCTACTTCCGATCCGCCCGCGCATCTCTGTCTTCTGCAGTGCGATAGTATACATAGACTGCACGGACTACTCAACGACCACAACTCTCGTGCATGCTACGCGTGGTATACGAAACTGCCGAAGGGGGGCTCGTGAGAATGTGGAATTGATTCATTCCTCCGTTCGATAAACAAAGATCGCCGAACGATTTTCGTCGAATCCCAAATTTCTGATGGAGAAAACAAGAGACATCCGGTAGACATCGAAAGTGTGGAACTTTCAATGGCATGCGAGTTGCGAACTGCGATATTGCCGATTCTCCCTCTCAAGTAGGCAATGAAGATGGATAATCGACAAACTTGAACGCAGTAGAGGATCATATGACAATGATGATGACGGCACTGCAGCAGCGATATACGGATACATGATTGAGGAAAGCTTGCGTCTGGATGTGAACAATTCAGCATGATGTATGATGTACCGGGGCGCACGGTGCAACTGTACCCAACATAGGTACACACCTATAAAGTATTCGGTGGAGCTTTCGTAGGGTTTTAGAGTTCGACGAAATGCTAAGAATACCTCTTTTACTGCGTCACTTAAGGTTCGTCTAGAGGGAAAAGAATGATATCCGTGCATGTGGTGAACCAGTTCAGGCGCGTACTCGTAGAGTTCATACTTACAGAAGTAATAGTACTCGTTGTGCGTGGGTATACGAACACGAGTACCTACTCACGTACCTAGACCTGTCACAGGACAAGTGTGTCATACGTGCGGCCAACAATCTGCAGTTCATTGCGGCCGACATTCGACACTTATTCAGAGTTGGAGTGAACCTGAAGTGTCGAGGTGTGTTTGTTGTACATTGCATATACGATCAGAACAGATTGTCCAAATCTGCCGTGTGACGATTGTCAGATTGCCGTGTGAAACTTAACAAGTTCACTTCTCCACGTGCGCTTTCCCCGTCGACGCGTTCGGTCATCCAATTCTGCATTGGGCGCGATACACGAGAGGCATGGAGAAGAGGCAATTTTCTCGCACGATTAGTTCTCTTTTGCGCGAATAGCGATTAAAACTGTCGTTCGAATGATGAAGAATGTGGAATCGGAGGAAGAGAAACATTCCCACTGGCTCAGTTTGTCAGTTCGCCATGAAGACCGCAACGCGCGGGCTGTGCGCATAACCATACCACTTCCGTATCTCCTTCGTAGTAACGCATATTGGCAAAGAAAGTAGTTCAGCCCAGCGAACATTCTTGGGGCTACGAGCGACAATTATGACGAGAATTGCAAGAGTCATGTGATTAGTGATGTGAACGACCCTTCAGACTTTCTTAGACCTCTTCAGCGCTCAGTTTGGTCCTAACCGAATACCCGCGGTATGAGTTGGTTAATTTGGTACAAGCTCGAATCATGATGATCGTGAAGCGGAACCGGGATATCCACACCGCTAGACTTGACTTCTTCTTCCTATTTTTCAGACATAGGTTACAGGTGTAGGTATGTCCTTGAATAAATGAAAGTAGTTCCAACAACCTGAAGAGCAGTTTTGTTTCTCCTGGCTACTTCCTGACCCGATGACTGTACGTGCGTACGCGCGCAGGTAAACGTGGAGAACAATGGCTACGTGGTATTGGTTGGATGATAAATAACTGCGAAGTGTGATCTCGAGGATAATTCGCTCCCTAATATTCAATTCGCATGATGCATCAGGTCGTTCGCACGATGTTTCATTCGAGACTAATGATGCATTTGTAATTCGTCAATTGAAGTGACGCGAAGTACGTACACGCCGCTTACGAATACAAATCATGATGCCCAATGCAAACTCCTATCGATCATAAATCTTCATCGAACGCTTCGAAATCTGTCGGCCCGCTTCCTACACTTTTTATTTGGAACTGCGCACAGGAAATTTCGTGGCTTTCAGCGACGTGATTCGATGATCTCATGCTTGCGAATCTGTTCAATCAGCGTAATAGTCGTTTGAATCGTGTAATTTGCCGACTTTTGCCGACATCTTAATGTGCGCACCAATTACCGAATCAAATATTGTTTGAGGGTTAGCTTCGTGGCGAAAGATCGTATAAGCGCGCCGCAATTTCGGGCATTCGCTAGGTACCTGCGTATCGGGCCTTTCCCGTACCGAGTTCTCATTCGGCCGATTTATCCCTGCCTACTAAAAATATGTTTCGAATCCTGCGGTGATTGGATCCTGACGAAAAAACACCGAGACTTCTAGGAAGGTGGCGATTTGTCAGTCTCGCAAAAAAATTTGCTTCATCCAAATGTGTTATTTATAATTTTCGGAATGGAGGACGAAATTTGGAGAAAAATTTCGTGCCTACATAGATGATGTATCCACCAATACAAAACACAACTTTCTAAATCCGGTATCGAATCGCGATAAAAAAAAATTGGCAATACAAAATTCAATCCCATCCGGAGCAGCACGAGCTTCCGCATTTGTGCAAGTATATTTTGATTTTAGGTATTGCGATTCTTATTTTCGATGAAAAATTTTCACGGAATGGTACAATAAGGTACGAGCCGAATTCCCCAAATGAAGGTGTATTTGGACAAATTTTTAGCTATTGCTACAGCTCGTGAAATGCTTGGATTTAAAATAATCGAAATGAGCTTATACTCACTCCAAATCCAGATCTTCGAGGCCTTCTGTCACGTAGGAAAAACTCTCGTACAATTGATCATCGTACGACGAATGTGCATGATGAGTCCTGACGCCGTCATTTCTGAAACACGTTACATATATAAGTGTATATGGATGTACGTGTATGTATATTATGTACCTACTGAATCGAAATTCAAATCAGCCACGTGGTGAGCTATAGATTCTGCATATACATGTGTATGTATACACCTCTGCCTCTATACTTTGGGAAACTTCCGAACAACGCTGGCTCCGCAATGCTCGCGGTCGCATGCGATGTCACTATACTGGATTGGCACGGCGCGCTAGGCACATACATTAGTTTGCACGATAAATTTGCGTGAGCTTTGTATATCGCGGGGAGAAGATAATTTGTTTCACAGTTCGGGACAAGTGGTATAACCGCCTAGCGCCTCGGACTCCAGCTTTCGGCGGCGTATTTCCAAAATATGTACCAGGCCATGCAACTATTTTGCCTGCAGGAAGGCAAATCTTTCTCGGATGCTCATAAATTGGAAAGTAGCTGAGCACGGTGTCCAACGATTTAAAATGATCTCCGCAAAGCTGTCTTGATTCAGATCGCGTTCTGCGAAATTATTCCATGTATATATCATGTGATTTTTAAGAATCCAATAGCCTCGCGTAGCCGGTCCGCGTGTGATTTCGGAGACGCGACGAATTTGTAAGCGCAGCGTCGCGTTGGAAAGGGAGAAAAAAACCGATATAATGTTTTCGAAAATGGCGTTTCGCTCTCTTTCGATCGACGAATCTTATTCCCAATACAAATTTTCCGATTCACGTCACGAAAACGTGCAGTGTAATATATCCTACGTAATATATACATGCTCGCGAGACTAGCGAAGGATCATAAACGTATGAACATACTTACCATTTCTTATCTGCGAAGGCACGTAGGCACTTGTCACCGCGAGTTAATAGTACACGCATAAATCCCTAAATACATACAAGCGAGACAACGCTGGAAACGCCAACGCCTAATAACGGCGGCAAGCGTAATACTATCTACTATTCTACAATTATGTATACCGGTAGATTCTACTCATTATATACTATACGACGATGCTCTAGCCAAGCTACGTTCACAGTTATTCGTCAAATGTTCTGGCCATCCACCCTTCTCTGTATTTAACTATTACGTAACATCCATAGTCTACGGATACGTGTATATACAGTGTCTGCAGATTTAATTGAGTTTAATTACAACTAATCCACGTGGTCGGCAACAGCAAGCGCGGGATGAACTCGTTTCTAATTAATTATATCCTGCATCGGGGTTATGTATATGCGAATATACATAAAATACGTCGAACAGTTTCACCGAAATTCCGTAGCGTTGATACCCGAATGATTTATCCTCAACGCCGTGGACAATGAAGAGCCGCAGCGATCGCATGAACAATCGCCCCAGCAATATTTCTGCATCTGTGATCTGCTGCAGTTTGTCGGCAAGTTCTAGGTGCCGCGCGAGCTGGTTCGTGGAGAATATGTACGCGATGAATAATCGTGAACGGTATCTGTTCATTCTTTGTATTGTGAAATCCCTGACCGAAAACCAAGAATACTCATCAACGAAGTTTTCCTCAATGACGACCGTCCGTCAAATTGTGTATTGCAGTGATTACTGACTGCTAATATGTCTGGGGAATTTCCCAATTTCTTGATCATCGCTTATGCACGTCGTATATTATGTCCTCAATGTATAGTTATATACGTCTAGGTATGTGCAGAAGCGCAAGAGGGAACGCGTGAGGCATCGTCAACAATAAAACGAACAGCAAAATAACATCCCGGAAACTTCTGACTCGGTGGTAGGCGTGTGATATGGGAGTGAATTTGATCAACTTATATCATCGTCATGGTGTATATTATATTGCACGTCGAAAACTACGATCGCCAGCCAACGGAGTCTAGTTTTTAAGTTAAGTGCCAAAGTTGTCGGATGTCGCATGTCGGTTGTCGGTTGTCGGCTCGATCTAACTGTACGTCTTCCGACAAGCAGGAGAAGAAACTCATCGCCAGTCGGTCGGTTCTATACCAGCGCCGGATACCTGCGGGGCGAAATAACTCTCCGACAACAACGGAATCACGGTCCATTGTAGGCGACGGTATATTGTACAGGCGAACAGGTGAGCAGGTGAGCATAATCCGATCGCACGGAGGCATGGGGAGTCGATTACGATCATCTTGCTGTCGCGTTCGCGCGGGAAGAAGTCCCTTGGAATTTTATGTTTCCATGCATGGCCATGGGTATTGTGAAATTCGATTGAGCGAATATTTCGCATCGGTCTTACAGCATTCGCTGTCGTTGATTGGCGAGGATGGAGCTTAGAGCGTGCGGGTATCGCCGCATGATAATTAATGGCGATGATTATTTCGAAATAATGAATCGTCTAATCAAGAAGTCGGAATCACGTACCGCGATTCTGCGAGCGGGACAAATTCGTCGACTTCTTATTTGGTTGGAATTCTTTTGATCCAACGGTTTCTCCAAACTATCAGCCTCTCCGAACCCAGACTCGCAAATTTTTTACTTCGCGAGATCGGGAGGCACGGATTCAATAGTAAAATAGCACAAAAACTGTATTCCCGTCAAGCAATTCGCTACCATGCACCAGCTACTCTAATTCTCAGAAAAGGTAAATCTTGAGCGTCTGTTCTGAATATTGGAGTGTAATTCTATCTTCCGAAAGCGTGGAACCGAAGAAGATTAGAGCATCGATTCCCTTATCACTCATTCTAGATCGTCAGACTCGCGAGTCCGTGTAACTTGAAGTACGAACTAACTGCTACAGTGCGGTAATTTGTCATCTTTTGCAATTCGACTTCGGAATATTGATACGACGATGGAGACTGCGTGCGGAATTGTAAAGAAGTTTTTCAAAGCCACACGATAAAATACATAGCCGAGATTGGACAATGAATTCGTTTATGGTGATCTGCATGACCGCGATTGTCAGAAAACTATGACACGTCGCTCACAGAAAACAATGATCGACTTTTGAATCATTCTTGGAATGAAAGAATAACAGGTTGTAGTTTTTCTGATCAATTGCAGAGAATGGCCGCGATTTCTCAATTTCTTATATCCCAGATCGTTCTTTTAATCGGCATGAATTGTTTTTCCTTTCTACTCACTGTTCGAGGAAAGTTTCTTCCGACATATCGACGCTGTACACGAATACGTCCTCCAGCAGCAACGCACAAACTCACAATGCGAAAAGCAGCTGATTTATCAGACTCTACCCACCGAATTAACTCATGTGTCGACCTAGCACGGCGGCGATGTTGTTCAATGAGCTTTGAGCTCGCGTGACTGGCGCTCTGCGTCTTAAAAAATAATACTATAAACTGACTTCGTTCTGATTACACCTTCATACAACCGTGGGAGCGACTGATAAGCTCTTACATTCCACATGATATCGTTCTTTCATTTTTTTATACCGTTTTTGTCGTTCGTTCAAAAACAGAAAGCCGCAAGTCTCTGCAGGCCACGATAAGAGTTCGCGAATGGTCTGCACGCTGACTCGTCTTATCGAAATTAGCATCTCTCATTGGCAGTTGACCGCTGTGATGATCGTGGATCGAGTTATTCTGTGTCGCTTGCTCATCGTTGGAAACGCAAGTTTTCTTTCGACCCTAATATACCATTTAATAATCGAGTATTCCGGCTCTGGACTCCGGTCGCTCTGATTACGAAGCCGAGCTTCGTTTAGCCCAAGGTATGACGAATGTTCGTTATCGAGTAACGAGGCTAGTCCCCATCATTTATCAACCGAACTCGCGTAGATGAAAATGCGGAGCCGCAATATTTGTGTATGAGTTTCGTCGATTATAGCTGACTGCGGAAGTACGTGAAGATAACGTTTGTTCTCCATCAAAATTGAGCAATAAAATTATGACTCTTGACTGTTTCCAATTAATCGTAAATCTGATTCACCGATCGCTCTCGCCGTGTGGACGCTCCGGCTTTTCATGCAACTGCGGCAATGTATACAACATTACATATCTACGCGGATGATAGTGGATTTCGAATAATGTCGCGCACCACATTATCGGGGACAAGTTTATCAAGGTACTGCTATTATCGTCGTGCCAATGAATCATCGCTTCGCTTATCACGCATGGGAGTGCCCATAGATTTTCTTGAGACAACTATCGAAAAAATGATTGAAACGCTGGATCACCGCACGCTCTTTAGACGTTATTTAAAACTCTTGATCTTCTGCTGTGGATAATCAGTCCCGGCTTTCGATGAGGTCGAAGATTTTTTTTCTGTCTCATCTCTTTGCGCATTTCTTGTCACATTCCTCGGCAAATATATACTTGCAGAACTCCATATCCTGGGAATTGCAAATCTTTGAAGCATGTACAAGCGCGGGATGTGTGGAAGAGAAATCGGATTGAAGCAGCTGAAATCAATCGATATGAGTACATTCTGATCGTAAGTCGATGCAGATTTGTTATTCGTTTACCGATAGTTCATCATTGACCTCCACGTCGGGTTTTATCTCGATTCGTGCTAGCGCTGTATGTTTTTCGACACGTAGCCTGTCATCATTCCTATTCCCGCGCTATCGGAGCCTCGCGGCTTTTTGCTGTGTGCATAAATTACCATTTTCGTTGTTTCATTTCACATGCTACTAGTATCACTCGTTGACGTCACCGCGTGGACAGCTTTGTATTATTGTGTTTAATCTGGGTACAATTAAACTTCTGACCTTAATCGCTCCGCTGGAGAACGAATAATTGTTCCTTTCTTTGATCCATCTTAGTTGATAAGATTCTCAAATTGTTGTTCTCTGTCGTAAACTTACTCGTATATACGAATGAAGTACTCATTGTCGGATTACAGATCTCGACACGTTCGAGGAAATCGGAAAACAAGAGCGACAAATTTAACGTGATGACACAACCCGGTATGCATTATTTCATGAAAGATTTTGGCGATAATGTGGAGACGAGAAATAGAAATTTGGTTCCTGTGAAATTGTTGTACATACATTTTGCCAATCAATTAACCCGAGACGTAATCATAAATGATGCTTCTTCGATATGGATCTGTTCCCCGCATTTTGAATCTGCAGGTGAAATTCAATCTGGAATGAAGCAATGATTTTGTTTGATCATGTAATATCGGATTAAAATTTACGTCGAAACGTATTCGGCGCTCCTGCAGCTAACATTCGGATTATTCGTTGAAAAATCTGCGCATCTCAGCGGTAATTGCCAACATACTCCCGAACTGAACAGTATAAAATCGTTTCTTGATCATTTATTTATTCCGCATTAAGTCCGCGCTGCGGGAACTTATGTATACGTATAGGTATACACGAAATGAAAACATTATGTAAGACCTGACAACACAACAATCCCCAAGGTCAAATGGTAGCTAGGTTGTCGTAAGTTGTTCGCGATGATTGAAAGTGAAATGAAAAGGTCAATCAAAATAATCACGTTCTGCCGGTTGAAACTCAATGCGAGCTAGCGCCCTCTCATTGATCATTTCATACCGCGACTTGCGAGTCGGTAAGGAAGAGTGAAGACGTTTATCCGATCGCCGAATGTAATTTTCACGTGCTGCTCTTTCACGACGGAAAAACCGACTCGATGAATGCAAAGTTCGCTAAAAATTCACAAAAATATGGTTTCGAGAGGATATGAGATAGAGAGAAAATTTGGCCGGAATCGACGGACCATGTTCTAGACTCGAAGAATTTCTTCCTTTTTTTTTTCTTCTATGTGTTTCAATGAGCGATGTTTGCGCACAGATCGACGTATGTATATACGAAATACACGAAATGAAATGCCTCGTGAAAATCTGTGGGTTACCTGCTGAGAAATATTCAAATTGCACCAATTCGTGATATCAATTCCGTGAAAGTGACTACATGAGGGTAGATTTAGGATGATAAATTGATTTCTGGCATCCGACATACTCTTTCATAAAAAATCAGAATACGAACAATATTTATAGAGTAATGGGGTTCAACTGATGTGCAGATCACAGGATATTGGATCAAGAATGCAGATTCTCCGAAAAAATGCAGTCCGCAGACCTCTGGCCAAATTTTCGTTTGAATCCTGAAAATTTTTCAAAATTTTTCACAAAAGTTTTCGGTTTTATCTATATTTCCTCTGTAAGAATAGCTTCAGCTAATTGTCCGTTTTCACGATAGTTTTGAGATCCGAGATATAGTATGTAAACCGCGGAAATCATATATTAATTACACAGTTTTTTATAAATGGTTCCAATATTTTCAAATATATCTGGTATTAATCTCCACGACATTATAATTCCATTACGGAATTTTTCGCACACACTTAATCACACTCTACATTCCGATTCCAAAACGATCTATACTTTTTAGAGCGATTGCGCTCGTATTTTAGATTGGATTCTTAGTTTTAATGTCAATAATAATAACCCTTACTATTCTATATCCTTGGGTCCCAGGATCCAAAATTTTGGAGAAGCTGAGCGTATTGTCAATGAAATTTGTTTCCCTTAATATTTTCTCAGGACTTCGGAGAAACTTCTCAGTCGAGGAGCGCGTGAAAAAAGTATACTTTTCTCAAGATGACAGATATTCTGAGGCCTTGGGACCGATACACTCCTGAGCTGTGTTTAGTTCTGCGCCAAATTTTGAGTGTGGGACGAGCGTTAATTGTTAAAACATTCTATGGAAGACAGTGTCGGGTATGTCTCGTGAAAATGACGATTCATAAATACACCGCGCCAAATAAGTATCTTCAGATGCGCATGCGCAAATCATTCATCGTTCTTTCTGGCGTTGCGCACGGACACGAGGTGCATCGCAGTGTATTTTCCGAGAGGTTATTATCGTTTTACCGTTTTCTAGAACACCTACGGCGTATAATAATCGCGGAAAAATAAATCTGGTACAAAGTAGTCATCGACTCAAATCCTCCTGCCTCATTATCACTCGATATATTCTTCCAACGGCGTGAAAACCTCATCTATTAGTTTTTTGTAGGTTAGGTCTCCGTGGTTTCTCGCTCTCCCCTCACTCTAACCTCAAATAAACAACCTCGAGGTTATCAGTAAACATGGCAAAATCGCTACGCAGTAAATGGAGGAGGAAATGTAGAGCAGTGAAGCGTGAACGTTACGGCGAAAAGGAGCTTGCGAGGCTCAAGAAGACCCTGGGAATCGATGAGAATGCAACCGCTGACGCAGACATGAACGAGATTTCAGAGATCGCGACAGGTAACTGAAAACAAAATTGCACCGTATTCTATTCCGGCCATTCCCAGCTTATTCCAATCTTTAGAATGTTGACGATGACTCGATCGATTCTGGATGCAGCGCTAATTCCTCGTAATCATTCTCTTCACAGTGACGGACGCGAAAACTATGAAAGAAAAAGCCGCGGCGAAAGAAGAAGGCGATGCGAACAGCCAAGACAAAATGGAAGTCGAAGGCGCCAGAGTATTCAATAAGAGAACAATGCGCGATCAGCATGGAAACTACCCGGTTTGGATGAGCCACCGTAAAATTGTAAAACACAAACACGCTAGAACAAAGGGAAAGAATGTCGCGACAAAACAGACGAAGAAGAAGCCCAAGAGGCCGAGAAAGAAGGGAAAGAAATCCGACTGATATTCCGCCCATTAGGGAGAAAATATTCCACGAGATGAATTAAGAGATAATAACCGAAGTCATAGAACCGTAATCAATTTCGTTTCAATGTTCGTTTCCTTTGACACGCGCAATAAATCGTTTCATTGTCTGGCATCAGCAGCGAAGCTAATAATTGAGTGAAATATAGCGACCAAATGTTCTCTCTCTCTCTTTCGTCGAATCGTTCACTGCAATGTATGCAAATGATTATATATCTGGCTATAAAGTGTTGAAATAAAACTTGTTAATGTGGATATTTGTATGCGAGAGAAGCGATATTTATCGCCGAAGATTTTTCGAATGAAACAAAACAATGTTAACATCTTCGGATTCTATGACTTTTTTCAACTGTCTTTATTGGAAAATTGTATTACAAATAAAAAGTACGTAATATTTTTTCAACCAGCGTACGATTTCACATTATTGCGTGGAGTGGTGTAGTAAGTAAAATATTTGCGTAGGTAATCAAATGGAAAATTATCTATATGGATAAATTGTTATCAGACTATCTCAGTTTTTAGCCTCACTACACGCTTGCGCGAGAGTTCACTCATTATTCACTGCCAATGAGTTTTTATATTCTCGCTTACGGAAAGACGTGGAAATTTTGAGGGAACTTCGAACCCGCCCAGAGAATTTCTTCGACCAAAAAAGTCGAAGATTCTTTACTATTTCCGTATCGATGGCGCGGTTAACTCGAAAATCACATCAATGCTCGGTTCCTTTTGAGCATCGTAACATGAAAAAGTTTATTGAGCTTGAATATGTTTCTGAAAAAAAAACCAACATCTGGAATGATCGTTGAGCAAAAAGAGAACAACGCTATAAAACAGAAAACTTGGATCTCCGATTCAAGTATACGGGAATCTGGAGAAATTTATGAATTACTCGGTACGTGGCGAACGAAGCAAAACAATCTAAGATTCTCCGGCCACCAGAATTTGTCGGTCGTGCCGACCAACGAAGTGAAATATTTACCTCATGTTCGGACGCCGTGACATGAAATCTATGAAAATATATTTTTTGTCGTGGGCCATTAATCACTGAGAGAGTCATTTCAAAGTCGTGTAGAATCTATGATCAGTCGTTAACACAGTTATTGGTAGGTATACATACGTGTCGGAGCTCGGTGAATATATGACATAATATAGCGTCTCGACAAATATTTGTTAATGTTTCCTATAATATAATATCTTAGAGGTTGAATGAAAAAGTTATTCACAAAAATGTAGGGGTGAGAAATACAAAATTGAAAATACATGTACAATACAATAATATAACGATGATTATCACTTATAGTTATTATGTTCTTGATTCATGATCCAGCGGTGAATCTCTGCGGTGTTTTCATCTTCAGCAAATCTCTCTGCCATCGCCTGTAAAGCAATGTCCGAATAAATGTCTCATGGAAAATTTGAACGATTTTCAAACGCAGTCTGCGGGCCCTAACTCCTACCGATGTGAAAATCGAATTTTTTTCTTAGTATAGCCGCGACCCGACAAAATTTTCATCAATTATTTCCGAAATTGTTGACATGTGGTTTACGGGTTACGAATTTCGAAAAATCCAAGGATTTCGGAATCATGCACTTTTGGAAATAAAATAGCTCTATATCGGCATGTTTTTTTTGTCTTTTTTAACGCTTACGTGGGAACGTATACGTTTGGAAAAACAAACTTCGAACCTTTTTAGATTTGTAAGAACATTTTCCGATTTAAGATTCCGAAAATTACGGATTATAAAAAACTGCCTCGCCTCCAACGATTTGGCGGAAATTACAAGACGAAATTCTGCATTGAATTACAAAATTTTGCATTGAATTACGAAATTTTTTAAATACTAACAAAGGTAGGAATCCCGCATGGAATCATGTAGAAAATCGTATTCAGATATTTTTTCTCAACTTCCATGGATAATCAAACTAGCTCTGGATCATTTCAGACTATAGAAAAAAGATTCGTTTGCCATCCGGTGGTACACTGATCATACGATTGGAGTATTCTTTTATAATAAATTACCGTTGAATGATCTACTGCAGTAGATCCTGAGCCTGGATTCGAGGTCTGTCATGCGATTTCCTATGTGTTGCATCCTTCTGGATTCTTCCTCAAAATGCGTTAGTTTATTTCGAAGGTCGTATACTTGTTGCTGCATCGTACGCTGAAAGAATTTCATTGAATGAATTTATCGAGTATCTCTTGCTCCGTGATTTTTATGTCATAAATATTGGGCGCTATACTGTTTTCGACACAAACAGATATTTCATACTACATGCGGTTGACATGGTTTTTGGCCGAAAGCCAAACTCACATTTCGTGGCTTTCGTAAACGTGAAAGTCGCAATTTTATAATATAATTTGTCTCTTAGGTATAGACGCTTATATTTGAGTTCTTCATTTTACGGGGCCTTTGCAGCATTGGCGATAATAATTGCAATATTGAATGCACACGGTGAAAGAAAATGTATTATTTTCGGAAAAGTTTTTTCGCATTTGCAATATTGCTTTTTCAATGAACGAAGAATTCGTATTCCGGGCATTATGAAGCTCAAAGCTTACGAATTATATTCCCAATAACATTGCTATAATAGGGCTGAGCTGCTGAACTTTTTCGAACGGAGGAAGAGCTCGTTGTTTCTGTCGATTTTCGGGGATCTCCTGTGGGATTCCCGGTAATTGTCAAAAAAGTCAGACCTTTTTTCCATCAAAAAATGTCAACGATATTATTTTCCGTCATTTCAGTTGCGTAGAGATTATATGAACTTTCCCCGGAAATTTCCGAAAAACGTGGGAAGCTTTTTCTTCATCATAAAAATTTCGCCGATATAATTTTCCGCTATATTGTTGCATCGACGTTATAAACTGCATTCTCATCGATGCTGTATGCATGTACACTAATTAATTGGGCATGCAATCAATTTTTGCAAGAGCTTTCGAACATTGTTAATGATTTTACATATTTATGAATACCTACACTGTTATATATTCCATAGACCATACGCATAGGCTGCGGGGAATATAATAAAAGCTACGACCATTCCGAAGCGCATGAGTTGGGCAATAGGTATATATATACGGCGTTTGTTTATAATTAGAACCAGAACTCTATTCAGTAGTGATATAAAAGAAAAAAGAAAAAATGTTTAGGCGCCTAGTTTGAGTGAGAGAGCTTTCTCGTTGTGGCACAGACCCAAAAACGGTCTTTGATATTCTCTAGAGCTTTGAAACCAAACGGTAATCTCAAACTACGAGATAGACACTATAATATATACCTATAGCCACGTACAGTGATAAAATTTGGTCGTAAAAGAACCCCTCCAACAGTCATCAATTTTTATTTATTTTTTTCATTACCACGATCAAAATCTGAATTTCGAGCTTCAAAATGCGGGATGATCATGATATTTGGCATAATTCGATTTTTGACTTGCGGCGAAAAGAACGGAATATAATTTTTAGTGACATTTTTTGTAATTTTCAGTGATATATATTCTTCGATTTCTCGGATATCATGATAGCGCGCGATGGACGGAAAAAATTCATATTCCGCGACTACGGAAATTTGAAAAACTTCGGCAGGAAGTGGGCTGACGAATTAGGCGTAAATTACATTTAACACGAGATACTCACCACGCTTTCAACGGCTCTCTTCAATTCCCCGATATTTTCCACCGCGAGATTTATTTTGGCACTCATCTCAGTCGCCCCGGCGTCTCGTCTTTTACTCCGGGCAACTAGCTAAATGCCAAAATGTCATGGTATATCATTATGCATACTTTATTGGCATGTAGTTGTTACACCCGAGAGTATCTCTTGAAGAGAAATAGCATTCGGAAATTTTCTCGTATGTAAATATAGATATACTCGAACGTGGCGAGGATCGTTCTATCTTCAAACAAATTAGAGGAAAGCAAAGAAACAAAAAACTTTCCCCTGATCCGCGGTCGACAAATTGATCAATTTTCTGCGAAAATGTGTCTTTTTCTTTACCTTCTCCAGCTTGGCGAGTCGCTTCAGAATGAATTCGTAATCTTTGTCAAAGTCCCTGTCCCTTTCGCCAACCTCGTTTTCTGTATCTGTAAAACGATCGGGAATATGAAGAGAAAGAGATATGAAAATGAAAAATGAAAAATGCTATATATAGGTGTATAAAAAAATGTCGAATTCGGTGAAAGAAATTTTTCGGTGATCGCGTGGTAAATATTTATATATAGCGGGCGCGCAAGCGCGGGGGTAGTCTTGTTTTCATATAAATGTTTGCTGCTCTTTCTCTCTTTCTCTCTATCTCTATCTCTCTCTCTCTCTCTCTGGCTCTCTTCCTTTCCTCTTTCTCTCTCCCGCCGAAGAAGCAAGTCTAAATTTGTCGTGTGGGAGTCAGAATTCAGATAGTTTTAAGATGCCGGTTTAGTTTTGTGTTAAATATCGCGGGGTGAGAGACTGCGGTCCACGCTGTTCAACGTTTTGCACATACATACCTTGCGGAATTGTTGTCGTCGTCGTCCTAATCGTGGTCGGCCTGTAGTCCGCCTCGAGATCACGAGCTTCGAAAGCTGTGTCGTCCGTGTCTGTGTGTGGAAACGAAAGAATAAACAAAATGCATTGTGAGAACGACGATAAATTAACGAGAAAATCGAATAGGATTGACGTTATAATTCCGTGTGTTCCCAGCTTCTTACTCGTTATCCGAAATTCTTCCTAATCCCACGAGTGCGGAATTTTTGAATCAAGATTTCGACAATTCTTCCGATTATCGTTACAGATATATATATATATATATATATATACCGATATAATTTTACATCACATTGCGACAGACGTTCAAAAGAAAACAAAAAAATAAATAAATAAATAACACCTTGGGATCCCGGGAGTTTCCATTTGTTTTTTTATGTTCCCCGAATTTCGCAACTCCAGTTGTACGGCGTGTAATTTTGGATAAAAAATTTAAATATAAATCGTTGCGAGTGAAGTTGCGATTTCGATATCGATGTTGCAACGTCCTTCTAACATATAATATGAATATAAACATGAAAATCTGCCGCAACGATGTCCACATCCCTGTCTCCACTTTCGGACAATCTAAGGGACAATGAATTTTCAAACCTGTATTGAGAATTTACAAAATGATGTGCCACGTGACAAAAAGAACGTCAAATTGTTTCTCAATTTTTTTAGAAACTATAACTTCCGATGGGCGATGCAGATACCTATACATAATTCGGCTGCAAAATAACGTAACATGCGTGTGACCGGGGTGTTCAAAAGTTGATTCCAATTCGCTACTTCCAACGCGAAGAACGAGGATTTTTTCATCCCCAAAAGAACTACGCATCGACGTATGATACCCGGTAAGTTGAAATTATCGTGATTATGAAAACCGAAAAATGACTGAAAAACCAAAAAAACCTACCATTTTTTCGACAAGACTGTTTGTCCGGTTGCAGTTGATAACCAGCTCGACACGAGCACTTGTAGCCACCGAAAGTGTTTCGGCAAATTTGCGCGCACGGTTTTTCCGCCAGGCATTCGTCCACGTCTGCAGACAAAAATGGAGAGAAGACAAAATATAGAAACAAAAAATCTTACCTATAACTAGCTCATTTTAAAGTAATTGCAACTGCAGATATATATTACTGTACGTACGCAATTCTCGGGCATTCTCATACGTATTCACACTTGCAGTCGTACGTTCGCGGACGAGGGAATACTACTCATGCTACCAGGATACAACTAATGTCGACGCCAAATACGTACAATTATTATAAATAATGCAAGTCGCCACAGCGATGTGTCACGCGAGAGTGTTTAGTCGAGCAGTACGCTGTTGGATGGGTTATAGTTAGGTACTGTACGCATGTATACAAGGTATCCATATACATACGTTGCCACCTTACTCACATCCCGCGTCACGCTCTTAATTAATCAGATTCAATTAGTATGATGGCGCGAAATATATTTGTTATTTATCAAACAATTAGCTCATCCGCTAATTAGTCTGGTGAACAATGAATTCGCAACAGTCAGATTGACATACGTCTGTCTATGGAGGGACGATTGTCCGTCATGCAAGTGAAGCTGTCTGATGTAAAAAACGAAAGAAAAAGCAGTTCAGAACGTAATTTCGGGAACGGACCGAAAATGGGCTTCCGACAAATCTTATCAATTCTACAATGATTTACGGAGAGTTGGACTCCTCATTAGCAGATATCGGAAACCTGCGAAAATTCGCTATTTGTATGCTCATGTGATTCAGGTACACGGAGTGAAGTCTGACCAGATTGTACGCGGATGTTGAAAGATTGACGAAACTAGTCGGACGCCCATTTCACCTCGGGGGTTAATTCTCATCTTTCACCATGATTTTGTTCGAGCATTCAGACAGAATAGAAGAGTGTGCTGCCTACTTTGAATCACGATATTCAAGCGTGGTCGACCCGACGTTAAATAGGTAATAGAATATCGTGGCGAATATTCTAGGTCCGGTTGCTCATCTTGCAGTAGCATTTCGTTACGCATGCTGTTCATGGAGCAAGTACGTAGATAGTGAAGGAGGATAAAACATTGGAACATGACAAGCGGTGCAATTAGCGCGGCGACTTTCGTATAGATTTATTATAGAACGTGCGATTCCGAAGTAATTAATACATGTATCTGCAATTCACAGGTCCATGAACCTCATTAGTTGAATTATCAAAATATAGTGAATCTTCGGTAGGAGAGACCGATGTTTCATGCTTTTTAGCGAAAGCTTATAGCTCTTCATGATTTGAAATTTAGTTTTTCGAACATTCGCCAAACTTCCTTTCTTCGTGAAAAAACCAACGTGACTCTGACCAGTTTGGAAGATAATAGGACGACACTAATCTTGCCTCTCTTACCATTTCGCGAGCGAATTATATGAGGCACCTGTTACAGCGATTTCTGAATTCCGTCGATGGCTTTTAATCAGAATGTAGGATAATTGGGCTGAGCCTGTATCGTAATGGATTCAATCGTGAATGAACATGGTCCGTGAACGAACGGAGAAAATGTATACGGATAAGTATGAGCAAGATATATCCTCAATCGCTAGCAGTGTCGTGAATCAAGAGTCCCGGTTTCGCTCCGGTATCGCAAATTACCGATTTAATTACTCTCAACGACTTTGCGGGCTTGTTATCCGGAGGATACACGCCGATAAAGTTTATTAATTGCTGTTTCAGTCGCCTGCTATCACATGCTATGTACATACATCTAAAGATTTATACCCGGTATCGGTACACATCCGATGTAATACCTGTGCCCAAGGGCTGAGACTAGACGATGACAGGTCAAGTCTCTGGCGTCTGAGTGCCGAAATCTTAACGGGCATCGTGTGATGGAGCCTAGGCCACAAGATTCGCTCCATTCTGATGGTTTTCGAACTCTAATCATACGAAACCAGAAGAAACAAACATGTCAACTTCCGTGGACTGAATTGCGGCGTGAATTGAAACTCGGTAGAGAAGATTTGTAGGATTTTTCGGATATTCTTCACACTCGTTGGCCCCGAGCCTTTCGATGCCACAATAATCATATTCCACAGAGAATTTTCATCCCTGGTGAGAATGTCTTCTCTGAGGAGTTTCTACAAATTTTTGTAGGAAAAGTTGTAACTCTCCGTAGCTTTCCATGAGAAGAATTGTAGACTTACGTAGTTGGTCGTAAAAAACTTTAGACTTTCGTAGTTGATCATAGAAAATCGTCGATCTTCTGTCTGTCGTATTTATTTTTACATATGTTTATCACGAAAATCGTTGATTCCTGTAATTATCCATAGGAATTCTCCGTTTCGTATTCCTGATCAGAAAAATTCGTCGTTGTTTCGTCGATCGAACTAGGAAGAACTACGATTCCTCGTGGAAGACTACTAGGAAAAGTTCTGAATTGATGACAAATTTTGTGGAATTATATCCTCCAAGGAAACCGCACCGGTGAATTTATAACACCGAATTTTGTACGGTGGGTAGATTTTTGGTAGAGGTACGAGTGAGTATTTGCAGTGTATAACATGAATACAATACCGTTACCAAAAAGATGGTTCAATTTACCGAATTGACATTGCTGTCCGGTGAATTGCTTCGGACAGATACATTTCCCTGGAGCTGCGCAGGTTCCACCGTTCAAACAGACCGTCGGGCAGGCAGCTGTGAAACAGAAAATTCGTTTTCTAGAAGGTGCAATGTAGAGAAGGTACGAGGGTGATACATAGGCACAGACGTACACCGAAGGTGTGAAAAGTGTTCGAAGCCTTGGAACGAGAATCGTTCACGTCCTAGTAGCTGCACCAGCAAAATCAGCCCACACAAAAAAGAGTGGTGAGAGGTTTTCTTACGTTTTTAATACTCATTTATTACCACTTTGCCAAATTTTTTACTCCTCACTGTTTCGAGTAATCGTCGTGCGGCTCAGCTTTGGTCGAAGCTGCACCAGCCACATCCTAACTTTGCTGTATCTCCCGCTACAAAGGTGTACTATACGTCAAAATGCACTTTTTTATTACCTTCGATGGTTATCAACCAAAAATTTTCATTCGTAATTCTGAAGGGGGCTAACAACACTTATTCCCTTATTTCAGGTACAGCGATCATCTAACAAGATTATTGGGCCGAAATTATAGCAATAGGGACTGGTTTCCACCTGAAGATATACAAGTATACCTTCAAACGATATGAAACATTCGAAAAACAGCAGATTATGATGATGAAAAAAGTCCAGCCCCGAGAGCGTGCGCATTCATCGAATTCCATCGATTTCTCGCTTAGCATATATTTTTTACTCGGGTTTTGTACTTTGGGCGATGCACAGAAATTGGAGGTCATCAAGCTGGACCGATGAGAAAAAACATGCGCGAGTATTTATGTATTCCGAATTTGATCCACTTTCCGCGGTGACGAAATTTTTTACTCACCGTTTTTGGATGAGCTATTTTTTTCGAACAGGTACATACCTGTACTCCGGAATGTTAAAGAACATTTGGGGGGCGTTGGACCGCGGTAATAAAAAAATAGCTGGGAAAACACCAACGTAGGTGTACTTCGAAACGATAAAAAACGTCAGGTATTGACCTCTGGTCCGATAACGTGCAACTTAGCCTAACCCAACCCAACCCAACCCAACCCAACCTAAGCTGACGTTTTAATACATCGGTTGGCGCAAGTTCTTAAGAAATAAACAGTTCGCAATATGACTCCACACATACCTGAATGTGCTCTATTTTTCTATGTATGGAATGTATATGTCGTCGGAAAGAAATTTGCGTTTGTGCCGATGAAGAATAGTTTGAAAAGCCTTTCTTGATTTGAAAAACATAGTCTGAGCGAAAAGTGGATGATATTCGATAGAAACGAATGTTTCCGTGGCTCTCTTTCTATTACCGCTTCCCAACGCCCCCCAAACATTTTTTATCGTTTCGAAGTACACCTACGTTGGTGTTTTCCCAGCTATTTTTTTATTACAGCGGTCCTGCGCCCCCCAAATGATTTTTATCATTTCGGAGTACAGGTATGTACCTGTTCGAAGAAAACAGCGCATCCAAGAACGCCGAGTAAAAAATTTCATCACCGCGGAGAGTGGATCAAATTCGGAATATATAAATACTCGCGCATCTTTTTTTTTCACCGCTCCAGCTCGATGACCTCCAATTTCTGTACATCGCCCAAAGTACGATGGAATTCAATGAATAGGTACGCACTTTCTTGGGGCTGGACTTTTTCATCATCATAATCTGCTGTTTTTCGAATGTTTCATATCGTTTCATGGTATACTTGTATATCTTCAGGTGGAAAACGGTCCCTATTGCTAATAATTTCGGCCCAATAATCTTGTCAGATGATCGCTGTGCCTGAAATAAGGGAATAAGTGTTGTTTGCCCCCTTCAGAATTACGAATGATAATTTTTGGTCGATAACCATCGGAAGTAATAAAAAAGTACAAAATTTTGATGTATAGTACACCTTTGTAGCGGGAAATATAGCGAAGTTAGGATGTGGCTGAGCCACAGGAGGATTACTCGAAACTGTGAGGAGTAAAAAATTTGGCAAAGTGGTAATAAATTAGTAATAAAAAAGTAAGAAAACCTCCCACCACTCTTTTTTGTGTGGGCTGATTTTGCTGGTGCAACTATTAGGACGTAAATCGTTCACCAAAGAAACAGATAAATGAATATTTAGTTCACTGCGCGGGCTTGAAGTTTCTCCACGACGTTGCGTACACCTATATTCGCACTTTCTTCGTCTCTCGCTCTTCCGCCACCAGAATACAGCTACACATCGATGACTGCAGCGAGCAGAGAAAATTTACATTCAACGCGCGATTCGCTACCCTACTACATGCAGAGTATTGGATTCTGTGGAGTATACGATCTCGCTAATTGCCTCTGGATATACCTGCTTATCTGTATTCTCTCTAGCCGCTGCGAATGACGGAGAACGCTCGAGAATTCATTTTTTTGCCCTGCGCTTTTTGTCCTTTCCTAACTTCTTCACACCGCAGTAGGTACACGACGCTTCTTGAATGCACTTGATGCGCAATTCAAAGGGCAAATCTATGTATAGAACCTTGGAGAGATATATCTCAGACTACGTGTAGGACGGTATCTCTATACACAACTTCGTCTGGAAAAGTAACACGTCTCTTATTCCACTGTGGACACTCTATATACTTTTGGGCCCCGGCCGTGATCACGCGTGTTGGACGCGCCCGTATGTTCCAAGGTCCGTGCCAATGTACAGATGTATGTATAACATGCATGCATACCTACATTGCGTAAAAGATTGTTCCGTGTTCCAAGGGATTATATGGTAATGCGACTCCCACTCTGCGCGCGAATTTCTGGTCGGGTACTCGAGGTTTACACATACATATATTATAATACCTATGTGGAGCTGTATGCACAGAGTATTATAGCTACTTAGGTGCATGTACGCATTTAGCACGTACGTGGGTGGGACTTGGAGCATAAAATAATTACGTACGTTATACGGCTGTACTCAGTAGTGCTGGGAGTTTTCAGGGCATCCGGATACCCGGATCGTCCGGACTTGACGGATCCGGCGCTTCGAATTCGGGTATCCGGGTAACTCGATACTAGCCAAATATCCGGGTGATCACGGATCCGGGTATCCGAGTAGCTGCGGATTCAGATATCAGGAGAATAACGGATAATATCGGGTCACTGCGGATCTCACGTGTTACCGATTCGAAAGTACACGGTTGTAATTCTCGCGGTGTTGATGATTCAAATAGTCCGATTTCGATACGTCAAAACGACCTACGTTCGACTACGTGTATTTTGGTTCACGATCCTTCGGATTTTCGTCCGAACTTCTGAATGCATTCGTCTGGGCTGGAAAACTATTCATTCCAGAATCATTTTCGATGAAAATCATAAAGGATACAGCACAGGCGTTTGGTGAGCCGAAGGTCCCGGTCTAGTATGGTCCCGTGAGTAGCGTCATTTCTGGATAGATCACGGAGTGCGCGTCATATTTTCACGAATTGATACACGAGAAACTGACTTTACTGATAATCCTGAAAACGGATCAAGGCGTTGCAGCGCAATCTTGTCCAGTAAAATAAGTGTATTATTTACTTCTCGACCGTCATCTCCGATGAATTTATCGGTTCTTTCAGCGTCAATGGAACCCCGAAATGATTCGAAACTATCGGGATCTGTAACCATCGGAAGATGTCTGGACAATTCAGGCTGGATTGCGGTAACCGGATCGTTTTGGGTATTCGCGGTTAATTTCGGGTATCCGGATACCCGGATCCGAAGCGTCATATCAGATCCGGATGTCCGGGTAATCCGGATCCAAGTCTCAGCCTTAATATTCAGGTATAAGGAAGCAGATGATTAATTTTCAGCGAGATCTCTGATACGCTCGGTGTATTTCAATCTGAGGCGTATATATTCTAAAAAGCACACAGGATTATTATTAGGCCGTATGCATTTTCAGATCATCGATTCTTTAGTTTTTATTCAATCTTGTTTTCTCCAAAGCTTGCCAAGAGATACGCGCGCGGGGTCGTAAATGTCTGAGGCACGTGGTTGCCGCACAAACGAACTATTTTGTATTTTCTTCTGTTCCATCGAGAGAGAAGAATGTCGCGTGACTGATGGAAGCGGGGCGTATATCGTTTTACGCCACATTCAACTAGAAAATCACCGGAATGAGAAAATAAAAAATACGATGACATTTAAAAGCGGAAGAAACTGAAAGTAAGTAGGCGTGAACGCCGAAGATGCGGTGTAGAGAAAAATTGAAACATCAGATGAATGAATGCCAGAAGATCGTGTCCGCAAAAACATTTTTCTTTCACTTCAATATCGATGAATCTTCGCGATTCGAAAGTTTTTAGAGCATTTTCGGCAAAAATTAAAATGTTCACGGATACGCCCTTTTGGCAATACCTTATGAAAAAAATCATCCCGGCTGACGCCAAAAGGGCGTATTTGCGGCGCCTACGCCCTTTTGCCTTGAAACTTTTTCAAGCCCATTCGTCAGGATATGTTCACAAGCAAAGAGTGTCACAGCGGTCTTTGGACATGAGTTTCAAGACCGGAGCGATCATTGATACTATAAACTTATGGTCAAAAAATACTTATACGTAGCTTCTGTATCTTTTATACTCACGTTTGTTGCAGCCGAAACTAAGACGCGTTACTTGCATCCATCCGGGGCAACATGAAAATCCGTTGGGAAATTCTGTGTAGACAAGCCTGCACGGGGAAAAAACCAAAATAAGAGGGGATTTCGAACGTGACGCCTTCGGGCGCCGGGGGAGGGGAAGGTTTTTACTGATTTTTGTTTGAGGTCGTATAGTACCGTATTTGGCGACCGCGGTGGTGATGACTAATCGACGATGGAGCCTGTCTCGAGCAAACCCTCCTTCTGAAAAACAAAATTCGAGATTTAGTGAGAAAATTCGAATAATTTCAAAAATCCCGACAGTTGTATATATCACGAGAAAAATATATGTATTTCCTTCTGATGAAAATTATCTACACAAATTTCGGATAAAAAAGAAAAGAATGACTTGCGAACTTGAAATGAGTAGAGAGATAATCTGATTATAAATTCGAATGGCTACGTTCTCGAAGATTCCAGAATATGACTCATGACATTTTTGTCATTAATGTTGACCGAAAAAGTTATGGATCTCAGTTATAGAGGATTGTATCATCTATAAAAATGCTGTGTACAAAATTTCCGTCAGACCCACGGTTACGGACATATACCGAAAAAACGAATTGCACCCTTATTTTCAAAATCGCGGCCGAATGACAACACCCTCAGCCCCGGAAACTCAGACAGGCTCAGAGCGGACTCCCCTACTGACCCCCCTAAAACAAAAATCGCTGCCCACCCAAAATGCACGGGCTTATGCTGAATTCGCTGTATCTACTATGGCTACAGCGAACCGGAAGCCTCAAGTCATTGACGTATTGATAATTTTCCAAGTTCTCGACGATCCACTGCAGATCGAAGACATGAGTACCTACCACACCGCACCGCGCTTCGCTGCAGTTCAATTTTGTACATTGAGTTTTCTATATTTTAGATTAGAATTTTTGTATACTGAATTTGTGTTGTGCAAGTATAAGTATTCAATAGTTCTGTAAGTATTCATGAAATATACCTAGTTGTACATACACACTCAGAATAATATTTTCTTGAATCAACCAGTTTTAAGGTTACAGAAATTTCTTGTGAAAATCAGAGTGAAATTTGTCAGATTCGAACAACTTTTCGTCGGATTGACAAATCATCTTTGAGTTAAACCAATTCTATGGTGGTTCAAAACAAAATTTTTTCGACTACGAGCCAAACAAATTTTCGTTTTAGTCAACAAATCTCTTCTCTGCGTGCAGACTACTCTCGTGCATTGATCATATCGACGGCAGTAATGAAGAACGTGCAGGCAAAAATTTTCAAGAAAAAACACGCGATCTAAAATTTTGCTGGAGAAACGCGTGATCTCAAAGTTTGCTGGAAATACGCGCGATCTCAAGTTTTGCTGGAAAAACACGCGATCTAAAGTTCTGCTGGAAAAATGCGCTATCTCAAATTTCACGGAAAAACACGCTATCTCAAATTTTGCTGGAAAAACGCGCTATCTCCAGTTTTGCTCGGAAAACCCACTATCTCAAATTTTGCTGGAAAAACGCACTATCTCAAATTCCGCCGGAGAAAACGCACTATCTCAAGTTCTGCTGGAGAAAACGCGCTATCTCAAATTCCGCTGAAAAAACGCGCTATCTCAAATTCCGCTGGGGAAAACGCACTATCTCATGTTCTGCTGGAAAAAACGCGCTATCTCAAATTTCGCTGGAGAAAACGCACTATCTCAAATTCCGCCGGAGAAAACGCACTTCCTGCGGAATTTGAGAAAGTGCGTTTTCTCCAGCGGATTTTGAGATAGTGCGTTTTCTCCGACGGAATTTGGGATAGTGCGTTTTCTCCTGCGGAATTTGGGATGGTGCGTTTTCACCTGCGGAATTTGAGAAAGTGCGTTTTCTCGAGCGGAATTTGAGATGGAGCGTCTTCTCCTGCGGAATTTGAGCTAGTGCCTTTTCTCCTGCGGAATATGAGATAGAGCGTTTTCACCTGCGGAATTTGGAATAGTGCGTTTTCTCCTGCGGAATTTGAGCTAGTGCGTTTTCTCCTGCGGAATTTGAGCTAGTGCGTTTTCACCTGCGGAATTTGGGATAGTGCGTTTTCTCCTGCGGAATTTGGGATAGTGCGTTTTCACCTGCGGAATTTGGGATGGTGCGTTTCCGCGAGCGGAATATGAGATAGAGCGTTTTCACCTGCGGAATTTGGGATAGTGCGTTTTCTCCTGCGGAATTTGGGATGGTGCGTTTTCACCTGCGGAATTTGGGATAGTGCGTTTTCTCCTGCGGAATTTGAGATAGAGCGTTTTCACCTGCGGAATTTGAAATAGCGCGTTTCCGCGAGCGGAATATGAGATAGAGCGTTTTCACCTGCGGAATTTGAGATAGCGCGTTTTCTCCTGCGGAATTTGGAATAGTGCGTTTTCTCCTGCGGAATTTGGGATAGTGCGTTTTCTCCTGCGGAATTTGGGATAGTGCGTTTTCACCTGCGGAATTTGGGATAGTGCGTTTTCTCCTGCGGAATTTGGGATAGTGCGTTTTCACCTGCGGAATTTGAGACAGCGCGTTTTCTCCTGCGGAATTTGGGATAGTGCGTTTTCTCCTGCGGAATTTGGGATAGTGCGTTTTCACCTGCGGAATTTGGGATAGTGCGTTTTCTCCTGCGGAATTTGGGATAGTGCGTTTTCACCTGCGGAATTTGGGATAGTGCGTTTTCACCTGCGGAATTTGAGACAGCGCGTTTTCGCGAGCGGAATATGAGATAGAGCGTTTTCACCTGCGGAATTTGGGGAAGCGCGTTTTCTCCTGCGGAATTTGAGACAGAGCGTTTTCACCTGCGGAATTCGGGATGGTGCGTTTCCGCGAGCGGAATATGAGATAGAGCGTTTTCACCTGCGGAATTTGAGCTAGTGCGTTTTCACCTGCGGAATTTGGGATAGTGCGTTTTCACCTGCGGAATTTGAGACAGAGCGTTTTCACCTGCGGAATTTGGGATGGTGCGTTTCCGCGAGCGGAATATGAGATAGAGCGTTTTCACCTGCGGAATTTGGGATAGTGCGTCTTCTCCTGCGGAATTTGGGATGGTGCGTTTTCACCTGCGGAATTTGGGATAGTGCGTTTTCTCCTGCGGAATTTGGGATAGTGCGTCTTCTCCTGCGGAATTTGGGATGGTGCGTTTTCACCTGCGGAATTTGGGATAGTGCGTTTTCTCCTGCGGAATTTGGGATAGTGCGTTTTCTCCTGCGGAATTTGGGATAGTGCGTTTTCACCTGCGGAATTTGGGATGGTGCGTTTTCTCCTGCGGAATTTGAGATAGAGCGTTTTCACCTGCGGAATTCGTGATGGTGCGTTTCCGCGAGCGGAATATGAGATAGAGCGTTTTCACCTGCGGAATTTGAGCTAGTGCGTTTTCACCTGCGGAATTTGGGATGGTGCGTTTTCACCTGCGGAATTTGAGACAGAGCGTTTTCACCTGCGGAATTTGGGATGGTGCGTTTCCGCGAGCGGAATATGAGATAGAGCGTTTTCACCTGCGGAATTTGGGATAGTGCGTCTTCTCCTGCGGAATTTGGGATGGTGCGTTTTCACCTGCGGAATTTGGGATAGTGCGTTTTCTCCTGCGGAATTTGGGATAGTGCGTCTTCTCCTGCGGAATTTGGGATGGTGCGTTTTCACCTGCGGAATTTGGGATAGTGCGTTTTCTCCTGCGGAATTTGGGATAGTGCGTTTTCTCCTGCGGAATTTGGGATAGTGCGTTTTCACCTGCGGAATTTGGGATGGTGCGTTTTCTCCTGCGGAATTTGAGATAGAGCGTTTTCACCTGCGGAATTCGTGATGGTGCGTTTTCACCTGCGGAATTTGAGACAGCGCGTTTTCGCGAGCGGAATATGAGATAGAGCGTCTTCTCCTGCGGAATATGAGATAGAGCGTCTTCTCCTGCGGAATTTGAGGAAGCGCGTTTTCTCCTGCGGAATTTGGGATAGTGCGTTTTCTCCTGCGGAATTTGGGATAGTGCGTTTTCTCCTGCGGAATTTGGGATAGTGCGTTTTCACCTGCGGAATCTGGGATAGTGCGTTTTCTCCTGCGGAATTTGGGATAGTGCGTTTTCACCTGCGGAATTTGGGATAGTGCGTTTTCACCTGCGGAATTTGGGATGGTGCGTTTCCGCGAGCGGAATATGAGATAGAGCGTTTTCACCTGCGGAATTTGGGGAAGCGCGTTTTCTCCTGCGGAATTTGAGACAGAGCGTTTTCACCTGCGGAATTCGGGATGGTGCGTTTCCGCGAGCGGAATATGAGATAGAGCGTTTTCACCTGCGGAATTTGAGCTAGTGCGTTTTCACCTGCGGAATTTGGGATGGTGCGTTTCCGCGAGCGGAATATGAGATAGAGCGTTTTCACCTGCGGAATTTGAGACAGCGCGTTTTCGCGAGCGGAATATGAGATAGAGCGTCTTCTCCTGCGGAATTTGAGGAAGCGCGTTTTCTCCTGCGGAATTTGGGATAGTGCGTTTTCTCCTGCGGAATTTGGGATAGTGCGTTTTCTCCTGCGGAATTTGGGATAGTGCGTTTTCTCCTGCGGAATTTGGGATAGTGCGTTTTCACCTGCGGAATTTGGGATGGTGCGTTTCCGCGAGCGGAATATGAGATAGAGCGTTTTCACCTGCGGAATTTGGGGAAGCGCGTTTTCTCCTGCGGAATTTGAGACAGAGCGTTTTCACCTGCGGAATTCGGGATGGTGCGTTTCCGCGAGCGGAATATGAGATAGAGCGTTTTCACCTGCGGAATTTGAGCTAGTGCGTTTTCACCTGCGGAATTTGGGATAGTGCGTTTTCTCCTGCGGAATTTGGGATGGTGCGTTTTCTCCTGCGGAATGTGGGATGGTGCGTTTCCGCGAGCGGAATATGAGATATAGCGTTTTCACCTGCGGAATTTGGGATCGTGCGTCTTCTCCTGCGGAATTTGGGATGGTGCGTTTTCACCTGCGGAATTTGGGATGGTGCGTTTCCGCGAGCGGAATATGAGATAGAGCGTCTTCTCCTGCGGAATTTGAGGAAGCGCGTTTTCTCCTGCGGAATTTGAGATAGAGCGTTTCCGCGAGCGGAATATGAGATATAGCGTTTTCACCTGCGGAATTTGGGATCGTGCGTCTTCTCCTGCGGAATTTGGGATGGTGCGTTTCCGCGAGCGGAATTTGGGATAGTGCGTTTTCACCTGCGGAATTTGGGATGGTGCGTTTCCGCGAGCGGAATATGAGATAGAGCGTCTTCTCCTGCGGAATTGGGGATCGTGCGTCTTCTCCTGCGGAATTTGGGATGGTGCGTTTTCACCTGCGGAATTTGGGATAGTGCGTTTTCACCTGCGGAATTTGGGATAGTGCGTTTTCACCTGCGGAATTTGGGATGGTGCGTTTTCTCCTGCGGAATTTGAGATAGAGCGTTTTCACCTGCGGAATTCGTGATGGTGCGTTTCCGCGAGCGGAATATGAGATAGAGCGTTTTCACCTGCGGAATTTGGGATCGTGCGTCTTCTCCTGCGGAATTTGGGATGGTGCGTTTTCACCTGCGGAATTTGGGATGGTGCGTTTCCGCGAGCGGAATATGAGATAGAGCGTCTTCTCCTGCGGAATTTGAGGAAGCGCGTTTTCTCCTGCGGAATTTGAGATAGAGCGTTTCCGCGAGCGGAATATGAGATATAGCGTTTTCACCTGCGGAATTTGGGATCGTGCGTCTTCTCCTGCGGAATTTGGGATGGTGCGTTTCCGCGAGCGGAATTTGGGATAGTGCGTTTTCACCTGCGGAATTTGGGATGGTGCGTTTCCGCGAGCGGAATATGAGATAGAGCGTCTTCTACTGCGGAATTTGGGATGGTGCGTTTTCTCCTGCGGAATTTGAGATAGAGCGTTTTCACCTGCGGAATTCGTGATGGTGCGTTTCCGCGAGCGGAATATGAGATAGAGCGTTTTCACCTGCGGAATTTGAGCTAGTGCGTTTTCACCTGCGGAATTTGGGATAGTGCGTTTTCACCTGCGGAATTTGGGATAGTGCGTCTTCTCCTGCGGAATTTGGGATGGTGCGTTTTCTCCTGCGGAATTTGAGATAGAGCGTTTTCACCTGCGGAATTCGTGATGGTGCGTTTCCGCGAGCGGAATATGAGATAGAGCGTTTTCACCTGCGGAATTTGAGCTAGTGCGTTTTCACCTGCGGAATTTGGGATAGTGCGTTTTCACCTGCGGAATTTGGGATAGTGCGTCTTCTCCTGCGGAATTTGGGATGGTGCGTTTTCACCTGCGGAATTTGGGATAGTGCGTTTTCACCTGCGGAATTTGGGATAGTGCGTTTTCTCCTGCGGAATTTGGGATAGTGCGTTTTCACCTGCGGAATTTGGGATAGTGCGTTTTCACCTGCGGAATTTGGGATGGTGCGTTTCCGCGAGCGGAATATGAGATAGAGCGTTTTCACCTGCGGAATTTGAGCTAGTGCGTTTTCACCTGCGGAATTTGGGATAGTGCGTTTTCACCTGCGGAATTTGGGATAGTGCGTCTTCTCCTGCGGAATTTGGGATGGTGCGTTTTCTCCTGCGGAATTTGAGATAGAGCGTTTTCACCTGCGGAATTCGTGATGGTGCGTTTCCGCGAGCGGAATATGAGATAGAGCGTTTTCACCTGCGGAATTTGAGCTAGTGCGTTTTCACCTGCGGAATTTGGGATAGTGCGTTTTCACCTGCGGAATTTGGGATAGTGCGTCTTCTCCTGCGGAATTTGGGATGGTGCGTTTTCACCTGCGGAATTTGGGATAGTGCGTTTTCACCTGCGGAATTTGGGATAGTGCGTTTTCTCCTGCGGAATTTGGGATAGTGCGTTTTCACCTGCGGAATTTGGGATAGTGCGTTTTCACCTGCGGAATTTGGGATGGTGCGTTTCCGCGAGCGGAATATGAGATAGAGCGTTTTCACCTGCGGAATTTGGGATAGTGCGTCTTCTCCTGCGGAATTTGGGATGGTGCGTTTTCACCTGCGGAATTTGGGATAGTGCGTTTTCACCTGCGGAATCTGGGATAGTGCGTTTTCTCCTGCGGAATTTGGGATAGTGCGTTTTCACCTGCGGAATTTGGGATAGTGCGTTTTCACCTGCGGAATTTGGGATGGTGCGTTTCCGCGAGCGGAATATGAGATAGAGCGTTTTCACCTGCGGAATTTGGGGAAGCGCGTTTTCTCCTGCGGAATTTGAGACAGAGCGTTTTCACCTGCGGAATTCGGGATGGTGCGTTTCCGCGAGCGGAATATGAGATAGAGCGTTTTCACCTGCGGAATTTGAGCTAGTGCGTTTTCACCTGCGGAATTTGGGATGGTGCGTTTCCGCGAGCGGAATATGAGATAGAGCGTTTTCACCTGCGGAATTTGGGATAGTGCGTCTTCTCCTGCGGAATTTGGGATGGTGCGTTTTCACCTGCGGAATTTGGGATAGTGCGTTTTCTCCTGCGGAATTTGGGATAGTGCGTTTTCACCTGCGGAATTTGGGATAGTGCGTTTTCTCCTGCGGAATTTGGGATAGTGCGTTTTCACCTGCGGAATTTGGGATAGTGCGTTTTCACCTGCGGAATTTGGGATGGTGCGTTTCCGCGAGCGGAATATGAGATAGAGCGTTTTCACCTGCGGAATTTGAGCTAGTGCGTTTTCACCTGCGGAATTTGGGATAGTGCGTTTTCACCTGCGGAATTTGGGATAGTGCGTCTTCTCCTGCGGAATTTGGGATGGTGCGTTTTCTCCTGCGGAATTTGAGATAGAGCGTTTTCACCTGCGGAATTCGTGATGGTGCGTTTCCGCGAGCGGAATATGAGATAGAGCGTTTTCACCTGCGGAATTTGAGCTAGTGCGTTTTCACCTGCGGAATTTGGGATAGTGCGTTTTCACCTGCGGAATTTGGGATAGTGCGTCTTCTCCTGCGGAATTTGGGATGGTGCGTTTTCACCTGCGGAATTTGGGATAGTGCGTTTTCACCTGCGGAATTTGGGATAGTGCGTTTTCTCCTGCGGAATTTGGGATAGTGCGTTTTCACCTGCGGAATTTGGGATAGTGCGTTTTCACCTGCGGAATTTGGGATGGTGCGTTTCCGCGAGCGGAATATGAGATAGAGCGTTTTCACCTGCGGAATTTGGGATAGTGCGTCTTCTCCTGCGGAATTTGGGATGGTGCGTTTTCACCTGCGGAATTTGGGATAGTGCGTTTTCACCTGCGGAATCTGGGATAGTGCGTTTTCTCCTGCGGAATTTGGGATAGTGCGTTTTCACCTGCGGAATTTGGGATAGTGCGTTTTCACCTGCGGAATTTGGGATGGTGCGTTTCCGCGAGCGGAATATGAGATAGAGCGTTTTCACCTGCGGAATTTGGGGAAGCGCGTTTTCTCCTGCGGAATTTGAGACAGAGCGTTTTCACCTGCGGAATTCGGGATGGTGCGTTTCCGCGAGCGGAATATGAGATAGAGCGTTTTCACCTGCGGAATTTGAGCTAGTGCGTTTTCACCTGCGGAATTTGGGATGGTGCGTTTCCGCGAGCGGAATATGAGATAGAGCGTTTTCACCTGCGGAATTTGGGATAGTGCGTCTTCTCCTGCGGAATTTGGGATGGTGCGTTTTCACCTGCGGAATTTGGGATAGTGCGTTTTCTCCTGCGGAATTTGGGATAGTGCGTCTTCTCCTGCGGAATTTGGGATGGTGCGTTTTCACCTGCGGAATTTGGGATAGTGCGTTTTCTCCTGCGGAATTTGGGATAGTGCGTTTTCTCCTGCGGAATTTGGGATAGTGCGTTTTCACCTGCGGAATTTGGGATGGTGCGTTTTCTCCTGCGGAATTTGAGATAGAGCGTTTTCACCTGCGGAATTCGTGATGGTGCGTTTCCGCGAGCGGAATATGAGATAGAGCGTTTTCACCTGCGGAATTTGAGCTAGTGCGTTTTCACCTGCGGAATTTGGGATAGTGCGTTTTCACCTGCGGAATTTGAGACAGAGCGTTTTCACCTGCGGAATTTGGGATGGTGCGTTTCCGCGAGCGGAATATGAGATAGAGCGTTTTCACCTGCGGAATTTGGGATAGTGCGTCTTCTCCTGCGGAATTTGGGATGGTGCGTTTTCACCTGCGGAATTTGGGATAGTGCGTTTTCTCCTGCGGAATTTGGGATAGTGCGTCTTCTCCTGCGGAATTTGGGATGGTGCGTTTTCACCTGCGGAATTTGGGATAGTGCGTTTTCTCCTGCGGAATTTGGGATAGTGCGTCTTCTCCTGCGGAATTTGGGATGGTGCGTTTTCACCTGCGGAATTTGGGATAGTGCGTTTTCTCCTGCGGAATTTGGGATAGCGCGTTTTCTCCTGCGGAATTTGGGATAGTGCGCTTTCACCTGCGGAATTTGGGATGGTGCGTTTTCTCCTGCGGAATTTGAGATAGAGCGTTTTCACCTGCGGAATTTGGGATAGTGCGTTTTCACCTGCGGAATTTGGGATGGTGCGTTTCCGCGAGCGGAATATGAGATAGAGCGTTTTCACCTGCGGAATTTGGGGAAGCGCGTTTTCTCCTGCGGAATTTGAGACAGAGCGTTTTCACCTGCGGAATTCGGGATGGTGCGTTTCCGCGAGCGGAATATGAGATAGAGCGTTTTCACCTGCGGAATTTGAGCTAGTGCGTTTTCACCTGCGGAATTTGGGATGGTGCGTTTCCGCGAGCGGAATATGAGATAGAGCGTTTTCACCTGCGGAATTTGAGACAGCGCGTTTTCGCGAGCGGAATATGAGATAGAGCGTCTTCTCCTGCGGAATTTGAGGAAGCGCGTTTTCTCCTGCGGAATTTGGGATAGTGCGTTTTCTCCTGCGGAATTTGGGATAGTGCGTTTTCTCCTGCGGAATTTGGGATAGTGCGTTTTCACCTGCGGAATTTGGGATGGTGCGTTTTCTCCTGCGGAATTTGAGATAGAGCGTTTTCACCTGCGGAATTCGTGATGGTGCGTTTCCGCGAGCGGAATATGAGATAGAGCGTTTTCACCTGCGGAATTTGAGCTAGTGCGTTTTCACCTGCGGAATTTGGGATAGTGCGTTTTCACCTGCGGAATTTGAGACAGAGCGTTTTCACCTGCGGAATTTGGGATGGTGCGTTTCCGCGAGCGGAATATGAGATAGAGCGTTTTCACCTGCGGAATTTGGGATAGTGCGTCTTCTCCTGCGGAATTTGGGATGGTGCGTTTTCACCTGCGGAATTTGGGATAGTGCGTTTTCTCCTGCGGAATTTGGGATAGTGCGTCTTCTCCTGCGGAATTTGGGATGGTGCGTTTTCACCTGCGGAATTTGGGATAGTGCGTTTTCTCCTGCGGAATTTGGGATAGTGCGTTTTCTCCTGCGGAATTTGGGATAGTGCGTTTTCACCTGCGGAATTTGGGATGGTGCGTTTTCTCCTGCGGAATTTGAGATAGAGCGTTTTCACCTGCGGAATTCGTGATGGTGCGTTTTCACCTGCGGAATTTGAGACAGCGCGTTTTCGCGAGCGGAATATGAGATAGAGCGTCTTCTCCTGCGGAATATGAGATAGAGCGTCTTCTCCTGCGGAATTTGAGGAAGCGCGTTTTCTCCTGCGGAATTTGGGATAGTGCGTTTTCTCCTGCGGAATTTGGGATAGTGCGTTTTCTCCTGCGGAATTTGGGATAGTGCGTTTTCACCTGCGGAATCTGGGATAGTGCGTTTTCTCCTGCGGAATTTGGGATAGTGCGTTTTCACCTGCGGAATTTGGGATAGTGCGTTTTCTCCTGCGGAATTTGGGATAGTGCGTTTTCACCTGCGGAATTTGGGATGGTGCGTTTCCGCGAGCGGAATATGAGATAGAGCGTTTTCACCTGCGGAATTTGGGGAAGCGCGTTTTCTCCTGCGGAATTTGAGACAGAGCGTTTTCACCTGCGGAATTCGGGATGGTGCGTTTCCGCGAGCGGAATATGAGATAGAGCGTTTTCACCTGCGGAATTTGAGCTAGTGCGTTTTCACCTGCGGAATTTGGGATAGTGCGTTTTCTCCTGCGGAATTTGGGATGGTGCGTTTTCTCCTGCGGAATGTGGGATGGTGCGTTTCCGCGAGCGGAATATGAGATATAGCGTTTTCACCTGCGGAATTTGGGATCGTGCGTCTTCTCCTGCGGAATTTGGGATGGTGCGTTTTCACCTGCGGAATTTGGGATGGTGCGTTTCCGCGAGCGGAATATGAGATAGAGCGTCTTCTCCTGCGGAATTTGAGGAAGCGCGTTTTCTCCTGCGGAATTTGAGATAGAGCGTTTCCGCGAGCGGAATATGAGATATAGCGTTTTCACCTGCGGAATTTGGGATCGTGCGTCTTCACCTGCGGAATTTGGGATCGTGCGTCTTCTCCTGCGGAATTTGGGATGGTGCGTTTCCGCGAGCGGAATTTGGGATAGTGCGTTTTCACCTGCGGAATTTGGGATGGTGCGTTTCCGCGAGCGGAATATGAGATAGAGCGTCTTCTCCTGCGGAATTGGGGATCGTGCGTCTTCTCCTGCGGAATTTGGGATGGTGCGTTTTCACCAGCGGAATTTGGGATAGTGCGTTTTCTCCTGCGGAATTTGGGATAGTGCGTTTTCTCCTGCGGAATGTGGGATGGTGCGTTTCCGCGAGCGGAATATGAGATAGAGCGTTTTCACCTGCGGAATTCGGGGAAGCGCGTTTTCTCCTGCGGAATTTGAGACAGAGCGTTTTCACCTGCGGAATTTGGGATGGTGCGTTTTCAACTGCGGAATTTGGGATGGTGCGTTTCCGCGAGCGGAATATGAGATATAGCGTTTTCACCTGCGGAATTTGGGATAGTGCGTTTTCTCCTGCGGAATTTGGGATAGTGCGTTTTCTCCTGCGGAATGTGGGATGGTGCGTTTTCTCCTGCGGAATGTGGGATGGTGCGTTTCCGCGAGCGGAATATGAGATATAGCGTTTTCACCTGCGGAATTTGGGATGGTGCGTTTTCACCTGCGGAATTTGGGATGGTGCGTTTTCACCTGCGGAATTTGGGATAGTGCGTTTTCACCTGCGGAATTTGGGATAGTGCGTTTTCTCCTGCGGAATTTGGGATAGTGCGTTTTCACCTGCGGAATTTGGGATAGTGCGTTTTCTCCTGCGGAATTTGGGATAGTGCGTTTTCTCCTGCGGAATGTGGGATGGTGCGTTTCCGCGAGCGGAATATGAGATAGAGCGTTTTCACCTGCGGAATTTGGGATGGTGCGTTTCCGCGAGCGGAATATGAGATAGAGCGTTTTCACCTGCGGAATTTGGGATGGTGCGTTTCCGCGAGCGGAATATGAGATAGAGCGTTTTCACCTGCGGAATTTGGGATAGTGCGTTTTCTCCTGCGGAATTTGGGATAGTGCGTTTTCTCCTGCGGAATTTGGGATAGTGCGTTTTCTCCTGCGGAATGTGGGATGGTGCGTTTCCGCGAGCGGAATATGAGATAGAGCGTTTTCACCTGCGGAATTCGGGGAAGCGCGTTTTCTCCTGCGGAATTTGAGACAGAGCGTTTTCACCTGCGGAATTTGGGATGGTGCGTTTTCACCTGCGGAATTTGGGATGGTGCGTTTCCGCGAGCGGAATATGAGATATAGCGTTTTCACCTGCGGAATTTGGGATCGTGCGTCTTCTCCTGCGGAATTTGGGATGGTGCGTTTTCACCTGCGGAATTTGGGATAGTGCGTTTTCACCTGCGGAATTTGGGATAGTGCGTTTTCTCCTGCGGAATTTGGGATAGTGCGTTTTCTCCTGCGGAATGTGGGATGGTGCGTTTCCGCGAGCGGAATATGAGATAGAGCGTTTTCACCTGCGGAATTCGGGGAAGCGCGTTTTCTCCTGCGGAATTTTAGCTAGTGCGTTTTCACCTGCGGAATTTGGGATAGTGCGTTTTCTCCTGCGGAATTTGGGATAGTGCGTTTTCACCTGCGGAATTTGGGATAGTGCGTTTTCACCTGCGGAATTTGGGATGGTGCGTTTCCGCGAGCGGAATATGAGATAGAGCGTTTTCTCCTGCGGAATTTGAGGAAGCGCGTTTTCACCTGCGGAATTTGGGATAGTGCGTTTTCACCTGCGGAATTTGGGATGGTGCGTTTCCGCGAGCGGAATATGAGATAGAGCGTTTTCACCTGCGGAATTTGGGATAGTGCGTCTTCTCCTGCGGAATGTGGGATGGTGCGTTTCCGCGAGCGGAATATGAGATAGAGCGTTTTCACCTGCGGAATTCGGGGAAGCGCGTTTTCTCCTGCGGAATTTGAGCTAGTGCGTTTTCACCTGCGGAATTTGGGATAGTGCGTTTTCACCTGCGGAATTTGGGATAGTGCGTTTTCTCCTGCGGAATTTGGGATGGTGCGTTTTCACCTGCGGAATTTGAGATAGCGCGTTCTCTCCTGCCGAATTTGAGAAAGTGCGGTAATTCCGCCGGAGAAAACGCACTATCTCAAATTCCGCTGGAAAAACGCCCTATCTCAAGTTCTGCTGGAGAAAACGCACTATCTCAAATTCCGCTGGAGAAAACGCGCTATCTCAAATTCCGCTGGAGAAAACGCACCATCTCAAATTTCGCTGCAAAAACGCACTATCTCAAATTCCGCTGGAGAAAACGCGCTATCTCAAATTCCGCTGGAGAAAACGCACTATCTCAAAGTTTGCTGGAAAAACGCGCTATCTCAAGTTTCGCTGGTAAAACGCACTATCTCAAGATCTGCGGGAAAAAACGCGGTATCTTAAATTTCGCTGCAAAAACGCACTATCTCAAATTCCGCTGGAGAAAACGCGCTATCTCAAATTCCGCTGGAGAAAACGCACTATCTCAAAGTTTGCTGGAAAAACGCGCTATCTCAAGTTTCGCTGGTAAAACGCACTATCTCAAGATCTGCGGGAAAAAACGCGGTATCTTAAATTTCGCTGGAAAAACGCGCTATCTCAAATTTTGCTGGAAAAAACGCGCTATCTCAAAGTTCGCTGGAAAAACGCGCTATCTCAAATTCCGCTGGAGAAAACGCACTTTCTCAAATTTCGCTGGAAAAACGCGCTATCTCAAATTTCGCTGTAAAAAACGCGCTATCTCAAAGTTCGCTGGAAAAACGCACGATCTCAAAGTTTTCTGGAAAAACGCGCTATCTCAAGTTTCGCTAGAAAAACGCGCTATCTCAAGTTTCGGTGGAAAAACGCGCTATCTCAAATTCCGCTGGAAAAATGCACTATCTCAAATTTTGCTGGGAAAAACGCGCTATCTCAAATTTGGCTGGGAAAAACGCACTATCTCATGTTCCGCTGGACAAAACGCACTATCTCAAATTTCGCTGGGAAAACGCACCATCTCATGTTCTGCTGGAGAAAACGCGCTATCTCAGATTTTGCTGGAAAAAACGCGCTATCTCAAATTTTGCTGGGAAAAACGCGCTATCTCAAGTTTCGCTGGAAAAACGCACTATCTCAAGTTCTGCTGGAGAAAACGCGCTCTCTCAAATTCCGCTGCCAAAACGCGCTATCTCAAATTTCGCTGGAAAAACGCACTATCTCATGTTCCGCTGGAGAAAACGCACTATCTCAAATTGTGCTGGGAAAACGCGCTATCTCAAGTTTCGCTGGAGAAACGCACTATCTCAAGTTCTGCTGGAGAAAACACGCTATCTCAAATTCGGCTGGAAAAACGCACTATCTCAAATTTTGCTGGAAAAACGCAGTATTTCAAATTATGCTGGAGAAAACGCGTTATCTCTAATTTTGCTGGAAAAACGCGCTATCTCAAATTTTGCTGAGAAAACGCACTATCTCATCGTCCGCTGGAGAAAACGTGTTATCTCAAGTTTCGCTGTGAAAACGCGCTATCTCAAAGTTTGCTGGAAAAACGCGTGATCTCAAAGATTTCTGGAAACACGCGCTATCTTAAATTTGGCTGGAAAAAACGCGCTATCCCACGTTTCGCTGGAAAAACGCGCGGTCCCAAGTTTTTCTGGAAAAACGTGCGATCTCAAGTATTGCTGGAGAAACGCGCGATCTCAAGTTTTGCTGGAAAACGCGTGATTTAAAGTTTTGCTGGACAAACGCGCTATTTCAAGTTTCACTGGACCGACCTGCGATCTCAAATCTTGCTCGACAAACGTGCAATCTTAAATTACACGGGTCAACATGAAATTTGACTTTGATTGCAAAGCATTAAATTTCGGTAGTTTAGGTCGTAATAAGACGGAAAAAAAATATATGGCATGAAAAACTTTGCTTTTGTGCTTAGAAGACTGATTGAACGAAATTTTTTAAAATCTCGGATTTTAATTTTTGATTGAAATAAAACTATTGAAATAAAAATGTTTATTATTTTTATTAAGTTTTACTATCAAATTAGCTTACAGAAAAGTGGAAAATAACTTAAAAGTGCACACTTTTACTTTTTCTTTTATGTTCATAGCTACTTTCTCTCAATAAACCCCAAATATAGTCGCCCATCATGTTTTCATTGTATTGGCCTTGATAGCGTTGTTCAAAATTCATGATGTCCTGATGGAAACGTTCTCCTTGCTCTTCGGAATAGGCTCCCATATTGTTTTTAAATTTATCCAAATGAGCATGCAGCATATGTACTTTTAATGACATCCTGCAGCCCATGGCCTTAAAATTTGTAAGCATATCCTCAACCAACTTTTCGTAGTTTTCAGCTTTATTATTTCCTAAAAATCCAGAAACTACTGCTTTAAAACTGTTCCAACTTGCTTTTTGAGTACGATTCAGCAACGTTGGAAATTTTTCATCGGCGAAAATCTGTCTTATTTGCGGACCAACAAAAACCCCAGCTTTAACCTTTGCTTCCGATAACTTCGGAAAAAATTGAAAAATGAGTATTATTATTATAACTATCACAAAAGCAAACTTTATACCGAAAAAAGGTATTTTCTTTTCGTTTTTGTGCATAACTAACTGGAAAATAATAGTATAAACTTTAGGACAAAGAACGAAAATTTTTTTGTAGAGTCGTGTTATCAACGAAGATCGTGCAATTTAAAATTTTCAATTGAAAATGTTCCATCTCGACGAGGGTAAAAAACTTTCATCGCTACGGCGCGGCACTGGCATTCGTGGCGTTTGGGCAATATGGAGCACTCTTCCAACAAGTTTAATTTATCCATAAATCCAAGCTGGAGGAAAGAACTGAACACGATATGTTTCATATTTCGAAAAAACTTCGATCCCGAACGCAATTTTCATAATTGTATCGATGTTATTACTATTTCGATAGTAACTGAAGATGAGGCAGAAGACTTTCATTTGTATGAATTATGTTTGTTCGTCAGATTTTGTTGCATAAAAAGTTTTCTGGGTCGTGTTCAATCACTATTAAAATAGTCATAACATCGATACAATTCTGACATTTATTTTCGGGATCAACAAGCTTTCTAGAATTCCAAAACATATCGTGTTCATTCCTTTCCTTCAGCTCAAATTTACGGAATAATCAAATTTGTTAGAAGAAGTGCTCCGTATACACGAAATTCTTTTCCCCTGATCGAGATCGCATATTTCCAATTGAAAATTTGAGATCGCACATTATTCGTTACTTCAGTCGATATGTACTAAAGACAAGTCGTAATTTGGAAACGAGAATAAAATCTGGAGGCTTCGATCAATCTTGATAATCTTTATTAGAGAATCCAATTTTCAAGTTTATCTTAAATTTTGATGCCTGTTCTATTAAATTCCACTAGCTCCGTCGCCTATATCCATAAATTCCGCTACTTCCATCCAAAAGTGGGTATAATATTTTCTCCGTGTTTTTCAAAGTTCGCAAATGAAATTCCTTTGGATTCGAATCCGGTATCAGAAGTACTGAATGCTCAAACGAGAATACACTGAATAACTCTCGAGATTCCAGGTAAAGTCGAGAAATTAGATCGATTATTTTTTTTTCGTATTGATTTATTCCATGTCGAAACCGATTTTTATAAATTGGAGTTTTCCAAACGCTTCTAGCTCGGCAACTAAAGGAGATATCTTGGTTTTACAATTCCCAAATGGAAGCTCCGTTCCTCTATTTTCTTTCAATCACACACAGAAAGCTCCCCAGCGAACACAGTTGCATTATATTTACGTAAAAATCATATCACACTGGTTCCATGTGATATCATAGATATGTGAAGTGTTACGCGAATGAGGGAGTCCATGTTCTTAAAAATGTCGTCACATAGACGATCGTCAGTAACGCATATGTTACAAATCACGTTATCGTCCGATATACCCTGCATTTTTGTCACAATTACGGAACATAGATATAACCATCCAGGAAACGCAATGAACTGTAAATTGTAACTTCACGTCATATCACAATCACTTATTATAACTTTATGGATCAATAATTTACATGATGTGCCCACCGTATCAATGCATTTGGAAATTTCGACTTTTCATATTTTATTCTTGAAAAAATTCTGTGCGCTGTTTTTGCCTATGTGAATGTGCATACAATTTCGGGCAGTCGCGTGAATATAAATTCCACTCTAGAAGCAGATAGACTTTTCCACTCTGATTTCCGGTCATGCCAAACAGAATCTAGATGTGGTGCTACGTGGTATCACCGCTTGCGAGAATGTGGACCACATAACTGTCATACCTATCACATGGTAATCACGTTTTGCTCGTGAGAAGGCTACGTAGCCATGCGGCGGCGTCCCCAAGTATAAGTGTTCTGCAAGAATTATGAAAATGTGATACGTAACTGTAGCGTTGCAACGTAACGTGCCAGATATGTAATTTTCAACGACCCCTCAATATCGGAACTGAATGCCGTAACACTTATGGATGTCTGTTACATCGCTTATATGTATCACTGATACATGAATGTTACAGCTCCATTACATCGTTCTCGTATTCATTACATATTTGAGATATCAACTATGGTATGGAATGGCAATGTCACCGTATTACAGAAAAGTTGAGTAAATGATCCTAGGCGTGTTTCTTGGGTCCCGACTACATCTACCGATGCGATGCGTTCATACCATAATTACACGCGTTTGAAAATCGGCTAACTTTTACTGGGCCATCCTGTATCGTATACAGCAGTATACAGACACGAGTTCAGGTACAGGACCGCCCGCAGGCACAGCTTCTTCGATTCCATTATGAATTTCTGACATCGATCAAACAGTGATTGATCGATCACCCGTCACCGGCGGATGCTTGCAGACTTTGATTCTATACTTATAGCTATGTATATACACACTGCGGCATGAATATCAATATTTAGTCTGATAGGTACTGCTTGGGCGCCGTCCGCGTCGTATAAATGCAAAGATAAACTTTTCTCCAGACGCAGACCGTATACTACATTCGTCATGCTTTCTTCATGCCTTATGATGAAAATCCACGGAGTCGTACGTAGCATGAGTTGCAATTTTTTTCCCAATTTACCTTCTTACTCATTGTCAATATCCAGGGGCTTTCGACTACCCGCCATGCGGAGTGCCTTGAGAGCGCCTGGACCTAGGAATGACAGGATTACTCCGAACGAAGTCAACTACGAAGCGTTGTCCGAAGCAATATGCCGCTATGCTTGTAACGCTGTCTATCCCACAGATCGTTAAAAAGCGGAGACAGAAGCTGCGATACATAATTGTTTCACCGTTCCTTGGTTCTCGGACGAGTTATGCTAATGGACGGGAGATACGATTTGTCGCGCTATATTCATTGGTAAAAATGACAGGCCGCTGTTTCTCACCGAGTATATATTAGCATACCGCAGATTTGATCCCCTCGCGAGCTTACTGAAACAAAGATCTGACATTTTCGTATTTATAAGCATATGTATGACTATCGCTCTCTTTCTTGTTCGCATGATACACAGCTGTAGAGGGAAAACGAGGCGAGTTTGTCGAGTTTCGATAATTCTAAAAAACTATAGGCATGAGAAAATCCTCGCAATAATTCTTTCTCTCTCGCAGATACGTCGTCGCGAACAATTAACTGCCAGACTCGTCATTTATCGCATCTCTCCTCGATGCCATAATTTTCATCCTCCTCCTTATCTGTCCTCTCATTCTGTTTTTTTCTTTTTCACGCCTCTCCCAGTTCGTCTCCCCTCATATGCTCGCTATATAGGTCGGCTCTCGAAAGATCCGCGCAGCTGCGCTGTCTCTGTGGCCCAGCTAGCCGCAAACCTTTATCGGCAGGATTGAGGAACGTGTGCAGTGGCCATTGATCAACCCAACAGCCGCGCCGCACTTGAGCTTTCTGCTTTATTTTCTCGAGAGTCCATAGGCGACCCGATAATCAGTATAGAAAAGAAGAGAGCCGCGAGATCGGACGCTGTTTTATAATAAGCGAACTTATACATTCGGCGACGAAAATCAGCGAGGCGAACGGGGAGCGGGAGAGAAGAAGAAATCCGCGCCGATTTTCTTATCCGAAAGGACATCGTGATGATGGAGTTTCGTCTCATGACCGTAATGATACATCATGGATCACCGGATCCGCGTCACGATTCTATATTCTATTTTCATCCTATCGTATTTTTGTCACCATTGAGCTGCAGCGCCAGCGGTTTGCTAAATCACTCTAATTCAATCTCATATGTCTGACCTGAGTCGTAAAGGCGAAGGCAGCAGCAAAAGCAACGGAATGGAACCGGGCTAACGCATCTATAAGCCCAACCCAAGACCCAACTCAAGTCGAGAACTGGAGGATGATCGGTGTAATTTATTATACCTTTATAGTACAGCAGTACACCACGTCGCGGTCGGGGCTCGGTTGGTCCAGTTGGTGTCCGTTCTTCTTAATTTCTCATCTTTCAATTGCGTACTCCAAGGTGAATGTCTCATGCTCATTTTTTCTCACATTTTCTCATCGACCCATCCATACCGACAGTAGTGGATAGTATATTCTATTTTTAGGATATTGCCATTATCGCTGTGTTTGCTGAGAAGTGAGTCAAATTGGCGACGAGAGACAGCCGTGGGGGGGGGGGGGGGGGGGAGGGAAGTATGGCGTGGAGAGGAGCAAGGGGCGAGGATCCAGGATCGATTTCGCCTCTCCGTCGCTCTTTGTGCTTCTCCATTCTTCGATATTGCAGGTATAACAATATCCCTTGTTTCCTCTTTAGCTAGTAAACCGCGTCACCGACGATCAAATGGAGTCTGTTATGGCTGTTGCGACAGCTAACGTCATGTAGAATTCTGCAAACATGACAGCGACACGGAGAACACAGTTTCACCTCTCCGCCCACCCGCGAGTCGCTCGCGGAGCCGTACGACAACGACGAACGATGCCGAAGTGCGATCGCGTTTCAATTATTTTGTCCAGATAATTACTCTGGAACCGGAAACCGCGGCCGTTCGTCATTTCGCGAAAATTATCTCAACCCAGAGCCAAAGATACTACAGCATCCTGCGCTCGGTTGACTTTGTTTATAGCTTTATTTTGTCACGAATGAAAAATTCGAATCACAAATACGGAAAACTAGGTATTCCAGTGAAAATTGCTGAACTAAGATCAGAGCAGATCGTGCGCTTCTTCCGGAGACTCCGAGTACAAGCTTCATTAGAGCGAAAGCATTTCATTCATCGCGTTCACTCATCGTTTTCTTTTCCGGTTTTCTTGTTTTCTGGTAGATGTACGGTATCGCGGTGCGTCTATGTAGTATTCAAAGCAGCGCACAACCCGTCAAGGAGAAGATCATTCATTGCCGAACAGGAGAATCGTGTCAGTCGCGAAGCTGATTGATAAGGCCCTCGTGTTCCCTGATGAGGATTTATTCCAAGCGTCAGAATCGACGGAATCAAGTTACAATACATGCGTAGACATAGGATAAGTTGGCCAGCGCTCCTCTCGGTCTAGGTATTGATCGGTTTTTAAACTTCCGTTTCCCGTTTCTCCACAAGAATCCAAAGAGTTGTTGAATTTCAAACGTCTTCGACCGATGCTCGTCCGATACAAATAACTTTTCGCCGCGCCTAAGCGAGTTCCGTCGCTACTCATTATCCGGATTTCAACGATCTCTGATTACAGTTATGAGCGGCGACGCGAAAACGAGTTCTTGATAACGCAAGTCTACCATGATGTATACCCACATAACCAGATTATCGCTAATATATTGACTCACGGGACTCGTGTCGTTGCTGCAGTCGCAACAAATTTGCTCTACCTTCCTGCTGACCTGATTTACACCCGCATGAACATCCGCGAGGATTCCTCGCGTGGGGAATCCAGTTTTCGTTCTGGTTCTCGTTCTGGTTCTCTAACAGGGTGTGTTTCATGGCCCGTCGACCATCGCGCGTATGCGCATATACAACCGGAGCGTCCAAAACGCAGCCGAGGCTAGTGCTGCCGTGCTGCTATCGTCTGCGGGGCGGGAGTCTCATGAGAGACAGGGACATTGCATGTTTTGAAAACGAGATCCAGCTCGCATTTGCATTGTTGACAGTCCATACGTGCGTTATACCTGGCTGTAGACCCATCGCCCACAAACCGGCAGCTCTGGAGGATGAATGCTTATTACGCTGACCGGAAGGGAGAATAATTTGCGCGGGTGCTTCGGGCTATTTTCGTAGGCGCGCTTCGCTGCTCCGTTGAGGCACGGAGGGAAACATTTTATAGCCGAACCTGACAAGCTCTTCGTCAAGGGATATCGAGCCTCTCGAGGAAGGTTCGTACTCAACCTGAAAATCATTGGAGCTTTTACGGAGACGTAGTCCCGTTGAACCGCATACTCACGGCTAAACCACCGAAGTTATCGCTCCCGATAGCCGCGCTCAAAAGTACCTTATACTTTGGAGAAGCGCATATGATCGTCATGCCGAAAGGGCAGGGCAGGGCAGGTGGATGCTGCAGCTTCAGCTCGTTATCCATTCGATGGAGAAACAGAAACTATATACCTATTACGGTTGCAACAGCTGTATTTCACTCTCGAAGAGTCCCATAATGCTACTGCCGAAGATCGATATCGGTCGATGGCGCTGATCTATCAGGGATATCCGTAATCTTGGATTACCCGACTGTGAAATAACGGCCGATGATAACCTGCGGACGACACGCAGGCCCGCGTTGGTTATTGATCTGATTGTTTCGCCAAATTGACAGCTGTCAACTACACCATAAACGTGGAATAAGATCGTGATCTCGTGCCTCACGAACGCTGAATATGAGCAGAACATCGGTTTTATTACGAAAAAAATTGATACCTGCAGTCCATTTCTCTATTTTATCATCGCGCGGTGTATACCGCCGAACTGTCACTGTCTGAAGCCACTGATTGAGATATATATTCTAGGGCGGTCGCTGGAAGAGAAGGATTTCGCAGCCCCCGACGAAACGGTAGTTATTAACAAACAAAAAAAAAAACTGCAGGTCCCGAAATCTTTCAATCGAAGGAAACACGTGCCTCTTCACATTGAAGTTTCAAAATCCGCTTTTGTCACGTTTGATTTAATAATTGGCTGTGTGGGCGATTTTTTTGAACATTTGTTCTACTCACACACGTGTTCGATGGTGCCACAATATCCTGTAGCGTTGCTTCTACCTATTGCTGTGAACGTGGATTCCAAATTACACAGAAAGTTCCTTCCAAGAAAAGAACGGGTTTTTGACAAAAAGGATATTTTTCATCCAATGAGACAAAAATGACTACTGTCCGAATTATATTGATCGAATAGGCAGTAATATCGCTCTTTTTTCTAAATGTTAAGTTTCTAAAGATGGGTAATAATTTGTAATTACTGAATTCGTCCGGTGTTGAGACGAATTCAAACGTACGTGATAGGAGAGGCTATCGTTCACCGTTCACGAATTATCGCCACGCGAAATCGCACATTCGCCATAGCCTGGTATAGTCAGGGGAAGTGGTCAAAAATATCTGCGTGAGACATTTGGAGACATTACATTCACGTTGATCGTTCATGCATTGTAAGATGCGTTTTGAATTTCGGTTCGTTGATGTTGTTCCTGAGGTGAAATATAACCGAATGGAACCGCGCTCCAAAAGCTTAGTGAATGCTTGACGAGGGGTGAATCACTCTATGAAAATGGCGTACACCTGATGATTTCAAGATTACAAGATTAGAAAAGATTGCAAAAGATTTCGAAGATGCCGAAAGATTTCAAAGGATTGCAAAACATTTCCAAAGATTTCATGGGATTTCCGAATATTTCAAAAGATTACCAAAATTTCAAAGATTTTGAAAGATCTCATGGGATTCCGAGGAATTCATTGGGCTTACAAAAATTTTAGAAGATTACCAAGATCGCAGAGATTTCAAAGATCCCAATGAATTTCAAGGATTTCCAAAGATTTCACAAGATTTCATGGAAAGGTGTAGGTACACCAGATTTCACGAGTGACACACCCCTCGATGCTTGATGACACGATTCCCTGTCTGATTGTGAGCGCAGACTCGCAATCGAGAATGAAAATGCTGGAGTGTAGCATCGCCGATCGGCGTTAGAAATCCTACACAGATCTTTCGGAAGACCTACTCCGACAATAGCAAGCAATGACGAATTCGCAATTTCTCGAAGCGCTAACTCGCGAATGGTGAACGATAGTATGGTTAAATTTACCTGGAGATAGGGTCCGATCTTCGTCCCTAAAATAGAATTGGTTACCATTAAAGGAAAATCGATTTCGCCTCAGTTTCTCGAGAGCATTCATCCAAGCAACCGGACTGGTATCACCAGTTTCCGTCCCGCTCAAAGTCACACAACTTTTATCCGAAAGATTTTCCAACAGCAGGTCCAGTTTTCGGAAGATTTTAATGCGAATAATTCGAAATGGGATTTCTCCGCTGTACATGTTATACCGCATGATAACAGCAAGAAGATAATATGGATCTTCGTCGGCGAAGATCTGTGGAGATCGTTGACGAATATTAATACCAAATAAGCGACATCCAACCAACGAACGGGCGATATCCACATCGTGCTTCGGTTGTATTGCGAGAGTACGAGAGTAATGCCTCCGCTGATCTTCTTAATTCTAATGGACTGAAATACGTCATATACCTTCATTCGTATGAATAATTATATAATCGAAGTTCAAGTGAAGAATCGGATCGGGGCAAACATCGAATGAATTTATCACTCGTAATCAAAACTCGCCACCTAAGTAGGTATGTACATGGTTTTTTTCGTCCCATAAGATTAGCGTCGTGGAATGAAGTAGTAGGGAAAAGATACTGACCGGACGATGTGATCCTCGGCTCGCGCCAATCATAAATCAATCAGTCGATTGGACTTAAGTGTAACAAATGCTCCGTGGAATTAGATGCGACGTTGAACGTGGTTAAACAGGCTTTAAATCCGCGCCTACGATTAGCGGGGCGCGTTCCGTGTCCATGCATACGTACTACGTTAGCGCTACTTAATCAACGCCCGTTCGCGCTCGTCGCGGACTATTCTCATTGGCAATTCTTGATGAAAATTTGCGACCCGGTAGGTGACGAGTAAATTCGTGAATTCTTCACTCGGTAGCTTGGGAGTAGATTTTCTTGAAATTAACGACCGAATTAAACCCGTTTCTCGTCGGGGGTCAGATCCGATGTTCCAACGTCTGCGAAGGACAATTCTAATGACGCGGTAAATTTTGTGTCGGTGAAAAATCTCGATGGCGGTTTTCTCGATTCATCGAGACGCGGAACGCGGACTGGATCATATTAATCGATTCTCGGCATGAAACTAGACTACTGCACATTGTTCGCCGGGAAAAATGATTGGCGCGCATAATTAAAGTTACGACGAAGCAGTAGCAGCACTTCAGACTTCCGGCGTCAGACTTGAGACTTCGGAGTTTTAAGGTATTGGCGAAGCACTGCAGACAGACGGTGTCGGAAAGTGATGAAGTACTTATTGCCGCACCCACGATATATGGCACATACTGCACCGACGAGATGCTCGAAGAAGCTGAACCACGGCGGTTCTTGAAATGTCGAGAAAAAGATCACGATGCCAAAGAAGAGTTTATTGCACCGTGCGTTTCTTTCCATCTTTCCATGTCTCTTCGTATATTCGTTACTACCGACATGAGCTCACACGAGGAGAATAATTCAGCACGGAGTGTGAAAAAACTATACCGTAAACATCTCTTAACGTCCGACGACGACAACTCTCATTATCGCAAAAACGTATACAAGATATATGTGTAATGTGGATATTATAAATAATATGAATCAGTGTGTGTGCGGATTTATGATACATGTATACACGTATGTATATACATTCATTCGTATACAGCACTACGCTAATTGGCCCTGTCGTAATGATGACGAGGAGAAGAGGCACTTGTGGTCGGCAGATTATTTCCAGCCGCAATATTCCTCGAGTTGACACGAAGTTGATTGAACGCAGTCTCTCTCGTACATTTCATTATTCATTCACATACCGCAACGTTGCGTCGTTCTATACGTGGCGTGATGTTCTGGTACCTAACACCTCGCACGATCTTCTTCTCACGAGTAGAAGGAGTGCTTCTCGTGGTACCTACGTAGAATGAAACTTGTCGTCGCGATGTGTGCCAATTCGTACTCGCGTATGCACGAATGCGCGGTAAGCACTACATACCGGTCAGTTTTTCATGGAAAATTCATTAATTCCTATCCCGCGATGGTTCATGCTACAGAAGATAAAACAGAAGAAGCGAGAAAGAGAGGGAACGCGCGACGTGACAGCGAATTGAACTCAACTCAATTGGCGCATTTCATTGTGCTAACGTGTATTTGTTCTAGATGGAAGCAGACTAGTTATTCATCATTCTGCGTACAAACCTATATATGTACTGGTCTCCAAAACCGTTTAGCAATGACAAATCTCGACCGTATTCACAAATGTCGTATCCCCGCGGTAACGAAATATCCCGTTTTCTTTTCTCCTCGACCGAACTTTGGCTGGTAGTCAGTCTGTACTTGGATTTTTTCGCTCGCTCAGTTTTTGACGTAGGTAAGATTTTTTCGAGGGAAGAAAGAAGTAGGGAGCCGATCGTTGCCGAATACCGCGTGACCGGGGACTATTGATTCGCTGAAATCGCGAACCACTTTGTAAAAAATGAATTGAATATCGATCAGGAAATCGCTTGAGATCGTCGAATCAATTCGCGTGGGAATTGCGTGAAATGGGAAAAAATTTGGCAAATTATGGTTGATTCACGCGTGAACCGCCGGAAAATATACTTATGCGTAAGGATCTTGAACCGCATGTGCGATCTCTCGAAATCGTTCTAAGTCTGTTCAAACCGTTGGAAATAATTGCGATCATAATCGCATGAAATCATTAAAATCGCTCGTCATTCAATTCGCGAGTGGATAGCCGCTCGGTGCATGGCGTCTGCTGGGAGTTACGCGCGGTGATTAAGAGGCTCGTAAAACGCAAGATCTAGTGCGAAATAATGTGTATGTTGACCCCGCGAGGAAGGAGGATAACCTCTCGGAAATTGAGGATGTCTCGAGACATCGTATACCAGAAAGACTCCATTCTTCCAGGTTTATGACTTTCTTTATCCGACCATGCGGTAGGTACCCAGATAGGTATCGTAATGTTATTCAGGTCCAATGATTTATATGGCTTCGTTCTACCGTAGATATATCGACCGTTAAAGAGAGAGGAGGTTCCGCGGGCGCAGTCTTCTTCTTACTTTGCAATTCATTCGAGAAACACTCGTACAGGATACATTCCCATATGTGTATGGGGAATTTCATGTGCTTTCGCCCAGCCTCGGAATATCACCATTTCCAATTTTTCCGTAACTCTGGTACCTCGTATCCGATAAACTTACCCAGATTTTTCTATTTATTTGTTTTATTTTATTTTTTTTCACCGTTTCAAAGTTACGCATCGTCGGAAACAAAATTTTGGGCCCACTTTTAAAATTATGGACAAAATTACAGAGAATTCTTTGGTAAGATAAGAGAATTTCGAGATCCTAGCCAAAGTGGTATCTTCGTTAGTTCGAAAGTTATGAATTATTTAGGATCATCCGCGTCTGCATTTGGCGGAAGTTAGCGGTTCGATCTTTTCGTTTGAGCGAGCATTTTTGAAATTCTGAAAAAAATTCAAACATCAGGTACCCCGGCAGGCACCCACGATATCAAATAATTCATAACTTTTGAACTAACGAAGATACTGTACTTTCGTCGAGGTCTCATAATGTTTGTATTTTTGCGGGGTATTGTTTGAAATTTGTTCAGAATTTCAAAAATGCTCGCTCAAACGAGAAGATCGAACCGCGAACTTTCGCCAAATGCAGACGAGAATGATCTTAAATAATTCATAACTTTCGAACTAATGAAGATACCACTTCCGTTATAGGATCTCAAAATTATCGTATTTTACCACAAAATTTTTTGCAATTTTTTTCATAATTCTAAAAGTGGCCCCAACATTTTTTTTTCAATGATGCGTAACTTTGAAACGGTGAGAAAAAAAAACAAACAAATAAATTCTGGCTAAGTTTCTCTGATAGTACTACAAGGTACCAGAGTTACAACGAAATTGGAGATGGTGATGCTCCGAGGCTGGGTGAAAACACATGGGATTCCCTGTATACAGGGCGATTGAGGTTGTAGATAGACTCTCCGAGAAATTCTGCAGCGAAAAGTTCTTCGCCGAAACTTCCTGTGACCTCGGGTTTTCGAGCTACGGTGGGATCTAGGTTCAGCTATCGCAGAGCGAAGCGCGGCAGGCTTGGATCTGTGAGTGACCACAGACGGTGATCGGTTCACTCGAATATTCTGTAACTGTGAAACTATCGGTGACAGGAATTTTCGGCAAAGGACTTTTCGCTCCAGAATTTCTCGAAGAATCAATCCGGAAAACGTGGCTCGCTCCGCCCGAATCACCCTGTACACAGATAACGAGGGAATTATCTGATTTCTGAAAACCGTGCAACGTGGAAAATGCGCGAGCTGCAGCAATTGCTTGAGACTGAATCTTGTTCCTTTCTCGCCGCAAAACGTTACGGGTACCGTTCCTAACCACGGAGTACATTCGGTCACGCGATATATATATCACAATACAAGTGATTCTGGTCATTGAATATACGGCCAGGAATTACAGAGTGTAGTCGCATACTACCTATTATCGCAAATTGCAATCAAAATTGAGTAGAAACAAGGCTGAAATGAGAAGTCGATGAGCAATCGCCCGCATCGTTTTACTCCAGCTTGAAAAATCACCACTGCACTTGCGCTCTCGTATTTCTGTACACGGCCATGATAAATTGCATCGCGGAGAGCAATGTTTGCTTTCAATTTCAACTCAGCATCGTAGAAGCTGATTTGTCAGTGTGTTTCACTGTTCCACACACACGATATACGCTCTCGGCAAAAGAAAGTCCGTATATCTACGATGTACATCCACGGACTGGCTCTAAAGTTATTCATTTTTCATGCATCCGTTCCTAGCGCCAGCAGAGTCCAAATGTCCCAAAGGAGATCATTGCCCGAGAAAAATGAAAGAGTTCAAGATCAAGATACTCGGTGCGGGCAGGCAACGGTTCGGAGTAAACATCCAAATTACAATGTTGAAATAAAAAAGATCTGCAGTAAACAGGATTCAGAGAATCTAGTCGCGAGCACCAGACATGGCAATGGGCTGTCATTTAACCCCACTAATAAATTAACATTGTAGACACCAGACGTCATAAAAAGGAACGAGAAATTAGGAGCTCGATAGGTATGTGAATCCAAAATGACGAGTAAATTTTCCTCCACCACGCGAAAGGCGCGTCTAGTGTGATCAGGGTTAGAAAAATGGAAGAATAGTCATTTTCATTATTGTTTTTTGAGATTTTCGTCAAATTTTTTGTTTTTTACAAGTTTGTCAATCATTCGAGTAGAGTTTGGTCCGACATTACTATAATTATCAAATCCAGGCTTCCGTCCGTTTTTTTTTCTGTCTCGTCGATCGGATTCCCTCGAAGTTTTTGAAAAACCGTTTTTGGCTTTTTGACTTAATTATACACATCGGTCGATCCGCAAAATTTTCTTTCCGATCGACTCTTCGTCCTTCCACTCGAAAATAGTAGCCGTTGCCCGTTCTGAATTGGCGATACGATAAACGGAAAAACGGTTGACCTAAATTGTTCCTGCAACCTGACGCCGAGGGGTTCTCCTCCCGCAGTGGAAGCCAAGCCGAGTTCTTGAGCACGGGATAAAGCCGTCTGTCTATACTACATACATACTTTCGTGTATTTTTGCGATAAATCGGAATATAGTTGGAATATTGTGGGCGAAAGGCATGCACGGAAGATGGAAAATTGCCAAAGCTATTCAAAACAGAAGATCTGACATGCGATCGTTGAACAACGTCGGATAGCAGCAAAATGGACAAATCCATCCTCTCTTTCTCCGTCTATAGCCTCCCACCGCATTTATCGTTCCAACTGTTCGATAAACAATGAAGAATACGCGTTTCATGTGCTCCCCTTTTCCTTTCTTCTAAAAATTGGTGGGTAATGCGCTGTCCTTGCTTTCCGGCCCCATTCACCGTTCCTTTTTTTCTACATCGTCTATATTCATAGTGGGAAATGAAGCCTGTGCCACGTTTTGTTCCGTTCCGTTCCGTTCCGTTCCGTTCCGTTCCGATCCGGCTCGTTTTATTGTCGGGTTTCCTTTTTCACGAAAATTTTGCATCACACTGGAATCTGTAGTACTGTGTCTGTCTCCCAGGCCGAATGTGCGTTACCTCACAACATTGGGGTTGAGGAACATTAATCATACCGCAACAAAGGCATGCGAATTATTTCCGCACCAAAGATGAGATCGGTATTTACAAAATATCGTTTTTGTTAAAAAGCGTAGTGGACGGGGAGAGTAGTTTATATCGGACCACGAGGTAAGTCAGACCGTCTGTAGGAAGTACAATGCTTGCTCTATACTTTTCTGTGGACGGTCTGATTCACGTTCTGGATTAACATACTCTTGCTTTTTCCAAGCAGTATCGGTTTGCGGCACTGATTTCACGCGGCTATGCATGTACTGGCAGAATAAGAGAAACTTCTTTTGCCGCAGTGACAATAATGTGAAGCAATTTTCCCGAGCTGACTCAGGTCTGTATAGTCAGGAAACCTTGACCTTGGTACAACACGTTATACGTTCTGCCTGTGCCTCAAACAAATAACGGCAATAAATATAAAATGAGGAAGACGAGGGACAACTTGTCTCGCGATATTTTTACCGCAGGATCAATACTTAAACTTCATCCTATGAAATTCTACGGAGATTAATTCTGCGCGTGAGCCACCAAAATCAATCCCACCAGAAAAATAATCGGTCGTTTGATTCCGAACGAATTTAGTTCGCTGATCGATATGCCTGAATAAACAATTGACGATCGAGTTAATCGCGCTCAAAGGAGATGAGAAATTGCTTGCTGATGCCAAAAGGAGTCCTGACTCAACTCTTAGACTTTCTCATCGCTGGAGACACCGTTGTCCCTGCGGAGCCGAGTCGATCGAGTCCTGAGAAAAGAGGAATATCGTGATGATCCTGGACTCTGGCTGCTCGGAGAGGTCCGCCCTAAGTGCCGGGTTTGGCGCGAAGATGATGTTCCTCTTCCCCGCGCAGCGAGCAGTATCTTCCGCCGAGCAGATATTGCCAATCTCTTCACCTTGGGCACCCGCGGGATATAAAACTCGCAGCTAATGGATTTACATGCGCTGTGAATCATGAACCGGCGCGGCGTGGCATTGCTTGGCATTGCATCGCGTATTCCAGCTCATCGCGTGTTATAGTACAGGGAAGGTTCGCGGTCAGTGATCATATTCCTGATCACCGAGGAGGTCGGAGTATCCCAATTAACGAGCAATTCGCTCGAATGGCTTTCCGCAATCGCTTCAACCGTTTGAGCAAGTTTGAGTCCTCAAAAGTGCCGAATCGCAATTTTATTCTTTTTAGAATATAGCGTTATAATTGTGAAACGGTTTCGCCTGAAGCCGCTCTCAATGAAATAAAAAATACATTTCAACGACATATGAAGCCGTGTTTTGTGCTATTGGTATTTTTTCCTTGCGCTTTCATTCACCTTCTTTGGGACGGATAAGAAACTTTTTCAGCGCTTCGTAGGTTTGGCGTTTCGGATTTTTGTTCCGTCTTGAGTCGTCTATTGACAGACACCAGACAGCCGAGTTTGAGTGACTGACATCGCAGACTCGTGGGTTTACATCTTCATATTAGAATACTGAATGGCACTCATAAAAATCAATAGAATAAAGCGTCGAAGTCTCCGTTGTCTCCTTTTATAGTACCGTATCGATTCATTTCAATACGAATATCACACAATGAGCGTATCGAGTGGTTTCTGCGGAAGAAGGAATACTGCGTTCCGCGCTCACTCCTGGAACTCGACATGTATGAGTACCACACCCATCGCACCAAAATAAAAATGATTCAAAATTCCGGATACAGCATGCAGCATTCGCGTCAATCAGTTTCCATGAGTTGCAGGTTGAGTTCTTCAACGAAACCGTCCTCGAGGCACGATTTATAAGACAGTCACCCACGTGCAGAACGTCGTGCACGAAGCTCTTCACAGCATCCAAAGCCTGCTGTCTAGGTATAATAACTCCGGTAAAAGCCTTCTGTATCAATAATGAAGAGCGAAAGTAACGAGGAAGATTTTTAAAAGGATTTTTCAGGACGTGAACATCATCATCAATCTTCGCACGTAGGCTTACGTTCAGGAGATGATCTCCGAGATTCCGTTGATTACTTTACCGGCGTGAAAGCTGCAGTTTTCCAGAAATAGAACACATTGCACGATCTGCATTGCATGCTCGGAACTCGGGACTCGGGACTCGGGGCTCGCTGACCTTTTAAAACGCAGAGAAGAAGACAATCTACGTATTCATAGAACGTATGATCATTTTCTCTTTTCTCACGTCGCAGTACATTACCCTCGTGGACCTATGGGCAGCCACCAACCAACCAACCTACCTACCTACCTACCTCGGGCAACGCTACAGCGTTGGATTGAAACCTGCCTCCGCTTCAGCACGCAAGACGACGGTTCTAAATGAAAGCGATCAGGTTGCAAACCGCAGACTCGCGTCTCCCGTCGGTTAATGCAGTCGCACCAAATTCTCCTGCACACGATTCAAGCCCCAGGCCCGCAGAGGTCCAGCGGTTGAACGTCCTCCGATGTTATGTTTATCGTGGGAGCCTGCGTTCCGCACGTTATACCCTCCGGAGTCACTCTCCATGGTCCGTGCTCTGCAACGCCCAGCTCTATTTGTGGCTAGACTTTTTATCCCTTAACAAGTCGCATATTCTCCCGGACTTGCGAGTATAGGTAGCGTTTACTCCAAGAAACTCATCTCCACCTCCGCCTCAACATTTATTTGTTCAATTTTTCGGAGACCAAAATTCGAAAACGCGTCAGAACAAGAAAGGGGAACGTGGACGCAACGGTCCGCAAGATTCACAAAAATTACGAAAACCAACAACAGCACGAAGCAGTCAGATTCACGTGCAAAAAGGAATTGCAGGACATCACGAGTCCCACTTCTCGCGTAGCTAACTGTACTACCTGTACCCGTCGAAGGCCCAAGACCGCTGAAACGTTGAAAAGGGTTCTTCGAGGTCTGGCACGTAAGCAAAGCCGTTGTGAACAGCTCCTAACAATCGGCACGAGTTACGCGTGCCTCGCACATGAGTCCAAGGTGGGACAGGTTTGTAATTTTTCTTCACTGCTCGTATAGTTGTTCTGTAGATACATCTGGTTTCTGGGTAACATGACCGGCGGCGCGAGGGCTGAGGCAGAGGGAGAGGAGGAAAGAACGAATGGAACCAACGAATGATCGCACGCTCTGCGATATACTCGATCGCCGAACGCACGAGAGATTCGCGAGTATAACGAGACACGCCGACTGCCTCTACCTACATATACCTGCTCGAACCGCTGTGTTGCCCCCGCGATTCCTACAGTCGTATATAAAGTCCGAGCGTTGTTTTACGAACCGACTGAAGGCCGGCGAGCATGAGGATGCGACGGAATCTTTCTCCATCTCTATGAAGAACTGGACACGTGAGCCGCTGAAACAGGATTCCGAAAGTTCCGTGGCTCGACAGATCACGTGATCGTTTTTCTCCCGGGATTAATTGGAACGGTGAAACTTTTTCGAAATATCGGAACGAGCTTCTCATTCGTGTAATCTTCACGCCTTCCCATGAATCTGGCCGAACGACCAGCGCTGTTACTTTGAATCCAATTAAACGCGGGGTCTCCGCTATTTTTCAATGAGAATCGGGCTCCGCATAGCAAGCACATTCGATTGTCTGTTAACGTAACTTATTCGAGTTGACATTCTACCGTATGAATTTACGAGTCGAACAAGAAATCTCGGTTCCTTGATATCTTTCACCGGAGAAGGCAGTACCTACAAGAGAAGGCTTGTATTTGAAAAGAAAATCGATGAAATCGCAAACGAATCAGATAAAGTCACTCGCAAGTCAGCAGCAGCAGCAGCAGTCAGTATCCAGAATTCTCGAGGCTTTCTACTAGAACGTATTAGCTATTGACGGGCGGTCTTATCGACCTGAGAAAATGTTCCTGGCGACTCGTACGTCTGAGCTGACCGGCGCAGCTGTGACAGACTCGAACGAACAAATCGTGAAAAAGATCAACGTATATGCATATGATAATGAATAAATTAAACCGCAGCTGATTCCTATGCAGATATGCGCGAACGCTCACGTATCATACCCTGCGTGCATAATATAATGAGAAAAAATAACGACTGGCCGAAAACCCTCACGGACCACGACGACCCTCGTTAATATTCGCGTAAGCATCTCGAGTTGTTGGTGAGAACAAAAAAGCCAAAATATTCTTCCGAGTATCTATAACCGACGTGATCAGGTGGGAGGAGGAACAAAACCAAAACGACCAAAAATATGAAAGCACAAAATTACCCGGAATGATGTTTGGTGTAAACTCCGGTCGCCGGTTGAGGGGCGGTGGTAACCGTCTGCTGGAAACCCGGCGTGAAAGATTCTCCTCTTTGTTGTCGTCCCAGATGATGATGTTGGTGATGATGGTGATGCGTAAATCCGGCGTAAGCGACAGCCCGGGTTCCCATAAATTCGGTGGCGGCTACCGCAGTCAGTTTCTCGTGTTTGGGTTGCAACAAATTACCGCGAAAGCCACTCTGGCCGTTGTTCGGTTCGCCCCTAAGCCAAATGCTCGGCGGAATTTCATTTGTTGATCCTTCTCGACCGGAAAAGCGATTCTCCCGGCTTGGTAGCGGGCGAAATCCAAAGGAGGACCAAGCGCGCTGTCGAATTTCCGGCACACCAGATGTCCGCGGAGGTTGCAATGAATTCTGCAGATCTTCGGCAGCCGAAAATATCACAGTTGCTCCCAGTATCGCCAGACACATGCGACCCTTGATCGACGTCCTCATTTTCAACGTTATAAATTACCATGGATTGGGTTTCGGGTGATTATTATCGAATCGGCTGTCTCCAGCATTCATGACATTTTCAACAAATTGTCACCACGATGATTCAAAGTGCTATTGCAGTGCTCGTTGCAAGGCGGGGTCACTCTACTCGCCTCCACCCATTACCACACCGCCGCACTGTGTGGAAAAATGATCGCACTTGTCGCTGGATTTATCATCGGCGAGGATTATTCCGTGCAAAATTGTTCGAAGGCAGAGGCAACACTGAACTACACCGGCGAACTCGGGGACCGGCCGCCACGTGGTCGACGTTCTCCGGTCACCCCTCTCCTTGAGGCTTGAGCCTCCATCAACCCCTTCCCCAATTCCCCCAGAATCCTGGACTCCGCCTCGACGCCTACATCTTGGCTAACTCATGCACCAGTCACAACAATGAGAGGGAGCTCAGACAGCGATATGTAGAATGCAGCTCGTACTCCCGTCAACGGGTGGTACTCACCTTTACCTAAGTTCCGCATGACAAAGGTGCGAACGGAGCGCGGAATATCGTTGATAAAGAAATCACTCCGTCTTAAATACATCATGCAGCACGTTATGAAAATTTATTGGTTCAGGGCTATCGCGGGGGAAAAGATCTCCGGCGAGATCGGACTATGGACTCATTATCAATGCGATCTGAGTCTAGATTTTGCATTGTTTCGATAAACACAAAGAGAATCTTGCTTGACCCTCGGATCAACTCATCCTCATCTACATTCACACTTGAATCCTGCTTCGGAGCTTCAGAGACTGTGATATAGGGAATGCGGAGCGGTTGAATATGTTTGTTATACGCCTGACAAAATCTACTGGGGTGTTAACGGTCCTCCTATGCAACCGCTTATTTTGGAGGACCAACTCGACCAGACAGACGGGGCGTTTCACTCGAGAAACGTCTCAATCGGTTTCTTCCTTTTTCACATATTTGTTCGTCGTTTCACCTTTTGTCAAGTTCGCTCGCCCGAAAAGAGGGTCGATACTCAATGACATAGGCACACACATGTTCGGCGGTTGATTCTCAAAATAGAAATGAGTTGCAAGACTATCGGGGCGCTGGTCTGGAATTCGTATACCTGAAGCGAACATCGAAAGTGCTTTTCTCAACGGTTGAATTTGGAAATCAGTAATCCCGAAACGAAATCGATCCGAAAATGTTCTTTTCCATTCTTCGTCCCTTAATTTGCGATGCGATGCTTCTGACTCTACCAAGGAAATCCACGGTTTTCTTTTACAATTGAAAGAAATCCGTTTGGGAGTAGGTGCGCTCAAATTTTCGAGTACATCGGGACATTTTCCGAAATAGCAATCAAATTTTTTCTACTCAATGCAGAAGCGGCTTGCGTGCGTTTTGGGGATTTTAAAACATCTCGGTAGACTCGCAGCACGCTTTTTTGTCGCAATGTGTTCCGTTTTCCGCAATCCCAGTTATCCACGATGAAGTAGAACAGCAGTCTGCCCGTGGCTGCACGCTATCTATTCGTATACAGCTACGGATAATAACAATCTGTCGTAACCGCCCGCGCCGAGCGGTTACACAATGTCCCATTGTCGAGACTGTAACTTCTACATAGGCATATCTGTATATATATTCTAAAATTTGAACAGACAGCCGGCGGCGTTTACGGCGATGATACTGGTTGGGGATAAAAAAGAGTAGGAGGGGAGCACGGGGCAGGATCGTACGCCTGCAGGAGAATTCTAGGATTCGCGATCGCAATAGGAAAATGAACACCGATTTTGAGAATAATACGAGCTCCATCAATTTTTGGATCTTCCGGAGTACAGTTCAGGACAATTAGTATGCCGCCGAATCAGTACAATTGATTCTCTCGCGAGTCCCGAGAAGCATTTCATCTCACCACGGCCACGCATGGTCCCCAGTTGACGCTCGTATCCCACGAGAATACGCAAATCTCCAGGGGTGATAAATTGAAAATTGGCTAAAGCGCGTCTCTGCAATCCGTGTATAAATTATACTGTGCAGTTATACCCGCGTTCATACCGCGGTATTATAGATACCGCAGGTACAAGGAATAATGGCGGTTCGGTATCACTCGTATCCCGCAGATATGATACCCCGGAGCATTGTGACTGCGCTGTGTGTGCGTGAATAGGGTACCTCGGGAAAGAGCGAAAGAGAGGAATGCCTACAGCGGAAAAGCGAGAGCAAGGGTACCCCGTCGTCGTGAGAATCGCGGAAGATTTAACACTGCGGGAAAAAACCACGTGGGGGCCACACTTTGTCTCGTATAGTAGGTACAGACTCGCGGGGCCCGGCCGGGCCGCGTGTTCAACAGTGCGGATGTCAGTGCTAACGTAGGTATAGATATGTATACCTTCTTTGTCGGAGCTCGCGGCGCGGCGCGGCGGACTGGGCCGTGGCTGCTGTCGCTGCCGCTGCAAATTGCAACAGTCGCGGTCGCCAGCGCCGCTGGATTCGCGTGTATCCGCACACAGATATCTGTACTGCACGTTTTCATGCTATACGCAGTTCCTCATGCCATGAGTATCAATGTATTAGGTAGGTATACATACGTCCGACGATATTTTCACATAGCTTGCATACACGCGAGTTTTTACAGTGTCTCCGTCGAGTTTCTCAGTCGATTTATACCTCACACTCTACTCCGCAGCTTTGTCCGGCTGCGGTGGGTGGGAGATAGCCGGACTTGATTGCACGTACTGAGCAAATTGATGATTTATCATGCTGGAGACACGGACATTGTGTGTACATTACATGTATACGGTACATTGGTTTCGCAACTTTAGCGTAGACACTGTAGTGAGACCGCGCCGGAGTGAAATTCACCGTTACGGAACCGATACCCAGATCGGTGTGCTAATACATCGCATGATCAGATATCCAGAGAATTAATCCAACCATACCGATCTCTACCCGATTTTCTGATAACTTTCTACATCGCGGTATTCCCGATCGCTCAACTTGAATCTGGAATAAGAATTCCAGAATTTAATGACCGTTGTCTCACTACGGGGACCAGAGATCGGCAAATTTGTTGATCGTGCATTGAATTTATTGTAGCAACACAATTAATTCTCCTGTATGTGATACACTGCAGAGGATGGTATCCTGGGGCGCAGTACTTCGCTGCTGGTCTCAGATCTGAAGTAAAAACTCACAAATTAGGCCACCCCAGAAAATCCCCGAGTAGCAATTCGCAGGAAGATTAGCCTATTCCTAACGATCTCGATCCGCCACTTGAAACTCGCACGTTCATACCGCCGAATCAAATTCATCGAGCCGATCAACCCTTCCGAGAGGATTCTCACGTGAATCAGCCCACTTCTGCAATTGTCATCCGCTGTTTTAAGAATCTTTCAGATTCGGACCCTGAATTTAGAATCATTCGACGCGTGGTATCGGCTACAGATTAGCTCCGAGGAAGTTCCATACAAGAAGAACTGCGTGCCTTCAAAAACTTCCGTTTCAAAGATCGGAAACCAAACCGAATTTCGTCCAACGGCATTTAGCCAGGATCGCTGAGATCTCTTTTGCATCCAAGATTTTCAAAAACGCGTGACGCATGACGCAAGGAGTAAGTAGGTACGATGAAGTGTTAAATTTTACTGCCGATTCGACTGGATCCACCGGTAGCCGAGACGCGTAGGTAGACTGCTGCAGTGGTTCTGCGCCGGGTTGCTCCGCAAAACGAAGATCTCACTAGGATATAATCTTCCCGCACGGTGAGATATCTCGATTTCTCTGCTACGCCCCGCGGTTCATGGATTGCAGAGGCAAGAAAGACGGAGGCTCGAGTAGATGGATAAAACGAAGAGTCTACTTAGGCTGCCCATTGTCTGGACATGGCGTAGGGAATACACATTTTTTATGGTGAATAATTCATTAGGACGAGTCGAACGTCCGAGACGAGTAAAGCGGAGAAGAGAAGAGGACAGAATAGAACAGAAGAGAAGAGAGCGGAATCGAAGCTAGCTATTATTAAGCGGTCAAACCCGTCTCCGCGGTGTGGGATGAGGAAATTTACGACCAGAAAGAAAAATAAAGATGCGGTAATGAGCGGTTTTTCATCCCGAAGATTCCCCTCTATCGTATCTAATGGGACGCTTCCTCGGAGACTGTAGTCCTGTCGCTGAATCGCCGTATAGCAGATATCACTACGAGTACGGCGAGAACAACGAAGCGATAAAATCTTAACAGATATACCTACTATAATAATTATCGTCGGTTTCCTACGGTCGCGACTAAACTGTCCGTTCAAGGATGTCATGGTACTCGGACAATATCGCCTATTATGGTCACGAAGTACGGGCCTTGACTGCCCGCTATAGTACGATACATACTTCATTTCACCCATCATGGAATAACTCACGAAGATGAAAGAAGAATTCGCTGAGGAATGGCAATAGACGGATGAAAAAATCGGAACAATGTAGGTAATTGCAGGAGATTCGCGTTACTAGCAGCTATTGCTGCAACGTCGAATTGGAAGGCGATCAATCATCATGCATTGCTAATGAGCGACATGAGAGAGATATCGTAATTAACATAATGGGAGAAAAAGTACTGCGGAGAAAACCAGCCGCGTTTGTCAATGTCGTGCGAACATTGAACGACAATAAACACAGTTTTTCTTGTGATTCATTATCAAGCATATCGTATACTGTTTGCTCTACCGCGCATGTGTCCACACTGCAGCTTCTCGTTACCTCATCGCAGGCAGCCGTGTCTCCGATATCGGTTATGGCTTTGTCATTCCAGGCGACTAAACGATCAGATAAACATGGCAAGCCGTTCACCTCGGCCGTAAGACCCAGGCTTGGGTAGATAGGACAAAGTATAGACAAAGATTCAGCGGAAAGCTCGAACTCCGCGTAATTCCATTGGAATATTGAAAAATGTGAACGGATTTGAGCCAGTAACAGATTCTCTAGGTCACGTGGTGTATTGTGGAAATGAAATGCCGCAGATTATATCTGAAATTAATTGAGGCATCGAGTACGGATATCAAAATTCCACCCGTTGAATGGAGGGAAGAGAAAATTTTGCATTGAAGCTGAAAAGGGAAGGTGGATTTGTGCCTAGGCTCAACCGATCTTCTTCCGTCCTATTCCAGTCTACTATAGAGAACTTTTGCTATACGTATGAGGACGCGTGCAGAATCGGTCAGCCCGGTTATGCAAATTTGCTAAAAGTCTGTGTTACCGACTGCAAATTTCTCCGGTCGAGACCGCGGATCTTACGAGAATGATCCGCAGATGCCACTCTACGGTTGGAAAACAGTCACACACACACACACGCGTACGCTTCAGGGAGAAAGACACCGTCCTCAATTAAGCCTGGAGTATGATTGATCGGCGAGACTATCCGAGAATAAAAATCTCGCAAGAAACCATCGCTGAAGCGGACATTCGAATCGGGAAAATATCAGGAACCCCTTTGCAAAGTATTTCAAATTTTTGAATACGAAATCAAATCAGAGGTAATGAAGTATAAAGACCACTTTTCTTTTGCGAGCAGACTGGAGGGCCAACGGACGATTCGAAAAATGAAGAATCGATTCGCATTAGACATGAATTCATCGTGCGAAAAGATCAAAACGTGCGGGAGAGATCGGCGGACTTGTTTCCTTGTAGGCATCAAAAGTTGCGAAATTTCATGCAGAGAAAAGAATTTGAGTTATAATTTGCCATATACTGCTATACGCGCATCTGTAGGAATAATAATCGAAGGGGTTGAGAGGCCATTGGTGCTGCAGGCGGGGAATCTAACCTAGCTAACATAGGGAATATCCACTTCTCATCGAATCCGATCAATGTTTTGGAAATGTGAAGTATGAAGTACTTAGCCACCTTCTGCCATCGTACTCAATGAATGCTCAAAGTTTCAACACATTCGATCGAGTCATCTGTGAAAATTTACAATTCTCGTTTTCGAAACGGTACCTTTACATTCAAAATTGCTGGTCGTATGGCACCTCGAAGCAAAAGAGGTATCAATACCTTTTCTGGGTGCCATTCTAGATTTCGGGGTTCGTCCGGAAGAATAGACATTATACTTCCTGCTGCAATAAAAATGTCGTTCCGTTGAAATTCCGATTTCGACACCTCTGGCCACTTTTCCATCAACCCCTTAGCCCCCTTCATTTATAAACTCTGTTATCCAAATCTGCGGCGGCAACATTGGTCATGGTCGCGCCACTCTGAGATAGGTGTCCCCAGTCACGATGACTTCGCATTTGATTCAAGCCAGTCAACCCATTCACGAGGCTGTGCTGTCTCTTCAGGAAATCGCACCCTTAGGATAACGTGCGAGAATGTCGACTATGACCTCCTACACTTGCCAATAATATCTCGCCAGCAATTATTATTGAAAATTTACCCGAAATTCGGGAGATTCACATCCTGGGTTCATCAGTTGCATATGCACAATGACAAATTCATCAATACGAATCACATCGTAAAAATCCCGTTGCAATCAATAATTTTGATTATTGTTCTGTTCCGAAATACGAAAAAATCTGCATATTTTCTCAAAATTCACCTGAGCCCTGTGCTAAGATAATTATTACACACTCTATGTCGCAGTTGAAAGAATTCTCTATAATGGGCATTCAGGGATGAATGAACCTCGATGGGCACTATGATCGAATTTTCAAAAATCGGTCGGAACCAGTTAGTCACCGGAGCCAATCAGAAGCTTATTGGAAAGATAATCACGAATACACTGTCCCCAGGTAATTCCATCGCGTGATCTTCATGCGAAAAGTCTACTGCCTGCCTACCACTTATAATATCATACAGTGTGTATTTTTAGAGAGTCTAACAAATTTCCAGGCAAAAAGAGACACGCAACCGCGGAATTGCAATTAGAGTAGGTACTCGTTCGTCTTCGGTTAATACGGGGCCATGCAGCTGGATGAATTTGGAAGGTGAGCCTCATACGCTGGCGCAATCACAAAGTCGTTACCTTAATTAACTGCCACTTTCAGTTAATTAATCATTGCAAATGATAGAGAGCTGTGGGGCGGGGGGTGGGTGGCGAGTGGCGAGTATAATAGAAGAAAAACACTGAGGCTCATGCTGCAGCCATATAAACACTCGACTTCGCAGCTCTCGAGCCACTATTTTCCTCGAAGATATAAGTCGACAGCAGTTTGCTTGGGAAAACCCTGCAGGAATAATCGCTGCCTGGCGGGGATGGAGTAGGTATCTAGGTTCTGACCCACTGACACCGTCCTGTGACGTCATGGGAGCAGCGGAGCTCTCCCGCGCTTCAGTTTTCAGAAGGTTGGGTTGACCTCCATCCTACCGATCCCTTCTTCTTCTTTTCTTCTTTTTACTGCTCAACAGATTGCTGCCGTAAGCGTGCTGCTTATGGCTGAGACTTTATACTACTGTCACTAATTGGCTCTCCCTCCATCTTATACGTCGCAGCCATCGTTTTTCTTTTTCGTTACCACATCAATATCGACGCGGAGATCGGATACCTCTCTCTCTAGAAAAAAGCTAGCCATGCTGCAGTTCCGCATGCACTGAGAATACGTTTTTGTAACACGTGCTCGGAAAGTTTGATTTCCGAAGCATGTTTAGCGTGCGTGAATTATCCTGTTCCCGCACTAGTGCGGAAGGTTACTCTTACGAACAGTGCGGCAAAGTACTTTCCGCACTAGTGCGGAAAACGACTCTCATTGACAACAATAACACGAGTTTCGTTCGGACGGTTTGCTTCTCAAATCGAACTTCCCTTCGCAGGAATGTCGAAAAATATGGTGTCCTGCTAGTGCGGAAAGTAGGTGATTTCCAGCTCGTGCGGTGTCCACAGCTCTCGTCTCGGCTCGTACTACATTCACACGAGTACCCGTATATCTGAAGCACTCACCTTCGGCTCATGCGCGAATTGCCCTTGTACTCGTGTGAATACGGCGACCGCTTTCGGCTCGTGCTGCGCCCTCCACACTCGTCGGAAATCGCCCACTTTCCGCACTAGCCACACAATGTACTATTTCGCGTGCCTCCGAATAGCGCAATTTTTGAATCAGGTATTTTCGACGAATTCGAGTGTAATACTACAGTCACAAATCTCGGTCACGGAATTTGAAGAGTAGATAAAATACTTGAATAATCAATCTGACTTCATACGATAGAGCTTTTGCGGGGCTGAAAGGATGAGCTCACCGTGCGATCGCTCTGCATACAAGCCAAGACGGTGTAGGTAAAGGTTTCCCCACTCCTAAGAACTGTCAAACCCTTTTTGAACTCTGAAAGTGGGTATTATCGACAGGATCAAAGCTCCCGTCCGCCAGTACTTTTCATCGACTACAGGTAGAATCATCCGCGTGACATGGATATAGCACCTTTTCGGGAGTCCGAGGCCCAGATATTGACTATCTGAAACTCAAATGTCCAACTCGAGGTTCAATTGAGGATTCGTCAACAGAGAAAAGTCGCTTCGATCACCTGCGGACTGTGGAATGACCAAATTGAATTCGATTAAACTGTTTCCAGTTTCGTGCCCGGCCAACTTCAGATGATACATGAACTAACTTCAGAGCGGTGAAACTGAAGAAAGTGAAATTACCATTGTACCGAAATAACTGCATTTGACAGTCAATTCGATTAGTTATCCTTTGTCTAAATTCCTCGGCTTCATATGTTACTTACGTTTTTTTTACTTCCCCTTATTTTCTAATTTTTTATTTTTCATAATAGAATATTTATTTTTGATGCACGGGGTTGTCACGGAGTCCTTCGACGAGGCGGAAACTACCGAGCAACGTCCTGCGCCCAGGGATATGCTAGCCCGTTCATATTTCGCCTTGGAGAACTCTCCCCGAAAAGTGGTTAGTTTGTCAAGATCATTTTGTTGGTTAGATCGGAGGCACTTTGCATCCCGCAATATAAATATCCTCCGTAATTCTTCGTCACCAGCTAATTCTCGAGCCGATTTCATGAGGCTGCCCTCGCACGTGGGTACAAATAGCCTAGCGGCAGACATCTTTCCCCTATTAATTTTCTCCGTCAACTAGCTAATCAGTTACCGCGACGACAAAACGCAGGCGGGCTTGATAACCGGACAAAAACGTGAGTCTCTAATTCAGAAACCAATGATCAATCGCCCTCTCATAATCCTACAGAATTGATGGAGCCAAAACTTGAAACTAGGTACATGGATGTGTAGAATATGAAGGAAGAGACTCTAGTCTATCAGCTGAGTCAGGAAATGGTTTAAATCGTCCGAAAAAAGGACGAACGAGGGGGTCGAAACGTTCGTCATTTTTTACCGATTCGGAAACTGTAAGTCCGGAAATCAAAATCGGTAGCTTCAGGCTCTTCAAGGGCTAAGATCAGCATTTTGATTCTTGAGCTACCAATTTCGATTTGCGGACTTACAGTTTCCGAAGTGACAAAAAATCACGAATTTTTTCACCCATAGTTCATCTTTCTAGGATGACTTGAAACATTTCATCTGTTTCTTCAACGGCCTTATGCGAAACATGAATACTTATGTATTAACGAATCTTACCGAAACTTCATAGATTCGGAAGTTCAATTGACTCTCGATTGTCTGCTGAAAATGTTCCTTTTTTTTCATCTCATTTTCCAGGTCCCCCCGGTTTATAAGTATCTGCTCACGGCCCTTCTATGTTTCGGCTAGTCGACCAACCCCTCAGTTACAGGCAGCGTGCCAGCGAGTGGATCTATAAGGTAAGTTGCCAGCCGAGACCACCGCCACCTCCGGTTCCGTAAATTTATCCTCCATTCTTTTCTCCGTTCTCATTCAATATTTCGTTCTCAATTTTTTCTTCTGCAAGATCGTTTCCCTCGATACAAACTCACTCCAGCTTGCCAAATGTTAAGATCTTGAAAAATATACCTAGCAGGAGGGGATTCGGGTGGGGAAAACGTAGCAGAATTTCTGCACAAAACGACCTCGTTATAACCGAGTGATTTATCATTCGATGTGCTTCTCATACCGAATTTCCAATACACACGCATCCATCCGGTCGAATGGAAATCCATAACATTGAACAGAAACGGGGCGTGCAATTTATAGATCCGTCTCTTTGTTTCTCCCGTAACTCGCGTTGGGATGAAATTTGCAGTTACCGGAATATCGGACGGCAATTTTGTGACCGAATGTTAAACGCAGTATGATTTATGGTGCGGTAGGTATAGTTTGAAGATAAGAACTGACCCCGTAGTTATCTCAGCAGATGTTGTTCCTGTGGTCCCGTGATCCGGTGCCGGGTCCCCGAACTGGTCCTTGGCTGGCGTGGTTCGCGACGGCGTTAGTCCTCTGGCGTTGTCGACGTCGTATTGCGAAAAGTATCCTGGCTGTATCACCACTTCGTATTTTCAAAAGGCGGACTGTGCTACCTCTGCGAAGAAACCGATTCTTCAAATCACGACCAAGCCTGAATTTGGTTCTAAATGGAAAGCCAACGACCGGCATAAGGACCAGAGTGAAACGATTGTGCACCGGCGATGGTCCCCATGTACGGTCGAATTCTTCGCCGACGAAGATGACAACATCTCTGCCGATAAACTACAGAGTAACGAGAAGTGGGAAAATTTATGGGAAATATCATCACAAAATCTCTCTGCCTAAAAAGTAGTAGCCCTGATTACCTATAAAGTGTGTCTCAATGAAATTGTTTATGCTTTATTGTGTTCTTCGTTGGTATATCATTCATGATCTGTTCATATTTCTACTGGTCCCAGTACGTCGATCTCTCTTCTGAGCACCGACATTCTCATCGATCGTTCACGAAGCTCCGCTTCTTCTAGCGTATCAATAAACGACCAGACTCAACGCTGCAGCTTTTCAGGGTAAATTGAAAACGAAATGAAAACGATAGCGAAAACAAGAAAGAGATGAGGGACAAGGGACGAATGTAATAGATTGAGTACCCCCACTGCTTTCAAGTATCAGAAGGATATAATAATACTCGTGCACTAAGTTTTACGACATACTATAAAACTTATCCGCAAAACTCAGTTCGGAAACGAGCACTGGGCCTTTTATTTCACTCGAGGCTCGTCGTAAAATGTTCCAGCAGCCGGGTGGAAAAAGTTTATTTACCTACTTCGACCTCCGAGGTATAAGAAGGCTGAGCTGAGCACGGAGCTTGGAAAACTATTTCTGAGATCGTCTGCGTCCTCATCTCCATGGCAAATGCTCTTGACTTCCTAATTCGCGTCGCTAATCAGTTCAGACTTCCGATACCATCAGCAAATAAGTGAAATCAAAGTGGACGCCAGTTTCGGCAGACTGGCGCCCACGAGTTCTATCCGAACCATCAGATCAATAAGCGTCACGCTGAGACACAAATGCTTCTCGGATTTCGCAGCCTCTGGAAATTTTGTAGACCTTGAAGATTCCCTGCGGGCAGCTCCGTGCACAATCGAGCAAACCATTCTCAACAGCGGTTCAAAGTTACGCAGACCAAGACAGAGCTTTATCCTTCATATCCTGCTCTCGTTGGAAGGCCTTGTATACTGAATCGAAGATATGTTCGTATTTTACCTGAAAAAGAAAGTTGACTGTCCTATCCGATTTTCTTGACCGACGACGATAGTTCCCCAAGTATTGCATAGACACTTTCTAGAATTCTAAATGTTACACCAACAAAGTTTAAATGTCATGGAAATGTTCGGTGTACGTACGTGGGCACGTAGTACTACGCGGGTAAGTCCTCGGGCAAACAATGCTCAGCGTTGGGTAGGTAGGTGAGTTTCGTATCAGTGATGCGCCTATTTAAATGGCATAATAACGCCGCTCCGTTATCTGTATAGAATGAGCAAGGTATCCGATGAGCATGCGAAACGGCAGAATGTAACCGAATGGAACTGTGCCAAATTTTGCACAATGCATTGCAGTCGCATGCATACACACCTACGTCATCAACGTATCGTCAACAGCACCGAAGGATTGCTGTATACATATCTGTTCACGGAACACCCCGGACTCAGGCATTCCATCTAATCGTGATTTTTCCAATCGCCATGTTCCAACGGGCCGAACCGTTTGAGACATGTGATAGGGAAAGTTTTGCTCGTTCCAATCAGGCTAGAGCAACCCGTCGTCGCCTAGCTGACTTCTTCAGGGGGCCATATTACGATGGCCTGTTGTTTCTATACTGGCTGTCCTGGTTCCCATGTTTTTAATCAACTTCTAATAACGTCAACTCATTCCAGACCGGGTCTAAGTAGAAACTTAATCAACAAAGTTGGGCGATTCTGACGAAAGAGTGTCCATATCTGATTTGATTAAACTGGGAGCAGGAAACGAGTTGCGTATCAGCACGGGGTCTGAAGCCGATTTATGACAGCGGCTTTCGTTCCACCATGACGCCGCGTGATGCCTACTCTGTCATCGTTCTACGTATGTATGTAGAACGTTAGCGAGCGTACATTGCAGGTTTAATCCGTAATAGGTACGCCACGCTACGCGTATGGATGGATACTTTGCCTGAACTGACAACTACATGAGACATGAATCCCCGACGAGGTATTAACTTCTATACCCGCAGTGAGTGCCATCTAGGTACATTAAGTATGTACATGAATTTTTCTCAAGAGTTTCATGAATTTGCAAACAGCTGCACTATATTGTAATAAGTAATGCCGATTGAGCATGAGCGATCGAAAATCATTGGACGAAGGGCTGATGGAATATTTGTTCGGAAAATGTTTGCTTTTCACATAGCTGGGCCAATATATTTCCACAAGACGATGGTTTTTTCATCGAAAATATGATATTCTTCCATCAATGGAGTTGAAATTCGATGCACGATGTTTAGGCAATGCTGTTGTTCCAGCTGACGATGAGCGACGAACGGTAGTACATGCAGGGCACGCGATTGGTTTATTCAAAGTCCATTCGATTCCTCTGTCAAAGTTCGATGTAATAAACCAAGATAGAAATTTTGAATCGCAAAAAAATCTGATTGGTAGGCATCGAAATTTAGAAAATATTTGAAAAATTTGAACGAATATTTCGTTCTTCTGTTGAGGTAAATCTACACGAGCTCAAACAATGCGAGATTCTTGGTGCTCGGCTGTTATCACTTTATCGATATTACAAAAACACGACGTTGGAGAAAATATTCTGACGATGAGATATTTCCCCGATTTATATACTTCAGATCTGTGGGTTTCACTCTGAATCCACCTCACTGCCTATATGCGCGCTCCAATAAAAATGGAGGGGCTATAGAATATAATTTATTATGTGACATTGCATACCTACGTCGATAAGCATCTATCGCGAGGGTGACTTTGGGAAATCTCTAGTATCGGTATGTCGGGGATATACTACATAAACGGGTTTATATTCCGCTGATACCGCACCGCCTGTGAGAGACAGAGCTGCTGCCTCTTGGTTGTTCTCACGACCCATTTAGCGTACAGCTTTCTACCCAAATTTATATCGCATTTACTCTGAAGCGTTTTGTTTTCATCTCATTCAGCATTTAGTCGAGTGTTTAATACATCCGTATCTACATAGTTTCCTCCACTTTAACGAGCTGTTATGTACTCCTAGCACTGCTGCAGTTAACGGGGCGAAAAGTTTCTTCTGTTTTCTCATAACATCCTGAAACGAGAGACTTTCTTCTTCAGAACGAGCAAAAGAGGAAAAACTTCCGACACTCATCGACGGTTTATCCATCTTCAACGTGGCTCCTGAACAAATTCAACTACATTTAGTAGGTGTACCTTCCGATGGGATAAATCCAATTTCTTCGATCTCCCGCCCATGATAATTCGACCCCTAACCCTCGTTAAATGTTTAATGAACGCTGTCATACCGATGGCTTGTTCCCGGCGATTTTAATTTCAATTTATTGAAGACAGCTGAAAAGAAGCTCCGCTCGTTTCGGGTCATCCGTATACGTGCACGGCTTCAGCTTTCCTATGACCATCCCATACGCGCCCGTTTCGAAACGGGATAACGGCAGCGATGCAATCTTCAAGATCGATTCCACCGTGCATGTAGAGAGGTTGGATAAATTTTCGACTCTGCGAATATATATACTTTCGAAAAACGTAAGGAGCAGACGAAAGACGAGAATTTCGTGGCCTTGGAAAAGGCCACCTTGCATCAGCCGCGCGTACGTAGTTTCCCAAAAGCGCGGTGCCCCGAACGGCTGAGTCATCTCCAAAACGTCGCCCGGCCGAATCGGGGGTGGCGCGCGTGCGTCGTCTACGTATCGACGCCACGGCTCCCGGGACGCAAAGTCGACAGTAGTCATCCCCAGGTTGGTCGACCAGGTGGTATATTCTTCGGGGCGCAGTGTATCCCCATAAATGGGGTAGTTTCCTCCCGTGAATAATTCTGCCGCCTCTTCTCAGGTCCAAGGTAACCTAATTCCCGAATACTGGAATTCGGAGGTTCCTTTTTTATTCCCGCGACAAAGTGGACGGTGTGCACGCGGCAGATGGAGATGAGATTGAAAAGGTACGTGCCTGATAATTTCCCCGAGTAAATTCGGTAAATACGTCAATTAAAGATGGCAGTGCTTTGTAACATGGAGGCGGGATGCTGCATGGACCGCGTACCCCGCTGAGCTACGGGATGAATATCGTCGATCGTAAAAATCTCGAGTAATTGACACGAACAGGGATTAGGAGCTGGCGAAATTTCCCTCTCTTTTATATCGTACCATTGAAAAGATTCGACTGATTCAGTCTCTGGAAAACGTAACCGTGCTTCGCTTTCTCGTCTATCGTCCTTCTGTGGCGAAGGTGTTCGTTGACAAAAATTTATTTCAATATTATTCATCATTTCCATGGTTGCATCTCTTTACACAGAAACTATATTCGAATTTCTGCTCTTTCCTCGTCACGAAGCTTCGCCTGTTTTACACAAGATTATAAAAAAATTCACAACCGAGCCTCGTCGTAGATCAAATTTGAAAAATCGAGAAACAAATGGAAGAAACCACGATGGCAATGACAAGTGCAGAGAAATCCACCGTTTCTCTGTTACCAGAATTGTTTTTCAGAAAATCTTACGGACTTCTGTGTACTGTGGTATCAGTTGGGAGAATATACAGCTGAGAGAACATCGCCTGTCTGTATAGGTAGTCAGCAACTGGAACATTGTCCAATCATTCGAAGAGAATCTATTTATCCGTTCAGAAACAGATATTCGATAATTTACCTCAGAGATGTGATTTGGTTACGATACTCTTGCTCGCCCTCACCCGTCCGCGACTATCGAGCCACCCACTCGAACAGTTGAAACAAAGAAACTGGGACAATTCGATGAAGGAAACTTTCCTGCTGTTTTTCGAGTCAGTTATTCATGACTGGAAATCTGTCCAGTGGTGAAATATCGAGCCTGAAGTAAATCGTAGGATCACTAGATGCGAACTGAAGCGCATTTTCAACAAACAATTTACATTCCCAAAAGCTCCTTCGCACTGATATGCGCGTTCTCCGCCGAATATTCAATTAATGTAATAAAATGAGATTGTTATATCGATGACCGGATTCACCGCCGTTTTCAATCCACGCTGTATCATTATCATTAAATTTTCTGAACTGACGATGTGAAAGGCTCGAAAAGCTTGCGCCGAAACGGGAGAAAAGTGACGAGCTTTGTTCTTTCGGTAGACCTTTTCGCGCGGCTACCGTAAGACGACGCTGAAGGACTGCGATCGTTATAGCAAAGTTGTAACTTCCTATCGCCTATAAACTAGTTTTTCAATCGAATCACCTGCCCGCGTACTTGTTGTGGAAAAATTTCTATGCCAATGGAGGTTTCAGGAAAGAAAGCTGTGCAACACGGTGCATACCTGATAGCCGTTGTTCTTGAATGTTTGCATCTTTTAGTTCCATTGATGGCAAGAAATCATTATGAAACTGGGTTAGGGCTGGATATACACGCGACACTATATGGCCTAGGTCGACCTCGGTGAGCTTAGGACCTAGGGCAACCCACGCGAGCCCTTCGTAATAGCGATTTACTCCTTGCTCGTCCAGAATTCTGGAGAAGGGCGCGACGTCAGGAGAAGAGGAAAGGAGACGGGAGAAGGAAGGGTCGGCTGCCACCGCGCGTCGGGAGAAAAGAAAGGGGGAGAAAGGTGGAGCACCGGTGAATTAATGGGTTTAATATCACCACAGTAGAAGTTTTCGTTCCCATGGCAGGAGCTCTAGATTACTCGATAGAATGTCCTCTGTGAAGTAGTGAAGCGAGATCAGTGAAAAGGCCTGGAATTTTGCCAAGAGATTTTCATCCTCCTGACAGAGGAAACTGCACACTCTTCTGTGAGAGATATAATATTGATCGGTTTGCTCGCCCAATCGCAAGTGCGAATCGCGTGAAATTATAATTTTATACTTTGGGATCGCGTGCGTGTAGTGATTCGCGATTTCAATCACTCTTCCCTTCCGTTTGTTTTACTTTGTCAAAGTGACCAAGGTGATAACGTGTCGTAGAATATGAAACTAACTAATCTCTGGCTATCGTGAGCCTCGTGATACTCACAATCCGGAAGTAGTAACACTTTCCTTAAGTACCGTTTAAAGCTTTTATTTCTTGCTCCGCCTTTCCGACGCCACGATCGCGTTTCTGAACTTCTTATTCAACAAATAATTCGTCAGTTTTCAGTCAACTCGCAACATCCTGATTTTTATTCTGGAACTTATTTGTTAATTAGCGGCAAAAATTCGGCCTCGCTGATGCCAGATAACCAGAATCTGGATGCAGGAATTCTCATTTATTCATTCTTCATTCTCTGAAACGATTCGATGAAAAGTATATCCACTAATGCTTGGGAAATACGGCGTTCTTGTGAAAAATTGGAGGAATACGAAGGACACTGTTCAGGCTAAGCAACCAAACGAGCTACTCCAACGTGGACGATGCTGTTACATCGTCGCTGACGTTGTTCGACCCTTCTAGAACTGTTTTATTGGCAAAAGCAAACTGTGAATGTCAACGAAGTTCGTTCACATCGCCCAATGACGACTGGAGTTTTGACGAAGATCGCTTACTCCGTAGACTGAAAAATTCTCACAGAGCTTGTCATGATGAAACGATTTCCGTTTGGTACCGCGGCCAATTAACGCTCGGAAGGATAACTCCAATCTCTTCGATACAATAATCGATGAGCCGGATAACAAGTGTGGAATAAAATGACCATTCTGAAATGATCCTAACATTCCTGTGCTCCGGCTTCGGCCAGAACGCCGAATGATTATCCGACCCACACCGCCTCGGGAAATTTTTAGCCATTATATCAACCAACCAGATCGTACCTCTGGCTCATAAAGAAAACCTGGTAGAATTTCAACCCTGATTCGAGGATTTCTATGACTTAGCGATGGCATAGAATTATCCACGATCGCCAATACTCTGCCGCTATGCCATATAGCCTTTCCGGAGTAACCGGGGCAATACCGATTGTGAGAAGCCTTGCGAAGGTTCCACGCCACTTATATGTCATCGGGCCGTTCGCAAAAGCGGGTGGACATGCACGTGTAGAAGCGTACAGTGGATTGCCAAGCCTGTACATAGGTGGGTTCAGGGATATTACACACGAATATGTATATACGACTGGCTGAAAGACACGTCAAGAAAATGCTGAAGCACGTGCAACGAACGGAGTCGAAGAAAACTACAAGGCTTCTTGAGCCATTTTTTATGCCTATCAGCAACGACCACGGCACGTAAACGTGGCGTGTTCGTGTAAGACTGTATACATGTACACGCGTGCATATACACGCATGTATACCCAAGAATGTATCGTCCGCCTACATGTATTCTGGGGTGAAGCAGTGACGCTACCCGACATGCAAAAATCAGTTGTGTATTACCCGCCGAGCGAATTTTTCATGCAGGGGTGTAGGTATACGTCCGTGTACCATGTAGATTGCGTGAACCACATTACGAATGTACGCGTACAATCGGAGCGCAATACATGCATGCATGGCGTTCTACTTTCATGGTTGAACTCCTTTCCATGTCGATTGAACGTTTCGTCGAATTTCTACGAGTGGTATGGGAGTAGAATTTCGACGTGGGGAAAAATTTCGTCGTCGGAATAATGCGCTGGTTGGAAACCGGGAAAGCCGACAATCTGATCAGCATCAATTAATGTGCGTGGCGATGTGGCTTCCCATGCGGCGATATAGCCCATTGTGTTCCAATTAGACGGTGCCGCGAAATTGGAACGAAGTATATCCTGTGAGCGTGTATATTTCTTGCGTCAAATCGTTCACGTGAACTTTTCATGTGCTCCTTCCAACTTGCAGTGCCAGGCGAACGAAGTTACCGGTTCAAAGTTGCTCCGAATCGATATTACAGTTTCGAATTTCAAGTGCTTTCGATCCGATTCGGCTCACCTGAACAACTGAACAGTTTCTGAAACCGTTGAGTCTGATTACTGGGGAATATATATGCCGAGCACTAGGGCAGAAATGTACGTGCGGTAACTATACTCCATTCAAGATCGGTACGTGCCTGAATTATGAATGGCGGTCGATACTGAGGATTGCGGGTATATATGAGACTGGCCATGAAACGTAATCCGCAGAAAATGAGACCTCTTTGCAAGCTATGATCGTCTATGGAACGCACGTTTCATTTATTTCACGCAGCTCGCATCATACATTCGTATACGTAGGCTGGTGTACGCACGAGAGTGTGAAACATCAATACGACTGCACACCACACACTTGTGTCAGTTGGTCATAAGTAGGTCGCGTTAGATATGAACTAAGTTTGCGAGTTGGACGCGGAGCATGGCGATGGAGTTTTGATCGGAGTGAGGAGTGAGGAATTTTTACCGAGGGAAAGCCACGAGCTGAATATCTGACAATGAGTAATCTTCGACATATTCTGCGGGACGATGTGGCACGTATGAGAAATAAGGCAAATCTGGCTAATCTCCCCATTATTTCACTTTCATCCGATTGCATGTCGCAATTCCATTCCAGATTTTGAAAAAATAAATTTCACAGCCATGTCAACGTGGTCGCAGTTCATGGATATACCGACACAATCCAGGATAAACTTGACACAGTTTTTGTTCAACAAGTCACTTCGTTTCGCCACTATATTGATTGAACGTATACAAACATACGGAATTCCACGTAGCGCCTCAAGGCAGCTACCGATCGATCGGAAGAAGATCTTCCTCGGCTTTTCATGCGAGGAATACTGTATTCTAGGTATAAAAAGAATTGCAAGTCACGGATTGCGTGCACCTTTGGACGAACGAAGAATCACCCGTCATCGTGCGGTGATCGGTATATGGTATCATAAAATGGACTTGCAATTGATCTAGGAAATCGGTGCATCGTTATATTCTCTGTACCGTTTCGAAGTAGAAGAGCGCGATACAGTTGTTGATCTTCCGGAAAAGAAGAAAACTATTCACGGTTCAGAGAATCGCTAAAAAATTGGTCGTCTTTTTTGCTTTCAGCAGCACCAGATCGATCCCGGACGGTTCTCAGACACCCTGCGTGGGGCTGGTATGATCCAGAACTCAGAGAAGATCTTCACCAATGATTGAGAGTGCTTGAAAAGGAACCGCGAGTCGGGTGGGACAGGAAAGGGAAACAACTGGGAGAGGAAACAGGGAGACGGAGCATAAGCTGCCGAGGAAGTACGCCTGGATCTTTCATAGCAGTTCGGCGGCGGCCAGAGGAAGGCAGGAGTTCCGTTGGGTTCGGTGAGGTTGTGTACCGGAGTGAAGTAGTGGCGAAAAGTGATCGGGACGGAGTGAAGTGAAAAGGAGGGTGAAAGAGGGTTCCGGCACCTAAGGGTCGGTGGGGGGATGCGGCGCGCAGGGGGGGCGGCATGGAGGAGCCCTCGCTGGAGGCTCTCATGCAGGCGGGCCTCATCTTCGTGGTCGGTGTCGCCATCATACTTTCCAATCTGCTCATCATCGCCACCTACCTCAACTTCCGCGGTAAGCCAAATCCAAATTTTCCGATTGGAACGAAGCTCAATAAAGGTTGCACGAGGACGTCTCTCATTGTCAGTCGAGGCATTGAATTCGAAGTCGCGAGAGTGACTTTCATTGCCCGTAAGACAATTTGCAGCGAGTATTCGGGTCGTGTGCTACGTACCGGTCACTATGGAAAATTCTCAAAAGCTTCGGGATTTTCATGAAGCCAACGGCGAACTAGATCCGCAGTGCGCTACATTCCTCAACTTCGTCGAGACTATTCAATTGCATGATACACTCCAACGCTAATGAACTAATCTATCGATAGAGAGCAACCGCAGGGTTTTTGGTTAGGCACCCGCCCACAAGTGAAGAAATCGCGTCAACCCGATTTGTTCTTATTCACAGGCCCCAGCGAGGTGATAAACTACTATTTGCTGTCATTGGCGTCAGCAGATCTGCTCTGCGGATTGCTGGTTGTCCCGTTATCAGTTTACCCAGCTTTAGTTCGGAGATGGGTCTACGGAGACATAGTTTGCCGTTTAATCGGCTACCTGGAGGTAACCCTTTGGGCGGTCTCGGTTTACACCTTCATGTGGATATCCGTCGACCGTTACCTCGCAATCAGGTTGGTACCATATCCCCGAACTCCAATGTGATACTGTCGAAGCACGACGAGCAGAACCTGAAACCAAAGCTGTGAAGCTGAAAGCTGAAGACGCTTGAGCCTCCCTGGTCCTCTTCGGCCGTTGATCTCAGACGCCTCGAGCAAAAAGCTCCGGTACTCAAAGTTCTAAGAGTAATCGATAACCGTTGCAGCGGATCCGCGGCCGAAAAGGACGGGACCCAGTGCCGTCGTCTTGTTATAGTTTGATTTCCCATTTATGGACAAATAGATGTGTTCATTGGCGTTGAAAATTTGTGTGCAGAAAACCGCTGAGATACGAGACGGTCCAGACGAAAACCCGGTGCCAATGCTGGATGGCGTTCACTTGGATAAGCGCAGCAATGATGTGCTGTCCGCCTCTTCTCGGTTTCAACAAGCCAATCTTCGACCACGAAGCTTTCATCTGTATGCTAGACTGGGGAAACATGGCTGCGTATACCGTGACCCTGTCTATTCTGGTCCTCGGTCCCTCGGTCATCACTATCGTCTACACTTACTACTACATTTTCTCAATGATGCGAAAACTGAGGTCTGGGGTGCCGATCCACGACAAGGAATACGCAACGGCATTGTCCGAGAATCTCAGTAATCCCAGTCACATCATGTCGTTTGTATTGGTGATGACATTCTGGGCTTCTTGGGCTCCCTACGCCGGCCTCAGGCTCTACGCGTTCGTAAACGGACCGCCGCAGGTAGGCACCGATTGTTTGATCGTTATTCCCCGCGTAATCTCGTGTCCTTTAACGTCCTCCAATGACATTCCGTGCTTTTCACGTTCACGATAATCCCACGTGACCTTCGGACCGTACGGTATGTACATCATCAGCAGTTGCACGCACCAATTTTTCATGCAACTTTTTTTACTTCTTCTCGTGGAAGATTCACGTGGAATTCGTATTGTAAGAGGAAGCAATTAAGGAACAAACAAAATCCTCGGTTACAAATTTCCCATTCCTGTAATATTGTGTTGACGTCAAATCTGTTCAATCCTCTCTCTCCCAGGTGCCATTCCTGAACTTTGCCGTAGTCTGGTTCGGTGTGACAAACAGCTTCTGGAAGGCCGTCGTCCTGGGCACGTTGAGTCCACAATTTCGGCTAGCAGCCCGCGTCCTCTGTCTGACTCTATGCTGCCGACACCGAAGATTACCGCCGGAGCTTTTGGGTCTGGATGACGATGATTAAATCTTACTAATCGTAGGATCGAGCGAGCGCTTTCGTGCGGTTCTGTCCGTACCGCGCATTACCACAGCATCGCATTTCAACCCGTTTCCATAAGTTTGTGTAATGGCATAATTGACACATAAATTACTTACATATAATATCCCTATATTATATATAAGTATATATATAACGATGTAGTATATATAATCCAAAGAACGAAACAAAACAAAAAAAAATACACACAACCGCACCCAAACAAAAATGAATCTTATTCACGAATCAGTTGTTGCGAGGGAACCCGAGGCGTTTATTATACATATATCTCACTGTTCCGAAACGTCGCTCGAGTACAGGTGTCGATCCACAAAACTTCAATTTCATCGGTCTGGCGAATTTCGGGGCAGATAATTCAAAACTTGACGATGTCAAACACTTCGAGTGGTTATTCGAATAGTAGGCTTTCTTATATCAAAGTCTCTGATTTTTGTTCTCTTCGGCAACAATATAATCGTCTAAGCCCATCTACTTGCGTATATGAAAATCATACTACACGTTATCCATAACGAAACAAAACGGAAAATATTCTAGTATGTACCACACATGTATATTATATATATATATACACGTATAGGAAATATATTGTTGATCTATAAAGTTCACGAAAATACGTGTTCGATTGAATATAAACATGGATGAAAACAGCAAGAACAAACGAAGAAAAAAAAAAAAAAAAAAAAAACTAAGAAAATGCATTTCGAATGGATGGATAAGAAATGAACGAAAAAGAAGGAAATTATTGCATCAAAAAACTCTGATCCAGGTTATTGTGGGGATATTTTGAAATCCCTTTGTCGACAATTTATATTCTCAGCCTATATTAAATTTTAATTCTAATATATGTATATACCTACCTATATAGTATATCCTTATATATATATATATATATATATATATATAGATATATATCTTCAATGGAATAGCTCGATATAATAATACAATTGTTACATCGAGCCGAGGCCAAAGCCGAGCCGATATATATATATATATATATATATAATGTAGATAAATAGATAGATATCTAGATGGCTGCAGCGAAGAGGTTATATAATACTATATATACGTATACGGATACGTAACGATGAACGAGTGGTGGGAAAAAATGAAGAGAAATAAAAAAAAAAAAAAAAAAAACCAAAAACTTAAGAACTGAAAAAACGGCCGATCGCTTTCGGTAATTACTATTCGATTTTGATCATTCGATTCGATTACATATTACCTAATATCTAGACATCTTTATTATACAAAACTATAGGATCACCTCGCTTCGCTCAATCTGTACAGCTAAGAGAATCTCTTATTTAGCATGAACTTTCGTATAGGAAGAACGTGCGAACGAGAGGTGAAAACGAGGAACGAACACAAAAACATATGCATTGAAATAAAAAATGAAAATATATATATCATAAATTAATTAACTCTTGTCTATATATCTTGATACGTTAATTAAGATCACGCTCAATAAGTGTTTTAGCGAGCTAAAGAAGTTACTATTGTGCGAAAAAAAGCAAAAAAACAAAAAAAAAACAAAAAAACAAAACTCGAAATGAGAAAAAAGAACAAAAAAAAAACAAAAAACTCGAAGTTATAATAAAAAGTACCTAGTCAATTACAGAGATGCCTCTATGAATGTGACGTGCTGAGGAAGAGAACAAATTAAAAAAAAAAAAACACACACACACAAACAAATATCCGTAAAAAAATTTATCAATTATCGTAGAACGCCTTTTGGGGCTTGTCCGCGTGCGGATTTTACGCTTTTTTTCGAACGCGCTTCCTATATCTATCTCTCTCTCTCTCTCTCTCTCTCTCTGTCTATCAATTTCTATCTTTCTTTCTCTCTCTCTCTCTCTTTCTTTCTTTCTCTCTTATGACATACACGGTCGAACCTCGAAGAACCAATGAGAAAGAAAAATAAAAAATTAAAAAATCTTTGCCAAAAGCGTGTGGTTTGGGGAAAAGAAAAGGAAAGAAGAACAGCAAAAAAAAAAAAAAGAAGAAAACACCAGGAACAAAAGAGAAATGAATAATTGTATTACACCAGCAGCGAACTCACAGTGACCTTGTTGTACGAGAATATGTTATATATATATATTTATATGTATATATATAGTATATTACGATTGTTAAGTTGTTCGAAAAGGAGAAGAAAAAACGAAAATCAGCAACAAAAAAATTAATAAAAACATATATATTAAATCGATAATAAACTATATACGTATATAGAATGTAGTTATTGATATAGCGCGGCGGAAAATATGGCATGTGCGTGAGTGTGTGCGTGTGGGTGCGCGTGTTTAATTATTGATGACAAATCTTGTGAGTCGGCCATAAGGTCCACGCAACGCCTTTCTCGTACGGAGTTGTGCCTCGTTCTCATGTTTCCCTTTTTTTTTTTAATTAATTAATTTTTTTTATTTTTTCCGTCTTCTCTCTTCTTTTTTTCATATCGAAGATCATTAATTTCCTCGTTTGTCTCGACGATTTTGACCTGTGCGTGCGCCACTATACATACATCTGCCCGGTATCGTAATTAAATATCGTATCTTTGGGAAATTCTTTTCATTATTTATATACATATAGTCATGACGAGTATACAGAATTATATAGTGAATCTGATCTTCCGAGGATATAACTTTTTATAATGCATACCTATGTACGGTAACATCGTTGAGAAGACGAAAGTTGAAGTGAATAGAATATAGAATTGAATCGAATCGAATCGAATCGAATCGAATTGAATTGAATTGAGTTATGGGCAACAGAGCTAGTTCGTATAAGCTCGCTTCACCGTACGACGAAAGGCGAATTCTTTGATTCTCTACATGTTGTAAAATAATTAATTGCGAAAAAAATTTAATAAAATATACATATATATACATATAAAATAAGAAAAATAACAAGCAGTTACGCGTAGCGCAATCAGCAGCAGCCGGAAGACCCGGCTATATAAGAAAATAAAATTAAATAGAAAAAATATTGTCCCGAAGTAATGAGAGGAGAGAAAAAAGAAAAGAAGAAAAAAAGAAAAAATTAAAATTGAATAAAAATAAATAAATAAATAAATAATACATATGTTATATACAAATGTATAATGTATATAATATAGTATTGTATACATAGTATATATTATAATGTATCTTATTGGGAGTTCATATGCGTAAATGTATATTCATAAATTCTAGACAAACGTCGCATCCTCCGGATCATAGTTTTTTCCTTTATTCATTTTTGATTTGTCTTTGAATTTTTGGATTCGATCATGCATGAAATATGAATATAAAAGAGACTTTTAAACCGCGGACAGATACACGAAGCTCTTGAAAAATCGATCGAGCTAGAGCCAGGTATATCACAGGGCGTATGTAGGTATATGCATTGTTATAAGAATTGCGAATGCAGCTTGAACCTTGTTCTGAATTCTTTAGAAAACTATATAGAACCCAAACGTCCTTGACACGCGAACAGGAATATTCTGCAGAGCGTGCGATCCGGTTAACGTACGTTTTTCCGTCAAGTATAACGTATTGCATGTATGTATATACATATGTACTACGAGTATTGTGATGTAATTGCGAAAAACGAAGAGCAAGTTAAAGAGGGTGTCGCGAATGCGCTGAGCTTCTTCGATATCGCAAATACGAATGTTAATGCGATCGCATTTGAACATAATGCGATTGCCAACGATTCTATGTATAGCTGGGGCCGATTTAGAGCCGGATAGAATTTTCAATTGTTCATTCAAGTTGGTGCTACTGTATATCGGTTCCGGAACGGGGACCGGCACAAGAAAAATGTTAAATTCGCGCACGATCGATCGTTTTCGCGAATATCGGCGATTCATCAATCTCGAATCGATGATCGAGAGTGAGTTCGGAAGTCAGTTATCGGCGACAGCTGCTGACACGTCTAATTCTATTGACAGAACTTCTCTCCAGCTGTGTTCCTCGTACCGGTGCTACACTCTCGCTGTAATACTAGTGAAGAAAATCTGAAATCCCATCGGTCGGTTCAAATCGAACCGAAGACGAGGGGAGCTTTGATCTCCACGGAAACCGGCGGTGCCGGGTGATTCGCAGCACCAACCTGAGTGATTGATTCAAAATACGAACCGGATTTTTGTGAGTGAACCGCAGCTGGATGGCGTCTCGATACCTCCCAAATCGTGGCCCAATTATACCGAAGACCGAATGGACAATTGCGAAGGAATTCCGCCTCTACGTAACGCGGGAAAAATTCTCTAAACACATGTTCGCATTTACCTACTATCAATATTTCTACCAGCTGTTCGATATTCGCATTTTTCAAATTCGAGTCCACTCATTGTTAGGCGAAGCGGTATACAATTGAGATGAATCTGTTACCACAGGAGAAAGGAATGGAAGCGTAATGCATCAGATTCTAATTCGTAAGCCACAACGAAGATACGATATTCGAACGAAAATCGAGCTTCATTTAAATCCCAGAAAGACAAAATATGTTCAGCTTGCAATACCAACATCCGATGTCGACGCGATGTTCTCGTAATTTCCGACGTAGGAAGGAATGAATATCAATAATATAATAATCAAATACGATGATTTTTCAAATTCAAATTATAATATAGAATTGCTTTCGCTTCGGCTTGTAAAGTAGAAATTGGAAAAAAAAAACGTCGGATAGACCTTTCGTTCGTGCTGATAGATCTAATTGTAAGTTTTTTTCTCTCAATCGTGTTCGCAGCTCGCCGTGCGTATGTATGTATGTAATACCAACCTACTCGTGACACACATGAAGTCATCCAACATACACACCTATACTTATAATATTATAAAATGAAGAAGATGCTATTGAAAATGGATAATTATTCGACATTCGTGACTTTGGATGATCGCCGGATCTCGATTCGCATAGATTTACGAATTTATGTAAAAATGATTGTTTTCTAACGGTATTGAATCCATTTTTTTTACCTCATTTACTTGTTATTTTAGTTTCTTTTATTGTTTGCAAATTTCATGGGCTGTGAGCGTGATCAAATTGATGACCCCCCCCCCCCCCCCCCCCCCGTTCGCCCCCAACGAAGCAGCGAATCTATATAATATATATATATATATACGTATATATTATATATGAAAGATATATCAATATATGAATATAGATATACTAGACACATAATACAATTTTTCTTCACGCAAGCATATTATACTATACTTTTAATAATTTCATTGAAAGAAATAATATTGAAAGGCCGGAGGGTGCGAGCCGCGCGAATCCAGGCAAAACACGAACGGATAATATAATACCTGAATAACAGAAAGCAAAGAAAAATACAGCAACAACAACAACAACAACAACAACAAGAAAAAGAAGAAAGAAAGCAAACAAGCAAAGAAGAGAAGACAAAAAATAGTAGAAAAAAGAAAAGTAAAGAAAAGAAATAATAACTCATGGTCCCTGGCAGTTTCCCGGGTGGCCTCCATTATTAATTATTAATTACATTTTTGTACCTAGTTGCTAGTTTTGTACTAGTTTTGTAACGTACCACACAATGGACGTGCTGTTATTACATATTTTAATGATTGTTAAACGTTGATTGATGACTACATTGTACACGTGTTCACGTTGTAGCATATTACGAGTGATAACGATCCTCGGGATCGTTGAAAAAGTTGTATAATAACGGATATATATATATTTATATATATACAGATATATATATTTATATATGTATATATTTCAAGTGTGGTCATTTTGCCGCGTTATCCCATCGCGATTACGATTCACCGTTCAAACCATCCTGACAACATAAGAAAAAGGCACTTTTTCCCCATCCTTTTCACTTGCCGTTGATGATTTTTGCCAAAACTAAACAACCGACATACACGATACCTGATAACACCGTTGAAAAGTTTGATCCAACGATTTCAATATTTCGATTTCGATAAGATTAACGATAAGTAAGGATTGAATGATAAGAATTGTGTGTATCGATATCCCAATGCCCTTCCCCCCCCCCCCCCCCCCCCCCCCCGGCCCTTGCCGATGTGAATCCTCAGCCTCGCGAGTTCAACCAAAGATACCACACTTGTTATAATAGTGATTGCGACCTCCAAGAGCGTAAGATAACTGTGATTATGATTACATTGTATTGTATAATTTGTTAAGATATTCCAATGCTTTTCTGTTCGACGCCTAACGATCTGGAAGAAAACTCGGATCATTTCATCACGATTGATCGATCGTAGGTGTACTACATTGCAGCGGTTGATTCGCGGACGGTTCACATTTCTTTATGTTTTTTTTTTTCAACAAATAACTCACTTTGAGTACCACTGTGCATAGCGGCAGCGCCACGCCGGTCGCTCGACGGTTTAGGGAAGCTACTGCTTGATATTCTGCTGTATATGCCATTAGACAGTTTAACACTGATATTTCACCTCGTAATTTAGCTCGGCGAATTGAAAATTATCATTCTCAAGTGATAATTAGTTGAATAATTATTGTGAAATGAATGATATCATCGATGACAAATATTTATTGTGCTAAAAAATACGGTGAGGAATAACAGATTTTTATTTATTCTGGAAAAGAATGAATTGTTAATTGTTCGTAGGATTGTTATTGTTAGGTTAGAATGATAATGCTTACTGATCAACTATCGTCAGGCACAGGCAGCAGGACATCAAGCAGTAGCTTCCCTTCACTGTCCAGGAAAGGCGCTGCGTTCAGTGGTGCTCAGCAAAAGTGGTCTATTCAAAAGACAGAGAAATTTGAATCGACCGCGAATGAACCGCAATAAGTGCACATTGTTGAAAACTACTATTCGGAAATCACAGAAGAAAATTACAATATTTTCAGCCCATCATTTGTTGATTGTATATCGTTTAACATTAGAGGTTCATAGTGTGCCTTAGCTGATGTAATATCATACTAATTGTAACGAAATTCGAGTAAAAATGCAATAACTGTGAACTCTTGCTTTTATAATATATTAATCTTGATGTTGTTTCGGACTGAGATGACGGTGTAATATGAATTTTTTATGGTGCGTATGTATGTATGTACGCAATGGTTTTGACTAGTGCTGGGACTTGTCGGGGCATCCGCCGGATGCCCGGATCGTCCGGACTTGACGGATCCGACGCTTCGAATTCGGGTATCCGGGTAACTCGATACTAGCCAAATATCCGGGTGATCACGGATCCGGGTATCCGAGTAGCTGCGGATTCAGATATCAGGAGAATAACGGATAATATCGGGTCACTGCGGATCTTACGTGTTACCGATTCGAAAGTACACGATTATAATTCTCGCGGTGTCGATGATTCAAATAATCCAATTTCGATACGTCAAAACGACCTACGTTCGACTACGTGTATTTTGCTTCACGATCCTTCGGATTTTCGTCCGAACTTCTGGATGCATTCGTCTGGGCTGGAAAACTATTCATTCCAGAATCATTTTCGATGAAAATCATAAAGGATACAGCACAGGCGTTTGGTGAGCCGAAGGTCCCGGTCTGGTATAGTCCCGTGACTCGCGTCACTTCTGGATAGATCACGGAGTGCGCGTCATATTTTCACGAATTGATACACGGAAAACTGAGTTGACCGATAATCCTGAAAACGGATCGAGGCGTTGCAACGCAATCGTGTCCAGTAAAATTAGTGTATTATTTGCTTCTCGACCGTCATGCCCGATGAATTTATCGGTTTTTTTCAGCGTCAATGGAACCCCGAAATGATTCGAAACTATCGGGATCTGGAACAATCGGAAGATGTCTGGACAATTCAGGCTGGATTGCGGTATCCGGATCGTTTTGGATATTCACGGATAATTTCGGGTATCCGGATACCCGGATCCGAAGCGTCGTGTCAAATTATCCGGATATGCGAATAGATTCGGACATCTGGGTAATCCTGATACAAGTCTCAGCCCTAGTTTTGACACTGCACAGCACTACTTACTTCTTGGAGAATCACTTGGAGATTTAGAGCACAGGGAGGCGGCGATGAAGAGTTGATTTTGATGATGGCGATACAATATTACAATTATTATCCTAGAAGCTAGAGTAGCGAATTCTGATAATAAACAGTGACAACGTAGATACTGCAATTTCATTCGAATATCAAAGTGTTCAATCATTTCAATACCTCGACCAAGCACCAATTCCTGAACGAAATCCTCGCCGATTAAACGGGAGCTCCAGCCATTACTCCGTACTCAAGATACCTGGTGATCGAATCCCCAGAACTTGTGACAAGAGCGGATCTACATTTAAGGTACGATAAACGAAACCAATCCTATTGATATTTCAGTAAGTCAAACATAGCGAAGGAGCGCGCCATCATATCAGTTCGCTTTCAGAATCTAGCTCCAAGATCGAGCACTGGGATCAATATTTCTGTGCAGAACATTCGGGTATGCCGTAAAACCGAGCATCCTGTATTCCAATTCGGTGAACCTCGATTGGAAAAAACCAGCAAAGATGTGAATAAAGATGAAAATGATGTAGAAGCCTTCGATAATAACGTTGAAGAAATCTGTTCATTGCTACTGATTAATTGTGAGCTAGTCCAATACGGAATCAAAATTCATTGCAAAAAAAGCTTCCGCGAGTTCGCGAATCGTGAACCACAATGTGGTCCATTTTGGAGGCAGACCCGCGAGCGATATGGCGATTTTTAGCTTCAGTCGAGCAAACTGATTCATTGGACTGACATGATGTGGATATCGACAAACAGCATGACTCTACAATAGAAGAACAAAGGTGTATCAGCTGCCGGAAATCGATGTGAGTTTGCCTCCGGTTTCATAGCGTTCATCACACAGTAGAGGGAAACGGCAGGCATAGCAAACTGCTCTGCCTAATTCGAATGACTCCCCCCGACCCAATTGGATCGGTCTATTTGAGCCTTCTATCACTGATTGTGAGTCAATATCAGAGCCGTCTCTTCCGTGCGGTAGGGTCGAATAATCTCGTGGAGAATTATTGTTCACGTACACGGACGTAGGTACATGAATCATTGAACGATGCTCACGACGATTATGATGAGCGTGAATACATAGCTAAGTAGCTGATGTAAATATTTGTGTAGGTTAGGTATGCATACCTAAGAAAGCTACCTATATTCAACGTTTGGGAGGCATCGCGGACTGGTACCCCGCTACACGAGTCAGATATTTACGATCCTATAATTATGACGAGGTTTAATCGATCGAACAACTGTTGGCATTTTTCCTTCCTCGTTCACAATTCCCGAAGTTACGTAGGCTGAGAACCTCGGTGAAAGCACAATTCGAAAACTGGTTGATCAGCGATCATTTGTGTTTCTTTGTTTTCTTTTCTGGTTTGCACTCGATCCGTGAGACGTTCAGCAAAACATGTATACATACGTACCGAGCTTCTTTGGTGAGAGAAGAAATCTCGATGATGGGAATATTGTAGTGCGAAGTAGACGAGAAAAGCCCATCGATCTAAGATTTTCAAAAAAAAATTGTTATTCTGGCGCGGCAGCTCTGTTCATTTTGACTCTCGAAAAGCATGACCGTGTTCTCAGTTTTTAGCGAGTCCATAAATAGAATCACCGGAGCCTTCTTCAGAACGTTCGTGACCAACTGCGACGAGGTTGGGGGTCCGATTCCAACTATAAGTTGCTCCAAATGATCAGTGGCTATGGTATAGGGCTGAACTGGAAGGTATGAGCTTGTATAGAGGGAGAAAGAGTGGCAGGCGTGAGAGAGGAGGGAATGTATAGTTAGAAAAGGACATAGAACAGCTAATGTCGCATTACCCTGCCAACCGCAATAGCCGTAGGTCGTTTTTCTGGCCCTAGAAAAGTGGAGAAGACAGAGTTTACGGTCGACGGGCAGAATTAAGCGATATCCAAGATGACTGAGGGCGAAGAAGAGGCGAGGGTGAGTCCACGTTAATTAATGAAAGTCGTGCGGGTGGTCTGGTTGGTCGAGAACGCTTGCTTGCCGGGTCAGGTGCGTGAGTAACGAAATTTGTCATTCAACTAAAAAGAACGAGACACTTATCCGTTCCGTGTAGTTATAACGATGGGAATATATTCTCTCAACGGTTACGAATAGTTTGAACTTCCGTTTGTCTTGCCTCTGTCAATATTGTATGTCGCGAAGACATGAAAGCATCGTGCAGAATACCTTCGCATGAGGCACGCGTGGTTCTCAGCGGGAGACAGATGTGGATTCAGACGGTCGTCCCGCGAACGTATTTCTTTCGGTGGATGGGAAACACGAGGTTAACCTCTCGTGATACTGGGGCATAGTATTATTCTTCCGCTTTCTTCTTCTAATTTATGGAATTTTCTAATTCCAGCTACTCTCGTATACATTCGATAGCAAATCATTCCCTCTGTGCTACACACGATTTTGCCAAGCATCGATCGCCTCGCTATTCTTCTTCTCGATCTATCATTGATACATTCATCAGGCCACCCCTGTCGCTCAAAATATTGCGCGATCGTGCCATCGGTGGATGGTAAAAATTTTTTAGATTTCGCGTTGATGAGTAGAAATGCATCCATGTTGTACCCAAAAGATACTGAGGAGCACTGTGAACGTTAGAGGCTCAAAATTGCAACTATTAAGGGGCGGGAGCGGAGGGCAATTTGTTGCCGTATACATGGTAATGATTTTGACTAATTCTCTATGTAAATCGTGTTAGACTGCGATCAGAGTCTGAGGCATGAATGTGAGTCTACTATCAACCCATCGCAAACGATAAATTCAAGCTCCAACCACAGTCTAAATTGTAAGTTGAAGCGGTGTAATCAACTGTTAACTTGTCCAAGTTACCTACGTACCGCATGAATCCATCCAAGCGGACCACGTGCTACGAGCATTTCACATTCACATTTACTACATCCACTAAATCGCTCTGAAGTCTGAACTAAGCCAAGAAGCATCATATGCTTGCTGGCTTAGCTTGGCACAAGTTCAGGAAGATGCACTGGCACGCGAACGTTATTTGCCTTGCACTGCATCTGTGATGCATTCGATGTGATGACGGAGTAGATTAGTAAAACCATAAAGCGGGCCGTAACAATTTGTCTGATCGGACCAACAAAACTGAGCAATTTGATCGTTACGATCACACGTGTAACTTGATGAATGGTTTTTCTGTTACGTCATGTTGGGGTTTTCCTCAACCGTTGATGGTCACAGCGAGGGCAGTGTTTGAAGCGACGTGTGGCACGTACGGCGGTTTCCATGTGTGTAGTTCGGGGAGACTTTTGGTACACACTGTACATACACGGAGCATGGAAACGCCAAATGCCTTGTGGGCGATGTGTCGGGGGTGGTGCCAGACACCGCGTCAGTCTCGAACCCTCGCATGTTCGGTCGGAGTAGGGTGTTACCCCCTTCGCTACCTCTCGGCCGTTGCCTATGTCGGAGAGTGAGACGTCGAGAACACCTCACGTTTCCCTTCAGTCATGTGGTGAATCCGTATGCCTGAGGAACGGCGTACGAGATATTTGAAAAATGTTTGTTCACGGTCCTCGTCGAGTCTGCTCAACTGAACCTTCCGAGGATTCGGAGGAGGAGAGCGAAGAGGGGAGCACCGGCGATGTTCTTCAGGTTATTTTCATTTGCGAAAGAGAACACAAACACAAATTCAGAGCAAGAAACGGCGGTCGTTCAAAATTTGATGCCAGGGATCGCCAGGGTTCCCAATTGCCAAACGGATCCCGGGGCCTGTGAACATCTGTTTTATTATTCCGCAGAAACGGAGAGAAGAATGCGAGCGGAAAGCAAGACGCGGGGAAATGGACCCGCGGCTGGAGTTCGCCTTTCAGCTTCTCATGGACGCTACGGGACTCCCGCGGAACGAGGTGATGGACCACGTTTTCGAAGGGGATATGTTGGACGAGATCAACCACCTTTTTTTACCCCATATGAAGTCCACCCTCGTTTGGTTTTACCAGGAAGTAGAAGAACCGGAACCTCAGCCATCGACCGATATGGTAAGTGATAATAGGATTTCACTCAGCTCGGGTTACTCATCACACTCTGCATCATCGCGACGTTATCACAGGGCCCAACAAAAACTGGAGGCTCAAGAACGGGACCGGCCGCTTCCGCCCCGAAACCAAAAGAACCGAAAGAACCGCCGAAGAAAAAATTGTTCCTTACAGATGGTTGGCAATTAGCTTGCACTGGAATTTGCATCTACATGTTCCGGTAAATCACGGTTCCCCGCTTACGTATCCATTCCGTGCGCTTATCAGTGATGCCTAACATTAGGATCTTCGTTTCTTGGGTAGCATCAACACCACGAAGCAACTACCTGAAGAAGGTTTTCACAGAGATGTTTATACTGGAGTTATCGATGCAACTACGGTCGGAGTAGTTCCTTCCATCCAGCGGGTCGTGGAACAGGTCTTCATGGATGCCCTAGCTCATCCTGGAATGGAAGACGAAGATGACTGTCCGATGATCAAGAGTTTGTTGCTACCTGGTCTGAGGTCGTTTTGCAGTGCATTGAAAGGTTTTTAAACATCTTTTGGCTTCATTTCTGGATTTCGGGTGTCGACGTTCGATTTCCTGGGGCGTGTAATTCGTGGCATTGATTTCAGTGTGCGAAGAAGTTGCTATTGAGGGTAGCATATTCGACGATGGCAAATCAATGATGGCTGAAGTTCACAATTTCGAAGAAGCAAAAGCTTTCCTAGCAAACGACGGCGCCACTGGTCAAGTTGAACACCGAGTTAAATCGTGGATAAAAAAGTTGAGAGATTTCATGTTGGAGAGTAGACAAGTTAGAAGAGAAAACGACAATTCTGGACCCCAGCAGGAACTGGAGTACTGGAAGCGAAGGGGCGCGCAGTTCAGTCAATTGACTAGAAGACTGCAGGTAATTCTACCGAACTTATTTACGAGCGCACGAAGTCAAGAAGCAGTCGACAGCCGAAATGCAATATGTAGTTCCATGTTTCCCTCAAGTTTCATGTATGTACATCCGTCGACTCCACTCGAGTTTTATGAGATACTCTTACAATGCGCAACCTGCAATCCAATTTATATCATTTCTGAACTCTATTTTGAACTAGCTCACTTCAAATGATAAATATCTGAACTCAGATTTAGCAAATTTGCCTATATTTTCCGCCACTGAAGTTATTTAGCTTGGTACCAATTCCAGGAGCACGAAGTACGAATGTCCTTGCTTTGTCTGCAAGTAGCTAGATCGAAAACGATCAAAGATTGGGTTGATGCTGAGGATGAGGTAACCTATTGTTACAACGAGTCGAAAGACAACGCCAAGTACATCCAGGCGATGGAGAAATGTTGCCATTGCTTGTACCTTGATGATCCAGTGAGTTTCTGTTTTTCTGTTTGTTCGTAGTAACTACGATTTGTGGAAACTTCACACATACTATTGACTCGTGGTGATAAATTTTAGATAAAAATGAGGGATTCGCTGATATCTTTACTCCAAACTGTTCGTCTCATATACAGCGTGTCTCGATATTACAATACTTCGGAGAGAACGAGTTCTCTGATGGTGAAAATCACGAATCAAATGATCGCAGCTTGTCGGGAATATGTGACGAAGAGAGGGCGCGAAACTGTCTGGGGGCAAGACAGAGCGACGGCTAGATCAAAGTTGAAACACTGTCTTCGTTTGAACAAGTAAATGCTGCTATCGAACACTGTTGGGCCAAAAATTGAAAGCTATTCTGAAAAATAAACTATCGTTCAATTCTGTACGCAGAGCCTACAGAGAAACTTACCGACTGGTGAGATGCTCGCCTGCCGTGACAGAAGAGGAGTTTCGTTTTTCCGAAACTCACGTATTCGGTAGATTCGATTCGTTCTGTGCCCGGATCAGAAAAATTCTTACGATGTTTGATTTGATTGAAGACTATCAAAGATTGTTCGAGCGACGGATGGAGGGACTGCTTCTCGGTGAATGTGAGTCACTGTTCTCTTCGAAAAGTCTGATGTCTGAGTTCGAATAAATGTGAAATAATGTTTCAGCACTGGACGAGGCCATGAAAACATTTGAAGAAGCGAAAAAGCTGGCCACAAGTAAATCCTACGACTATTTAGACCCACGGAATGCTGATTTCAATACCGATTACGATGCTTTCATGGCGAAGACGGACGTCTTGAAGGAGAGCATCGGAGACATAATTGAAAAAAATTATTCTGACGTTTGGGAAACGCCTCAGGGTATCCGATTCCTGACGAGATTCGAAAAGGTAAGTAGCGCCTGAATATCAAACAGATCCGAATAACTACTGAAGAACTTAATCGAACTCCTATGGGAATTAATTTTGAATGCAGGTCAGTGAGAAGATCCCCCTCGCCAAGTTGGATGAAAAATATATCCTCGTTGTCCGTTACTGCGACAAAGAAATAGAACGAACTCTGAAACTCTTCAAGCGTCAAAGAGACGACCCTCCGCTACCAAGACACATGCCGCCAATCGCTGGTCGATTGACTTGGGCAAAATCTTTGAAGTAAGTTAGAAAAACTGCTCCGTGATTCATAAACTTACTATATTCATGTCTCTATTCAACTTCGTTCGAAACAACTCAAGATCGCCGTGTTTAGGGTGCATTTGGACGATTTAGCAGCATCTGTATCAAGTCACCCGGTTCTGAAAGCTCTGCCACTGACAGTTGACCTGGTACGTAGATACAATCATGCTGTTGCCGCACTGCTGCAGTATCAAGCAGACATTGCCGAAGTTTGGACGCACCAGAATTCTTGGGTTATTGAAGACTGCTTGAAAAAGTGAGTTGTCAGTATTGACATGGACATCCAATTGCCAGGAGAATCATTAATTCACCTGGATTTTACTTCCGATTGCGGCGAACTAGTATTGCCATTGTATGTGATTCGATTCTGTTCAGACCTCTACTGATAATAGACCAAGAATCCAGTAAAGTGAGAGTGAATCTTGAAAATCGGATAATTCTGCTTCTCCGGGAAGCTGACTGCCTGGCAAAACTCCATTTGGAAATACCCATAGTCGCTCTTGCCATTTTATCGAAACGAGAGCATTTCACGCTGGTCACGGACTCCCTGCAGTCGATAATCGAAGATTTTGTGAGTACTGCACGTCGAGTGAAACTCGAAGTAAGACCTCTACTATTGCCCCACTTAGTAAGAGTCGCGTCTCTACTGGGACCAGGACTGCTTTCGCTGACGTGGACAAATCCGGCGTGGAAAGATTTCTGCGATAATACCAGAGAGGAGATTAAAACCTTTGACATCTTGATAACGAGGGTCCATGACGTGTACACGAACAGGTAGGAACCACTGCAAATATTCGCACATCTAGATAGGTACATGAACGCCGGATTTGTCACGAAAACCCTTTCATCCCTTTAACCATTAACAGGATTCTCCAAGTTTTGGCGAGTATGCAAAAGATTACTCTCCATGCTCTGCCGGAGGATGAACCCTGGGGTGTCGAAGATTTCGTGGAGAGAACGGACGAGTCGTGCAGAAGTGCCGCAGTTGACTTGCACCGGAAAAGTCTCATGGTTGAAGAAGCGGTCGAAGAAGTCTTAGAATTGGTCAGAAATGCTGCAACGAGTTTCAGGAGTACGGCGGAAACCGATCAGTTCGATTTCCTGAACCGGGACGGTAATGGTCAAAGTCAAGAATACATTTATATGGCGGAGAATGGAAGACCCTGATCAAATTGCTTTCGAATTTCTTCAAACAGACCACGAGGGACAGGATGCATCCGAGGACAGCGGTCAACAACAGCAACAAGATTGGTCTGTGGTTTGGGCGTGCTTCGACAATCCACATCAATTGTTGGCAACACCCGGCGGTGGTTTGTCGAAGGGTATGCAAGAGATGGTACGCAACGCGGTTTCAGAAATGAGACGATATTACTCAAGGAAAGTAGTCGACGTGCTCATCAAGGTCACCCGAAGCTCTCTGGATGCACTGAGAAAGCGATTCATCCAGGAAGCAGACAGCGGTCTGTATGGCGCATAGATACAAGCAGAGGGAACCTAGAACTAATGCATCATTGTGCTCATTTTTACAGACGATCTGCCCCATCCAGTATTCCTGCTACATGCTACTCTGGTGATACCTGCGGTCACTGTGAAACCAAATCTTGATCAGGTACAGGACGCGCTGACAACAGCTGGCAAAAGTATTGCTGGAGTCGCTCGAGGTATAGCTCAGTGGAATGCTGGGAAAAGCAAGATAGCAGAAAAGGTAATGCATACCTATGAGCATAAGTCCCGACACCTACTGATCTCTGTAACATCTCATCGTCTGTAAAAATACTTCTGAACTTGTCTCAATCTGCTTTTCTGAGTCACCTCTCTATACTATATCGTTCACACTCTGAACCTAAACCTGACAGCTCTCTATACTAACGATAAGCTCCTGTTTCGGAATGGAGTATGCAGATGTTTATCAAGGGGACTAGATCGTCGAAGCGGCTGGAATCCAATTTTTCTTAGGAATCAATTGCAAGTACATGAACGTAGGTATACAAAGATGTCGTTTAGCACTGTGTTCATTCACGTTCTGAACGAAGTTGATTGGAAGAAAAACGTTTTCGCTCTATTCGATAATATTGTCCCAGCCTTCTCGAAGGTGGATCAAATTTGGTAACATTTTCTACACTTTGCAATGATACCTCAACCCATACTGAACTGACTGTGCTCAGATGACACTAAGGCACTCCGAGGATTCCTTGTTGCCGGATGAGTCTCTGGAAAACAATCAGACGAAAAAATGGCTGTTGTTTTTTTAGAAATTGTTGTTACATACGGAAATTTTGGGGCTCATCATTCCATAAATTTGAAAATAATGCTTCTGTGACATTATCTGAAGTTCTCTCAGAAATGTAGGCACACGTGCTGAAGATCCATAAAAAATGATGCCACCTCCGGTGAATGTAAAGGAATGGAATATCCATTTTCAACGACCTAGTCCTCTTAAGGCGATCCTGTACTCGATTTTTATCACTGCAAAACTGTTTTCGACAGGGCATAACCAAACCGATTTTCCCTTTCAGATGCGAACATCAACGCACCAATAGAAAATGATGGGCCCATGAAGTTCATCAAAATCGATAAAAAATGACTTTTTAGCATAGTAAAAAATGGGCGTGTCACACATTTCGATTTATATCTGAGCCTAGGCATCGACAACGAGCAAAACGGCATAAGGGCGCAATTCTGCATGAAATTCCGAACACATACCGCCGAAAATATCCTAAATTCATGCTAAAACAATGCCACAGAACCGAACCTACGAAATACATAATAATTGGTGATTGACAATCGCCAGGCGGCCATGCGAATGAGAGTCATTCTGGGTTTTCCGCCGAGCTTAGCCAGCTCCATAGATACTGTTACCAGCAGATTTTCGACACGTCGGCAATGCCGGCAACCCAAACAGCTCTTCGATGGACAGTGTTCGCCTCGCCTACAAGCGCCACGATAGTTCAAACATGTCTGTGATTGGTCGGCGCTGCGTGTGAGTGACTGTACACTGGTCAGGATCTCCGTAGGTGAGCCGCCACGGAAAGTTTGGGTCACCGACATTATCGACGCGTCCAAAATCCGCTGGTAGCGGTATTCATTGAGTCAGCAATGCCCAGCGGAGAACCCCGAATTACTCTGATGAGCATGGCCGCCGGGCGATTGTCAATCGCCAATTATTACGTATTCCATAGGTTCGGTAATGCGGCTTTGTTTCACCATGAACCGGGGATGTTTTTGGCAGTATGTGTTTGGAAATGCATGCAGAATTGCGCTCTTATGCCCTTTCACTCGTTTTCGATGCCCAGGCTCGGACATAAATCGAAATGTGTAACACGCCCTCTTTTTACGATGCTACATAGTCATTTTTCATCGATTATGATGACTTCCATGGGCCCATCAGTTCCCATTGTTCCGTTGATGATCGAAATTAAAAGGGAAAATTGGTCTGGTTGTACCCAGGCGAAAATAGTTTCGGGGTGATGAAAATCGAGTAGGGGATCGCCTCAAACCTCTATACTTACAACTATGTGTAGGTATATCATATGCTTATGTGGTTAGATGACTCGACTTAGGCATTTGTGTCAATTGTGTAATATATTCATGGTGGTGACACCGTAACCGGGTATGTGAACCCCGTAGTTAATTTAACAGAATGTATGATATTAGTGTTTTCGTCATTGTTTCACTGGAGTTTGTATGGAACGTTTGTGGTAATTTTATTCGAGAATAACTATCCTGCACAGAGAATCATTGCTGGATGCAATTATAACGATCGCAGAAGTTCAGCTAAGCAATAATATCAAGATGGTGATCGCAGGTAAAATTCCAAAATCCAAAGGTTACAGGCGCTCGTAATCTGTTTCATGTAAACTTGAATCTGTTACGGCTGGACTATCAGTTCTACAAAAGGAATCCACGTTATTCAGAACGAGAGGCGCCACTCTTATCATTCAGAAGTCAAAATACGTCTTGTTGACTCATGTAATTCAATCGACATAACTTCTAAGCCAATAGATTGACGCTTGCGGCTCTGAGAACCAGCCCGATAGGGAATCAAATTCTCTGTACAATCATGTCCTGTAGAATGGTTTAATCAGTTATTCCAGTCGATTTATTTGGATATTAGTACCGAATAAGGATTTTCTCATGTCATTCACATGGGAAAGGGAACCCCGCGCTTTCAAAATGATAAGATGGCAGAAGAAAATGTCGCTTTTTCGAGACAACCGTAAATGACACACATTTATAAGCTGCAATTGGTATTCACTAATCTGTGTAACGCTCATGTACCAATCTACTCTTTTCTCTTTCTGTCTCACTTTCCTCTTGGCCATAACTCACCATCAACCAATGGCACGGTCTCTACGCTTTCACTGACTCTTGCTGTAAATACCGCTTCTGTCTGCACCTATTTCTGCGCAAACGTTGTTCGTCGTAGTCCTCATGGCGAGGCCTCCCCGGAATGCCTAAAAGAACTTTATTTCACGTCGTGGCACGGGCTGAACAGGTCAACGCCGAATACCAAGTCCGGGAGGCGGAGGATCCCCGTGCAAGAAGAAGACGCCTTTACAAAATCGAGTCTGAAGAGAAACCAGCTTTTCCCGTACAACAGAGAAACTTTCATGGCATGGTCATGGAGAACAAAGAAGTTATCAAGATGCTCTCTCTGTTGAGCTCGTGCACTCAGGAGTTGAGACAGGCAGGTTAAAATCAATCCCGCAACTCACGGATCGAGTTCCTCCCATCTCTAAATTCGTTTTTACTCCAGGATTTGGCCGGCTTCCTCGATCGCTGGAAGCCCTACAAATTTCTTTGGAAGAATGAACGCACCGTGAGAGAATTGCTGCAGATAGCTTTACCCGAATTCGAGACTACTTTGAGGAGACACGGTGAACTTGAGGACAGGCTTGCCACAGAACCGGACATAGTAATATTCGGCACTTCGATTGCTGTCTCGACAGATAAACTGAAATACGGTCTGTACACGGAAATCAAAGGTAAGACTTCCACGATGAAATGCTCAAAGTTGATATCAGCGATCTCGGTGGATATGATACGTTGAGCCCATAAGGCCACACTTCACAGTTTCAATTTCACATTTTAACGTTGAAGTGTTTTCCCTTGTACCTTTATATTTAGTTCAAGTTCGAAGTTGCAAATCGTCATAATTTGGCCTTGAAATTCAGGATCGACGCACAAAATTGGGCAAGCAATGAAAAAGAAGTATAGACGAGAGATGGAATACGTATACGCAGTGATGAACGAGATGGAAAGAAAGCTGGACAGACAGATCCGTGACTTGGACGACGTGCGTTTGATCATGGAGACACTGAAGAAGATTCGCGAGCAGGAAGTTGACATGGAGCTGAAGATCGATCCCATCGAAGAGGCGTTCAATATTGTGACACGATACGAAGTTCCGGTTGACAGAGAGTGTCTGGAACAGGTCGATAATCTGCGATATACTTGGCAGCAGCTCCAAGGAAGAGCTTTGGAGAGCCACGTATTACTGCTGACATTGCAGCCCCAATTCGAAGAAGAGCTACGAAATAATTTAGAGAAATTCCGAATTGATAATGAATCCTATTGCGAGGAATACAGGCATTCCGGACCCATGCAGGCAGGCCTGACACCCAGAGAGGCGTCGGACAGGCAAATTTTATTCCAGAATAGATTCGACGGGATGTGGCGTAAGCTACAGACCTATCAGAACGGTGAGGAATTATTCGGATTGCCAACGACGGATTATCCAGAATTGTCGCAGATAAGAAAAGAGTTGAATCTACTTCAAAAGTTGTACAAGTTGTACAACGACGTTATTGACAGAGTCAGCGGTTACTACGATATTCCCTGGGGAGAGGTAAGGGACATCTACGTAATCCAGATGTATAAGATCGAAGGGTGAATCTGGTATTCTGGAGTCATGGACTATCGTTACTTTTCAGGTCAACATTGAAGAGATCAACAACGAGTTGATGGAGTTCCAAAATCGTTGCAGGAAACTACCAAAAGGTCTTAAAGAGTGGCCGGCGTTTTTCGCATTGAAAAAAACGATCGACGATTTCAACGACATGTGCCCTCTCCTCGAACTCATGGCGAATAGGGCGATGAAGCCCAGGCATTGGCAGAGAATCGTGGAGGTCACAGGTCACACTTTCGATTTAGACAGTGAAGGATTTTGCTTGAAGAATATCTTGGAAGCACCGCTGTTAAAGTACAAAGAGGATATCGAAGATATTTGTATATCAGCGATGAAAGAGAAGGATATTGAAGCAAAATTACGGCAGGTAGTCAACGAGTGGTCGGCTCACGAGCTGACCTTTATGACCTTTAACAACAGAGGCGAGTTACTGCTAAGGGGAGACACGACGGCGGAAACTATAGGCCAGCTCGAAGACAGTTTAATGGTCCTCGGCTCTCTTATGTCAAATCGTTACAACGCTCCATTCCGTAAGCAGATACAGCAATGGGTGTCTGATCTATCGAATACCAACGAGATTTTAGAGCGTTGGTTACTCGTCCAAAATATGTGGGTCTACTTGGAGGCGGTATTCGTCGGCGGCGACATTGCAAAGCAGTTGCCGAAAGAGGCGAAGAGATTCAGCAAAATTGACAAGAGCTGGCAAAAAATCATGCAAAGAGCCCACGAGACCCCGGGTGTCGTTCCTTGCTGCGTCGGTGATGACTTGCTTAAACAGCTTCTGCCGCACTTACAAGAACAGTTGGAATTGTGCCAAAAATCGCTCAGCGGGTAAGGGTTCCGGATCAAATGGTGAGAAAAGTGGCCCAAAACGAATGCGCCGCATGGTCATAATACTGTCTGATTTATACTTTAAGTGATTCGGCTTTCGGTTAAAGGTACCTGGAAAAGAAACGGATGATGTTTCCAAGATTCTTTTTCGTGTCCGATCCAGCTTTGCTCGAGATTTTGGGTCAGGCTTCAGATTCTCACACGATACAGAACCATTTATTATCAATATTCGATAACACGAGATACGTTAGGTTCCATGACATCGAATACAACAAGATGACGGCAATTATTTCTTCCGAGGGTGAGTCTATCGTGGTAAGTACTCTTGTGGTAGAAACTTTGCAGATAATCTGCTCACAGCGTATAATGCACGAGAATGTCCGTTTTAACGATGTGAAGTTTCACAGCTGGAGAGAGCCGTTCGCGCTGAAGGTTCCGTGGAAACTTGGTTGATGCAACTTCTCCAAACTTCTCAACAGTCTCTACACTCAATAATCCGCCAAGCGCACGCCATGATTAACGACCAAAACTTCAACCTGCTCAGTTTCCTCGACAAAATGCCTGCCCAAGTTGGTATCCTCGGAATTCAAATGATATGGACCAGGGATGCTGAGCTGGCGCTGATGCAGGCCAGGGCGGATAAAAAAATTATGGGCGAAACAAACAACCGATTCTTAGAGCTTCTGAATACTTTGATCGACCAGACTACCAGAGATTTGACAAAGATCGATAGAATCAAATTCGAAACGTTGATCACGATACACGTCCACCAGAGAGATATTTTCGACATTTTGGTAATACAGATATTGTCAGCCGACGACAAGTCAAGTCTAGAAAATATATGTACCGTATCGGGACAGTATCACTGGGACTAAAAATTATTCTGCATCCCGTTTTCAGTGTCGAATGAATGTGAGATCAGTGAACGACTTTGAATGGCTGAAACAATGCCGATTCTACTTCAAAGAAGACTTAGACAAAACGGCGATCTTCATAACGGACGTTCAATTCACATACCAAAATGAATACCTTGGTTGTACGGAACGCTTGGTCATCACTCCGCTGACTGACAGGTAAAAATTTGCGGGGAAACAAACGCGCGAAGCATGAATAAAATAAGCAGCCAGACAATGAGTCCAATATCATCGTGACTTTCGAGAAGTTTCAACTTTCCCCCTCCACGTTTGCAGATGCTATATCACTTTGGCTCAGGCATTGTCAATGTCCATGGGAGGTTCCCCTTGCGGACCGGCGGGTACAGGGAAAACCGAGACAGTCAAAGACATGGGAAAGACTTTGGCGAAGTATGTCGTCGTTTTCAACTGTTCTGATCAGATGGACTATCGAGGTCTCGGACGTATTTACAAAGGTCTATCGCAGAGCGGTTCTTGGGGCTGCTTCGACGAATTCAACAGAATCGAATTACCTGTTCTGTCGGTGGCTGCGCAGCAAGTCGCCGTTGTTCTAGCTGCGAAGAAAGAAAAGAAGAAGCAATTCGTGTTCACCGACGGAGACCAGATTGATATGTGCCCCGAACTGGGAATATTCATCACAATGGCAAGTTCCCACATAATTCCGGACTCCAATGCGTACGCGATCGATCATTCATGTTTGATCGTTCACCATAATTTGACGATTTCATCTATTGCTATCAGAATCCAGGCTATGCGGGACGCAAGGAATTACCGGAGAATTTGAAGATTCAATTTCGCACTGTCGCCATGATGGTACCTGACAGGCAAATTATCATCAGGGTGAAGTTAGCCAGCTGCGGTTTTCTCGAAAACATCACCCTGGCACGTAAATTTTATACTTTGTACAAATTGTGCGAGGAACAACTCACTAAGCAGGTACGCACTCGTTTTCACTCTTTGTTTCTTTTAGCACCGGTATTGTGTAAAACGACGTGAAATTGCGTAAATCTTTCAAACTTCGTTTGTAGGTCCATTACGACTTTGGCTTGAGGAACATTCTCTCGGTTTTGAGAACATTAGGTGCATCGAAAAGAGTGAATTCCAAAGACTCGGAAAGCACTATAGTCATGCGAGTACTCCGAGACATGAATCTCTCCAAACTAATTGGTATCTAACAATAAATTCAAGTAGAATAACGATGTGATAACGCTATGAACAATAAATCTGCGGAACTATAGTTGTTCCCATTACTGAGGGTATACAAATTTCAAATCGTCCGATCCCTAACCGACAGACGAAGACGAGCCCCTATTCATTTCGCTGGTGGCAGACTTGTTCCCGAACCAAGCACTCGAGAAGACTGCTTATCCTCATCTGGAAGCAGCAATTGATCAGCAAGTTCAGGAGGCTGGTCTGGTGTACCACCCACCTTGGGTTTTGAAATTGATTCAACTGTACGAAACGCAAAGAGTGAGACACGGTATAATGACGTTGGGACCAACCGGGGCAGGAAAATCAACGTGCATTCAAACCCTGATGAAAGCGTTGACCCAATGCGGGGATGCACACAGGTGAGTGAAATATAGGGGAGCAGATGCGTGCGTGGCATCAGACGCTACAGTATTGGAAATTGGAACTTTCAGAGAAATGAGGATGAACCCAAAGAGCATAACGGCTGCGCAAATGTTCGGCCGGTTGGATGTGGCGACGAATGATTGGACCGATGGAATATTCTCTGCACTGTGGCGAAAGACTCTGAAATTGAAAAAAGGAGAACATGTATGGCTTGTTCTAGATGGTCCGGTGGACAGCATTTGGATAGAAAATTTGAATTCCGTTTTAGACGACAATAAGACATTGACTCTGGCCAACGGGGACCGTTTAGCGATGGCTCCCACGTGTAAAATAATATTTGAACCACACAACATCGATAACGCGAGTCCAGCGACAGTGTCACGGAACGGAATGGTCTACATGAGTTCGTCGGGTTTGGATTGGAAGCCGGTCGTCGTAGCATGGTTGAAAAGTCGACCACCATTGGAAGAAGAAGTGTTCAACGAGATGTTCGACCAATCCTTTTCCCAGTTGTACGCTTGGAGTACTCAGAATTTGGTATTTTGTATGAAAATTTTACAGTGCAATGTAGTGCGTCAGATGCTATGCCTGCTGGAGGGTCTAGTACCTCCGGAAATCCCCGTCGAAGAGGACGAAGACGACGAGGATATCGAGAGAGACAGGCCTCAGCCGATGACACCGGAACATCTAAAACGGTTTTACGTTTTTGCACTCATCTGGGGCCTCGGGGCCTTCTTAGAGACCGCGGATCGCATCAAATACGACGAATATGTGAGAACGAATTTGACCGAGTTTGATCTCCCGACGTCGGAAAAATATCCGAAAGCTACGGTCTTTGATTTCGTGGTTAACGATAAGGGGAAATGGGACCCTTGGGCAACTTTGGTAATGAATTACTCGTACCCAGATTACGCTACGCCAGATTACAGCAACATCTTAGTACCGATTCAAGATAATGTGCGAATTCAGTATTTAGTCGATCTAATCGGACGCCAGGATCGAGCTGTTCTACTGATCGGAGAACAAGGATCTGCCAAAACGGTCATGATGAAGTCCTACATGAAAAGGGCGAATCCAGAAACCACCCTGGGACGATCGTTCAATTTCAGCTCTGCAACGACACCGTATCAATTTCAAAAGACGATCGAAAGCTACGTTGAAAAGCGTCTCGGTAGTACATTCGGCCCACCGGGTGGAAAGAAGATGCTTGTATTCGTCGACGACGTTAATCTTCCTCAGATCAACGAATGGGGTGATCAAATCACGAATGAAATTGTCCGACAAACAATGGATATGAAAGGGTTTTACTCGCTCGAAAAACCCGGCGATTTTACAACAATAGTCGACGTCACGTTTTTGGCTGCAATGGGACAGCCTGGTGGAGGTAGAAACGATATTCCTTCCCGTCTCAAGAGACAATTTTGCATCTTCAATTGCACGATTCCTAACGACGCCTCGGTCGATAGAATTTTCAGCGTTTTGGGCGAAGGACACTACAACACGAAAAGAGGATTTTCACCGGAGGTCAGAAGTCTAGTTAAAAAAATGGTCCCACTGACCAGAGTTCTTTGGCAGAGAACGAGGGCAAAGTTATTGCCGACCCCAGCTAAGTTCCATTATGTGTTCAGCTTGCGGGATCTGTCTCGTATTTGGCAAGGAATGGTTGGAACATTGTCAACTGTTATTGAGAACGAATGTGTACTCATGGTTCTTTGGAAACACGAATGCACTAGAGTATTCAGCGACAGATTTACTCTGCATTCCGACAAGGACTGGTTCGATAAGGAACTGGTTACTACCGTCGAGGAGGTATTGGGCCCCAATTATGTTACAATGGTTGACGAAACCCCAGTCTTCGTCGATTTCATGCGGTGAGTATTACGAATCATTATCCTCAAGATACATCATTGCGTTCTTGCCTGTTCACAAATTTCGCTCATACATGTATTTCAGAGATGCCCCGGAGCCAACGGGTGAGGAAGGGGAAGATGCTGACATGGAACTGCCGAAGGTGTACGAGCCCGTTAGCGAACACCAAATCTTGAGGGACAGACTGGAAATGTTTCTGGCGCAATTCAACGAAATGCAGAGAGGCGCGGGTATGGATTTGGTATTCTTTCCCGACGCCATGTTACATCTGGTTAAAATTTCAAGAGTTATAAGACACCCGCGAGGTAACGTGATGCTAGTTGGTGTCGGTGGCTCTGGAAAACAGAGTCTGACGAAGTTATCGTCTTTCATTGCTGGATATAAAACATTTCAAATAACTTTGACGAGGTCGTACAACGTGACGAATTTTCTTGAAGACCTCAAGTTTCTTTATCGCTCGTGTGGTGCCCAGGGTAAAGGGACTACCTTCATCTTCACCGACTTGGATATCAAAGAGGAGGGATTCCTCGAATATCTGAACAACGTGCTGAGCTCGGGTGTCATAAGCAATCTGTTCACTAGAGACGAACAAGCGGAAATAATTTCCGAGCTGACGCCATCGTTGAAAAGGGAGAACCCAAAAAGAACATTGAACAACGAACTCGTCATGGAATACTTCCTGCAAAGGACTTGTCAAAACTTACACGTGGTCTTCTGCTTCTCTCCGGTTGGTGAGAAATTCAGAAATAGAGCGCTCAGGTTTCCAGCACTCATATCCGGATGTACAATCGATTGGTTCCAGCCCTGGCCGAGAGATGCTTTGGTTTTAGTGGCGGAACACTTTTTGCATGATTTCGAGATAGCATGCACGGACCATGTCAAAATGCAGTTGGTGAACGCATTAGGCTCCATACAAGATGTAGTCGCTGAAAATTCAACAGAATATTTCCAACGCTTCAGAAGAGCGACCCACGTCACGCCGAAATCTTATCTGAACTTTATTGGAGGATATAAAAATATTTATCAACTGAAACAGCACGAGCTCGGAGAAGGTGCTAGAAGAATGGACACTGGATTGGCCAAGTTAGAAGAAGCATCAGTGTCTGTGGAGCTATTGAAACAGGAACTAGCTGTCATGGAACAAGAATTGGCCCTCGCGTCTCAAAAGGCAGAGACTGTGCTCCTGGAGGTGACCGAGCGCGCCATGCAGGCAGAGACTTTCAAAAATCAAGTACAAAAGGTGAAGGAGAAGGCGGAAATATTGGTCGCCTGTATCGCGGAAGAGAAAGCGGTGGCGGAGCAAAAACTGGAAGCTGCAAAACCAGCCTTAGAAGAGGCCGAAGCAGCTTTGAACACCATCAAGCCGGCGCACATAGCCACGGTCAGAAAACTCGGTCGCCCTCCCCACCTTATCATGCGAATTATGGACTGTGTGCTGATTCTGTTCCAACGGAAAATCGGCTCAGTTGTCCCCGATGCTACGGCATTATGCCCGAAACCTTCGTGGGCCGAGTCTCTGAAGATGATGGCCAGCACGACTTTTTTACTACAGTTACAAAATTATCCAAAAGATATAATCAACAATGAGATGGTCGAGCTGCTACAGCCGTATTTCAAAATGGAAGACTATAACATGGAGACAGCGAGAAGAGTCTGCGGTGACGTAGCCGGTCTCTTATCGTGGACCAAAGCTATGTCATTCTTTCATTCCGTTAACAAAGAAGTCCTCCCGCTGAAAGCAAACTTGACTCTGCAGGAGGCAAGGCTCAAAGTAGCCATGGAGGATTTGGCTAACGCGGAAAGAGAACTATCCGAAAGAGAAATGGCGTTGCAAGCTGTCAAGGAGCAGTACGACGCTGCGGTATCAGAAAAACAACGATTAACAGATGCAGCGAACGTCTGTCTCAGGAAAATGACCGCTGCAACGGCACTGATCAATGGCTTGGGAGGCGAAAGAATTCGGTGGACACAGCAAAGCCGTGAATTTAAGGATCAGCTCGGGCGGCTGGTCGGGGATGTCTTACTGGCGACTGGTTTCTTATCATATTGCGGGCCCTACAACCAACAATACAGGGGCGGACTGGTGACCTCTTGGATGGATATTCTAACCACTCGAACTATACCGTTCACCAAGGACTTAAATATAACTAACATGCTCGTGGATTCTTCGACGGTATCAGAATGGACTCTGCAAGGTCTTCCGAACGACGAATTATCCGTCCAGAATGCGCTCATTGTAACAAAGTCATCCTCGTATCCTCTTCTAGTCGACCCACAGAACCAGGGAAAGATGTGGATAAAAAATAAAGAATCTTCGAACGAGCTACAGATAACTTCTTTGAATCACAAGTACTTCCGGACTCACTTAGAGGACAGTTTGTCCCTGGGAAGACCATTGCTAATTGAAGATGTTGCGGAGGAACTTGACCCAGTTATTGATAACGTGCTTGAAAAGAACTTCATCAAATCAGGTTCTATCGAGAAGGTGATCGTGGGAGACAAGGAATGCGACGTCATGCCTGGATTCATGCTCTACATCACTACCAAACTACCAAACCCAGCGTACAGCCCAGAGATATCCGCAAAGACGTCAATTATCGACTTCACAGTGACCATGCAAGGTTTAGAAGACCAGCTTCTCGGCAGAGTCATTCTAATGGAGAAGGCTGATCTAGAAGCCGAAAGAGTTGCTCTATTCGAGTCGGTAATGACGAATCAAAGATCAATGAAAGAACTCGAAAGCACTCTGCTACACAGGTTAACGTCGTCTGAGGGATCGCTGGTGGATGACGAAGCTCTAATTCGTGTATTACAAGAAACGAAATCAACCGCGGAATCAGTTAGTGAAAAGTTACAAGTATCTGCTCTAACAGAGAGAAAAATTACCATAGCACGAGAAGAGTTCCGAGCAGTGGCTGCGAGAGGATCAATATTATACTTTCTCATAGTGGAGATGAGTGACGTTAACGTGATGTACCAGAACTCGTTGAAGCAATTTTTAACCATATTTGATAATTCTATAACAAAATCAACAAAAAGTGTGATTACAGCTGAACGGATAGACATTATTCTCAAACATTTGACCCTCGAAGTATGGGGATTCACTCTGCGAAGTTTGTACGAGAGACACAAGGCACTCTTCACCCTGATGCTGGCTATGAAGATAGATTGTCAGCGCGGAGCAATAACGCACGCTGAATCTATGGCTTTCATAAAAGGAGGTGCATCTCTAGATCTCAACGCGGTAGCACCCAAACCATTCAAATGGATCCTAGACATAACGTGGTTAAATTTAGTGGAAATCAATAAATTGGAAGTGTTTTCGGAAGTTCTCACGAAAATAGAATTCAATGAGAAGGAGTGGCGCCAGTGGTACGAAAAGGAGAAACCCGAAGAGGAAGAGCTGCCATGCGGTTACCAAAAAATTGACGTTTTCCGGAAACTACTTCTCGTCAGATCATGGAGCCCTGACAGAACTCTTTCACAGGCCAAGAAGTACATAGTGGAATCATTAGGCAAGGAGTACGGCGAGGCGAGAATCTTGGACTTGGAAACTACCTGGTCAGAATCGGAACCAGCAACTCCTCTAATTTGTATATTATCCATCGGATCTGATCCCAGTCCACAAATCACTGCATTAGCCAAACAGAAGGACGTTCGTGAGTATATAAGGGCCATTAAGTTGAACGTATGTACATACATAGTATCTATCGACGAATCCAAGCAAACCATGCATTTCATCTTCATTTCAGAACTCAGATCTGTGTCCATGGGACAAGGGCAAGAATTTCATTCTCGAAAAATGATCGGTGACGCCATGACTGTCGGAGGGTGGGTCCTGTTACAGAACATTCATCTGTCACTCCCTTTCTGCACAGAAGCCATGGATGCTCTTGTTGAAACAGAGAATATCCACGAATCATTCAGATTATGGATGACCACGGAAGTGCACGCTCAATTTCCAATCGGCTTACTGCAGGTAGGCACTGGAGTTAGGTGAGGGCATTCGTAACGACGTTGTACTTTTCTGGTAATCATTGTTGAAATGAACAAAACTGAGCGGCCTGAATGCAAGTAGCGTGCGTTCCAAAGATTTCTACGAAGCGTATCTCATGTATACTACTGCATAACATCTGCGATTTTTGTTTGAGCAGATGGCTATCAAGTTCACGAATGAACCACCACAAGGGATACGAGCGAGTTTGAAGAGAACGTATCAAGGTGTAACTCAAGACGCTTTAGACTACAGCACGCAAGGCCAATGGCCGCCGCTTCTTTACGCCGTTGCATTTCTTCATACGGTGGTACAGGAGCGTAGAAAGTTTGGTCCTCTGGGTTGGAATGTACCGTACGAATTCAACCAAGCCGACTTTGCGGCCTCGGTGCAATTCATACAAAATCATTTGGACGACATGGATGCAAAAAAAGGAGTTTCATGGCCGACGGTGTGCTACATGCTTGGGGAGGTGAGTCCCGAAAACCACGAATGTCATCGGTTCTGGTGATCATGATAGGTTTCGCAATTGGTGAATTATTCGTCAACAGGTTCAATACGGCGGTAGAGTGACAGATGATTTCGACAAACGTCTATTGACCACGTTTACCCACGTCTGGTTCTGCGACGTCCTGCTGCGTCCAGGGTTTGAGTTTTACCACGGTTATCGCGTACCCCAAACTCGGAATCTCCAGGGCTACATAGACTACATAAATAGCCTCCCAGCGGCCGATACTCCGGAAGTATTTGGGCTGCATTCAAATGCGGATATAACTTACCAAATAAACACCGCTAAGGGTATACTTGATACAATTCTAAACGTACAGCCGAAGGAAGGCGGGGCACAAGGTGGAGAGACAAGAGAAAGCGTCGTTTACAGACTAGCCGATGACATGCTGACCAAATTACCGCCACAGTACAACGCGTTCGAAGTTAAGGAAGCTTTACAGAGGATGGGGGCTCTCCTACCGATGAATATTTTCCTACGACAAGAGATAGACAGGTGAATGCATCACCATTCACTGCTCGTTGTGCCAATTAGTTTTTCGTGAGTACTTCTCGGTTTGTATCGCATAGTTTTATCATTCTTCTTGTTTTAGGATTTCACGTGTCATAAAAGAGGTCCAATCGACTTTATCCGATCTCAAATTAGCTATTGATGGTACAATAGTAATGAGCCAGGGTCTTCGCGCTTCGTTGGACGCGATGTACGACGCTCGGATACCAGAAAAGTGGCAGAAGATTTCTTGGGAGTCTGCTACCTTGGGTTTTTGGTATACGGAACTCTTGGAGAGAGATTCACAGTTTAGGCACTGGTGTGCCAATGGAAGGCCGAACGCATTTTGGATGACTGGATTTTTCAACCCGCAAGGATTTTTAACCGCGATGAGACAGGTCAGCTACGGTCCGTCAATTGTTTCCAAGATTTCAGGGGATGGCGGTATCACGCTGTCACGGCATTGTCACTTCAAGCGTGAAGAGACTATGTTCGCAGTCCGTGGTCGTGCCGTCGTTCCGCAATCGAAAATACATGCTTTTTTTTTTTAGTGCCTGTACAATTGAAATACGTCAGCATTTTCGATTTCGTGAGCGTCGCGTGGCAGTGAATTGCATGACGAATGTAATGTAGTAGGTATACATTAAAAATCAACTTCGTCTACATTCTCAAATAAGATGTGCGTGATCTGTTGCTACAGGAAGTGACCAGAGCCCACAAGGGATGGGCACTGGATTCCGTGGTTCTGCAAAATCTGTTAACGCGTCATAACAAAGAAGACGTAAAAGAGCCGCCGCAGGAAGGGGTGTACGTTCACGGTTTATTCCTAGAAGGTGCATCGTTGGATCGTAAGTCAGGAAAGTTGGTGGAGAGCAAACCAAAAGTACTTTACGAACAAATGCCTGTGATATACATATACGCGATAAACACGACGGCGGGGAAAGATCCGACCCTTTACGAGTGCCCGATTTACAGGAAACCCCAAAGAACGGATCAGAAGTATGTTGGATCGATTGATTTCGAAACTGACCATAATCCTAGACATTGGACTCTCAGAGGTGTCGCCTTACTATGTGACATTAAATAAATGGCAAATGATAAAGGGATATCTTCTTGCCTGAGCGTTGTTGTTCAGATGCTGCAATTGATTATGAAGGTGTACCGTCGTTCAAAATTCATGCATACATACAACTCGCAACTTGTTTTTCAACAATTTTCATTGTAAATAGAAAGACTACATTCACAAGCCACTTTTCATTCTCAATGGTGTACAACATTACATCACATACTTCATTCTCTAGTGGAAGGAACATACGAACCGTATGATGATTATATTTTCCAGTCGCAGTTATCTTGAACAGCAAAATAACTTTTCTACAAATATATATTCTATTATATACGTATATATTTTTATGTGAATCGCGCAGAACGCGGAGGCTGGTGTGAAAATTTAACGCCTCAACGATTCACATTAACTGGCGCATTGCGCCGGAGACCGTAAAGTCTCCGGCGGCAAAAGTCTGCTTTCAGTTATATTGCAGGGCTTTGTTTTTGGAAAGGCGATCACCTGCGTAGACAAAGGTCTCTAGCTCAGGGCATCAGTGAGAAAGATGATTTAGAGTTTTTGTTACAAATATCTTTCATTCATTCATGTATTTTAAAGCTGAGACCAATAATGACAAGAATTTTCAAAATATCGCATCATTTCGAACGTCACATGATACCGAATACAAACAAATATCCGCTTATTCGAAAGAAAAAATCAATTTTTCTCTCATATCAACGAACAAACCTTAGAGGGAAATTCTCCGATATTCAAAGTATGGTCTCGATAGTATTATTGGGAATCGGAAGCAATGGAAACCATATTATTGCTTGCAATTTTATGAATTTTTTCCACAAATAATACTAGTAGCTGTGTAAAGGTGAGATATTTGATCAATAAAAAACTCAAAATCGTATTTCTCCGAGGTATCATGAGCTAGAGGCGCAAGATCTCACCAATCAGAAAACCTTGACGGTCTATTGGTGGAATGTACCATCTATATCATTTCAATAAAGAACTTATTATATCGAAGAACTGAACTGTACGTAATTCCCATCCCATATTCCGAACTATTTTATACAATTATATCTTATATCCTTGTAAAAAAAAAAGGCAAATACATCTTCGAGCAAGTGATACTGAGCTTGACTTAAAATTATACCTTCCTTCTCTTTAGCTACACTCGTTACTCGGATCCGATTGATTAATTGAAATCACCAACCGATAGAATTTTAGATTTCCCACACTTCTGTAACGGGTATAGCTAATAAGAACAAAGTTTTGTTCAGCAATAGTATATTCTCGTAGGTATAGTTCATACGTATTGAATAATACTCAAATAATCTCGAATATTCAATGCATAATGCTTGAGTATGCAACTAATATATAAAATCCATGTATATCCTAAAGATATGAATGTTAATACGTATTATAATAATTAGCTCACATATCGAACAAGATAAGTCATACGCTCTTATAAATTTCAGTGACAATACCAATCGTGTATAAAAAGAATCAAGTAAAAAATTATATTATTTGAGGACCTGAAGTCCTCAGATTCAGAAACTTGAAGCTGAAGTTTATAACGTTGATGTACCAAAATCATATGGTTCAATTTCTTTTGCAGCCTTCATAATTTTGGTTATGCTGCAATTGGACAATTATATACAAATCATAAACTTTGATCGAGTGAAAAAACAACGAATTAAAAAGTGAAGCATTGAAAAATCCACAGTGCAAGAATTATATGAGCAAAGTGTGCAAAGCGTTCATGACTTTAATTAGGGCACCTATTCTCGCCTTAGTCTTATCTTCACCATGATGCATTTCAATCAGAGCCGGACTCGTATCTAGGCTGATTCCGACAACAGAACCAGTGCCGGTAACGGTGCTCATACAAATCTCGTCCATAGCTATATTCAGCGGTATCAACATCTCACTCAACTTGGAATACAATGTTTCGTAAGATGCGGCCGTCTCAGATTTTAATTTTGCGTCATTGATTAAATTAACGAGTTGCTCAATAGTCTCGACTCGCAAATTTTCATCAAAAGAATTTTTCATTTTCGAATGATATTCGGTTATCTGTACACCCAAATTAGGCTTCTTAATGAATGGGAGTTTGGTCAATTCCGGATATCGCGTTTTCGCTATTTCGCTTGTCTCTAAATCATGCATAACAGTTTCCTGTTTAATACAAAGCGCCATATCCGGGGTTTGGCCTGTTACCACATCAGTTATTCTGTCTAACATTTTTTTGGCGGCGTCATGTTTGGCCTGCTTCTTCGTAGTCGCAACCCCTTCTTCAGTGAAGGTAGAAACTTTACAATGAATTGTAAACACTCTCGCATGAGGTGGTCCGACGTCACTCACACTCTCGTAACGAGGCTCTTGAAGATTGTTGTCAGCGCAAATTTCCTGTTAAATCAATCTCCAGCTATTCAACTCCATCCACGAAATGGAGAACAAACGCCAAATATCACCAGATACCAAAAATTGATGAGAACAACTCTTGCCTCAACATACCTGCAATGCACCTATGGCATTTATGAACACCGTATTCACTGGCGATTTTTCAGAAGCCGGTATCTGCGACGGAAGAGGCGTATGTATCGGAGACTGCGCAGGCGAAGCCGGTAGCTGAGGGAAACTGTTCACTTTGGCAATCGTCTCGAGCATCGCCTTAGCCGCTTCATGCTTTGCATCTTTTTTACAGCGTCCCGTACCAGTCGCCGATAAGCCATCGCATGAAACTTGATAGGTGAATGTGTTTAAATGCGTACCGCCGCCGTTATGAATGAGTTCATAGTTCGGTACCAAACACTTCTTCACCATCATCTCCTGCAGAATTGATATCGGTGTTTTGTTCATCTTGGAAACTGCAATGTCATTAATTTTTCATCTCGTCAATCTATCAGTAGAATGCTAATGTGAAGTGCGCTTACAATTAGGCGACAATACTAAAAGACTAATCGATTTCTATATTCGGGTTCCAGATATCGAATTTAAATTACTTTTAAAATAGCGGAACGATCCGAATGACGTTTGATACGACGATGATCATTTCTTGATTTAGAAATCTAGATGTTTAACTTTTCGTTAATCATGTTATTGACCTGAATGTGTCAACATTATTTTGGTTTTGGATTCTATGCACCGTTTGCTTTGTATTGAGTTGACGAACTTTTTCTTGTGCAATAACAGAACTTGAAACTTTGAGAGAATTGTGAGAAAATTTGCTCGTATTTCTATTTCGAATCATCTGCGAAATGGAATTTCCTATCATTTCTAGCGCAGGGTAATATTTCATCACCGCGTAGACTCTGCTACGGAGGTGTGTCATAATCGAAACTACATTTCGTACGAATAAAATGAACGATACAATAATGGTGATAAAATTGTAGAAATCCGTGGCTTCAGATCACAGCCGATATTCTAATTACCGTTCCATCAATTTCAGATATTTTATATTAAAATGTGAGACAGCGCAGAGTCATACCTATATCAGCGGAACAAGGTACGATGCCCAAAGTGTTGAAAACCGAAGAGCAAGGGAAGAAGAATACAACTCATCTAGTTCATAATTTTTCATTATTTTTCTTCGATCTGAGATCCGTGAGTGAAAGTCGAAGTTCAAGTTAACGAATTCAAAATACGTGAAGAACAACGTAAGCATGACGAACGTATTACCCTAAACTAAAAATATATGATTACTCTAACCAAAATTCAATCTGAAGAGGAATAATCAAACGCAATGAAACCATGGGAGATTGGAGTGATGAATATCCCGAGACGAAGATATGTCGCGATTGATTATTCCTAACCTGAAAATGTGGGATGATGACATAACTGTCATTGAAGGTTAACTTTCAGCTCACAATTGGCTCCCGTATATGAGGTACAGGATTAGGCCGCAAAATCATTGATAATTGACTTCATATTCTTACCGGATAAATCTTTGCAGGATATTGATAACTATTCAGCGTATTCATCTATCGATCGCCGAGCTTGATATAATAAAAACATGTACTAAATTTGCCAACGATGAAACTATCATCGGCATAACCCTTGACGGCCCTTTGTTATTGAAGATGGGGGAGTCCCACTTCACAGATGTTAAATTTATTGAACGGAAATCTGATACGTCTGATAATCTGATCTACCGATTACGACACCGTCGTGTGATATGTTTTGTTTTCCGATCTACAAATCGTGCCGTCCGTGGAAATGGAAAAACAAGAGAAATGAAAATAGCTGTTCGAAAGATTAGAGGTCGTTGATTGGTCGGCTGAGATGCAAGATGGCGAATTCGCCAAGAAAGTTGAAGTCAAAGGATTACATACGTGCAGGCCTGTGATATTCAATTTTCTGACAAACTTGGCCAGCAGATCATTATTTTTCATTCAGGAAATCATTGTTGTAATATCCACTGAATTCGTCTAGTGCTTCGAATTTACCTTGCTGACGAAATTCTTGTCATTCGAAAATCGCGTCCACGGACGAATTTGTCTGCGAACGTGGACGAAAAAACCTCGGAGTTTGCATAAGCCTTGACTTTAGAAGATATAGCATATCGCGTAAATGGCTTCTGCTGCTCCGGCGCATGCGACCGTGTTCCCCATCTGTCATGGATCCCGGGAATAGGTTGGCTAGCGTCTATACGGAAGAGAGTGATAGATAATTATGTGGGTGAAAATAAGTATATAACAATTGTAGGGATGGTTTGAAACTGTATATTTGAATATAAGCTAGTGTTGGACGGGTGGAATATATGTGATGCAGAGTGTCTAATTTACCATTGTATACACATTATAAAAAACAGAAAAAAATCAACATGATTATCGCTGGCACGAACTGCCTTCTGTCATTCCGGGGTCGGGGGAGATACACAGTAAGTTTATAAACTCTTCTTTCCCATTTGAATATTATATCACAACGATTCATGTTACACGCTTACGAGGATATTTGAATGACGATTAATCGCCATTAAACTTTCACATGATATACCTGACGGTGTATCTATCCCGAGTAGTTTTATCGAATTTCACAAAACCACGAGTCAAATCCAAGTTCAAAAGCTAGTTTGTATGATACAATGTATATACCTTGTGCTTGCACACCCAACTCTATATGTATGTACGGCCTGCATACGCAGTAGAACATGTATAATTGTATATGTAGTATATTTGATCGCACGCGTCTCTTCTGCTAGAGAATATATGTGTATATTAACTATTTACTGTATGTACACAAGAAAAAAATTTTGTTTACTACACACCGTTCGCAGCTCTGCGGGTGTTGTATATATACATCCATACAGGTATACCCACAATTTTTCTGTCGTTACTGAACAATAAGAGCGCCGCTGATTGTTTTAACGGCAGAAGCTACCTATCTAGCGGGTGTTTGCTTATTCGTCATAACTTACGAGATATATAAGATTGCTTTTCTCTCATTTCTGTATTTATTTTCACCGTCATTCGGAAAATTCAGAAATAAGATTTACGTGTCTACGTCTTGAGTTCGTCGAGGACACCAGCTTCATTATTATCACTATATTATAATATGTGTATACATACATATTGTATATTTCAAGAGTAGCGGGTATTAACCCGTGGATTTGATACATCTTCGTTAATAGTAGCGAGGTAAAATTAGCATTCTGAAAAGCATCGAGAGTGTGTCTCGTCTACTTTCTACATTCTACAGAGCAGACAAGAGCAAGTCGATGTTTCGGGCTTCCCTCTTCTCTCCTGTTCGCAGGGCGTCAGCTCAGCGGGTCAATTTGACAAAGTGAAAGTGTAACAAGATTGCATTCTCTGAAGAATAGAAAACTCTTGGATCATTGTATTTCATCCATTGGCTACTAGATTCGTTCGATCCGCGATGCTGATCATTCGCAAATTGCCAATCGAAATTTCTGATTCTTTTCCCGAATTTATTCACCGTTCGTACTGGCAAATACCTCCGATGATGCCGGTCTGCGTATGCAGAAAAATGAACCGCACCTGATTTCATGTTAAATTACATATTTTCGTGATATTCACTGCCTGGTGAAATCTATTCAAAATGGTAAATGGACAAATGCTTCGAAAAACGTATTTGAAACGAAAAATGAGAAATGGTTTTGTAAAAGCATTCAAGATGGAAAATGGAGAATGCCATTTTCTATTTTAAACATCTATTCAAAATTGAATCGTTGGGAGAAATGCCATTTTGGATTTATTTAAAATGGTGGATCGGAAAGGCTGTGAAAATGAATTAAAAATGGAAAATGGTTTCCAAAATAGCATTCAAAATGGACAATGGAAAATGCCATTTGAAATGGTTCCATTCTAGATATTTTTAATTTTAATTTCATTTAAACATTTTAAATATATATAAATATATATTTGAAATGGAACCATTTCCAATGTCACCCAGCAATGTTAATATCATCGGAATATTGGCCGGCATGGATGGATAACATGATACGTATGTACGGGTATAATGTAATATCTACTATACCGCGTCGAAGCGCTTTAGTTTAATCCTATTTGAAAGAAATCAACGTGAGGTGCCACGCGAGGTTTCCCCCCTTCTTCTTTCTTTTTCTCATTCACCTCGATCTATACGTGCTCCTCGATGACGAATAACAATATACTATAGCTACCTATGCCAATATGTCATCGATAACGCAAAATGATGTTATACCGATCGGAGTGTGATACTGTTTTTTCACCTACCGCGGTTGCCCCTGAAGCATAGTTGCATTTTTGAGATACCTAGTTTCATCTCATTCCTGAAACTTTTGGATATAGGTATAGGAGTAAGTCTATTCGAACCGCTAGTAAAATAAGGAAATGTCGGATCTACCAACCGTGAAATGCGGTGTCGTATAGTAGGTAGACTGTGTAGTTTCGTTTTGTAAAACGAGAAACTTTAATGACTTCCACGACACAATTGCATCACTCTTCTCTAAATAGATTGTCGGATTTGACATTTTACGTTGGTTAGATTTTGTACCAACTCAGGTTTCTTTTCGAATGCTTAAAGTTCCGAGGCAAAAACCTCAAGACGAAGCGCAAAACGGGGAAATCTTGTCCGCATATGTCCTTATAGCTTGCAATTTTCACTGTAAAAAGCCACGGCGCCCGTAAATAGCGGAAAAAGTCAAATTTGGGGAATTTTCTTCTTTTTCCTTAACGACTGTCATCCATTACTTCTTCTCCCAATCTTTTCAAGATTTGAGAATATTTGCACCAAAAACGTAGAACAAGGAATGCAGTATAATAAGGTACTGCATGGCAGCTGTTTCCGTGGATCGATTTGGAAAGTTTGTTTTGCGGTGGACCGCCTTGCCTGACTAACGACTCAACTAAAATGAGAACGAAAAACAAATGTCATGTTGAAGTATATACCTAATATCCAGAAAAAACTAGTCGGCTCTGTAAGGAAACTATTCGAAAAAACGTTTGAGGTTGAATATCATAACGTTAATGCAGAAAGACATTAGGAACTAAACTCCTTAACTCAGGATTGGAATATTAAAAAAAAAGCAAAATATAGCGTCTAATTATCTAAATTGATTGAAACACGTTTATCGCGGGTTTTGAAATTTTGATAATGTCCAAATCCTGAAATATATATATACGTATATTTTTTTCAATATTATTTTGTTACGTTAACGTCACGAACTTCAACCACATTCTGCAAGAAACCGGTTCCTTCGGTTTCAAAAAATCAGCTAACAAGTAATTAATCTCGTAATTCATAGAGAAGCGATTTGGGTGATTCTTTTATTATAGAATAACACAGTTAAAATTTGGAGCCGGGTATGGAGGATTCTCGAAATAGTGAAAGGATGACGATCTTTTTACGTCGAAAAAGTTCAGCCGATTTCATCTCTCGTGAGGGTGTTGTACCCGAGCAGAGACTGGTCAAATTATAATAAGTCAAAGCTCACGCCATAACTAAATATTTATTCGACTAACAGCACGATAATTCGGTGATTGGGATCTTGTTCGCTTAGTCCTATACAGGTCCCGGGCGTTTCGAATGAAATAATACCGATAGAGGCCGAACCTATAAGGATCGAAGCAATAATGGTTTGTAGATGAATCTGGTAAAATGATAAATCTGGTAGGAGTTGAGGTATATTCTATATGCATAAAAATATGAAAATATAGCGAAGAATAGTTTACAGAATGAAATGATATATCAGCTTCGTGCAAGCATCTTCTCCTTTCTTCTCTGACGAATAGTGTTAGCATGGGAATATCAATCTATAGATGAATTTCATATTGTATGTTCCTCAGGAATTTGAATATCAATTTATGCTACTTCGCGAATCTCCCTCTTTCTCTTTCCTTTTAATGTGCTATCAAAGACCCATTTGCGCCCATTCTTACTCATTGTCGAAAGCATTGTTGTCATTGGAAAATGCGATTCGTCACTACTCCTATACCAAACAACTACTACGAATGAAACTTTTTCGATTGGATGCAGTATTTTAGCAGAAAAGTGGCTAACTATTTGATCTCACAAAAATTTGGAGAAAATTCAGAGTTTTAGGGAGTTTCTAGTTGTTAGGTCAGGTTTGTTCGTCGGGGAGATTGGACAAACTTGAATTTCTGATAGAACTCTCCCACAATTCGTGGAGATGAAATACTTAGCCACTTTCTACCAAAATACTGCATCCAACTGAAAAAGTTTCATCCAAATCGGATATGTGGTGTTGGAGCAGCGACGAATCGCCTTTCCGAATGATAACGATACTTTGAACAATAGGCAACAATCGGTGCGAATGGCTCTTTAATAGCACCTTAATTCTATTGCAAGTCACAGTCGAACAAGACATTATTCTATATACTATGGCAACGTTGTATGCAAGGATGTACACGAGTTCATATGTACGTTGAATATATATGTATCATGCTGATAACTAATCATGCTCTTTCACTGTAAAATACAGCGTCATAGGAATTCTCCAAATTTATATCACAACTGTTTCAGGAGATGTTAAAATAAGCGATCTACACCCGAACCTAATGGCTCTTAGCATCTGGTACAATCTTGTTCCGCAATAATTTGCTGTGTCGGATCTATTTCTTAAATTGACGCATTTTGTTCTTCATGAGATACATTGTATATACATATTCATACGGCGTTTTGTGTTAACGTTACAAGAAATGAGTCACCCCATACCGCGATGCTATAGTCCTTTAGAACAAAATTTACATAACAATTTCTCCGCCGCCGCGTTTAATATGCATGGAGGAAGAGTTGACGGCGACGAGAACGACGTAGCGGGATGTAAATGATTTAGATAATTAAATAACCAATTAATTATGCGAGTAATTAATTAATTGGCGAATTACTAGAACATGAAGAAGACCGTGTACAACAGTTTGTGATATTCGAATCACAATGTATCACCTAGAGTCACCTACGTGACTTATGGCTAGGATCGAGAGGACAAAATTTCCGTGTAATTGTAAACCGATCATAGTAGCTACACGGTAATTAGTTAGGCGCAAGCGATGCGTGAAACTTGCTGCAACGTATTGTCGATTATTTCACTAACGAGGATCAGTTTTTAGCTCAGCAATTAATCGACGTTATCCATACGTTGCAACATGGTGGCCGACAATTTTGGGTCTCACTATTTCGATTCTTTTTCTATCCCGATCGGTATTATTCACACATATAGTTTTAGGACGAAAGTAGTCTAAAAATATTGGAAAACTAAAGATTCCAATTTTACAATAACCAGGGAAAGGTTTATCAATGCCACCGACATGGCCCAGCGTTGGTTCAGGATCGGCAACGGATTTCATCATCCAAGACTATGCCAACCGAGCGTTTGCCAATGAGGATTAATCCGGTTGATAATATGGCTCTGCGGAGATCGAGATGATGAAGCCAAGCCTTCGTATCCGACTCTGAGCCGATATCGTTCTAAGCTTGGGCCAACCGTGGACCAATTCTGCGCCGATGGCGGGATCCGACGGTGGTATAAAATTGTTCACAGAGAGTTCAATGAGAATGACGGAAGTAGGATACTGACAAATTACAACGTGATTCCGAAGATTTTTTACCCTGAACTGGAGAGACAAAAATATTCTCATTTCGTTTTCATTGATTGGCAAGATCGTGAGGCATACGCGGAGATCGTCTCCTGCGATTTTTCTACAAGATTTATTATACTTTCGAGATACCGAATCTACGACGTAATTTAGTATAAATAATGAATTAGGAAATTGCAATGGCAAATTTTCAAAGAATTCGTATCTCCGCGGACTAGATTGAAACTATACACGAATATCGGAGTGTGGAAGTAGAAGATGAATGTATGTACAAAAACTAGAAACAAAGAATAACGCAAACGTTGGTCGAATGTAATTCGGCGCGGAATGCAAATGCCTTACGATATGTTTCAGTACAATAATTACGAGTAGATCGATGTATACGAACGAGTAAACCACGTGATGGGAAGTATAGTACAGTACAGTCCGTTATAAAACATGCAGTACCAATTAGTCTTACTAACATAAGAGAGGAGCGATGACGTAAATGCGGTTATCAGACAAATGCGTAATTAGGTCGCAAAAGAACTTGAATAGTTGAATTCTCAACATCGAGGAACGATCTTCATTCTCATGTATTATAATTAGTCTTAGAATATTTCAATTCCACAGACGTCGTACTACATCACATATTCTTGAATATCACTGAACACACGAGGTTGAAAGAAATTCGAGATAGAAACAAGAAAGGAACAGAATCTAGTCGATATCTACGATGATAGAATGGATTGTAATACTAGAATAGGATGCTGTAATGTACGTACCTTCATACTCTAATGCACCCTTCGGGAGTCTTTCTGTTATACAGTCTCGTTCGATTACCATATTGTTCGAAGTAGTAGCTGCACACGAGGGGTAACGGTTTTCTCCAGCGCCCCGCAGCGGTCGGTCTCTAATTGTAAAATGATAGCGGAATTATTCAGCCGTAACAATTTCGCGTCTATGCATACCTATAGAAACCTGTATAGCCTTTATATCTTCCGTTTCCGTTTAATGTTTAACAAGGTTCCAATTTCTCCCGATTTCGTTTTATGAAGTTATCATGTCAGCCGGTCATGAAAATTCACTCGATGTGTGGTACAATCGTCCTTCTTTACTCGTATTACCTGAAAACATACTCTTCTGTTCTTCTCGTCGGCTGTGATATATATACGTTTACATTGGCGGATTATTGAGTCTTCCTCGGTTGGAGAATTTCCCAATAATGATTCAGGCGAAACGAGGAAACAAAATCGCTGCACTTATTGTTTTGGAGACAACTTGCGCACATTTTTTCTCAATATTTTGGCAACGCGTGAGCAAATTTTCAAGGCCAAATATGGAATCACTTGTTTTCGGCAGCTGCTCACGTTCGACACAAGAATATGATATGCTCCATTTGTGAAGTTGACTCAGCATTCTCGTTCCTCGACGATAAAAATACTATCCGGAAATTTGAAATTCAGAATTCTGAGACTAATCGAGTATTTTTGATTATGTGTTATCATGTTATTGTATTTTCCGATCGCGGTTGTACGCGCAGGCATACAGATCAACAATTTATCAGACTCGTTTGTTTTCATCAACTTCAGGCTGCTGAATCCGTTACGCTGATGAGCCATTTTTGTTCTTTTTCATTCTTCCTAGCCATCACAGAGCAATATTTTATTCTGGATCCCGTTTTCGTACACTCTTGAAATGTGAATAAAAACGTCTATGAACCCGTTGTGGTATCTTTTTCTTGTACGAATAAGATTCCTCGGCAATCTACTTTGTGATAGTCTAGACAAATTTTGTTCGACGATGATCTACAAAAGTTCAAAACTTTCAATTCAATAGTACCAACTACCTATTGGTGTATGTATATATATATATATCAGTATAGGAAACGTTTGTTTGTACTAGAATTAAAATCGATAAGTTACGTAATCAAACTGAAATATTACAATGTATATAATATAAGAAACGAAGTTGCAATTCTAGCGGCAGAATTTTTCGACATATCTATTTCGAGGTGAAACTGAGTAGTGGCAAATCATTGATTGTGAATGAAATAGCAATCGAAATATTTATCACATACAGCAAGAGGTATATATTAACGATTTCCGTTATTATCGTTGCTGAACTGATAATTTTAACACAATGGAAGAGTAGTTGTCCGTTTGTTCATGTGAGTGAAATGGAATAAAAATTAAATTGTGACGTATGAATAGTCAAACAGCTGTTCCGGAGGCGAATACTGAACTTATTTCCAGTGTAGATTCCAAATTTGCGTCTACTTTCTGATTTTGGAATGAAATAGAAATATATCTGTTCGTGACTCAAATCAAGCGGAGTCAAAAAGATAGAAGTACATATATATTTGCCTGCAGGCTTAAGGAGCTTTGAGCACGAGGTCACGTGGCCGATTTTAGAGTTTTACCGAATCTCAGTCTCGATTTTTTGTAAAACTCGGACTCGATTTGGAATTTTTTGCGAAATAATTATGCAAGTGTCAGGGGAAGTGCGCTCTGGTCAGCTAGGGCGAGATAAATATCGTATAAATTTTTAATATATGTGCATTTCGCTGCGCGATGGACTCGAGGTTATATCTTACAAATTATCAAATTAATAATTATTATTATCATGAATTTCCGAATCTAGTTTACCGCGGGGCGCGTTTCCTGATACCTGTACAATTATTTTGCAAAAATATTCTAATTGATTCGAAGTTTTGCCAAAAAATGAGCACCGAGATTTTGCAAAACTCCAAAATTGGTCACGTGTGACCCTGTGCTCAAAACTCCCGAATTGATTAGTCGTTTACTTTTGAGGCTCATTATCGGAATCATCATATTCCTCTCGATCTAATCTAGAGTGAAAATCAGATTGTCAGACCCAGGGCGGAGATTTTGGGAGTCTGGGAGAAATCAGGAAATTGAGCTGGTCCACGACGTAAAACGGTTACAATATTTTTCTGAAAAGTTGCGCTTTTTCGAGGGGCGTGATCTACGAATTAATGAATATGAAAAACACGTAATTTCATAACATAATATGTCACTGACAGATCATCAATTTGGACGAATGTTTGCATAAAAAAATGAGAATAACGTTACGCAGTTTCTAGAACCAAGATCTTGATTCGTGCAGGTCGTACATAACATCATTCTGACTTTTCCGGCGAAGTTCACGGAAACCTGCATTTGTTGGTGAGTACAAATTAGGGGAGTAGTCAGCTCATATGATCTCGGCTGAAATGTCGCCACCCTGCTAGCCCTTCGAAGTATTAGGGGAGAGTGGGGTGAATTAGCCACCTTGAGGTGCCATAGGACTCGCCATCTCAAACGTACGGGAACCGCTTCGAAAACGAGAATCGCGTGAATTTTCACAAACAATTCAATTGATCCCAATACAACTTTGAAAATTCATTGAGTATGATGGCAAAAAGTGGCTGAATATTCCAATCTTTCGAAACATTGCGATCGGTTTTGATGAAAAACGAATGATTCCCTATGTTAGCTAGGCTAGATTGCCCGCGTTGACTTCAATGGCCTCATAACTGTTTGTGAATACGATTTTTTACCCTTTCTACAAAATCCAGCCTCCACTAGAGGATTGTACGAGGAAAACATTGTTGAATAATTACCAAGAGAGTATTGTATCGTAAGTTTCTTACAAAATTTGTTACATCGATATTTTCACAAGCGACCTTTTTACCCCGACATCTAAAACGTCGGGGTGAATTTGGCCACACATTGAAGTAACTGTAAGAACGGGTTGTAAAGCAGAGTCCCGCTTCCGGTCTGTAATATAATATCTGTAAATGAAGTATAGGTCTATATGTAGAAGGTATGATATATCTATCGATGTTGCATTCTGACTTGAACACTATTCTCTTTGTCAACGTAACAATATTTCAATAAAAGTTCATATTTGCTGTGTGACTCGAATGAATGTCACCGAACGCATTTCGTGCCTTCGCCAAAGTTTCCGTCTGTCGTCATGTGAGGCAAAAATGTCTAACTTGTAAAAAGTTACAACAGAAATGGTTGGCCAAACCGTCCCGAATGTCGGGTTATGACCATAATACTGCCATTTCCATAAAAAACCACTGAACAAACGTCGAGCAGGGCTTGAATCGAAGGTCATCGACTGCAGAATACTCCAACATACCTGTCGATTCTGTATATTATCATAATCAATGATATTATCTACGCTTTCTTTGGCAAAGCTTCAAACGTGATCAAATTTTCAAAACTGTCTTTCAGAGCGTTCAATGAAACACAGACGACGCTTTGGATCCCACTTCGTGCCACATCTATGTCGACGAATTGAGTGCTTCATTAGCTTTTTTTTTAGTGCAAATTGGAGCCATTGTATAGCATTGTTAGTCGTAGCATCCTGAGTCCCGAAAACAGGAGTTGGCCATTTCACCCCTCCCCATGGATCGAGCTCTCGGCATATGGAATTTTGAAAAATGAGCCATCTCTGAGGTTTTTTTTTTTTTTTTTTCAGTAGATCTTCCCGATCATAGTGACTTCCTTCTTCATCCGCCATATTCACTTGATCGCTCTGTATTCTAGATTCGAAGTTCCCATGACGCGGGATTCGAAACGTCTTGTTTTGGTCCGCCATTCGTCTAACATGAATTGAAACACGTACTTTACATGTGACTGCATTGCATGACAAAAAAAGATTCCACATTCAAGCGTAACCAGTGCAGGTGATATATTTTGTTGTACAGAATTAGTTGAGGAGAGCGGGGAGAGCGATTTCGAGATCCTGTTCAAAGACAACTCCTGAGGAACCAGATTCTTACTGTTTGGAGCTCGCGTTCCGGGTCTCTTGGTATCATCGAAGAAGAGGGCCTCGCCGAGTGCGGAGTGGCGCAACGACGTACGTAATACGTCACGCGTAAAGGTCTCTTCGGGGAATGAGGCAGGTGGTGGTTCTTGAGCCGGCAGGCAGCGTCCTGGTCATCAGACAGGCGTCCCTAGGTGGTGGCGTGACTAGCGTAACGACATCGAGTACCGTTTCGCATCAGAATCATACAGTAGTTCCGGTTTCGGTATCAACCAGCGATCACAACCAGAATAGAATAGTCGTTGTGAGGTCGTCGTCTAACTCAACATCCCCGTTGTCCACCGCATCGGTTAGTCAAAGTGCTCTTCACACAGCTTTACAACAAGTGACGAAAAACAACGGTATAAACACAAGTACCGGCAACAGCGGCAACAGGAATAACACTAACAATAATAACAACAATAACAATAACAATAACAACAACAACAACAACAACGATCATAATCGGGATCACAGAGGGTCATCGAGTTCGGTTAAAAAAGACAACTATTCATCGAATGGAAACGGCAACAGTAATGACAATAGCAGCGGTAACAACAACAGCCAACAAAGAACAAACCAGTTTGTTTCGACGGTTAGAAACAATCCGTTCTCCAAGCTGAGCGCTAAAAACGAAGAGTATGAAGTTCAGGAGGGAGCGGGAAGCAGAAACGTTGAATCTGGTAACGGGGTGAATCGGAAATCCAGCAGGGAGCCAGCCAACAGCGAGGTGAAAACTGACACGGAGGTTACTTCCGGTGAGATTCATACATTTTACTTATACTTTTACTTCTACTCCTTTTATAATGTACGTTTAGTCGTCTACTGCACACCGACTGGTGAATCTTTCGATCGTTATTTTAAGATGCTTTGGATCCTGGACCAAACCCGGGATTCTAAATTATCTTAAATTCTCGATCAGCACGATCGGACTCCTCGGGGAGCACCAAGTCTGCTCGGGCTCTTGGCCAATTTTTAACTCTCACGTTCCGACATATACCTATATACACGTGTATATGTACGTCGAGGAAGTAAAAGACTTGCCATCGCGGTATATATCGAGCTTCTCAGTGAATCTCTCTCTCTCTCTCTCTTATTTCATTCCACTCTTTTCAGATATCAGCAAAAAATTTCTAACCAATTTATTTCAGGATTTGACGAACAGGATTGCATAGCATGTACCTACATACAATCATACGATATTTGTTCAATTCATTTCTCAACTTTGGTCCAAGAATTGAACAGCCTCCGTCGGTCTCCGAAAAACAAAGATGTCTGCGCGTTTTCATTCGTCAGTATTTCCATTCCCGTTCCTTATCTTTTCACATTCTATTATAGGTATATAGTTCATAAATTATTAACCCCCCAAGAAAAACTAAACTAAACTATATGACGGTCGAATCACATGAATCCGTATGTTGCGTACATACTTCAACGGACGTGCGCATAATTTATGAATTCAGTAATTTTCGTTGAACCGTGAATAATTGGGTGACCATAATTATACACTCCATGCAGAGTGCAAATGCAGTATACCGCAAATTATACTAACTCTCGCAGGAATGGTGCACGGGGTTGTGCTACATTGACCGGGGGTGTGCGATGCTAGTTATTCCTATAGGATACGTAGAGTAGTAGTTTTAGTCTGTAATAGGTCGGACCAGACCAGACCGAGCCGGGCCGAGTCTGGTCTGGTACGCATGGCCTGGCCTAGCCGCTACTACTCGGCGTAAACTACTAGGCCTGCTATGAATCCAGCTTACTTTAGCACTGCCTTCGTGGTATAATTGAGGGATAAACTGCGACTGTTTATTATACTTGAAGTCTGGATGAAATTAGCTACTCCCAACGGCCGGGGTTTTTATAACTGCAGTTTATCTTCGAAACTAAGTTTAACCCGATGGCAAAGAACTAGACAAACGTCAAATAAACAATACGCATATATATCCGAACACGAAATACCGGTCTCAAATTTACCACCGTGTGTATCAACGGTGTTCGAAGCAACGAAAGGAAATAAGAACTCTTTCTTTTCAACAGATTTTCACTCATACTCGCTCATTTTCGTTTCCTATGTGGTCAGTGCTCCTCTCTCATCAGTAGAAGAAAAGAAGTGGGTACACTTATGCTCGATCGTTGGTTTTCAAATGGACTCGATATTTCGTGGTGAATACGAGTAGTTTCATATGTTTGGCCATAAAAACTTCAGAGCTGTTCTCAGCTTTTCCTTTTTCCTTTCCTTCTTGTTTCCCCTTGTCAATTCCACGCGAAACAAAGTGCGAAACATGAGAATCCGTACCTCCCGAGGGATGAATTTGAAATACAATCTAGTATCGAGATTCGGCTGTGTATGTCGAGGTGTACATTTACCGAATGACGAATAGTAGGCATAAAACGCCGAAACCTGCACCCTGAAGCACTGACCTGTACGGGAATGAGGAAGCTTGCGGGGGAGTTATCCGGTTCTGAAAGCCCGACGATAATTATATCGAAATAGTTGAGATTTGCGGAGAGTAAAAGGGTCGGTGGAATTGGGTTTTTGGCAAGAGTACGTTTGTGTGTATGCGCCTGCATACGCGAGTTGGTTCGGGTGGTGGCCACCAGGGCGGCGTCCATGCCAAGCTAAGCCTGGCATCAACCCTTAGGTAACTATATCCGTGACTGACTGGCTCGCTTGATATCGACCCTCGACCCCCAGCGCCGTTACCCCGCGCGCGGGAGTCCGTTCGACCCTCGGAACCTCCGACCCTCCGACCCCTTGCGACCTCAACCGACCCCGAAAGCGCTTTTCCTTCTTTGATACCTGTGCTGAAAATCGGGGGACGTTCACCGTCGGGACTCGGTATAACGGTGATGCTAATTTCCGAAACCGTTTTCAATAATTGCCCCAAATGGAAGACACCTATCAACATATACATACATACATAGGATATAACGCCACATTTTCATACGTACACACGTATTTATGTATACTCGTACACACAACTGTACTCTGTACACCTTGTTTCCTACCGATTTCGCTTGCGTAACTACAAAATCTCTTACCGCCGGCACACCGGTGGCACCCTCCTGTTCAGGGTGGTGGGTAGGGGTGGCGATCTTATTGATTGTCTTAGCCTGAATGTCTCGTGTATAACGCTAACGCCTAACACCCCTGGGATTTCGCGTGGGGCGGCGGAAGCGCGGAGGTGTAGAAAAACGACCAAGGACCAGAGAGAGAGAGAGAGAGAGAGAGAGAGAAGGAGAAAGAGAGAAAGAAAGACAAAGAGGGGCAATGAGATAGCTAGTTGAAAGAGGCTCTGCCAAGTTTCTATTTAAAGCCAGAGGGTAGCGGGTTGGTAATTTACGAGTTTGGCATAAAAATAAAGAAAGATAAAACGCAAGGGAAACAGAGAAACAAAAAACGAGGAACAAAAAAAAAAAAAGAAAGAAAGAAAGAAAAGTTTGACACCCCGTACAGCATATATCTATAGTGGCACATGCATAGAAACTTACTGGCTTTGACACGCGACCTAGTTTTCACCCTCGACCACTATAACTCATATCTACATTCCACCGAAAATTTACGACCGCGTATTGTAGTATGTATATGTATATATATATATACACGTTTCAGCAGAAATGATAACCCTATTTTGACAAATTCAACCACATAAATACTAAGAGAAACTAAAATAGAGGCCGTTGACCTACAAGGGATAGAATGTTGTTCTGGGATAATTGCCTTTCCATTATACTTGCGAAAAAAAGGAGCAATTAGGTTCCCGCGATCAGCTTTCCGGGGGTTCATCGGTTTCATTTGCCCGAACGTGTGACGTGATGTGGTACCGTGTACGTACCCGGGCTGGGGGTTCGTGCCTGGGTCTCTATCACGCGAACTCGCGAGTTTCCCGGGGGTGAGTAAAAAATTTTTCCCTCCCTCTCCCGCCCTCTCTCTCAAAAGTGATAAATTTGTTGCTATACGGGGTCACTGATAGGTGGCAGCACTTATTCTGAAATTTCGATGCAATTCTCTCTCTCTCTCGGTATGTAACGGGTGTGGTTTTCTACGAGAGAGATTTTCACTCAGGTTATCTAGATTTTAGCCAAGGCGATGCGAATGCGCGAGCGCAAAATATCTACCTATATTTATTGGGGGGGGGGGGGGGGGGGGGGGGGCAGGGCAGGTATGTATTATATTTAGGGAAAAAGAGGGGACTGGTGCGCGACTACGAGGAAACTGGCGGGGCGGGGCGGCGGCGACAGGAGTAGGAAACTAGGAACAGGATGGTAAGAGGTAGGAGACAGGAGGAAGCTCACTCTGCGGCTCCCGCCGCTCGGGAGCAGACAAGCAGGGCAAAACTTATTCAACTATTTTATTAAAAATTTGTAAATAACACTCCTACTACTACTACTTCTACTACTACTACTACTACTACCAATTACTCTACTGTAAAAAGTAACAATCCACTCCAACAAAGAAACAGAAACAAAGAAACGAATGAATAAAGAAGAAAAACACCCCCGAAGTCACTATTTTCTGAATATCAACAAAAACAAAAACAAAAACAAAAAAAAACCATACAAAATACGAAACACAACGAGTAACTAAAACACATGAAAAACAGAAACAACAAAGCGGGAAAAAAATTAAATAAATAACCAAAAAACATACAAACTAAAATTAAATCGCAAGCAAACGCAAAATTATTATTTCATCTATGTGTGATCCTTACATTGTTTTGTCCCTTCGTGGGACGGGTTCAGTGTTGTAACTTAGTATATAAGAATATATAACAAAGTTCCGAACAACAGCTGAAGAAATATATATACTTTGTGCTCTTTTTGATAGAAAACAAACAGAAAAAGGAAAAAAATAACTGAGAAAACATTATAAATTTAAGAAGACAGCCGAGAGTGAGAGATAAAGACAGAAAAGAAGGGAAAGAGAAGAAGTTATTGAAAAAATACAAAGAAGAGAAAATAAGGAAACCAACAAAAATCATCGCGGGCTTTAATTTTTTATATATCATTAATATTATTGAAATAACAGATTGGATAACAATCGACTTTAGCGTCCTGCACCACGTGTACCGGGTATACTACCACGTGCGTGTCAATTAATAATTGCTAATTGATAAATTTGAACTGCAGCACTCGCGTAGTTGACTCTCGAGACTCTCGAGACTCTTGACTCTCGATTCTTGACTTTTGACTTTTGACTTTTGACTTTTGACTTTTGACTTTTGAAATAGAAGGAAAGAAACATTTGGGGAAAACTAAAATTCAACTGATAAATCGAATGAAATTTGGCTGTGCATCGGCTACTGGCGACGTGTCATACACACCTATAACGTCTTGGGATGGTTCTGCTGCAGCCGTTCAAAATTGCAAATATTACCGCGAAGTGTCCTTCTGTCTGGAAAAAAATTTGTTCTTTGACCCGTAATTGTTTCGCTGTCCAGCTGCTGGATCCTGGTATCAAAGTGTCTTGAAAGAAAATGTGAAGGATAACGGATAAACAGAGTTTCTTCGTCCTATAATCCACGAACAATAATTCCCTGCCCTTAAGTCCTTGGAGTGGAGGTTAAGCACGTGGCTCACGTCGCGGATCTACCGCGCGGCCATTCGTCTTTGTACTGGATAGTGCATCGTAATCAACTCCGACTCATTCCATAAGGAAACGTAATCGATCTGCGTAGATAGTTTTTAATCTATACTATTGCAATTTTACTATTTCACTCAGTACTGTTCGCTATCTGATTCAGATTTTAAACTTCTTTATCATTATCAGTATATTCGTCCTTTCAATGTCGACCTCGACGATGAACTCGACTACTGTAACGATCGCTGACTAGCTAGCTGACCGCCTAGAGACTTCCGCTTTTCAAACTATTTCCTCCACATTTTAATCTCCCCTTCTCCTTCTCATCGCTTCGAACAACGGCTCGAAACGGAAGTGAAAACAAGAAATATATAACACAGAAATAATAAGGATAATAGTTATAATAGCAATATCAGTAACACTAAAAATAATCATCATCGTACATAAACTACACTCGAATGCGGTTGACTATCGCTAGATAACTTATTCGTTTACTATACTACGCGTTTACGTACGCCAGATAATTTTATTACTCAAGCGAAGGAAAGCTCGTGAGCTAACCATGGCGGGATACAATCACGCGAACCCGCGTGCGGTCTACCACGGGACCTACCCAACGCCACTTGCTCCAAGTGAGTTCGTTTTTCTTTTTCCTCTTTTCTTTCCTCCTCTCATCGATATAGGTATAATTTCATTTCTATGATGCCCTGATGTCGTTCAATCCAGTTGAAAAGATTAGTCATCGCGTTCGTCCATGTGCCCAACGAACACATCGTGTGATATTCGACTGAAATTTCATTATTTTTCTCTGAAAGAAACGTAGAGGAAGAGAGAGAGAGAGAGAGAGAGAGTGAGAGAAAATAATCGGATCTTTAAATTGCTTCGCCACAAATCCCGAGGGAATGTTGATCGATGGATATGGGCGGCGAATTGTATCCGGTTTTGGACATGGGATTACCGCCTTCTATCCGCGTGTCAATTATTTCTGTACGTAGTACAGTATTCGAACCTTCTTTCCACGGCGATTAAGGGCGTCGAGTGGTATACCTACGTATGTGAAAAGGAAAAAAACGAAAACAAAAAAAAACCACAGAGACAAGAGTCACGAGGAAACCGTTCAACTCAGAAAATCCACTATATTCGTGTTCAAGTCAGCGATAAAGATTGCCCAAAATAGTACACAATACTTTTATTTACCAATTGATCGCAGACTTGCTTATAACGGGTGGTTGTTGTTTTCTTTTATTGCTTTGATATACTGAAGCGATAACCTGCAGAGTATCATGGTCGTATTTCATATGTATACAAACACAATATTCAAACTATCTTGACATTGACACAGTCTTAATTTTGTTCGATTTTGTTTTCTCTCTCCCTCCTCCTTTCTCGTATTTGATTGCCTGTAATGCGATCAGACAACTCGATAACTGATTATCCGAGTTCGCGGATGTGGCATAGGAGTAGGTACTGCACACGCGTTGCGGAGACATTAGAAAGAGACAAAAAAGAGAGAAAAAATTCACGGCTTATCACCGATTGACATTCTCGCGCTCCTCTCGATAAGATTGTCTCTTATCTTGTGACTCTGGCTTTGTATATATATGTATATATATTATGATGCACGATCACGATCGATCGCCGGAATGAGAAAATCGTTGTTGTATTAATTTTTTTTCTTTCCTCTTTCTTTGTGTTCTCATGGAATTGTCGTCAACGCCTCATAAACCGGAAGATGGTGATCCGATAAAACTTCCAGAAAATTTAGAGACCTTACCGAGGGCTGAACACTTCCCGACGCAAAGGCATCGATGGAACACAAACGAGGTGAGCTTCTAGTTACACTTTAACTCCGTGTTAAGTGTGAATGAACGAATTGGCCAACTATAAGTTGAGAGCTAGCTAGTTACTTAGTTAGTCTGGTACTTGGTTATCCGGTTAGCTATCTACTCTACCGGGAGATTGCACGTTGGGAATAAGAGCCGGGCTTGAATCCAGGATTTAGGGGCGAAAGAGGCTGAGGTTTATATTGCGGCTGGTTTGCAACCAGATACTCGCCTAGCCGGGGATTTTCGTCGAGTGCTGCACACATCCCAGTCACTGTGTCCGCCGTTTTGTGATATTGCAATACGCAGACGAATGTGGCTGTGTGGATGTTCTTCCTGTAACCCCGGATGGTTAGTATCTGGCCCTCCTGAGCCCTCTATCTTCGCCTCTGCCTCTGCCTCTGCCTGTCCTGTGCCTGTGCCTCCAAACCCGTAACCCACGTTCCAACCTCTAGAAACTCCTGCTGCCTGCCCACCCCCGATCAATAACGAAGAAGAGTTGCTAAGCTTAACGGAACCGAGCACATGCGCTAGACCTTTTGCCTTTCGCCTTTCACCTTCCGCCTCATTCCCTTTTAACAACTTTGATACGACTATCGCTATTCCATGTCTCCCTGTGCCTGTCAGGGCTCTATCCGTTGGTACGTATGTATCGAACTTCGCTTGAGGAGGAGTCCGAAGTAAAGTTTAAACAAGGATATCGCAGGCGTTGTTGGAGTTTTAGTTAGCTCGATCAGCCAGTCCTCCTTCTCCGCCGCGCCGGTTTCAAATATCGCTGTTGGAATAATTAGTTGAAGTTTTACTGACAATTGAGACGCGGGTGGAAGTTGTTCTGGAATAGTTTTGACAGTCGTGAGTAGGAGGATTGGGAGTGACGTAAATGATTCGATTAAAGATTCATACGTCTTTAGCTGCGTGTTATTCTCTTCGTATCTTATAGGGATATATGTATACATAATTAACCGTTGGCTGCGGACTGTTTCTCGTTTCTCAGCCTATGTTCATACCTACATATACATACGCGTTTTGTTATTTAATTAGTCAGAATTGGGAGTTAGGCCGGGGTTTCTCTCTTAGATCTCATATCACGCGGTTAACTCTAAAATTAGTTAATTCATTCTAATTAATTGTTACCTTGACTCCATTCGTGTACGCGGTTACACGATGTATATTAGTACAGAAAACGACGCACCGCAAACCACAATCCACTTGGATATTCCCTTTCGGGTCGAAAGATTCGGAAGAAATTTTCGTGTATTACAGTTACGAGCGGAAAGACGGACGTAACAATTTATATCCGTATTTTTGACTCAAGAATCGATATCTATTCATTGATCTGTTATTCCCAAGAAAGAAACAACCAAGTTGATGACACGGAAGCACGGACGAAGTCAAAAACACCGAAATGGTAGCTCTGTTTACGTGTTTTCATCCTCAAAAAAATTACTTCTCATTCTGGTCTCGCAGAGTTCTCGTAGTACGTACTTACGCCAGAATTGAATCAGTTGCCAGACAAATTGACGCCATCTTAAGGGGGGCATTTGGAGTCACCGCCGGCAATCTAACCTAGCTAACATAGGGAATATATATTTTTCATAAAATCCGAGCGATGTCTTGAAAAAATAAAATACTTGGCCACTTTCTGCCATCGTACTGAACGAATTCTCGAAGTTTCATCGAAATCGATCGAGTTGTTTGGAAAAATTTACGATTCTAGTTTTCGAAACGGCTTCTGTACATTTAAGATGGCGAGTGCGAATGTTTCTCAATATCTGCATGGATATTCTGTGGATTATATACCTACCTACGATAGGTTGACCTGGTGGGCCGCCGATTGTCTGCGTTCGGCTCATATATACTCACCGTAGTTTGTTTTAGTCTGGTTTTATGATTTCCGTAATGGGATTGGTGGCTTAACTCGATGCTGCAGGGACGATGTCACACGTTAATGACCCGAGAGCTGTGGATTATAAGCCGCTGGCGTTTACGGTTTGACTGGATCCAACATGCCACCTACACGATACTGGTATTACTAGTATCTATATGTTGGTATAATACTTCAAGCCGTAACGTATTGGCGCTATCCGTGGTATCCGCATCCGGTTCAGCGAGTGTTTGTGGTCTTTGTGTTTGATAGCTAACGAGTGCGGTTAACCCTTATACGTTCATATAATACTACGAGTATAGGTATACATCGGCGGAATATATAGCTAGCTGATTACAAATGTCGTTAGCGAGGCAATCGCAAATTAGCCGATTCCTCCTCCTGGTTTTCAGTCAAATTCCACACTCGTGACCATAGAATAATGCAGCTTTGATCTCTGTTTTCCGTGCAGAGAATCCAGTTTTCCAATCAGAAAATAGAAAATGAGTGTCCGGGGGTGAGTAGGTATGTATATGTATACACATACATGAGGAGCAGTTTTGTGATCTCATTTTTTGATATACTACTCCTGTACGTATATTATTTCTGTCCTAATACTCTTACGGCAGACGATTTTCGCTGTACAGAAATTGGGCACGAAAAATTTTGAATACAGAAACGAAATTGGGAGAGAATTGTAGAAAATATTGATATCAGCGAAGATATACTTATAGCTTGGCTGTTCTCAAAGCCTTTGAAAAAGCTCTGAGAATTGGCAAATTTTCCAATTCATGAGCCAATGAAGTAGACAGTGGAGGAAGCAAATAGATGCTCGTGAAATTTGTGAATAGTCTCGGGCTAGATATTAGACTTGGTAGTCAGCGAATGGAGGAGGAAAAATAAAACGAGAAATAAAACGGATGAGAAAAAAGGAGAATAGGAAAGAAGATAAAAAGGGAGAAGAAAACTGAAATAGGTTAGCGAAGCAGCATGAGAAATCCTCGAGCCAGCAAATGCAGCCGTGGTAGTAATCGTGCGAGAATAGAATTCGGAAGAAGGAAACGACTTAAAATTCAGTATAGGACCTCTCGGCCGCGACGCGAGACGGTACCAAGAACCCTTCCAATGTACTACCATCTACTAGTTCCGCTACTACAGCCGAACTTTTTCCTGTACAAAATTGTAATCGTGCCCACTTAGGTGTAGTTAGACTCAAGTAGACGATAGTTTAGCTCCTGCAGCTGCACGAGGACGGAACACTTATTTCTTCATCTCAAATAGCTGTAACTATTTTGGTTGATTCAAATTAATCAGCAATGTAGAAGATTAGAACAGTGTTCCGAATGGAATCACTTACTGAACATATAGAATTCTCGCTTTTGTTTTCTCACAACGCAGTCCCGGTCATGCTGCTGTACAATATCTACTGGAATAGGTCCTCACCATGCGTGCGAGCAATTCTCTATACATATATGTACCTGTATGTTTTCTCTGCCATCTATGGATAATCATCGAACATAAGGATCCTGCTCGGAAAGGAGCTTCGAAATCGCAATACCCAGTAGAAACAACACCTGCCCACATATTGCGGGGTGACATTAACGCGTGTCGACGACGGATGCACACCACCTGTGCAAGTTAGCTGGCCTCGCAGTTAGATGTATCTGCAGACGCTGCTACTATATATATTCATATGTATAGGGTGCAGTTAGTTGCTACGTGTTTCATGACCTGTTTCGTGAACATGGCGGCGCGGCTCGGCTCGGGTCGGGTCTCGGCGCGGGCGCCGCGGTTGAAAGTGTAGCTTTAGCCAAACCGAACTCTCCCTGCACACGTAGCATGCTGCCAGAATGCAAATGATCAATTAAGCGATTGTAAATCACTGCAACGTTACTTCTTGTATATAGGTATGCACATTCGGAGTGGATATGCCGGTATGCACATATACTCACCTACGGTACTCATGTACAGAAAAGGGAGGCGGGGATCAGGAGGGCAAGGGGAGGGTCGGTGTATCCTGCACGCATGGACGATTGCCGAGTATGCCTATCTGTCTCTCCTGTTACGTACCCCATACCCTTTCTCCGTTCTACGACCACCCTATATGCCGCCCTCTGTTTCTCCATCCCCGCCCGCCACCCTGGGGAATATTTATATCCGCAGGCCAGTCGTGCAACGTGTTCGTCCTGGCGGAAGATAAAGGTGAGGCCATCTCCGGCCCTGAACCAACTCCCTGCCCTTCCCCCCATCCAAAGGCCGCCGACTAAACCACCCCACATACAAGCCGGTTGCGCTGGCCTTGCCAAATAGTGTCGTGGAACAGGCCATTACTCTTTCTCTTTTACCTTATTAATAAATGCATTTCGATACGTGCTTGAGGTTCGTGATACGTTACAACTTATCTTAGCTTTCGCGGATTGAAGTTTGGAATTTGATGGCAGTATGGGTAACGATTGTTCCAATCTGTTTGTAGTACACGGGGTAAGTATAATCATATCGCGCGAAGAGTTCATGAGCTGGAGTAATTTGCATAAAGAATCGATACAGTGGAGGTGCTTTGAAAATAGTGTCTCGTAGCCGCGGTGTACGAGTATAACCCGAATCGTAGATTCTCTTTGGCTTAGCCGACGCTGGCATACCTAGAGTAGTTCGTCGAGAGGATATCTCAGGCTCTAGACAGCTCGCCTACGTGATATCGAATTTATGGAAATACACGAACTGGAAGAAGTCGTCACGAGAGTAAAGCCCTCTTGAATTGAATAATGGGGGCAGGAGGATTTCTGCTAACGTCAACTTCGAAATCCTCAACGTGGACGTGAGATATATTTATGAGCGTTCGTAAACAGAAAAGTTTTCCCTGTACTTTTCATCCCAGCGATGAGGGGTGCTCGACCATCTGTTTCTTGATCCTCCCCGCACATTGCATCTTTCAACAATATAACGACTGGGGCAGGCAGATTTTTAACTTCTGACATTTGAAAGTGTTTGTCATACCGAAATATAGTCCTCAAATTGCACCGCGAGTATTCGTTATCATAATGATGGTAATGATGATGATGATTACCACGACGACGACGCCTTAAAAGATGGCGGAAGTCACGTTTGCATGAGAACTGCGAATCAACTTCACCCAACTTTACTTTCTTCGTGACTCACTCTAGCTTAGAATACCGTTGCTTTGCCTGCTTCACGCCAATCAATACCAGACTCTTTGCATAGCCTCCGCGAATGCTACCCTCCCCCTATAGTTACACCTCAAACATAGGACAGTAGGTCGACACGAAAACACGTGGTTGTGTTTATGCATGTGAGTTAATGATCGAAGCTATAAACTGACAGTGGCGCGCGCGGTTTGGTGGAGGTTTTGATATTCCGTTCACATGATCATTCTTCTCTTTATCAGAGATCGTTTCATCGTGCACAGTATACTGTAGGCGGCATCCGATCACCGTTCATGGTATCGAAATTTGATCTGTATTGCAGGAAATTGCTGCAATATTGATAAGCTTCCAAAGGCATACAGAATGGCAGAGTCGAGAGGTAAAAGTCCGACCACGAAGTGGATCAATGCTGTTATATTCAAGAAAGAAGGTGCGATATCGGCGGGATGGATATTGCTGGAAGAAGCGAAAGGACGGGAAAACAACGCGCGAAGATCATATGAAATTGAAGGTAGATGACTAACCCGCAAGATTATCGTGCGGATCTTTGCGCGAAGCATGTATTCATATAAATAAAATCCACTCTCATACCTCAGGTTCAGGGTGTCGAATGTATCTACGGATGCTACGTCCATTCTGCTATACTCCCGACATTCCACCGGAGGTGTTACTGGCTCTTACAAAATCCGGACGTTGTTCTTGTCCATTATTTGAACGTCCCATATCCGGACGGGGACGCGAAATTAGCCGCGTTGCCACCGTGTCTCGCATTACCGCCGGACAAAAAAGAATGGACCCGGGATGAGCTGGCTTCTCAGTTGAGGCCCATGTTCCTCGGTGGTGACGTTGATTACGATGATCCAAACGCCACGCAGCACTCTAATCATCCGGTAGACATGATCGTCACTCAACTCCTAGACAGGCAAAGAGCTTCCACAGCCCCTTCCGCCGGTGGAGCTCAACTCGCCCCCAGGAGACTAACGCCGGACAATCAGGTCAGTGATCTGCGAATTTTTTCATGCGTTTACTATCTTGTTACTCGTTACTCGTGTTCATGGAAGCATAATGTGTAAGGTCACTTCCACGACCGGAGGTCAGCAGCCCTCGTCAACGGCGGCGAACGCACCTCGGGTATACTCGCGACATTCCCATTCATCACAAAACCAACAACCAGCACCTCTGGTTTTGAGTCTACAACAAATTCAGGGGGGAGGTGGTCTTTTGATCCTGAATAGTCAACCGTACCATCAGCAGCAGCAGCAGCAGCAGCAGCAACAACAACAACAACAGCAACAACAGCAGCAAAATCAACGAATTGAAATGAGACAAGTTTCGGAACAGCAAATTGTTCAACAGACTAGCGTTGACAGAGAACAGCAAACGCAGCACGAATTGGACCCTCAAGAAAACATGCAAAGATCCAATACCCAGACACTGCCGGCATCGAGTTCCGTCCTTACAGATTTCGCCGAGACTTTAGATCTAAGTCAAGAGGACATACAGAGAACTTTGTCAGCGAACATGGTGCCTCCCTCTCCCTCGCCATCTCCTGCCGACGATCACATCATCAATCCTATGGACTTTATCGATTCCTCCGATGACGTACTCGTCAATTTAGACGCCTTCGACGTTTTTGGCGACTTACCAGAGCTACATGACTTCGAAACTGAACAAGCTAAAGCCATTGAAAGAGGAAGGCCCGATAATGATGCTACTTGTCATCCGAATACTGCTCATATCGCTGAGTATAGCCCGGAATGGAGTTACACCGAAGGCGGTGTCAAGGTTCGTATATTTTTGTTATGTCCACGAGGATTTCTACTTATCAGCGCATGGTCGGAATAAAAAACTGAAATGGATTGGAAGATATCTTCGCTGATCAATTCTTCGGTGCTATTACGAGTCATTAGAACAAACAATTTTCTTCTTCATAGATTTTTCTTCTCTCAAGTCAAACTCAGATAATGAAAAGCTGGTAATCGGCCGACCACGGGTCAGTCCGAAAACTTCCCGCTTCTTCGAGCTGGATTATCACTGTTATTATTTTTTCCCGTTTTTCCATACTGAAAGTCACGTCAGAATTTCCCCATCGGAATAACTTGGGAGATAAAAGAAACCGATCACATTCAAAATGCGATCGATTTTGAGTCACAAGAGTCCCGCATCCATTGGCCTATTGGGAGTTAAAATCTGTGAATTCGTTCTCAGGTTATCGTAGAACAGAAAGAAAACATTCAAAATTTTCTTTTTTGAAAACCTTGAGAATGATTGGACCGATCAAACTAAAAATCTAATCAGTTCCGAGTTACGTAAATCGGCATCGATTGGTGTATTGGACATCGGAATTCGTTCATTCGTTCTCAAGTTATCGTCGGACATAGATTCGATCACACACACACGCGCTCGCGCGCGCACAGACGTCCATCTAAAAATGGTTGCAAATGATCCGCCAGATCTCAAAACGCGGAGATCTCGTGAAGATTTAACTTATCAGTTTTGGGAGGGATTATAAAACTTCCATTGTCAAAGAGGAAAGTTGAAAATTTAAGGGCTCTAAGAATTCTGCAGTCTCCATTTCTCGATCCGTGTGACAACAGAGTGCCGATTGACTCTGGAAGTCAGGGAAATCGAAGTGTGTAAAGTCAGAGAATTTCTAAGTACCTGAAGGACATTTGAAAAGGTCAGGAAATCGGAAAAACTGCTCTGAAAACCAATTGGGAAAATTTTCGTTCAATAATCTCTGAATTCACAATGACGCGGAAGTACACTGTCTTCCTCTCTTAAATGGATTCTATTGTTTCTTTTTCATACGTCACATCGGTGCAAAACTGCAGAAAAATAGCCCAGCTAGTCAAGGGAACACCTCGTCGTTACGAAGTTTGAACTGGAGCATGATCAATTGCTCTAAATTCCGAGTGTAGAACTCTTTCGCAACAATCGACATCCAGATGACGAACAAATTATTGTTTTATTGATCAGGTGCTAGTTGCCGGTCCATGGACGGGTGGTAGCGGGTCACAGTCATACTCTGTACTGTTCGACGCCGAGCCAGTCGAGGCTTGCCTAGTGCAGCCAGGGGTCTTACGTTGTCGTTGTCCAGCGCATGCCCCAGGCCTGGCATCTCTACAAGTAGCCTGTGACGGGTTTGTTGTCTCCGACAGTGTTGCTTTCGAATATCGACGAGCACCAACTGCTGAACCGAGTCCGGAACGTGCTCTCCTCGACAGGCTAGCTGACGTCGAAGCCCGGCTTCAAGGTCCTGGTCCTCCGTCACCAGCCGCTCACCTCGAAGAACGGCTCGTCGCCTACTGCCAGGTACTTTGAACATACATGAAACAAAGAAAACAGAGAAAGAATGAGCCTGACTCTGCAACCTCTGGATCTTTCGATCTAACTGTGCTTCTTTATTATTATTTCTCTCTTTTTGTACCTCAGGATGCTGTGGCTCGTCCGTGGCAGGCCGGAGCTGAACCTCTCCAGTCGGGGGGACCGACTCTTCTCCATCTTGCTGCTGGTTTGGGCTACTCCAGATTAGCATGTGCTCTTCTCCACTGGAGGGCAGAAAATCCTAGTACAGTATTAGACGCGGAGGTCGATGCCCTGAGGCAGGATGGTAGCGGACTTACTCCACTCGCGTGGGCGTGCGCTGCTGGACACGCCGATACGGCGAGAATACTATACAGGTAAGTCAGGAGAACAATACATTCCCCAAGTTTTGGGATAATTATGCGATCATCTCATTTTGATTTGAAAATAGATTTCATAGTGAATGATTCCTCAGTTTAGATCTGGTTAATAAGATGAATTCTATTCCAACGTCATAGATGGAACGCGATGGCACTGCGGGTGAAAGACAACAGAGGCAAGAGCGCGACTGAAATAGCATCGGGAAACGGTCATTCAATGATAGCTGAAGAATTGAATCAGTTGGAAACTCGTCGACAGGACGAGGGTCTTTTTTTACGTCCAGCGAGCCCTCGGAGACCTTCGCAGGACAGCGGCCTTGATTTGGCGCTGTGTAAGTAGTATATCTTGTTCATAAATCACGGTGTGAATCCATCCATGTATCTCTAGATGTACATTTTGAATAGCATATCAATATATAATACATGTATCCAAGTAAGTAAGGAAGTAAGTAAGTAAGTAAGTATGTACGTAGAAGAAGGGAAGGTGAAATGAAGTGCGTGTATTAAGGGGCCATTGTCGATAAAATTCAGGTGGTTCCCCGCTGTTGGACAACATGGAATTGTTGCAAGAGGACGAAACTTCGTTGAGCCTCGGGCAACAGGGAATGGAGAGTACTCCTAGTGCTCCCAACCCTCAAGAGACCGTAGGTCCGTACTATCCTCGTATCTCCTTCTGTTTGTTTGTCTGTTTCTCGTAACACTGTCGTTTATATTCTTCTGAAACACTACCTAATATAGAAGACTGTATAGATAAATCTTTTCTGTGTCCGCTGCGCTCTAGACTTACTTAGAAAACAAATATCTAAACTAAATCACTATATGCTTTAACATTTGTCCAAAGAAAATACTATAACTTTCTAACTCTTACAGTCTATAATAGCAGTGTTGGTGTTGGTCTTGGTCTTGGTGTTGCTTGGCCTTGGTCTTGCTATGCTGCTCTTGGAAAATCTATCGTCTGTGTATATATATCTGTACATATCTGACTGGGAATAACAAAGTCTTGTGAATTTTTTTTATCATTAACGTTGATGCCAGGAAGGTTGTGTCGATGCGTAGGAAAATTTTACCCGCAGGTGAACCAACGGTGAGAGAAAAATATTGCCGATTATACAGCAAGAGGAGATAAGCAGCTGCAACAACGACAATTTTTGTTCACATTAAATTTTATTCTAATCGGAGTTCCATTCGCTTTTGACGATATTAACCAAACGAGGAGATTATGTTGTACATAAATTAAAATTTATATATGAATGAAGCAACCTGTCTGGTAGAAATGCCTAATGTGAATAACTTTATGTGATAATGAATAATAATGAGATTGGCTTTGATTGTATGTTGTGATCGGTGTGGTGACTTTAACAATATTTTCTTCACGGCAATCGCCAGTCCGGCAATATCTCATTCGGTAAAAATCGTCTTTTTAGGGGAAGAAGATGCCAAGGTACTGACATTGGCCGAACAGATAATCGCAGCGCTTCCAGAACGAATAAAACGCGGTGATGGAGAACCGCCATCGCCATCTTCACCTCCATCACCGCCTCCCCCTTTAACACCCTTAGAAGATGCCTTAATGGAGCAAATGGTAAGCTTTTAATGTGAAACTGAACTTGAGTGTAGGCCTAATTTCTCTGAAGAAAAAATTGCTTCAACCAATATATCAGACAAAGTGCAACCAAATGATTATTTAATAATTCCAGCCACTGGATTCCGGTGAACTATTTGATTCGTATCGCGACTGTAGTGGAGGAGCTGCATCTGTATCAGATGTAGATGCTGATGCGAGTCCGTCGAGTCCTTCGAGCAGTTGCATAACTCCAGACTCGCCTTCACCGCCTCCAACTACAGCAGATTTCTGTGAATTCTTACAACTGCAGCTACAGCTGGATGACGGCGGTAGTCACAACGGTCGTTACGGGTACGAGAATGGCGATCGAAGTGTTATTCTCGGTGGTGGAGTTTGCGGCGGCGGTGGGGGTGACAACGAAGCTGATCTGAGCAGGTTAACATTGTCCGACAGAGAGCAACGAGAACTCTATCAAGCCGCTAGGATGATACAAAAAGCGTATCGAAGCTACAAGGGAAGACAACGACAGGAAGAAGCTGAACGACATGCTGCAGTACTCATACAGCAGTACTATCGCCGTTATAAGCAGTACGCATATTACAGGTGCCCATGAAAACCAATTTGAGTACATTACTTGCTGTTCTTTTATATAAAAATTCCCCACTTATTTCCCATGTTGATAGATATTTTTAATTTCAATCATTCATTGAGATTGTTGTTTCATTCTTCCAGACAAGCTACTCGAGCCGCTTTGGTCATTCAGAGTAACTATCGTAACTACCGAGCACGTCCTGGGTCTTCCAGCTCACGGCAACAGGCCGCATACCAGCAGGCTGCGCATCAGGCTGCCAGAAAAATTCAGCAGTTCATGAGACAGTCTAAAATCAAGTGAGGAGACATTTAATTCAAGTATTATTTTGTGAATTTGAAAACACCTGGAGCAATATTCACGAGGTTTTAGCTTCATTATGAAACTATAATACGCATTTCTGTGGATGTAGAGTAGATCACATACTGCCTTCGTTCGTTTGGATGTAGCGGAAGTATAGTGTTATTTTGAAAGCTCCTCTATTTGTATTTCGGGAACATGTTTTAATAAAAATTACGTGTCTGTGCCAATGCAGCTTGTCGTGGGACGAGTCGCGACCGGTAAGTAATTAAGCTGCGAAGAAAAAACTTGTTTATTTTAATTTAATTTTTTGTTATACTATCACAAACTCCAAAACAAAGCACATTACGTTTGTCTTTGATGCAGCTCCGATATTTTCCGTTTTTCCATCAATTTTTCTAAAAAAGATACAAAGCTATTTTGCGTCAAGAGGCTCACTCTATGGTTGAGGGTCACCGAATTTCACGTCCGCCCGGACTTGACCAAAATTGATTCTGGTCTTGGCTTGGAATACCCAATACATTTCTAGTCGGAGAAAGGTTTGGAAAAAATCCTCCGATTCCAATTTTTCAAAAGATGCTGATATTCAATACAAAGATCTGCCCATTTCTAGGTATATTAGAGAGAAAAAACTGTATAATCATGACAAAAATCAATGAACTTCTGAGTGATATAATTGGCAAATGATGGTAACGGTCCTGTGGGTTGAAATTCCCCAGCTTTGTTTTGAGAATGAACATTCAATTCAGCTCTTATCACTGACGCCCAAAAGTCAAAATACTGGAACTTCTTTTCAATTTTCTCCAGACTGCAGAGCGCCAGGGCCGGCGCAAACGGGAGCGTGAGGCCGCTGGGACACATTTCACAGGGGGCTGTTGTCCTCCAAAGCTCGCCCTCATCTAGCCCAGGTGCCAGCCTAGTAGCCGCGAATCAAGAGGCCGCCATGTAGCTATAACTAACAATAATCATTCACCATCTATAGCTTCGAATGGTCGATTTCTTCAAAAACAATGCCATCGTATTTAGGCATTACTGCTCGTGGCAGGGTAACGGCGTAAGGTACATACGTAAATACTGTAGTTCAAACGCTAGTAATTAGCAATTAACAATATTCAATTAATCGTCGATAAAATGGTCAAATTGCAGCAAGCGTGATATTACGGCGCGTGGACTTTTGCCTACGCAAATCACAGAGCAAAAACTTTGTATGTATCGCATCCATGTATTATGAGAATTTTATACAACGAAAGCGGATGTGGATATTCTAGACACGTCGTGCTGGATACTGCGTCGATTATTAAGATGCTAGAAAGTTGATAGCGAATTTGCTTGATATCACAATTGCTGCACAAATTTCTTTGCGAAGACAATTTTTGACCAATGATTTAAGAGATTAAAACAAACGAGGGGGCGGGCAACCCCCTTGTTCTAAGATGGTTCCTAAACGCAAGTAAAGACATACGTAAACAGTAAGTTTAGCAGAGAACTGAATCCAAACGTTATGTATTCAGAACAGGATTCCCTGGGAACGGGAAACCAGATTGAAATTAATATTATTAATTTCTAAAGACTCGTTTTTTGCGTAATATGACTGTTAATGGTGCTGATAATCACGTATCATCCGCTGCGACAAACTATAATGGGGATCTGTTCTTGTCAAGCTTATCGTCGGCAGCGTCAGCTCAGCTTGTCCTCTCAAATTTGGCCGGTAATTGGAGAAATTTGAGTAAAATAAATGCGCATCATCCGCTCATAGCGTCGTATCTCTTATTATTCTTGAACCAAACTATAAATATTAAAATGAGAGTAGAACAATGCTGAAACTAAGAACAACCATAGAAGTCATGAAACGGAGTTTCGGAATGGCTAGCAAAAATGCCCAGTTTGGCAGTCCAGGTCCCCAATAATTGTTTCAGCCAGCCGTTAAGCTGATACGGTTTCAGATATCAATTATGAGAATCTGGGAATACTAGTCTTGATCGAATAGCAGAAGATTTATATCACCGTCTGTTCAAATATATAAATAACTACAGCTAAGAGCCGGTGTAAATATCCGATGTACTTAAGTTACTTGAAGAAAAAAAGGAGAAACGAAAAAATGATAAGGGAAAATATTGCATTCCTAATTAGAGAATAATGCATAACGCATATAATTATATAAAGTCGAGTATGAATAGAATGAAATAAAATGAGAAGTGGTCGAAACAAAAAGTCAATTCCGACGTAAAATACCCTACTTTTGTTTTGTTTCATCTTCTCTCCTCAATCGAAATAATATGTAGAGAGCAGTGCCAGCAACGTATAATTATAGAAAGAGAGCGAGAGACAGAGAGAAAGTGGAAAGAAAGAGATAGCAAAACGGTGAAAAATAAACTCGACAAAATTTCGATTTCGAGCTACGATATAGGTATATTATAGGTATATATAGGTTATACATACATACATTACAAACATATTTAAATTTTCAAATTTTAAATCTTAAAATAATAAAATAATAAGATAATAATAAAATGCGAGGAGTGCTCTTAGTGGGGCCCTGATTTAACGGGCTGTGCTTATTATAATATATTATTCATATTGTAATCAATTTCTTGATAGATTCGTTTAAAAATACCTATAGTTAGAAAATAATTACCTGTTCTGATTATTATTATTATTGTTAGAATTATTATCATTATTATTATTATCATTATTATCAGTAGTATATTGTTATTGTTGTTATTATTATTATCATTATTATGAATATTATTATATTATCCTATAAATTTTACCTACAAATTTTTCTCTCGCTTAGAATTATTATAGTAGAACGTCTATTTGAAAACAAAGAATTGAAAAGTGAAAAAAGAGAAGAACGAACAACAAGAGAAAAATAAAAAATAAAATAGAATAATGATAATACTTAATGAATGAATAAAACAACACTACGTCTTTTAGAATGATATGATAGAAAACGCATTAATATTATGTTAATCGCGGAGGCACACTCACGGGTTTCCGTCACGTAAGTCATATAAATAATTAAAATTATGTAAGCGTATTTAAGCTTAACTGATCAAATATTGTGATAACTCCAAAAAGTGATCCAAGAAAGTATTTCGCGAATGAACATAAGAAGAAAATAGATGAATTGAAACAAGAGAAAGAAACAATAACAACAACAATTCACCATTATAGTATTGTCGACACGTTATAATGACTATTTGAAATGGTAGCATAGAGGGGTGAAAACAAAAAGAAAGAAAGAAAGATATCGGAATAAATTCTCGATCAATGATCTATGCTTACGTTGCGTTCATTTGACAAAACAGAATAATGTTCTCCGTGGTTTCTTTTAACTATTATCATCGCTACTTTAAATCCTAATTCCGGAGATGATATGAACATTGTAATATTTTTAAAATTTCATCGATATCAACACTGTAATACAGTATGCATACCTATACATATTATTCTGATGTCCATATAGTTATTCAAGACTGGGATTTTTCCAAAAAATTGAATGTAAAACGACTATCCGGATATACTTGGATGTATTGTATGAATTGAAAGATGAGGAAAATAGAAAGAATAAATAAAAAAAAAAAATAGAAAGTACAAAATTTTTTATAGACTATTTACATTATAGTAATTAAAAGTAACGCATCATCATTCCTCAGATCCAAATACATAATTTGAAATGTTATAAATCGGTGGTTTGACACGAAGTAGGGTATACCTATACCTATACTATGAGTATCAAGAGCCAGGAAAAAGAATAGTAATCTGATAGAATTTAACTTCTTCTGTTTGTTTTTCTCATCCGTCGTGGTTGGTCAATTTTTCTATGAACGTATTCGCGCTGGTGTGACGTAAGCAAAGTTCACTATCGTTATCGTAATAACCGAAGAAACAAATTATGAACACGGAGTGAAAGAGAAAGAAAAAGGGGGGAAAGGATAGAAGAATAATACATGATACATGATGATTGTACACACGAGTCAATTCCAACGAGCATTTTCATATGCCACTTAAGCTTAAAGATTTATTATTAGTTATATAGAGAGAAGAAAAAAATGAAAAAAACAAAAAAATTACTAAAAACAAAGAAAAAATCGTTGGAGAGATGGAGAAAAAAAGAAGTTGAAATACAGAAAACAATAACAACTCTTTCAATCATGATTAAAAAATTAATAATAATCACAATTCTTAATAAATGCGATACTTAAATGAAACGAGTAACGTAACGTAAATAAATTATTATTATTGGTACTATTACTATTATTATCATTATTGTAATATTAATATTTTTGCTTATATTCAGAAACAAATTTTTAAGACTTCTATTCAAAGAAAATTATAGGAAAACCGGAGAAAACAAAACAAAAAAACACAAAAAATTGAAAATTTAGTACCTAATTGAAAATAGTGTCTCTGACAGGAAAGAATACAGAAATAAAAAATAGAACGAAAGAAATAATAGAAAGGAGAAGCAAACAAAATAACGTGCAAAGGGTTTTCACAGCTCAGTTTAGCTAAGTGCGAACTTTAACAAGTCTTACAAGAAGTGGCAATCAAATTTTTTTGGAAGTTACATAACAACGAGAATGATAACGAATGAAAGAATAAAAATAACAAATGGATATTAAACAATGATATGATAAATTATACAAACAGAATTTATATAGCGCGCATTGTCGATCGATATTGTCGAATATAGTCGCACTTAGCTATATATGAACTGTGAATTAATTGAAAATCCCTCTTGTAACGTTTTTTAGGTCTGAAACACGGGCCCATCTAGGGGCGGGCATGACATACATATGTATACTGTGATGATTCCTTGAAACTATTCACTCAACGACGCATGCGCGCGAACGTCGTTAGTCGTTTGGCTGGTACTGATAAACAGCAGAATGCGAGGCCGCGCAAAAATCAAAACAGTCAATAGGAGTGCATTATTTAGCGCATGCGCAATCGAGCTAATAGTTTCAAGTAATCATCTCGGTGTCTATATAATATGATTATATACATAATACTATACATATATTGCTAATTTTTTGAAACTTGAAAATACCTTTGTAGGATAATTTTTAGCTACGATTAGAAGAATTGATTAAATAATATTTACCTACTCATCTAATTCAGGAACGTATTTCGGTATCATCGATAATATCCTATACCTGGAAAAAATCTACTGCGATCTCTCTCAGCCAGCATAATAAATGAATAAATAACCCAATTAATTAAATAAATTTATAAATAAATGAATCGATGGATCGACACATCAATAAATCACTTAATAAAATAATGTAAAGCGAGAAATAATAGAGTTACATAAATTGCTAACGCAAAGTAAATATCGGTCACCGAAATATAAAGAATCGCTAGGGTATTAGTAGACGCTTCAAGGTATAAGTATAATATATCTATGGTACATTATAAATATTCTTACCTAAAGTTTTCAAATCACTTACAAAGTTATTCTCTAAAATAAAATTAAGAAAAAAATAAGATAAATATATATAAATTTAATATTGTAGAGGAAAAAGAAAAAAAAAAAACATTAAAACGCGAAAAAGAAAAAAAAAACTTCTTAAATCTATATTTGAATATACTATATATAGAAGAAAGCCAAGAGTCAAAGACGAATAGATAATAGGAGCCGCATGGCCTAACCGCTGCCACTTTAAATAATTAATTAAATTGAATTAAATAAATTAATTTAAAAAATTAAAAATAAAATTCATTACCATATATTATAACAAAGAAAGAAAAAAAAAAGAAACTAATCGAACAAAAGAGGAAAGTATGTCATATGCCACTTTTGCGGCAAAACAGAAATAATAGAAATTCATTGAAAAAAATGAACGAACGAGAAGAGTTTTAGACGCAGATGATTACCAGAGAAGCACTTTATTGACTCATTGAAAAAAAAACAAGAGAGCAACAAAAAAAAGAAACTTCTTCGAATCGAAAATGATAACTGTAATATGATATTTCAGATTAAAATTCTTGATGCTAATTTTTTCTTTTTTTGTTCATAGTTTTTACAAAATCAAATTAGATTGTAATCGCCTTAAATAAAGTTTTAACTCACGTCCTATTCGCGCTTTCCTATATAATCGGAAAACTTATCACCCATTATACTTATATATAAATATATAAATATAAAAATTATATAGGTACTCGAAGTACAAAATCTGAACTTCCTTCCAATCACTTTTTTTCTAGTTCTGTGTATATATTATATAATTCCCTAAAGAGTATATAAATACCTACGTATGTATCAGTATCGATAAAATCTTATTTATTAACGATACATTCAGTTATCGGGTCCTGCGCATCTCGACCGATATAGAGGTATGCACACGTACAGACACCGCCAGGAATCGATAGATCATTGCGCATTCCATTAAAGACGGTCAACGCTTTCTGCGGCATATGGTATATCATTTTGTTCATACCGTAGGGTCTCGTCGTACACATGAAGGGACGACAATGTGCGGAGTCTCAGCTAATCTCTAGCTGAAAAAACTTTTGTGAAATAAAATTGTCAATTTTTAATTCACGTTGCCGATTATCTATTGTTTTTGTAAAACTGATCGTGTAACGATAAGGAATGAGGGAAATAGTACCTGTTGTTATTCCGTCAGAAAGGTTTTTCCCAATTATGAAAAAGAAAAACGACATCGTTTCGAACATCTCGTCGCGCAACGCCACGGTATACGTGAAAACATGCAATTATTTGTAAAAAAATTACCGGCTTCCACCGATCCTTGTCTCAAAAAGAGAAGTTTTTTTCCACAATCCACAGGAACGTAGTTTCTTCTTCACTGTTTTTTCGATTAAAATTCTGAGAGCTTCGGCGTCTCGTCTTGTTGGAAATAGTACTGAAAATCGACAAAATTAATTCTAATGCATTCTCTGTGAAAATATTCGATGAACAACATACCGAAGGATATAAGAATTCCAGACTCGAGATCGTATTCCTCGGAGATTTTTTGAATTTCCGAGTAGCTACGACTCCGCAAATTGTCGTTCATCCACAACAATTAAATCCTGTAATATAAACGAAATCGAATTTCGTTTCTTTTCACTAAAATCCTGGATGGTCTGCGTCGGGATGCGTCATATGTGTACTACTACTTGATTACTGTTCATGAGAGCGTCAGAATCTTTATCTGATCTAATATTTCACTAGTTTTTATTCTTTTTTTTTCCCTGTTCCGTTTCTGTTTTCCTTTTCTCTCTTCAGTTTCGTTCTCGTTTTTCTTTTCCGACCGAAAATTCGTCATAGCTTTACGTATTATTATCATCGACTAAATATAATAAGTATACCGTTATTCAGAGAAGTATGATACAAATATTATATATACTATACAATTATAGTATATTATACATATTTTGATTAATTTTTTTAAATACATATAAATATATATATATATATGTATTGGTATATCAGGCATATATACACATACATATATATAGTGATATTTATAATAACAATTTATATATTTGTAGAGCGGTCGCTGAACCTTTTCGAATGAGTTAAAAATGGAGAGAAACGAAAAAAAAAGAAGGAAAACTTCGAAACAATTTATTAAGACATACTCGATACCTCTTATTATTATTATTATTATTATTATTATTATTATTATTACTATTCCTTATAACAATTGCTACTGTAGATTATCGAATACATAGTTCAGGCTCCACTCTACTATTGTAATATTTTTATGGTCGCAGTCATATTCTTACAATTATAATTATTATATATATTGATATTACATGAAGAAAAAAGAAAAAAAAAAAAACAACAAAAAAAAACCTATTAATTATATTATATATGCGTACATACCTATATATATATATTTTTATTGTATATATGTGTGTGCGTATATATATATATATATATTATATATATCACTAACTATTATTTATTAACTAACTACTCTATAATATTGTAAATAATGAGAATATTGAGAATATTTTATCTATATATTTCCGGGGGGTGGGGTTTGAGAACCCCATATATGCAAAGCTCCAAGCTCCCCGCTGTCTTTATCCTTGTAACGGGCAGCGAATGAATTCGTTACCCTGTTCCCCCCCCCCCCCCCCCCCCCCATCATTGTTACACCATTTCATCATTGCATTTAATAAATTATATATTTATTGACTTATTCACTATACACTATTTGCGATTCTTACCTCTGTATACTTTACAGCTATACACAGTATATATATATATATATATATATAGTATAGTATGATATACATGTATATATCTCTTTATTCGCGTACCGCACACACTACCCTCCGATCCTAAAATATGAACGTCGAGAACGATAAGCTGTAGATACTACGTAATTCTTGAGTCGAAATCGTTTGAAATTTGTAAAATTTGGCGAAAAAAATAGGTAAAAAATTGGTGAAAAATATATCTCTATGTAGAGAGTTTCATTTTTACTATTTATAGGTCGTATTGAAAACCACTATTTTAGACGGCTTTTTGCATTGTGATGAGAATATTAATGTTGCCCGCAGAGCGTTATTCGAAATCAAAAACAAAAACAAAAAACATCCACGTATCCAATAACGAATTGATATAGAAACAAACAGAAACGAAGAGTGGTAGAAAATTGGGGAAACGGTGGATTTTTTAGAAGTTCTTGAAAGTTTGTTGGAAATCAGTTGATTAAAATTTGTTATTTTTTCCCATACTCTGCGCCATAGAGTAAGGTATGTGTAGCATATGTGTTACCGTGGATTATCATGGATTATTATTATTATTGTAATTTCTTTCGTTTCTTATTCAATGATTCTGGACAATTCCTAAAACGGCGAAAGCCTCTGCTGCTGCTGTAAAGTGACATGGAAGATTTTTTTGTACAAAATTTCCAGAAAGTTGAATCGAAATTTGAGCAAAAAAACAAAAAATAATGTTCGATAAGAGTTGATAAATTTTTCCGAAAAACTGTTCAAATTATTTTCCGAAACCATTATACACTATGTATAGAGTTCGAAGTTTTTCCGAATTAATGATACCGCGGCGGCGCAGATCCCCGGTGGGGACAGAAGCGTTCGCGTAAATTAAGATCTTCGGACTGCGATAAATCTACGGAAAATTATTTTGTTTCATAGAATCTCAACGAAGCTCTGTGGAATGTCTGCAAATTTTCTACAAAATCTTTTCAGTTATTGCGATTTCAAAGTGTTCGAATTTCGAGAACCTTTCGATGGAAATGTTCAATGTTTATGAAACTCTGTGCAGAGCGGGTATATATATACTATCATAGATTTTCAAACTTATTCGCTGATATTTTCGGAAAAGTAATCAGACAAACAAATATTCCCACCAGGGCAAGACACAAGAAAAGTAAGTACAGACACATATATATATGTGCATGCACATAATTTTCATTATTACTTCCGCAACGATTTATTCAAAGCATACAAACGGTACAAACAATGGTTCATCTTGAGTACAAATTAAATTATAACAGTTACCTATTATATTTCATTCGGGTATATTATATAATGCACTTATGTATGTATGTATGTATGTATGTATGTATTAGGTATTAGGTAATCAAATGTGACTCGTATGGGTTTGTGGCAGGTGTCTAATTGTCGTTGTCATTCTTATTGTTGTTGTCGTTGTGTGCAGTTGTATGCATCCAAGTGTGTTACATACATATAATATGCATATTAATTGTATCACGACTTTTTCACGAATTCCCTGAACTTCATGATTGGTGGTGTCGTGCGATAATAAACATAACGAATGGAAGTAAATATTTTCATGTATAATTAACATTATCAGTACAGGTACAGCTGGATACGTAGTAATGTAATTTATTTCAGGCTTTATTTTTTCCCTAATCGCGTATATTATATCGTGTATGTACGTAGGTATGTACATAATATGTGCATACGTAGTTCATACGGTTCTCACCGGAAGGAAAGGAGCCTCCCGATCACTCAACAGAGTCTAATAATCAATTTTATATAATATTCATTAAATTGATGATCCGAAAATTGCACGTGGCAATCTTTGGATCGTATTTAATTATTTCATTTAGCTATTATAATATCATAAATGATTATGCAAGATCTGCAATCGGGCCGATGATCGTAGCTCGAGAGTTTCATTGCATGTTCGTATAAGAAATCTATCTACATAAATAATAATAATTATTATAAGTATAATAATAACAGTAATAATATAACGTTGTTTCATTTTATACGCTTTCTTTTCTAATTCATTTTCATTTTGCCAATAAATTCAAAATATCTGTAACGATCTCCCGAAATGCAGATTAATAATTTGTCAATATATGTCCCCGTGAAGCCGATTCAATCGCGCTGGTGAGAAATAAAAATAAAAGGAGCATGAACTAAATCATGATTTGAATACATATATATATATATATATATATACATATATATATATGTATATCAGTGATAATATTTGTTTTTCTAGAAAACCTGAACACGATGGTTCTCACGGTCGCATACAACGATGTTCCCGGCTGACGTGACAGCGACACCTTCCAATCCCCTGAATTCCCCATCGCCACTACCCCAGCCACCAAAAGCTCTTAGGAAAACACCTTCGGGTGTGAAAATTTGTATACGATTGTTACCAGAATCGGCGACAACGATGAATCCTTGATCGTCGACGGCAACGCCTCGTGGAAATTTGAACTGTCCGTCTTCAGATCCTTCGGAACCAAATGACGTCAGTACACGACCATTTACGTCGAAAATCTGAACACGGTGATTATTTCCATCGCTCACTATCACTCGATTCGTATTGCTCACTGCTATGTAATGCGGATGTTCCAGCTGTCCTCGTCCGCTACCGCAGGAACCAAACTTCCCCACAAATGTTCCATCCGACTGGAACACCTGCGCCAGAGGAATGATGTGTCAGTTTTAGTCGATTCTTCATGTGAGTCAAAGAATTTCACAACTTTATCGAAGTGGGTGAACACAGATTTCAGAGTCTTGTCAGAATTTAGTTGGATTGAAATTCTCAGCGCATTCTCGAATCCAGCACCGAATCCAAAGCCCCTCGCCCCCCCGATTTTAGGAAGAAAACAAAACCAGGAAAAACAGACCTGTACACGGTGGTTTTCCTTGTCACAGACATAGATGAAGCCTAGGGCATCGGTCGTAATGCCCCAAGGATAATTTAGCCTCCCGTCCGCGCTACCCTGAGAGCCAAAAGCCCGCAGGAACCGACCGGAAGGATCCAGCACTTGTATACGATGGTTGTATCGATCAGCGATTATGAATTGACCGATTCTGTTGACGGCTACTCCCGCCAGGCAGTCAAACTCACCTTCTCCGCTACCGTATGTTCCAAACTCTTTAACGAAGTTTCCGTTTCCGTCAAATACCTGCAGGTTTCAATTCATCGACTCATATTAGCACTAGAATTCGGAGTATTAAAAATCCCCGTCAAAAATTGAGACATCGTTCACTGTATATCGATTGATTGTTAAAAAAGTGAGCTTTTTTCTACAAATTTCGCCACTTCTAATCCGGATTGGTTATCAGGAATAGAAAATTCTCCAACTTATATAAGTCATTCTGAGACAATTTCTCGTTTCGAGGGTCTTGGAGACCGTCGAAATTGCAAAGTTCAGACTTTCTACCCTTGAAAAATATACCCTCAAGTCCGGGGGGTGAATTCGTCTCAACTTTCGGGGGTTTACTCTCAGAGATCAGGGTTTACTCCGCATTTGGGAGTTGTTCCTTAGAGCCACAAAAATCTCCCTCCCGAGTTGAGGGGGAACCGTGAATTTTGAGGGTGAAACCCCGGAAGTTGAGCGTTGCCGAATTCACACCCTGAATTTGAAAGTATTTTTCCGAGCGGGTATGAAAATATGAAAAGCGTTCGTTCAGCCTGCCGAGCGATTTCACAGGCCACCTATGAACCCGAAATTCTATCAACTGTACCGAAATTTTCTCCACAACGACGATTGATGAAGATGCGATTGATATATATCTTACTTGAATTCGATGGTTGGAGCTGTCGGCTACGACGATAGAATTGTCAGGGCCGACGGCCAGGCCTCGCGGCCAGGTAAAGCATCCGGCTTCGCTCCCCCGCATCCCAAATTTGAACAGCTGCCGCCGCTTCAGCAGGTATTGACCCCTGTAACGATGTGAATGCGAAGAAAATGAATACGACGAAGGGAAGAAAAACGTTAGAAATGTATTCTTCAGAATGAAATCACGAGATTTGCGTCTATCAATAATTTCGTATAGCTTACCTAGTGGAGGAACCTGCTGCCGCGTGAATAGCGGGAGCTGCTGTAGGGGATGTGGGGGAGCCTGACGGGTTTTTTTGGTCGTCGTCAGAAGATTCGAAGGAGGTTTGGCCGGTGTGTCTCAATGGCAGTCCTAGCGAAAGCCTTCGCGAGGCGGCGCTCGCGCTAAAATCAGAGAAATTACTAGACTATATAGCGATTGAATTATATCCTGAAAGAACATGTACTTTTATGCGTGATTTGCGGATCTGCTCCTTCCCCTTTTTCACATCAAGCTCAATTGTGCTCACGAAGGAGGAGCAGAAGTAGGCCGTACAACAACAGCGGAGAAAAGAATCTGACCTTGATGAGGCAGCCGCTGCAGAGGCGGAAGGTGGTTCCTTGTCCTTGGTGCCACGGTTTCCGTATTTGTTCTTGAGGTAGCGAGCCCATGAACTGAGGGCAGCGCCGTCCTTCTCCGTAGCTCCGCGATCCCGCTCCCTATCCCGGTCCCTGTCTGGACTCGGCTCCCTAGATTTAAGGGCGTGCGTGCTGCGACTTCGCGCCAGTTCGCTGCCGACGCCGTATTTCGCCGCCAAGTAGGCGTTCGGTGACTGAGTAGTTGGGGATGGCGGATCGTCGTCGAGGTCCAAGTCGTCGCCCCCAAAGTTGTGGGAACTCCTTGAGCGCGCCAAACGTTGACGACGTTCTTTGAGGGCTGCGTAACGCGACATCGTCGAGAGAGGCTCGGGCTCCGGATCCGGTTCACGCGCAGCTGCCACGGCCGCCTGACTTCTACTCTTGTTGAGGAACCTAGAACCGGCGGTAGTCCTGGTGTTATTACTCTATCGTGGCCCCCCTGCCCCCCGCCGAATAACCATCGTCGCTTATCCCTCTTTACGGAAGAATTCGCTTATGCCAACGGCGCCGCAATGATGCAAAGAAAAGGGATTCTGGAGAGCCGTTAGTTACGGTCGGTTTTCAGAACAAAAACGCGTTTTACAGCCTGGAGAGAAAGCTGGGCGCAAAATCTTGCAGAACGCATAAACGCTGGCAAAACGTCTCCTTCCGTAGCCCGAGTGAGAAGTTGTTCTTTCCGTCGCGAGTGGAACTTTGATTTTAGTTTTCCGATGATTCTACCGCTCATCGGCGACGATCTTCGATTTCTTTTTCACTCATTTCAGGTATTTATACCAGCATCTATTCTGTTTTCCCCTTTTTATCTACTTTGCATCGCTAAATTTACTCTACTCGATTATTGTTTACAATCTACGAACGTTGTTGGCTCGCATTCGTGGTGAGTATATGCGTTTTTGTTGCATGAATATAATGTGCAGCATGAGTGATAACTCGCGTTCTTATTCTTTCCGTTCAACGAGATATACGTATCGTGGAATAGGTATACATTACACAATTTGCATGGATCTCTGTAACTCCCAAAGCAATACGAGTTTAGTATATTTACATTGTTTTCGTTACGGATTGTTAATCGTTAATCATATGAAGATAATTATTAATAGCGAGGTTAGGTATTGAAGATAAAATACATATTCCCTGGCGAAGCTGCGCGTGCTTTTTTTCTCAGCTCAAAGCTTTCGCGATAACTCCGATTATTGGGTGGGTGGGGGTGGAAAAACTGCGATAAACGGTGAATATAATTGACCATGAACATGAAAAAGAATCGACAAATAGAATCGAGTGTTGTCTGAAGGATGATGTAGTGATAGACAGGGAAATAAATAAATGCGAGTTATCACAAAATGCAGTTTATTTACCACACCAAGAATCTGATGCTAAGTGATATTTTTCATTTTTCATTTTTTCTTTTCTTCTTCTGCGTCTACGGAAGTACAAAAAAATTCTTCTTTTTCTTTTTCAACATAAATGCGTGTACAGTCAGAGAAAAAATCGATGCGATTGTTCGACTTCTTTTTTTCTCTTCCTTTTTTTGGATCCGTCACATTAACAAATCTGTTGTACGAAGTACCTACGACACCTATAAGATTCGATTTCAACCTACTATGCGGACTCCAGTGTGCAGTAAGCAAGAAAACAATCAAATTCAACACGAAGCTATCTTATATACGGGATTGAGCAAACTATATTTGTGTGTATATCGATAGGTATAGTGTATAGGAACGCTTTCGTTTCTAATTTTCATGTATCCAGATATCACAATTTATTGTAGTATATATACTATATATATACTTATATGTATATTGTATAATATTTGTGTATAAAATATGCAAGTACAAAAATACATACGCTTTATATTACTATATTATACGTATGAGTTTTACCTACAAATTTCAATGAGGAAATAATTGCGCCACAATTCTATACAATGAGTATCTCGAGTTATCGTAGTAAATCTGAACTATGATAACGTCGTAAAGCTGTATGTATAAATCGTTATTCTAGTATCTTCCCACCAACGGAATCTACTTCGATAAGCTATAATACTAGACGCAGCGACAATCGCGACGCGATATAGGGTCTCACTGAAAAGCTACACACGTGACTTAACTTACATAATATTAAAACAGTGTAAAAAGTGAGAAAAAAAATTATTCACAAGTATTTGCTTTCACGGTTACCAGCTGATCAAGTGTTATTTTTATATTTGGTTGTTAATAGATATATACGTGGCAAAATTCACAGAGCTTACGACGAATCGATCATCCAATCTTGTCGGTCGGAAGGTGCGATCGAATAAGAAGGGTGAACAATTTTTTGGCAACAAAAAAAAATAATAACCGATATCAGATAGTCCGAATCGACGATCAGGCCCGGAAAATTCGACATGGAGAGCATATTCATTTTTCTCTCCGATGTCCGATAGGAACCTGGAATTTTTCTTTTTTTTTGTTTTTTTCACCCTTTCTTTCTGCCCGTAAGCTCTGTGGTAACGATACACTGTATCAGTCACACGAATAAGAAATTGATTAGAACGCTGTAACACAATATGGACACACAAAAGACGGTGGTTACCATTTGCATTTGCCTACCTAGGTCTAGACTTTCGTCACTTTTTTCAGACTTTACGGATTGGTTCACCTTCGAAGCAACGTTCGGTTTTGAGGAATCGTTTGTACAAACGAGAGCGGTAGCACCTACTAATAACTCATTGCCGTCGGTCTCGTTCGAATTGGACTGATTCTCTCTATTATCTATAGGAATCGGTGTCGTTATCTCGTTATTATTATCGTGCGACGTCGCCTGGTCATCGTCAAATTTTTCGTCGTTATTATCATTCTTCTCGGATAATTCATTTCTCAACGTTGCTTCGTTTTGCGAATACTTTCCGCTACCCGACGAATCGACTTCTCCGAACTTCCGCGATTGCAATTCTATACTCTCATCGCTATTCTCCGAATGATCGCCCTTCGTTTCGTTTTTATCAATATTCTCTTCTACTACTTTTTGTTCGACGCTCTTAACATCAACCTCTCCACCGCTCACGAGGCTTTTTCTCATCAACGCTCGTTCCGATTTCATAAAATCAGGTCTTTCTTCCTCCCCGTTAGTCTCGATTTCGTCCTTGTCATCGTCGTCATCGTCATCGTCGTTTCCTCCGTCGTAAAATTCGTCGTTTCGTTTGTTCATTTCCGAAACATCGTCGTTGTTGTTGTTGTCGTTACTATTCGTCTTTTCGCTAGGTAGATCGTTCAGATTTTCGTCTTCTTCCGCCTCGAGGTCATCGGCAACATCGTCTCCGACTCCAAGGTCGTTCTTCCCCGAAGACTCGTTCCCGTTCGAATCTTGCGTCGTTGATATTTTCCGATCATCGCCAACTCCATTCACTGGCTTTTCGTTGTCCGATTCATTCGTCTTACCCGAATTCTCAAAAGTTTCTTCCCCGTTGCCGTTTCCGGTAAACTCTTCAGCGTCGGAGCTGTCGATCAGCCAACCGTTGCTACCCAGAGCCGGGGTCTTTTCTCGTTTTTTATACCGCATGAATTTTTCGACCGGCTTTTTACGAACCGACGTATCTCCCGCAAGGTCATCTCGCACAAGCCAGCCATCTTCCAATAGAATTTCGGTGGTCTCTGGAGCGTGGGAATTTCCTGTGGATTCTTGATTTTCTTCGGATGTTTCAGGATGGCCGGATTCATCGGAATCTCCGTTTCCTTGTGCTATCGCCGCGTCTTTAGCGCTGGAAACTTTGGAAGCTCGCGGTGGATGGTCTTCGGGTTCGGGTGATTCAACAAGCCATCCGTTTCCGTCGAATGTATTTGCGTCAGTGTCACGACGAGCGATTGCAGCTCTTTTTTCGTCAACTATTTGGTCGTTTGAAAGCGAATGACTAATCGGAGACGCGTTTGATAATTTATTTCTACCTTTGTCGACATTCTCGAGGTTAATAACTAAGGACTCTTCGCCCTCTTCATCGGTAGATGAAACTGGGGATTCCCCATCGGGAGAAACGGTTCTTTGGACGATATCGGAATTTTGGTAGGACGCGGCGATCTCCTCTTTTTCACTCGAATCACTAACCGTTACTAATATCTTATTTATATCCGATTTCTCGCTCGGCGAGTCGTCGCCTTCGTCGGGCTCGCATTCAATGATATCGGCGAGGGTGTTATTGGAACAATAATTGAAGTGGTGAATGTCATCGTTTGCTACGAACCTGCTGGTGTAGCCGCCAGAGGTCGCGCTCGAGGTCGGCGTCGATGTTGTCGTCGTTGCAGATTGTGCGGGACTTCCCCTTGACGAAGTGTACCTGAGGCACGAACAACAAACAGTCTCTTAATTCCCTCAATACCATTCCGGACACTAAATACCAATTGGACTTCGAGCTATTTCTTTTCTTTTCCTATCGACGGACATCTTCGCCATTCATCACACCTGCACGGGTATTGTAGCTAAATTTTGGAAACTTCAATAGTTTTACGTTCACCTTCTGAACAAAATGATTATGACTATCAATGCGACAAAAATAGTCACGATGATGAGGTGAAAGTACCAGTAGCTAAAAAATCGCTCTTTTCCGATGGCTGTCCAGATACTGGGACCGATACCTCAAAGACGCAAACTCGAATCATGTTAATCCAGACGAAAAGCCAAAGCTGAATTGACCGCCGGCTCATAGCTTAGAAAATAAGCTGCAATATTCCCGTGTCATTTCGGGGTTATACGGTAATAGAAAAAGCTGAATGTCAGTCGATACAGCAAAGTAAATCATGGCTCATAAAAGTATTGGGTGAGCGTAACGAAATTCCAATTGACGGCGAATGAATTAGATCGACGAGTACCTGGTCGTAGGCGATTCCTCTTTGCTTCCGCGGCGAGCTTCCGCACTACGGGCAAGAAGTGGGCCGATGTCGGTACGTGACATTGCCGATTCACCGGAAGTCTTCTGCGGAGTTGATGGGGCCGAAGACTGAGTTGGAGTGGATGGATTTTCCGTCTCAGATTCCTCCTCTGTGTCTGAGTCAGTCTCCTCGGAGGAGCTGGTCGTCTCCTCTTCGTCCTCCTCCTCTTTTTTCGGCGGTTCCTCTCGAGGAGCCGGTGGCGCAGGCGCGGCACGATTACCTAGAGTAAAGGCATTATTTAGATCGTCGATTGACGGGATCCCAGGTGCTTCGCTCTTGGATATCACTAGAACGACTGGCCAGCTTGGTTAGTGTCTCAAAAGCGGGAAATGGCTCACTAGAATTCTATTTTTTCAACCGATAAAAAAACCGAGGAGAACCCCCCGAAGAACTCATGCTGCCGAAACGGACCCACATGAGGAAAATTTAAGCGGCGACAAACACCGGAGAGGATGTTCACTCGAGTCCTCGCAAGGTTGAGCAAATACGATAAAGGATCTGGCTCGAAGCGAGAACAGATGTTCGATCATACGAAAGCATCTCAACAAATTATTTCGGGGATGATAGTTCGTGGGCATCGAATAACCAATCGATCGATCTTACAATGCACTTTTAAGTGAATCGGAGTTAACTCGCAGTTAACGTAGAACAAGGCAGCTGAACTGGCATGGAATCGTGTAAGACCAATGAACTGTTCAACGAATGAACGACGAAGCAGGAAGTGTTAAGGGCGTACGACAGGCAAATTGCTCTAACGCGCAGTGAGTTGGAATTACATCCAAGCGGTAATTGACGTACAGAAAGCAGAAATGGAACGACGAAGAGAGTCTAAAAACTGACGGGACATCTTTGAGTGGCAAATGAGCTGATGATCATGATTCCTGTGGCAATTCTGAGGGCGTATTTATTCAGGATATATCGGCCCATTCGGAGGGTTCATATAGCAGATGCGCAGAGAAGAACGAGGGCGCGGTCAGACTAGACGTTAACTAGATTTCCTGACTACGGTGGAATGTTAATATTTTTCAAGATGATTCATCAGTTCGATATAAAGATCTCGATAAATCCTGCGGGGATTCGAATGACGGCGAAACCAGTATCTGTAAGGCGGACGTTAACAGTTTTCTACTAATCTGGAAATACACTTCTGGAATATATATCTACTGTCTACTATAGTGAATACTACAGAAAAACAACATTTGTGCGAGTGGCGAAGTCTTATAATTAATTGACATTACAATAGACAAATAGATATAAGCAATGAATAAATGTATAGGTATAGCAGGTATATATATATATATATATATATATATAAGTAAATAAATAAGTCAAAAAAATATTATCAACGATGAACAACCGAATTTCGATTATCTACTAAAGCGTGAGTGAAGAAGAAGTTGTCAAGTCATTTAACTGCACGGGTATGATACCCTGCGCGCAGCGGTTATCCAGCTGATTGATAGTGATACACAAGTGAAGAAAAAAAAAGAAAAAAAATATACCTCCGCCTAAAAAACGACTCTGAAATGGTCTCTGCGGGGTTGTGGTGGTCGTCGTCGTAGTTGGCGCATCTCTTGTCGTGTTCGTAGTCGGTGTAGCCGCCGACGACAGTGTTGTTGTCGTCCCCGTTGCGGGGGCCTTCGACAAATACTTCTGCTTCATCTCTTCAGCAGTAAAAGGCGCGCCGGTACTGCGGACACCCGAACCAGTAGAGCTTTCTGAACCGGTACTCGAGTCTGACGAAGCACTTCTTGCTGCCGTCGGATGCGCCTCCTGCGCCGATGTCCTCCTGCGAAGAATTCAAATTCATTCAGCTATGAGTACGAGCCTGATACCGAAGTGTGCCCTCCGGTTTCTGAATGAAAAGTAAAACTGCAGCATACGGCTCCTTATCCAATCGGTTTTTGTTTTTCGATAAAAACGAACAATTTATTGTGGCGCTAATGAAGATACTTATGGTTGAAAACATTGTCATCACTTCGGAAACGCGATTCGTCGCCGTTCCAACAGCACGCGGCCGGTCTGAACGAACCTTCGTCGGTTGGATGCAGTATTTTGGCAAAAAGTATCCAAGTATTTGGTCTCGCTAGAAGTTCGAGAAAATTCAGAGTCTTTCAGGACTTTTTCATCGTTAGGTTAGGTTCGCTCAAAGGTTAGATCAGAAAAATGTCATTTTCTGACCGAAATGTTCAACGATTTGTAGGGATGGAACACTTGGCCACTTTCTGCCAAAATACTGCATCCAATGCACAAAGTTTGATTCAGATCGGTTCGGTGGTGTGGGAATAGCAACGAATCGCGTTCTCGAAGTGATAACAATAGGCATAATGGATGCGAATGGCTCTTTAATAACACCCCGAGATAAAGAGGACGATTACCTGGCCAAAGACGGTCTTCTAGGCAGTTCCTCAGGCTCTCTTTCACGTTCTGTTGGTTCTCTGGCATGAGTGGTGGTCAAAGCGGGAGTGGAAACTGGGGGATGGGTTTCTTCCGTCGTTGTTTCCGATGACGAAGGTGCATTTTTGTTCTGTTTTTTGATCCTGGAAATTTCATCATCCTCGCTAACCTGCCTGGCGGCGGCAGCGGGCGCCTTTCTCACTTGGACCTGTCGTTTCAATCAGATATATATATATATATATATATTTATATATTGATTTTTTGGCGAAAAGGAATGCACGCGGATTTCCATCACCCGATTTGTTCTTGGAAGAGAGGAAGGTTTGCACCGGGAAAGAACATTTCGAAAATCGCCACAGTCAAGTTCTTCGGGTAGCGGGAGTAGATACGAGCGATGAGCCCTCGAAAGAATTTTGTAAATTTTGTACAATTTGTGAAAAATAAACCGTTCAGTTTTCCGAGTGACAAGAATAGCGGAAAATTCGTCAATCGGATCTTCAGGGCTCATTTCGTCCTCGATTTGCTCCTCACTGCGTCGCTCAATAATCCAAATTTTTAGCGACTCCAATTGAAAAAGTGTAAAGTTGATTTGGGAGCAGATGATAGCGTATGAAATGGCGTGAGTGCGATGATCGATTGAAGGATATGTATGCAGTGGAAAAAAAGACCAGTGAAAATGAGTAAATCTACCAAATATAATATTATGCTGTTTGAACATGTATAACCATCGTCAAACTTCGTTTATTAGTCAATTTTAAAGGCAGCCCTCGGCGCGCATGCTTTAGGTTTATAACATTACTAAAACGATTAAATTTGCCAATTAATCTGCCGCATGAAAACATATAATCTCCAGCACGGTGCCAAGAAGAAGCTGCACTCTCGATTTTAGAAAACACGATTATTAGATAGTCGCAGCGACCATAATTATAGCTACGGAGAATCACTTAGAACGAAAAGGACGTTTGGTTAAATCATATATTCGTAATAAAATCAAACTCGCTATTCCTTTGAACTCATTTCTGTTTTTTGTTTGTCTGTTTTTGTTTTGATTTGTTCCGTAGGCCGAAAGTGAAGGAGCAGTCGATCCTTCTTTTTGGTCTTAGGGGCTAGGGTGGGCTTATGCTCATCTAGGAATCACTGTCAATCATAATATCCTCCCGTTTATGTTCCATTCTCAACTGTTTCCTGTCACACAAATTATCGTGGCAATTTTACCTATATCCAATTCTAACAGTACGGATGTGTTCTTTCAACGAATATCAGATCGTCAAAGAGTTCGTCTGAACTCTCAGCGGTACAACGATGAGAACAATTTTCACATACCTGAGGTTTTGGTGGTTGAGGTTGCGGCGTCGCGTGAACTTCCTCCTTCTTTTTCTTTCCGACCCGTTCGCACTCCTGCAACTTGAGCATGACGCGGGGCGAGTCTGTTAGTCGGAAAATACCCGAAAGCGGACCTTTTCCCGCGTCCTCTGTGTCCAGTACTTTTTCCCTGGGGATCGTAGGACCTGTTGCAGGATCTGGCGCGCCCGTGAATCTCACGGCTCTAGAGTCTCCGTCGGAATCTTCACCGTCACGTTGACGCATAAAACGGCTTCTGTAGCGGGACTTACTCCTGGGAGCTTCATACTCCGGGGTTTCGTACCTGAAGTTGAAAAATTAAAATTTGAAAATGACAATGAAATTTGATCATCTTCGCGGGTAATGATAATTCCTCGGATAATTCTCATCTGGGGAACAAAGGTCGATCGTTTCATTCCCGCAATCGATACTTACTCGTAATCGGACACGTAACGGTTTCTGGCAGTACGGTCTTCTTCTTGTTGCCGATATTGGGAGGCGAGGCGATGGTCACTTTTGCTTCTCATTAGCCCCTGCTGTCCGGGTGGCGCGAGGCCTCCGGTTCCTCCGAGCATGTTGCCACTGCCTGTTTCAGGCTTGATGTTCAACTCTCCATAACCAGCTAGGTGCAAGACCATCTGATTCGGCTCATGGGGCAATATGAAACGTACTCTTCGACTGTAGTCACCAGCTTCGTATTCGAAGTTCCTGAAAAATAAACATTCCCGAATTCGGTTGGTCTCGCGTTCGGCAAAACGAGTACCCGAAACATTCGGAGGTTTGAAAAATCGCCGAATTCCCGACTCGAAATGTCCAGCGGGCAATTGTGCGGCGTGGGAATTCGTGCTCACCTAATGAACTCGACGGTGCGTAAAAATAGTTCCTTGGTATCGAGAAGTTCAGCGTCGTCCCAGGGGACGTTTTCGTTGATGTGGGCATCGGCGAGATCGCAGTTGCTCTGGATGTTGGCGATTTCTAACTCCAGATTTTCTTTCAGATGGACCAGCCCCCTGAGCTCGGTGCCCAGATAACGGTCCACCTCGTTGCGCAAATAATCGGTACGATCCTTCAGGGCCTTGGTCAGACGACGATAAAATTCGTCGATCTCCTCCGAGACCGATGTACAGTTTGTCTGAAGTCCTAACGTGTTCTTTTCCACGAGGGCCAAGGCGTCCTGCAGTCGATGCAGGCCTCTTCGCACCTGTGATAAACGAGTGTCAAAAATTGTGCAAAACTCATCGAGTTTTCTGAATATGGCTCAAACTTCGCTTGGAAATTGAGATACGGCCGAATGAGGGCGTTGTACGAATTGACACGTCCGCGTCAGTGGGGAGAGTTTCACGTTCTACCGAATCCGTGATGGGTCGATGAAACTGTCGCTCTTTTTTCCCGTATCCTGCAAAAAGCTGGACCTCGATAAGGTCCCTTTTCTTCTTATATCGAGCTTTTGTTCAACCGGGACAATGGCTGCGCTGATCTATCACGTTTTTATTCTTGCCAATTACGCTCGCTTCGCGTATCAAGTATAATAAATTCATCTCTCCCCTGTGAGGCTGCATCGAAATTCGAAAGTAACGATCGATTGATTCGCAGCGACGTTTACGTTTATATGGGCACCGTCGAGCATCAAAACTCGATGGATAATAAAAATCTTTTTTGCTATACATACTTCAGACTAGGGAATATTGATGGCCGTTTAAATTCTGTTTTATCGACCCCGAGCGGACTCCGTCGGACGTTTCATTTATAAACCTACCAATGCCCTCAAATTATCACCCAGAGTTAATAACCGCCACTTCAGTCTACATCCCCTGTTTTTCCGAAAATGAAAAAAATGGCGAAAAAGTTCAACTCCGCGGGGTTAGTTTATCATCCCATGCGCAGGTTAAGTGAGCAATGTTCGAGAAAACGAAGTACCAGTGCTATTTCTGATTATTTCTGAGCTTTTTCGAGTGTTTGATTCCTCCTCCTGCAGATTATCAACTTTGACATTCTTCGAAGAGTGTCTAAAATTCCACAACAAATACAGAGCCATTCACGGATCACCTAGGCTCTTCCTCAGCCGAGAAGTAATCGAACAATATTTCTACTCGCGTTTTCAAGTATCTGTGTCAGTTCTCTCCTAAAACTGGAAATACTCTGTCTCTCGAGTCACGTATAATGTCAACCACAGATTACCGCCTATGCTCAAGAGTGGGCCGACAGTCTGGCGAGAAGAAGCGTGTTCGAGCACAGACCAAACTGCAAATATGGGGAGAATCTATTCACAGCGTTTGAAACTGACGCCAACTGGGTTGTTCGGCCTGGCGATCCTGTCAAATCGTGGCAAGTAATACCTACCAACATTTCCCATGGCTATTCGTCCGAATTGATGCAGAACTTGCATCGCGAATCGTTTCACTATACCGAACAAGCATGATTCATCTTTCGTCTGAATAGCGTCTCTCAGTCGGTATCGAGGTGACGTTTAGGTGACATAAACTGGGCCATTGGTTATCCATAAAATCTGCTTTTCAGAGAAGTTTTAGTGACATTCTGTCTGGACGAAATTCACAGTTTTTATGAACATCGCAAATCGAGGGTTATGGGGGTATAACATTAAAATTCGAGACACAAGGACGTCTGGCTGATAGATCGAAGCTGGATACTTAGGTCCAGTAAATCTGAATTGAGCATTCCGATACAACCTCAAAAGGGCTTGGGACTAATTGGAAATTGGCTGAATTTCGACTCGTTCTTCGTTGTGTTACTACAGGTACTCAGAAATTGAGCTGTACACTTTTGACGACAGTGTAATACCGAATACCGTCGAGACTGGCCACTTCACGCAAGTAATTTGGAAGAGCACCGCGAATTTAGGGGTTGGAATTTCTCAGCACCCTTCGAACAGGGTTTACATTGTGTGCGATTACGATCCGCCTGGGAATACGGCTGGACAGTTTACAGCGAATGTATTGCCCCCGGCTAAAGCTGCCGAGTACAAACATAAGGTGAACACATAATTTAACAACAAAGGAAGCTATGTGATGCGATGACTCCAAGGAGATGCACGCGCCTTCGGGTTTCTAAGCTCGTGCCAGAAAATATATACATATACTATAAATATAAATATTTACTTATTTCTCTATACTGCGCTCACTATACTACGTCGGAATTATAGTTTGTTGTTATGACTTTGGGAGAGATCATTAGACGCATTTATTCCTTTTGCCATATCCGGTCGACGAATGATCATGTCGCGGGGGGGGGGGGGGGGGGGGGGGGCCAAAATTGACAAAAATAGGCTCTAGTCGAGAGAGAGTTCTGAAATTCTGCAAATTATCTACTATACTTCGGTGTCCCCTGAGAGCTGCAAGAAATCTCATCCCCTTTCGACGGTTCAAATCAGAGTATCGAGTTTAATGAGGCTTTGAAAATTCAGTTGGATCTACCTTTGGAAAACTTGTTTTATTCCGCATAAAGAGCACCCACGGAAGCTCGACTACCAGCTACCCCACAATTCATTTCTACCAAAGTTCGCTGTTCCGGGGAACTACTTCTCTCTCTTTGTCATCGGGACGCCGCTTGAATTGGAAAACCGTATCTATGTTTCGGCGCCAGGATACTCGTCAACATTGAAAGGAAAAATTTGTCTAAAACTGATAAGTCGGCAGCTGCGCACACTTTACTTTTCACTGCACGAAGAAGTATCGAGTTCTGCCGAACGAGCGAAATATGAAAACCGTTTCTAAATTCCGGTGACCAATACTTTCGTCACGAGATAACGTCGTCCGAGTAGCTTGGGCTAGATTCGTCCAGCCGGCTTTCTCTTGTCTGGTTACAGTAGCGTATCGTTGTCTTCGGACTCGGGTTTAATTCCGTGTTTCTTGGACGTACAATAAAGTGTGATAAAACGGGTTGTCTTGCGGAACGTAGGGATATAAAAATGGGAGAAAATGGTGCGTCAGCTGGCCTCTACGTGCTCCTCGTAGCTCGTGACATCGTTTCGTCTGCATCAACGTGAAGGATATATATATTACTCGCGATATTGTTTTGTTCATTCGTTCGTTTGTTTGTTCCACGCACGCGTTTCGATCGAACGATATAATCGCTTCTTGGCATCGGAGTATGTGATACGACACGATCCAACACCCAGCACACGCCAATATTGGGTTCAATAATTCCCATTGTTTCTTGGCTTTTGTTTTTCACGGCAGAAAATTGACACCGCCATTCCAACAAGGAATTTGACCCTCGTACCGAACAACAAGTATTGCTAAATTCATGCAGTTCTCACGGAAAAACATGCCTGCGAAGGTTGTTCGTCGTCACAAGCTTTCTATTTCGGTATCCTCCATCGATGATTCACAATGATGTCCATCGTGAGATTTTTTGGAGAACGAGATTCGAGATACTGACTAATTTATGCGGCGCGAACTTTCTCTTCTCAGACCCTCGTATCCTTGCCAAATCAATCGGTTATCACGTTTTAACGCTATTACTATTTCGGCGCGCATCGTCATTTCGATTAAACAATTCATAATTGTGTATTTTTTCGATTGACAGTTTATATGGAAAAGGGCCTTCCCATCAACCCACAACTACAAGACGCTCTGATTGTACTGCGACGAGAGAAAAATTTCCAGGAGAAGTGATAAGGCTTTGAAAAATCGGAGGTACCACTACTCCAATCAACTTTGGAGGGCAACTTGAAGACAAGACAAGAATGAATTTCATTTTTCTGTATTTGTCATTTTCTTATCTAAAGAAACGGAAATGAACCCTACACCCTTAAGATTTCCTGGGAAACCTTCAACTTGAATTATTCTCATTTTCATTAATTTGATGGTCTGTAGTTAGCTTAACCGCGGCTCGTCGTAGATATCACGCGTCACGATTTTGTGAAGTTTGGGTAAACTTGCGATGAAGACATTTCCATATCGTCTAGATCGTCACACCTTCCGCATTAAATTCCGCGCTTTTGTGCCGCGACACAAATTTTCGAAAACGTAAAGCTCGCTCCGACGGTTTTTCGTTATACTTTTTCTCACATTGTATCCGCTACCACGGTCTCAAAGAGTAAAACGAGATACTCGAGCGCTGATTGTGAGATGAAAGGGACGTTATAACTCGCCTACGTATTGCATCTGAGGGAGCTGGGACAGGAATACTGTAAGGCCGAATGAGGAATGAGCCTGACCTCGCGGGGAAAACTTTGAACTTGAACCGGAAGTTCGAAAAATTTCATTACCAATGCCATGGACGTTTGAAACATCGGAACTTACTTCCAGATTCGAGTTTCACGGAGTCCAGCTTTTACTCTACGGCAGCGTATGTGCACTTGCACGTCTTTAGACAGGGAAAAATCATGTTTTCGATTGAATCGAATTACCTGAGAGTTGATACGTGTTATCTCGCGTCTCAAGATGTCCATGTGCGCGTCCTTGCATTCCGGGCAACATTTTTTGTCGCAGTGAACACAGTGTGAGCAATAACTCTTTTCGGAGCATACTCCGCATCGTTCCATAGTTTGACCGCTCGTAGGATCTGGTAATTCGCCGGTTATCTCGATATGCAACTCGAGGAATCGCTGAAGCGTCACGTTCGTGGGAAAGGCTTGTACTCCCTGTTGAAATTCGATTGGATAAGTTCATAGCGAAGTGTTCAAGATCCTTTTGTGCTACGTGCACCGAAAGTTGTTCATTTTTCAACGAAGTCCAAGAAAATCCGGCAATCTTACACGTATACGAAAACAGTCATTCATACCTGGTACGGGATCCGATGTTCTGCTCGACATTCCGGGCATTTGACTTGTCGTCGAACGTAGTCGACGAGGCCATCCATGCAGGGTTCCATGCAGAAACTGTGCTGGCATGGCAGTAATTTTGGGTTCCGATAACGGTCCAGGCAAATTGCGCACGTCAGCAGTTGCTCGAACTGCTCCATGCTTTCTGAAAAATTCAAACCAAAGAAGGAAGAGTCCCTTGATATCCAGGCAGAAATTACACCATGCAGTAGAAATGTTCGAAGGATCGTTAGCTATTGTTAGACGGAGTACGATTGGCCTAGAGCTTAACTTTTTCCCCCTTATTTCATATTTGCGGGCGGAAATTTTTACTCCATCGGCAACGCGTACAGTTTTTATGCTCGCTTCAGTGTATTTTTGGATAACTGAACTACCTGATCGGGTGAAAAAGAAACGAAAATTCTCGAGAATTTCGATCGACGACCTTGTGGCGCTCGTAAGGTTTACTCTGTATTTAGTCGAACTATGATACTCTTGAAATAATGGCCGTTGTTTATCGGCACCACTCATAACCCACTTTGAAAAATAATGGGAAAAGAGTTCGCTTTGAAATACACCAAAAACCTTCGCTCTGCATTTGCGGCGTTTACCACAAAACCTGCGTTTCAGAGGTCTGCGAATTTCTCAACGGCCAACTAGTGTTGACCAGGGGTGGACGGACCGAGCTCGAAAAATCTTCCGGCAAACAGATTCCTCGAGATAGTTGTACATCCGGTGTCCAATTCAAACAGAATTGGTTCATGAGCTTGCGGCGGAAACCGGAATAACTGTTATCCGAAAGAATTTCATCAAATCCAGCAAAAGTTTTTCAGTCAGAACTTTTTTCCGGACCAAGATGTTCGTGCGAACTTTCTCTTTCACGGAGTATCCACGTATTTTTTTACTTTCAAACCAGGGACTGAATCTAGAGATTCTGATTCCTCTCTATCGATCAATTACGAAAATAGTTGAGAGACGTGTTTCACAGAAGAATTACAGTTTCAAACCAAACGTCCAATGACGAAAGTATTGGTATCGAAACTTACGTAAGCAGTGAGTGGCATCTGTTCTGCAGAGTATTTGCTGCTAGTTTGAGCCGGATGAAATATGAGATTGCATCGCATCGTATAAATTTAAATTGGGAATGCCACAGGTTTGAGGAGATCCCTGTCCAGTGCGCTCTAATGAAATCATATTGCCTCTCCCTCGTGCGACCTCTCACTCTCGTTCTCTATCTTTGCGGGAAATTTCTTACAACCGCTCAGCGTCTGCAGGCATTGACGTGAGGATATTCCACGTGGTGAATTAGGGAGTCTTATTTCAGGCCTGACCTCAAGCCCCGACGTTCGGCGTCCGCGTCGGGACGCCCACTATTTGCCAGTAGCGTTGGCCATTCGTGTATACCTATTCTGTTTAAACTTGTACTATACATATTTCGTTTTCGCATCGCGATATACCTCCGACGTCATACGCCGCTACATCCGGTCTCGCCAGTCTTTTTTTCCTGTGTTCTTATTTTTAACCACGATTTAGTTGTATATTTAAACTTCCATAATATTGTATCTCGAGCTTGATTTTCGATCGATTTTTCGTTCAATCGACGTATGAGAATGCCTCCGAGCCTCCGCTTCACACATTAATATCTCATTTCGAATTCTTCTTTCATTACTATATCTTCTCGAAACCTCCGACCCCCAGTGGAAATTGGAATTAATGAGTTCGAAACTGTTTCGAAAAGCCTCTTTCGTCTAATATACTGAGAACGAAACTAGAGGCGAGGACTTTTTCCGGCAAAAAGCTATATTCGTCATTTTTCGCGGTAAGCTCTCATGTAACTATACCTAAGGCATGACGAAAGACGCAGGTTGGGAAGTTTTGTTCCTAAAATCTTTGAAAAAAAAGTACAAAACTAAGTGAGAATAATAGAGACATATATCTATCGAAAAAGATGTTCGATTGGAGCGGAACTGGCTAAAATTTGTCGAAAAACTTCATTACCCGATTGTTCAGCTGGCGATTGATCGGTAGGCGCATCACAGGTTGCCATTCGTTGAAACTCGATGTACCTATATTCCAAACGATGCACCGCAAATCAAAACTAGTTTCCAATTATTATTGACTCTGCAGTACTGGAGAATAGACCTAATTTCAGTCTCACGGTTTATCCGTTTGCCACTCACTCAACCGTTTTCTTATTCTCTGTGAGAATTTTGATTTCAGACATTTTTGACCTTGTATCTTTTGTTTGATTTAAAATCAGTTATAGTCTTCGGGAGTCAGTTAACCCGATATGAAAATAGCGGCGAAGGCCTTCGGCACTCTCGACTTGGCACTTCTGAATGTATACTAAGAGATGCAGTAAGAAATTGAGATGAAGATTCTTGGAGGAGTGAGAAAAGCGAAACGCGGCGCTCTCCTCCACGACCTCAACGGTAATAAAAATCGGCAGTGGAATGAATCGCGTTCGCTGCGAGCTTGCGGCGTGCAATTAAACTCGCCGTGCAAGATCGCGGAGCATGACACGAGGACGAGAAACATGATTCAGCTTTTTCCTTTGTCTCTAGAGACGCCTAGCGTAAAAGAATTTGGGCAACGATTCAAAAGCTCACGAGGAGAAAAGCTCGTAGCTATATTTTGTGTATCACTGATCACATATACATATACGTACCCAAGTTTACGATCGTTTCTCAATCGCGGTGAAAGACCAGCTGCTCGTTAGTAGTGGAAGAAAATTCAAATTATTCCACCCTCTGAGACAATACACGGGGAATTTTTCGCGGAGAAAATGATGCTGGAAAATTGAATCTATAGGGCAGGTGGCGGATCGCGAGAAACGATATTCAGTACGCGTTTGGTGGATTGGATACTTGGCACTACTGGCCGGTGCTTCGGCTAAACTTAGGTACCTTAGATTTCCAGTTTCTTATTTTAAACATGGCCGCTCTCTTAGAATAGAAACGCGCTATGCGGTGTCCGCGACGAAAAGCTCCAGAACCACGTGAAACTCGACGCACCGCGTGCGTCGTACCGGCAACGAAAACGGCCGCCGAATTTTCAACGTCGGCAATTCGGATCGCAGTCTTTCCGACGAATACCGAGACAGACGCCAACCGCGAGGGTGAAAGCTCCCCTGAATCCGAAAGATGGCATCACATTCATTGAAAGCTCCGTGGTAAAAAGCTGGCATCTAAATCGACGTCTGTTATCCAGCGGGGAAAGACTGTTCACAACAAGAATCATCGAATCTATTCAAATTTCAAGTTTTCTACACCGGTGTCTCTTTCGTTCTGTCGAAATAAACGCCATACTCAATTTCATCCGAGAATAAGTCGATTGTCAAAAATGAAACGAGACTTGAACAAATTGGAAACAACCGCGGCCGCGTGGTTCTCAGGTGTCTTTCAAATTCGGAATTACGGGTAAAAAATAACCAACGAGAACATCGTAGCATTGTTGTCATTGCGCAGCTCTCACAGAGTTTCGTTAGATTAGAGTGAAAGAATGGACCGGCGAGAACGCTATTCGTGTGATTATTCCGAATGATGATACGTTCTGGATTCCATAAAACTCAAAAACAATTTCGTAACGAATGTGATATGGAATTTTTCGCGCGAGCCAATTCATTCGGCTGTGTGAAAATCCTCTTTTCGCAGTTCTTCGTATATACATTTGATTTTCTCGTCACACTTATGCTTATGGTCCCGCGTGCGTTTCTGTAGAGGCGAAAGGACCGCGAGATAACGCCAATGAATAATGGGGGAACAGACAATGGCTTTTCACGATTTGTATTATCATTGTATCTCACGGCATTATTCAAGTTGCCGATCGAGTTACTGCCGCGTTGCACAGTACAGATAGCATCTTTTCCGCAGCCGTTACAATGATTACCTATCGATCGCCGTATCGTTCAGTTATTCATTTTTTTTTTTTCTACAGATATTACGAACAGTGGGAATAATGAGTGGCGTATGCATGGTCCACCGAACGTTCTCTCCCGCCTCGCTTCGAATTCTAATTGGATTATTGAGTCGCGGGCAAGAGTTAGTTGATTAATGGGATAATTGTACATTTTTCACACTCACTTGTGTCTTACTCCGCCTTTCGGCGGCCTCTTTCTGTTGGGGGCCCCCTAGGTAGGGCCCCAATGGTCGCACTTTTCTACCACCAAAACTGAGCGCTGTACCAGCTGCAATTACGAAACACTTTCATATAATTTCACATCTCGATATTAACCCTTGAAACGATTTCGAAGCCTCCAACGTGACTGAAAATCTGAAAATATATCTCTTTTTTTTATGTTCCGCACGTTGATTCGTTTTTACTTTTTATCGTCAGAAGAAATCCGCGATTCAGGATCCATAAAGAAAGAAAGACGTCTGGCACATCACGGCGTTCGAATCTCGAACTGTTTACCGGGGTATATAATTATCATTCTCAGTCGGTTAATTTCCATAAAATTTTCGATTTTTCAATTCCGCAGATTTTAGCCTTTCACAAATTTTATGGTCACACGTTACATGGCCGCGCTGCTCCGATTGAGTCGCAGGTACTTAGGTAGTGGTCACGTTCCATCCCGTATCGGGTTGAATGAAGCATGCGACTGGTTCGCCAATCAAGTTCATCAATATCAACGTACTGCAACGTGATTTTTTCCCCCGGTTTTTATACTTCCGTTTATTTCATATCCTCCGTTTGCTCCGTCGACCGGCGGTCATACCGATTGCCCGAGTCACGCGGAAGTCGTCAAGCTCGAACCAAATTTTTCTACCTCGAAGATTTCAGTCACGTTGGAACATCCTCGCATATTCCTGTAACAGGTATATACGTAGGTATAGTTTAAAATCAATTATGTCACGTATGGAGTAAAGGTGCCGCAGTCTCCGTTCGTTTCCGAACTAATAATCTCTCTTTTCCGTTTATCAGAGGGCAACAGGGTGAAACGGTGCATTGGCAAGGAGCTTGTCGACACGAATACCAAAACTATGTATTGTGGAATACAATATACCTGTATATCTCTACTTATGTGAATGAAAATGATAAAAATGGAGAAAACTGGGAAAGCTGTAACGATATCGACGTTGGCGGGGCGGAAAAGGGAAGCTTAGGTCAGGAAAGAGAGGGGATGAATCTAAGTGACCTAAGACTAAACAGCACATACCTACATCTAATTGTAAGTAAAATAAGGGACATGAAAAATTGGTTCATAGGCAGAGAATAAAATGGCGGAGAGAAAAAATTTCAAAGTCAAAAGATGCGGGGGAAGAAAATAAAAGACGAAAAATAATAACGGTCAAGTAATTGGACACCGGACACAGTCGCAGCAGAGTTTGGCCGGCTATATTAGAACACGATAGTTGCGAGTCACCGCGAGGAACGAAAGGCGCGCGCCGAGCCATTTTAGTATCACACTCGGCAGTATAGGTGCTGTACGGAACATGACGATTATCTAACACTTAAAATTAGCCAACGATTAAAATCGTCAGGCATCGGAATTTGCTAGTTGGAGAACTTTTTCTTCCTGTTTTGTACCAATCTGTACGGAATTTATACAATTTGATAATTTCTTTAAATTTTTTCAATTTCTTTTCTCCGTTTCGTTTTCCTTTTTTTCCATTTCTCTTCAACTTCGATACCGCAGCAACGAGAACGAGAGAAAACGAAGGAAAAAAAGGAGAAAACAAAAAGCAGCACACGTCGTAGGCACGATTTCACTGATATATATATATATATAATAGTTGTGAATATTTATATCCGTTTACTGCAGGTCGAAGAGTCTGCGTTTTTCGAAGATCCGTCGTCAATTTTTCGTTTTTTTCTTTCGGGGGTTATGGATTTTATAAATATATGCGTGGTGATTGTTGGTCGATTAGCACTTGTTAGAAACACAAACCAGAGGATGTTTTTTGCGGCGGGTTGCGTGACGGTTTAGTATAATATTTGTTTAATGAAAAAAAAATACGAAATCAATAAGAGTAAATAATAATGTATACGGAAATTTGAAATTTGAATTTTCGCTTTTTTTAGGGTGGGACGCACCGCGCTTCGTCCGGGCCGGTTGGCCGCCCGTCCCAGAGTGAATGTCTTGGCCCCTTGGTTATTTCTGGTCTGGTTATACCTACGGCAACTACTACTTCGTCTTCCTCTTCTTCCTATACGACGTCTTCTTCTATCGTCGTTTTAAACTACGCTAACATCTCCTCACCCCTCTCCGTCTTACACTCTCTTCGTATTCCTATTTTTCTTATTCTCAGTGTTTCCGTAATCTTGCACTGAATCCCGCGCGAACTACGCGTGGCGCGGTGCGGTGCGTCTAAAATCACAGCTGCAGAAATGCTCGCAAGCTCAGGGCTCAGGGCTCAGGCTCCTATCGATATTTAATTTTGAGGGGTTGGGGGGGAGCTTTCGGGCCCAACCCTACTTTCTTTTCGCGATAAACGGAAGCGTGAAATAAATTAGTTTGTTTCCTGGCGTGGGGGGTCGGGGCGGGAGTATTTTTTGTTCGCCTGTTCTATTCTTTCCTTTGTTTTCTTGAACAGTCCCCGTTTCTCTTTGCTGCAGAAATTAAACTTTCCCCGTGCGCGTTTGTACAAATTTGCCCCCCCCCCCATCCCCCCTCCTTTCCCCCTCAAACCTCCGCAGCCGTGTCTTTCAGATTCGTTTTCAGCTTTAATACAACAGGACCTTCATCTCCCTCCGAAGGTTACCTTCAACCCAATCTTTATTTTCTGAGGCGTATGTGTAGGTATATAATTTTCTCCGGAACTCAAAAAAAGTACGGAGATGAATTCACGTTTGAAAATTTCACGAAAAATTTGAACCTGAATTGATTTTATAACCGGAGCTGAAAAAATCGACGCGAGAAGAAGAAGGAATACAAAAAAACAACAACAAAAATAGAGAAAATGAATATGGAAAGGAGGAACAGAAAATTTTCGGTGACAAACTTCTTTCTATACGATTCTCGAAATGTTTTCCCTCTGCATGTGCTGGAGAAGGGAAACTTTCTTCTTTCTTTCTTTTTTCCTCTCGTTTCCCTTTAGATTTCACGAAAACTTTGCACTCCGGCACACGACCACCGACGCTCGGCGGTCGGAAGGAGGAGAAAACAAAAACGAAAAAACGGCAGGGAACGAGAAATGAAAATTATAAAAACTAGGAAATGAAACTTTTTCCACAGTGAAACGAAGAAAACAAAGAGAAAGAAAAAAAAAACGAAAAATCAGCGACGCCGGTTATGTATCAGACTCAGAACCGCCAAATTCTCGATATTCAACGTTTAATTCTCTCCCACTCGAAGCGACAGAAATCAATCCCACCTTTTGCGGCCACTTTTCATCGTAGACCCCGCAGGCAGGGTAAAGAAACCCCCTACAAGCTTTCGCGCTTTTTGGTGAACTGGCCTCTTTGAAAAACGGGGGAAAAAGAAGAACGCGAATAACCTCCGGCGCGTTCTAGATTCATATTATACAGTATGTATAGGTATAACAACAGTATCTATAAGGCAACGATAGATCTCGAAGATAGAAAATCTTGTTCTGTAAATAAATCGGTCGTATAGTATATTAGGCACCATTGATATTTCGTACCGAGTTTCATGCTACAAGCATAAGTGCGAGGAGATAAGTATATACAAGAAGTCAAGTACTACAGGTAACTGTCGGCTGAGATACAGCCCTGTCAGCTATTTTGACTATGAGCTATTTTTGACCACGCTGAGTAAGGTACACCCGTTTTCTTTCTCTTTTTTTCTTTAATTTTTCTCTCTACTTTTGGCTCTCTCCTCCATACGTCGGCAGACTAGCATCTCTTCTTCTCTCCTCGATGGTCGCAAGCTCGAGGAGAACTTTTGCGTAGGTATAACGCCGCCCATCGATTTTTCAATACGAACAGCTGATCGACGCTGGTATTTTGTAAAATATAGCTACGTAGATAGTAGATGTATATTGTTGAACTTCGTAAGTTCTTGGGGATCTGTATTCTTCCATTTGCAGGTGCCGCGGTGGCGCATAGCCGGAGTCATGAAGCATTATCAGCTGATACAGACGGGCATTCGGATTTGAATTTACTGATATCCGATTGAAAGAAAACAGAAGAGGAAGTGGAGTAACTCTTGGATGATGATCGGAAAAAGATCTGAATGGTTGAAAAAAAATGAGCAAACGGAGGGTAATGAAAGATGGCGATGGGTCGAAGTCCATTCAGCTCTGTCATTCGGCATGCCTGAAGCAGGCGGGGTAACAAAATTTTCAATAAACAATTAATATTTTCGATTTTCGGCTCATTTCGGCAAAATTTGAGATTAACGAACTAAAATTAACTAAACTGTAACTAGTATTAAGCGAACGCTCTCGCGTCACCTCTGCAACTCATGATGAACATCGAGTAATTGCGTCGGAGAAATCGCCGAACAAACGTCAAGGTAAAATCACGCATGTCCGTTACGAAAACAGAACATAACCTGCCCTCCGAGACTCTCAATGCAATACGGTTTTTCATCTCATATAGACGTGCGATTACCGATTTTGTACAGTGTGAAAACCAACCACGAATTGTCAACAATAATTTTGAGCTAACTACGAAAATCACCTTTCGCCCCATGGAAAAAGACGGACAATTTTTTTAGGGGTTTCGAAAAAACCAGATTGAATTTGAATTTTACTGAACGGGCGGGGGGAGGGAAAGGAAGGTTTCCAGTTCCGGAATGCTCCGGTTGGGCTTATATCGTCAGTTCTCTATGAACATGAGTTCATCCGCGTGAACGCAATGTGGTATGGGGTGTAAGTACCGTGACACGGTAGGTAGAGGCTCGGCTGTAGGTTAAAGTCACTGATATTCCGTGTATGCAGGGAAGAAGCGGGCAAAATGGGCACCCCTGAAAATTTTGCGTACATTTTCCAAATTGAAAAACGTCCGAAATTTCATTATTCGTTCGCTCTAGCGAACTTCGAACACCGAATCAAGTATACATCTCGGAAACCTAGGGTGAGGCGGGTGGCGGAACGGGAATCCCTGAAAATTTGTCCTACTTATCCCAAATTGGTGTTCGAAAAAAAGTTCGGTAGCCTTGGATATTGGGAAACACCGAATTAAGGATTTATTCAAAGAACCGAGGAAGCGAGGGGCGAGATGCCCCCGGAAATTTCGAGCACTTTTTTACAATCAATCATCGTCCGAGTTCTTCTCTGTTTCGAGCCTCTGATACACAGCTCATCTCATGCTCGAAGTATCTTGAAGTGAATACGAAAATAGATTTCGAACATTTATCAGTTTGAAAAAATTTCCAAATTTTCTTGGAGCGCCCATACCCCTCGTCTCTCCCCGAAGGCATACGCATATGCTTCCCACGAATAGAGGCGGGTGTGTATTATGCGAGACTGCAGTGGTTAGGTCCACGCACGTGAACGTGCGGTGTGACTTATTTATACGCTTGAATTAACAGAGCTTGAATCCTAGCAGACAATATCCAATTGGCTCTTGACACTATTGCCGATTCACGATGCCAATTATCAACCCCCAAGGGAGTTCTATATTTACTTTGTGTGCACAACCAAGTATTTGCCGAGGCATTGCTATGTGTGTACAGCATCTCGTACATGAGAGAGTGTGTGCGCGTATGTGTGTGTGTGTGTGTGCCACGTAGATATATACAGCGTACAGAAATACTAACCTCGGTATATAGTTGTTTGTTTAGCTCACGATAAAGCGCGCCCAATTTTACTTAGGCGTAGGTATCGGTAGGTCGTATACCTGCATACCAATATTCGGAAAAGCTTTGGCACTACATTTCTGAAATTGTGATTCATTCCGTTGAGCATGCTTCCGCAGGTATTGTGAGTATATGCACAACAAGTCGCGTAGGTATACGAGTTATATCGTGCGGTTAACTGTCCCATCCGCGCATGCATACGTACCTTTGCTATCGGGCCATATCCCAGTTTCCCGAGATATGTGAAAATGATGGAAAACGATCTTTCTTTCTTCCACGTTGGCTCTGTTGGGAAGTATAAATTAATCTTTGCCAAGCAGTTGTGAGAGAGCTTTGGGCTGAGCCTTCTCATCCACTCGGTATCTTCTTCTCCCATAATATATCTCATACGCAATTCTTTTTTCATTCCCTTTTCACATTTTTGCTCGACCATTTCTTCCATCTTCCTTTCCACAACGTCGCAGTCAACATTCGTTAGGGGTTTCTACCCCTATTCTGCGTATATACATCATATATGTGGAGACAGCGGCTAATCACGCACTATTGATTTTTCAGCCAATAAAACGGTACGGAAAACCTGAGATACAAATTATGCAGGCTGACGCAGATAAAGCTCCTCCGCGGAAGGATTCGTCGGAAATGAAGGATAAGAAAAAACCGAAAAACACTTCGGGCGTGAAGGCTGAGGCGGAACCGCTAGTTCTTACTCCTTCGGAAGAGGCACTGGGAATCCTCATTACTCAACCTAAACAGTAAGCCTTTCCCCCCGCACCCCATTTTCCCGATTTCCCGATTCCCGTTGCCTGCATATAGGCATGTATACCACGATAAAAAGTTTTCCCGGATATATGTATGTCGAGTTGAGTGAATTGTCGCGAAGCCAGTCTATTGTGCTAGCCATGTTATTTCGATTTGTCAGAAAAACTTGCGAAAGGTCCTCGTTCCATTGATTCCCACATCTTACACGGTTGGAAAAAAATGTTAAATTTAACATTATTTGCATGTACTTCCCAGCAGGTCCACTATAAAATTTATGTTAATTCAACATGAAACATTGGTGTCAAGTGTTGATTGAAAATAATGTTAAAGATCCAACGCGAAGGTAACATTTTGTTTTCGTATTAACCACATTTTTCGAGAGTTGATTCGACGTCGAAATAATGTATGTATGCACCCGGATAACAATGTTCCAGGCACGCGTTAATATTTTTGTGTGGATAATTATTCATTTGCCTTAGATTTTTTACTATACGTACTGTCAACTTTCAATATACAAATAATTCTCAATTTAACCAACACCGAGTGTTGTTTTTTTTTGTTACTTTGGTTTCCATCTGGCCAGTGACCAAATTAAAAATTCATACACAAGTATTGACTTGGTTCGTGTTCGGAGTTTCCGAGTGAACCGCGGTAATCACAGACTCTGGATTTCAGACATTTTCTTGTTTCGACGTTGCACATTTTCAATCGCGAGAAAGCTTAGCACCCGAACGCCTCTGGTGAAGAACGCGGACAGCAAGGTAACATCAAATTTGACATTTTTCTTGCGTGTGAGCTTATTTGCATTTCCTTTGTGTTGAAATTTGGGAATTCGATGTTGAACTTGAAACTCAACATTTCCATGGACTCAACATAGATAGGTAATGTTGAATCGATACGAAAAAAGGATTGATTTTGACACAATAATTTTAACGTGCGAAAAATTTAACATTTGCACAAATTATTTCTAACCGTGTACCTCTTTCCACTCATTTTCAGACGTTTTATTACTGTCATTGTTATTTCGGTTTTTGAATTTTCTTTTTTTTGGGTCACGATCTTCTTTCAAGTCTGTCGAGGACATCGTATGCGCAGGCGATACCTATTTGCGTGTAAAAATATAACGGCAAAAAGTAAAAAAAAAATGACGACAAGAGGAGAGAAAAGTTGACCAACTCTTTCGCGCCGGTAGACGGAAAATGGAAGCCGGTATTTTCTCCGCATTTTGGCAAATACGATACGCAATCGTTTCCTCGAATCAAAAATACGCGCGTACGAGAATTTCTCTCTCAACGAGGGAGAAATATAAGAAAAACAATTTTCTCACACGTAATTTATCTATGTTCTATATTTTCTCCTCCAGATGCCAGTAACACATAGTAGGTATCGTTAATTTCGGCAAGTTTCCCACCGATAAATCCGTTCGTTATCGTCTATTTCGGAAAGAAAATAAAAAGCACACGCGCATGCGCACAGAAGATCGAAATACGCTCCCATTATTTTCTTGTCCGTTAGATAATGAGCTTTTTCATTTTTACTTCTGTATTTGGACGAGAGGCAGAATCATGGAATGAGGATCGCGGTGCAGGATGATGACACCGAATAATGTAACGTTCGTAGCCAGGTATCTGTTGCGCGTCGTAGACGCGTTAGTTCATTTAAAATAGCTTAATGTTTAGTTAATCGGTAAATTTAGACGAAAACTTTACCTACTCACATCCTCACCCACGTAGATGGGTCTCTAGGTCGAGTGACGCAAGCCATACGTGGGGTACGTACTGTCTGAAAACAGGAAACTGTTTCTATCGCGTTAGCCGCATTTATGTCGCGCAGATTCATATATTTTCTATATACTTAACGGCTACGATCGAACGATGAAAGCCGGACGATTACGTACATTGCGCAAAAGGTGTTCGATTTTACGGCAGAAAAAGTTCATCCGCGGACCCTCTCCAACAAATTTCCCGAAGTACGAATAATCGTACTTTTCCAAATCTGGCCGTTTCTAATAATTTCTTATCAATACCCGAAGTTTCATCGATCCGAGAATTTCGGTTTTGCGAATTTTTGTCGTAGTACACTTCTTTCGGAGCAGCTTCTTATCTCCCGAAGTGATTCTCAATCGAAGATATATGGATTATATACTCTGGTGTCGTGACGTCATGTGAATTGGCTGAGTGCCAGGATATCTAGTCTTGAAATCTTCAATCCAGAATCAAGACATCCAACCTTGGCTAGTGTATAGAGACTGACGAAATTTCCATCAGCTAGTGCATTCTATAAATATATGATCTTGCCTGTATCACGTATACATACAGCATATCTCGTACTTGAATACACGTCGCTTCTTCTTCGTTCTACAACCTTCGCCTGCAATATTACTTGAACACTTTATTTCTCGTTTGATAAACGATTATAAATTGTCACGCAGTAGTTTCCATCCCGCCTGAATCCGATGTGCTAACCAAGAAGCGATTTTCGCAACTATAAATTCGTCAACGCGGTTCCGAAATCTATATTTCGATCATGACGACGGAATCGTCATCTATCGTGATAATTGGAGAATTCTTATAGCCGATCGCTGGGGAAGAAAATCCAATTGCAAAGCTGAATGAGAAATGAGAATGAAATTTTCGCTAAAATTTCGCCATTCGTAGTGAATTTAACACTGTTTCTTGTCTCTGTCTGTGGAGGGAAACTATCGACACTATGACGCGACTGTATGCCGTGCCGTCGGAAAAGCTGCGCGTATGGACTTCCTGGTTGACGAAAGTTGGCGAACGGGCCGAAGATTGGCAATGGTGGCTAAGAGCACAGATTGGATTAACTGTGAGGATTAGCGAGCTTCAACGAGCTGCTCTCGCTCTGGAAACAGCAAACGGTGACAAATTGGACCAGGAAGATGGAGGAGCGTCTGATGACGATACCACAGTGCCCGAGGCAAGATAGTAACAGGCATTATTTCGACAGAATTCTACGGTATAATAGCTTTTCAGAGGATGTATGTTTACGATTCCGAAGACATTAACACGAAGACGAAATTGGCACGGCGAAATTTTCTTCTTTTAGATTGATTTTTTCGAAATCGAATGCCACTCTCGTTGCGTTTTTGTTTTTCTTTTGTTCGAGAGAAGCATTCGAGGCTGAAAATTTTGCAGATCTTCAGTAGGATTGAATTTCGGTAATTTTCACATCAATTCTGATTTTCCGAAACCAAACGAAGTATGAAACTCGTAAGCTTTGTTCCGTCTGCTACGATTCGGGACTTTTGGCTTGGTGAAAAATGACCGCAACTGCTAGTTATAGGTATAGAATAAATTCGGCATGTTGTTGACGTTTGAATTTGGGAATGAAAATAGAATACTTGTCATTGTACAGCGTGGCTACGATTTTACAAGATTCGAGAAAGTTTCACGATGAAACGCCAACGTCGATTCAGAATCAGTATGGACAACAAATTACGTAAAGACTACGTAGATACTCATACACGCATTCCGAAAATAATGTGTGAAAATATCTGAAAATAAGATACGAGAAAAATACAAACTATGAACGTGTCTACCATGCGGAAAAACTAACGATTGTGATCCAAAATCGGATCTAGTCCGAAAATTTGTCCGATTAGATCTGATCTGAAATTCTGATCAGGTCGAATTATTTCGCAATTGATAATCTCATTATGAGGTTACAATTGTCGAATGACTCGGTATCGTTGATCACAAAATTGACTTATTTGTTAGGAGGAAGTGAAAACGACCGAAGCTGCACCGGAAGTGAGCGATTGTGATGCAACGGAAGCCGAAGACGCATCGCCTGAACCGGAAGTACCCGCGACAACTGCGGCGGAAGAAGTCCCAGAAGAATCGGAGAATACTGAGGTGCCAGGTGAGATTGTAAATTTTAAATAAAGTTGCGAGCTCACGTGACACCCCCTTCGCGATATTTACGTGGAGCAGTCACACCGGATATTCGTTACTTCTTTACCCCATCGAAGTTTCTACCAGTTCAGATATTCCGTATCGAGAGAAAATGGTAGGATGTGTACTGGTACGTACATACATATCGGCGTAAAAATCGGCGAGCAAAAATTGTTTTCCGTCTTGTTTCTGTCTTGTTTTTCCTCAAACCATACACCTTCTCGAATCCGTTTTCTTTCAAACTTTCACGGGGAACTGACTCCGGAAAATGACTTCTCAGTTGAATAAACTGCAGGAACTTCGGTCGCGGTCCTCGGCACTCGGGGAGTTGTTCTCATATTTTTGCAGATCCCAATAGTTCCTCTGAAGTAATCGGTTACGATAAAAAATCATCAAATTTAACGGGGAAATTCGTTACCCTCGACTTTCCGGGGCTTTTCCTCAAATATTTGGCAATCGAACGTTCCCCAGAAAAAAAAGTTAGGGGTAAAAATTTTACTCCTCAAATTCGAGAGCTTCTTCCGTCAGGGTAAGAGTTGCCGCCGTCGCCGACGCGGTTGTACAATCTGAAAGTGATATCCGATTGACCGAACTTTCGCGGCGTGATGACTAGCTACTTACATCCATTTCTTGGGAAGAAATCTACGAAGTCGGTGAGGGGGTCCATCACGATTTCTTCTGGGTGGAGAATAGATAAAGGACAATATTAACGGGACTATCTCGATACCCTCATACACGTATCGTGTAGTTCTAACTCTCTTGGATTTGATCAGCGCTAACCCTCGGGCAATTTATTTCCGCCAGAGGGTGAGTCTGGGGACATTCAACAACCGGAGGAAGCGTCGGTGGCGGAAAGAAGTCGAGGAAAGGGTGATAAAGATGGGGCGGTGAAGAAAGGGAAAAAGACAAAAGGTGGTGAACTGGAACCGAAAATCATGGACAAGGAAGGCTTTTGGCCGATTGGGGTTAGGTGGAAGCCGTTGTCGCAGCAAAGAGGCAAACGGAAGCAGCCCCCTGAACGAAAACCCGACGTAAGTATCTTCAACTCTCGCTCCGTTTTTCCGCAGTGGCTGCAGCCCACCGGGTTTCCTTCACACTTGTTTTGTCTCCTTTCCCACTTCTCACTTTTCGTCTATCGACGCCCGAAGGCCCTTCTGTCCCATCTTGTTTATTGGTTTACCGCCCATTCGGGGAAGCTTGACGAGGTGGCGGCGACGAGGTCGTCGTCGTCGTCGTTGTACAGTAGATAAACAAAGTTTCATTCCGAGAGAAAGAGAAAGCGAGAGAGAGAAAGAGAGAGAGAGAGAGTCTCGAGACGTAACTCACGTAACCGAAGAAATAGTCGCACCCCAGTTTCAGCAAAGTACACTTCGACGTCCCATTGTTATTTTCTTACCACAATTATTGCGGACGCCGATAGTAGACCGTTGATTCCCAACTGGAATTTACTCCCTCTTCTTATTTCTGTTCCACAGGAGATACCGATTCCCGAAAATGAAGCGGAGATGGCGGCGTTGATAAAAAAATTCAAACATCAAGGAGTCATTTATCAAAGCCTTTACAAACATTGGTCGGAAACTGCAGATCAAGTAATTACCAAGCCCATACCACAGTCACGAGATGTCTAAAAAAATGTTCATTCCCCGGGCCCAAATTATAGGACTTCGGCACCTGAGAGATAAAAAAAAAGAAGAAGACACCGCGTTTCCGAAACACCACGTTTGAATCTAGATCGAAAAAATCGACGAATGATTCTTTTTCTATTCCTCATAACGAATTTCGCGGGTCGACCGAGAACCCGGATAACTTTTTTCCTCCATCTAATCCACGCCCCCGGTTCTTACAGGCGGTGAAACAAATCGTGGGCAGGAAGGTCATGCGGAGAACGGAAGTGTACCGAAACGGCGAGGAACCGCCATATTTTTTCTACTTAGAAACGGAGCCAGACATGGATTACGTGATTGAGTACGACGACGAAGAATTTCTGCTGGCGTATCCAGGTCGAGAAAGGATTACACGGGAATACACACACCTGTATTTTAACCTGACCGATAAACCTGGGAAGGGAGGAGGCAGGCCCTGGGCGTAAATAATAATTGTCTCAAACGTCCGAAGAATTTTTCATCAGCGGCGTATACTTGCCAGGTAAGACTGACGGGCGTGGGCGTACCTTGTACCCGTCCATACCTGGCAGCTCCCTCTTCCTCTGACAGGCTTCAGGATCGAGGATCTCGATTGTAATCCGATTGATTTTCGGGATTCCTTGCAGGAAATTTTATTCTTCCGGTGAAAAAAAGAGAAAGAAAAAGGAAACCGGGGAACGTCAAACGGATTGAAAGACGTGGAAATCCCACCGCGCGTTACACATGAGCGACAATAAAAATAATACAATGAAAATGACTGGGGAATGGGGTTAGAATTCAAATGGACGTGTCCCAAAGATGCAGAGCAGGGATCGTGCTTTTCCATGTTACTTTCTTTCGTTTCTCTATATCCTTTCCTTTCTCTTCTTCCTCGCGTTCTTCTTCGGTCCTGGATATATGGAATCGCGTTATTATATCCAGCAGTAGCGGAAAGCTGCTCAACGATCATTAAACTTTCGGAAAGCGTTTCTCCCCGCGCGCCTCCGCGCTCCCTCGTGAATTGACAAAAACGTGTGAGATTTAAATTTCCAACAGAGTAGGTAGGCTACGCTCTCGCGCGATTGTCCGTTTTATCGTTTTGCTGCTCTCGCAGTTCCGCGCTATGATAGCCGCGGAGGGACAAGAAGACATCCGACGCCGGCCAGCTCTCCTATTATACAAATTGGTCGTATCTACGATCTCCTCGGATTCTACCAGAGTACAAAATCCAGGATGTTCACCATCAGGGTTAAGCACACCCACAGTAGTTCTCATTCATTCAATTTCTTCTCCTTTATTCTTTTCCCTCGCTCTCCCGCATCTCTCGTTCTCGTTGCCCAAACGACGAGGAGTAATTGTAATCTTTTGACGTCTGAAAGGATGCACAGGGTCGGAAATTTACTCTGCAGTCCTGATTTACGTCAATCGCAAAATAAAACACGTCCAGCTCGCTGCATGAATACATATTTTCCATACGTATCGGGTATAAGCTAACGGATAATTTTCATCATTTCATAAAGATGGAGTTGAAAACTCACCGTGGCTTTGTGATTTTCATTTGAAAATGTAAAAAAGATACGAGCTTCCGATGTAAGGTATCACGATAATCAAAGGTTCCTTTATGCTCGAGTCAAAGTATAGGTACGTATAACTTTTGATCAGAATGACGTGGGACCTTATCGATCAGCTGCCGGCGGGGTAATTTTGATTCAAAGTTACTTTGACTCCAGCGGGAAAGCTCCTCCTCAAATTAAACGTCGCAATTTCATTCCCGTTTTCATTGTCTGAAGATTGAGTTTTATTAGACGGCCATATTGCGTTCGCCAGACGCACGTACCCATAGGCATGTAATATTTCAATCAGAGAATCCGATACTATAACGGATCCAGATATTCCGTAGGGTCGTGAGTTCAATGACCGAAGAATATACAGATTCTGAATCGCTATCGACTTTCATTTATTAAAGATCGCCCCAAAACCTACGGCCGGAGAACGAGTGAGAAGGAATCCAAAAGTCCCACCGTCTTTCAAACGCGTGAGAATAATTTTTCAAACACGGAAATGTGAAAAAATCTCGTTATTCGAAATCGTCATTATGAGAGAAAACTTGCAAAAATTTGTAGATACTAAATGAAACAAGTTCAAAAATGAAGTGCGGAGATCTAGCCGGAGGTATTCTAATGTAAAGTATAAGGAAAATGAGCGCACGCGCCCTCTCCGCGGCCCTTTCCGCGTCAGCCCCCACCTGGTTGGCGGATGGGTTCGCCGGCGTGGCTAGCGGCAGCGTTCGGGGGACTTTTGCGAGCAGTGCCACTCCAGTACTCCGGAGCTCTGGTCCAGTTTTCCTCCGCAATCGTGGGTTGCACCCCCGACGTCGCCGATCCGAAACCCGTCTTACAATTCGTCAGACGGAGCTTTGTACTGCGGCCGAAAATTATCCCCGAAAACTTTTCGCCCCGCAATATCGGTTGTCAATGGCCATTCGCATAATTTGCCGATTACAGTTCCGCGCTAAATCGATCATCGTTATTAAACTTCGAAGGAATTATACCAATACAGCATAAATAAATGATTGAGATGATTTTTTGCTCACTTTTACTTTGACTTCCACTTCAACTCATACTCTTACTTTGAAATTCGAAGCTTTTCGTACATACTTACTGCAGAGCTTTCTTTCTTGCTTATATCCGGCTCGAAACCTAATTGTCATTCTTTCAGTAGTGAGTACTACGCGTTCTTCATCACAATTTTGTCTTTCGGTTAATAGCTAATTGTTTAGAGTGAGCCAGCCGAGCTTGTTGACGAGCTAAGTAGCCTGGGAAATTAAAAATTCACCCAGCTTTTTACTTTCTTTATTTTTAACTCTCCTTCGCCCTCGCCCCTTCCCTTTCCCTCTTCCTCTCGTAAAGATTCTTTCAAGTTTCACTTTCGGGATAAATAAGTAAAGTAAGAAAAACAGAAAAAATAAAGAGAAGAAGCTTCACGTCACGAGACGGAGAAACCCCCGCGTGGTATTACGGCAATGCATTTGTTGCCTTAACAAATTTTTATCAGGCCATTACTCTCCTTCTTGATTACTTCTTGATTCGACTATCCGGCTCTTGCTGTACCGAGTTTGCGATATTCGTTACATTTTTTGTCAGTCCTTTTTTTGTTCTCTCTTTGGTTTCGCTCTCTCTTTGACGTTTTCTTCACATTGATTTATAATCGAACTCGATTGAGAGGGGAATTTTTTAGGCCAGCTTTTCTCTCTTATTTTTACGTACTAAAACACCAATCTATCAGTTTGACAAAAATTTATATCACGCGAGAGGACACAAAGCCTGAAGATTAAACGATCGAACGATATGGCGGGAGAAGTTGAAAAGTCAATGATAAAACTGTTGGAAACGTTTCGGCTGTGCAGTTTGATGAGATGTAAAAAAAGTTCAAATTTCATTTAAATTATCATGAGAAAAATAGGACGCTATAAATTCGAGGACTCGTATGATAATAATAACGAATAATAGGAAACTACGGAGTGAGAATATACATACGTAATTATACCCAACTGCGTTAAACTTTGGAAATATTTCGTTTGGAAGCCCAGAAAGCGAGTCATTCCCCAAAATGGTGATGCAACTTTGACTTCTGGAGAGAAGAAAAAGAAGGAAGACAAAAAATTGCAGGACCAGCAAAAAAGAAAATGATATAAGTGGACAATCGACAGATCTTTCTCTATCACACAAAAATATGAACATGACTATACCGAGTTCTACCTGAAAAGTGTCTTAACTAATCACAGTGAATGATCGATAATAACCAGGAAATTAAAAAGTGTAAAATTTTAATTAAATCGCAGCCACGTAATACCTGTTTGGGAAGTTAACGCACATAGGTAGCTATTTACGTCACGTTATTACTTTTACACACATTTTGTCGCAACGTTTTAACCCGGGTCGTTGAGTACGGTCCCCGAACGCAAAGCGCTCACGTGAGATTAACCCTAGTCTCGTTTTAACCCCTTGATCGTTAACCGCGCGCGTACGTGTACATCTCCGTATAAGTATGCACGCATTACACATATCCACATAGGTTTTACGTAAATGTGAGATAAATTTGATTAGAAAATAGCGAATGAACATTAAAGCGTATAGTGTTAGCGATTGGCACCAACGACTATACTGACTGCGAGTGTGGAAAATTCATGGTCATCGATTAAATGAAATCTGCCGAGGTACCTAATCGCGTAGTAATTCAGCTGTGTATCAAAATTTATCTGGATGATAGATCCGATTTTGGCTCTCCCGGATGAGGAAACTAATGCCTACTTAAACGGGGAGTAAATTAATGCTCATCGTTGCTATTACGATTACGCGGGGACTCGTCAATCGTGCAGATAACTTGTGTAAATATCTTCTTCCGTATAACTGTCACATCAAAATACAAACTGCGGTACCTGTACCTACGTAGTATTCAACACATATGACAATGTGATTGCAAGGGTTGGACTTGCATACGAGATGACGAGGAGCCTAGATAATCGAACGTATTGCGGAACGGATTTAGTCACCTGATGAGCTGATAATATTCTTCATTAACGTTCGAGTGTAATCATTCTTGCGGTAGGTGGATCATCGGGATAAATCTGCCCCCGTTTAGTACAACCAATTTGCGATTGACGCTACGCGGAGGTTCTGAGCTTGCGAGAGGGGAGGGGAGGGGAGGGTATGCGATATCGTTCAAACGAACGGAAGCCGGTGTATAAATTTGCCGGGCTGAAAGGATGTCTCGATTTATTACGAATCCGTTTTTCCTCTTGTCATTTGTTGTCCGGATAATGGACCGGACCGTTTATTGCTGACTGAAAAGCTCAGCATCCGTCGTTTAGGTAGTTAGGGATGGTATGAGGTATGTTCTAAAGTAAATTTATTCGCTTTATATTCACCCTTCTTTATGCTGTATCGTAAATCTGAAAGGCCATTATCCCGACAGACAAAACTCTCGCCCATTGATCTCTCCCGCCTAACAATACCTACTCGGCTAATTTTTAATACAGCTTCACATACCCGAACCTATCCGCGGAGTCCGAAACCACCGCCGAAAAGCCAGAAACGTTAATACCGAATTTCACGACGGAGGGAAAGATATGAACGAGTTGGGGGGGCACGGGAGAAGAGTGGAAAGAAATTAACGGTGTCCGCGTAAAACGTGTACGAAATATACATGATCCTCATGAATAGGAGTAATTTATCGGATGATTATTCTTTCGAATCCATCAAATTTCATCTGCAGTTCCATCGATATCATCGATCCGACGCATTGCGAGGAAAACTAGTGTTCCAAGTACATAAATTCAAGTACCGAAGAAAATATCTCAAGTATCGATTCCAATTGGAAAGCTATCGACAGTCTCGAGCAGTAAAACTGGTAGTAGACTGAACGAAACGGTTCACTAGATCTCGGTGTATCTGAGTGTCTAGTTGTATCCGCGATACCGTTCTCTCCGGAGTCTTGAAATCTGTAACGTTGAAATTTAGGGGATGCGAGGGACGCCAAAGCGGGTCGAAAACTTCGAGTTCACTTCAGATTCTCGCGTTTCGACTGGCACGAGTTCCGTGTAGGTAGAGCCGTAGCTTGCACAGCTCCGCTCACGCTCCCTCGGGTTACGTTTCGCGTAAGAACTTCAAACTTCTTTAACCTTTTCGGGTTTTTGTTTTCTTGCCGTCTCCGCCCTTCTCTCTACCTCCTGCTCATCTCCTGAGCCCTCCACCGACGATTTACTTCCGGTTCATCGGCTACGTCTTCAAGGTATAATAATTTCAGAAGGGTCGATGTAGCCTTGCGTTTTAATGAGGCTTTCAATTAAAGCGCCGAACGCTTGGATGCTGAATCGTGGCCTGTGCGGCTCGGCTAGCGCGGTGTTTCAAGTTAGCCCATGGCCCTGTTCGAACCGCGCAGAGCCTGCGGGTTTCCAACCGGTTACCGTGTGTCATGAATTCGAATGAATTCACCCCGTTCGACAGAGCCGAGTCGCGTGAGATATGGGGTGCGAAACGAACGTTTTCCGTTCTTCCCTTCCATTTCATTCATGCCCATTGTCTGCATGCCCGTGCCCTCCCTCGACCCCCTCCAAAAATTTATCGTCTCGGTAGAAAAAATTCGAACGTTCAAGCGACGTTGGTAAAATGACTCAGAGGTATACGTACACGCTTCCGATCGTCGCGTCGCGTCGGTTACTTAACGGCTGGCGAAACCTCCGTCGGTCTTTTTTACTCCACGATCTGTTACACTTATATATCTACTTGTAACGTATCATACATTTATAGCCGTTTCGTCGAGTAGACTTTCCGTCGAACCGAGTTTGCTTGGAGACACGGTGCATAAATTTGACGGGTAGTTGAGTGCCCAACACGTTTCGGTTTCGTATGACATCTGCAGGCGATACGACGCGACGCGAGCTTTTCCAACGCACGTCATCTTCCAGACCCGAGCTAGGTGCCAGGTCAATAGAAAAATTTCAAGTTCCATCAATCTCAATTCCAGTACAGTAGTTGGGATATCCTTTTTTTTTTCTTTTCCTGTTTTTTTGTTCTATTTTTCAAAAGAACCAGGTAGATCTCTGAGACTCGCGGCCGTGTCCGCGCTCGAAAAATCTCTCGCAGGGACAAGAAACTTTTCTTTTCTTGTTTACCGAATGACAAAATGGCTGCCACGCATACTCGCAGATCAGGACTAAGAAGTAAAGACATTACACATCCAGATGTTACAATACATACGGCACAGACCGAAAGTTTTATAGCCTTGTCTAACCGCGGACGCTCGATTTGAGCGATCCTATATCTTCGCCACAAGATTGACGAACGCCTTCTCGGACGTAGTGGGCATGGGTAGGATTCGAGCAAAGATCGCGGTTTCATTGTCAGATCAATCGGCAACTACAGTGTACAGTAAAAATATGAAATAACGAAAGTAGGGGGAAAATAGTGACTTTCCGCGAATGTTACGTGTATTATTCGCATTGTGCATCCCTACGGAGGTATTGTTCGCGAAGCTCAGCTTTATACTCGTTATATGTTAATTGAGGTGCAGAACGCGAATCGATGAACAAGTAGGTAAAACTTGACGTGGGTTGACCGAGCCTTAAAAACAAAAGTGGAAAATAAAATCAATACCTTGTACTGTAGATGAGGAAAATAAGTAACCAATACTTTACTCGGACCAATTTCTTCCAACAATCAGACCACATGGCCTCTTGGGTATTGCTGCAGAGATCGCAAACCAATCTGGCCATGAACCCCCAACTAGTTTGACGCAGAGCTCCAATCGAGGGTTTCATTTCGTTGATCAATCAGCGATTTCACGTTTGGTCTTTAACTTTTGTTAATTGGTATGCCTCTGGGACTTGGTGTTGCAGTTGTCACGTGAATTCGATACCAAGACAACACCTGCTGCAATCAGATGGATTCAAGAACTTGAAATTTTCATTTCAGATATTCTTCACAAAAAGATTCGTATTCAAAACTTCGGAACGAGAAATCAGCTTAAGTAAAGGAATCGGAATTCGTGCCCGTGAAATTCGCTGTATAGTGCATAAAGATGGAGATCAGGTTAATTAAAGAAACGGGGCGTTAGCTGGCTTGGAAAATGTTAATTCCATTTTTCCTCCGCAATGTAGACGTGTGCTTCTACCTTTTTCTTATCCGAAAAGAAGGAAAAGCTCTGAATTACCCAACACTGTTTCTCTTTTCGTTTCTCATTTCTGTCCACGAATACTTACGTGCCTAGGTATACGTATACCACACACTGCTATACTCACGAGCATCTAAGCACAATAGAATCTTCATTGTCATGCCAAGGTATGGTCGAGGGGCAGGGCCGAGTTTATCGGGTCCCAGCCGGGGGCCCAGCGCTCCTTGAGTATTTGGGGCCGCTTCCCCACCCCCCTCAATGCTCAAGCTGATTTGGTTTTTTTCTACACGTATCGCAATACTCGGGGGCCAGCAGTCGCGGTTTACTGTTGATAATAATTTCGCCAAGTTGACCGATGCAAAGTGCATCGTAAGCACGGTTATCATCGTTACAAGAAGTACTGTGATTGTGCAAATTTTTCAACACAACAATCTCGCAATTAGTTTGAGCTCCAAGAGGCCAATAGAGTCGCATAGCACCCGGATTGTTGTTCATTGTTGAATGTATCGTATCGTTACCCATTGCTGAATGCCGTGAGTCTCCGATAGCACCTCAAAGGTTTGCGGAACCTCGAAAAATTAGGCGAAGACTAAGTTCTTACTTCAAAATTCATAATCAGCTTCCATGAGTGCTCGTGCGCTAGTATACAAGAAGATGTTTCAGTCCAGCCTTGAACGAATCAAGTGAGAGTTTGGCGTCGAGCGATAACTATCCAGAATTTAGAATACCTCAAAATTGTCTCAAATGATTTCGTTCAAAATTCATTTCTGAGGATAGTTTGATGAGACATACGTACGGTCCATTCAAATTGTGGCGGGAATTTCAATTGAGCGTAGTTTAACGATAGTACGTTCCGGGAGGTCCGAAGTCTCCTGAAATCGGCTCCGAAGATTTTCTTCCTCTCGTGACGAATTGATACACTGAAATCTCGATTTCCGGACGATAATTGCAGTAAATTACGTTGTACGAATGAGATGTGGAAGCAGTAGTTTGGATTCGCACCAATCGATCGGACCCTTCATTGCATCTATTTTCATCCTGAGACCGCCTGATACCGTTGAATAAATTCGTTGAGATGTCATTCGGTCCGATAATCATTTGCCTGAGAAACTGGAGCGGAGCGTATACCTGTTACAAAAAGATTACAGTATATACTGACATCCACATGGCGTCGGTATATTATATCCTCCCTTATATCCCCCTTCTATGGTTGATCGTCTAGACTCCAGAGAGTTAGACGATTTGGCATTCTGCCAGGACCAACAAGTGTTTCATTCTGCTATATCGAATCACCTATTCACCGGACGAATCGCGTTACAAGTCTTTATCTACTGGATGTAAATCGAATAACATAGATGCTGTACTGTGTGGGGTGAGAAAGGGCAGGGTCAAGGTGATGTTCCAGGGTCGAAGATCACGGGGTTTCGCAAACCCGCTGCGGTGCACGTGCTGCATACATTATTTCGTGATGAGATGAGATATTCATCAGCAAGAAATAGCGGCGGAGTACAGTAGTTGGGTAAATTTTTATACAATTATTTGATGCTTCTTCTGCGATGACGGAGAAACTTATCTCATGCTTTTCCTCCGATGACGAAGAAACTTATTTTGCGCTTTTTCTGTCATGATAAAAGTACTACTCATTTTATGTTTTCCTGCGACGATGAAAGTGATATTATGTTATGCTTCCTCTGCGATGGCGAAGAAACTTATCTCATGCTTTTTCTCCGATGACGAAGAAACTTATTTTGTGCTTTTCCTGTCATGACGAACAAACTTATCTTGTGCTTTCTCTGCGACGATAAATGTACGCACGTATACATTTTATCTTCAGATCAGATGACGAAGTGATTCTCCCTGGCGGTAACAAATTCATTGAAAAAAATGATCGCGGTGAAAAGCATATCGACGATAAATAATAATCAATGTGATTGCAATATTGCATGGATCATGTAAGTTTCCTAAACTTAGACTCTGGCGTTGAACGATGTCTTGCTCGTTGAAGGATCACGGTTGAGACCGGCGTGAATCGGGCGGAAAGAAAAATCGAGAGGGTAGAAAAAAGGGAAAGAAAATTAGAGAGAATAAAAACAGAGAAGGGGAATGTGAAAATGGGAAACATTAATTAGAGGGAGCGAATGAAGAAATACCGTGAATGAAAGAGAAAGAAATTGTCCATGAGTAGAAGGTAGCGGAGGTGTTTAAATTTAACGCGTTATAATTTTCAACTTGAATTAGAATTTATTTGTACTGTGTACCTTACCCGTTGTTAACTCGCTCGACGAAGGCTCTGCTGTCAGACATCTCTTGAAAGTTTTGTATCTACCTCACGTCTCGGTAGGAATTGCGTAATGTTATTCAAAAAGTCCATACCACCTGGAATTGTAGGTAAAACCGCCCTCTTCCATCCACTTGAGAATCATAACTCCGGGTACTAATATAAGCCAAGTCAAGCCAGCGATTTATGTCATTCTACTTTCTTCCCTCTTTATCATGACGAATAACTTCCGACTTGATTATATTTTGTAATCAAACGTGTCCCATTTAGTACACGCACGTATGCATACGTATGTACCACCAACGTAGATACTTTTCAAAGTTTAGGTAGGTCAGTCACCAGGTAATTACACGTATGTACACACATCTGCAGACGTTTCGAAAAGCTCGCCATATATCTTTTATTCCGCGGAACAACAACGACGACCATTGTGCAAACATTGTATGGCAGTTGACCGTTGAATTCTTACACTCTCGAAAATTTGCATCCCTTATCCAGAGTCCGGGAGGCACAGAGATTCCCGCGAAGGTAACCGGCGGGTCGAAAAATGCAGACGGCTGGGTTCGGAGCTCTAGTATCTGAGCTTGAAAAAATCTGAGAGGCTTGCATGAAAGCAGTTTCCAAAGGCGTAGAGTCTCTTGTGACCAGCAATAATTCGCACAACTTACCGGAATATTCCCCGCCATCGAAATCACACAATTAGTAGATGGCGTATAAATTTTTTCAAATTCTTTCACACATCATCAGCGGAGCTCTAGCCGGTTGAAGTTGACCCCCGGAGAAAGCCTAGTTCGAAAAACTAAGTTTTTCTATATTTTTTGAGCCACATCTGTGGCGGAGAATTTTTCGTGAAGTTATGCGAGCAATTGCCGGTCGTGGAAGACTCTTCGACTCTTCCGATTTCCTCCCGCTCAGATAACGAGCTTCGAATCCAAACGAGTCAATTTTTTCATCCGATACCAGAGGTGTATCTGATGTGAGAGTACAAAACTGCACAGGTTTGCAAACTATCCGCAATCGGGATCGCAATTATATTTTCTCGATCAAGAAAATTGCATGAGTAGGCAAAACGCAATTTCGTATTTTACGACAGTGGCTGTACCTGATGCGTGCCGCCGAATCGCCGAAGTGTAATTCTCGGCGGTGCTATTCAGCACTCAATTTTCATTTATTAGGACCTCCGCTTCACTTTATATTTTATACACCAACAAATTACAGTCTGTCACTTTATGGCGTGGAGATTCTTCGGTACTAACTTGAACTTCTCCTCTCCTCCTCGCTTCTTTTTCTCTTGCTCTCTCGCGTATTTTTTTTTGTCCTTCCTCCTCTCTTCCTTTTTATACATCACTAATTGCTCCTCTGCGGGCTACAATCTCATCAGGCTGTACCGCGGCCTTAGGTCTCTGTTAACGAATATTTTTTGTGCCCATCCCCCTCCGAAAGGAGGGAAATCCAATTCGCAGTAACTTCGTCCACGAATCGCGATAAAACAAACGCTTTTTCCGATCGAATCAAATCGTATATGAAAAGATCACGCATATAGGTATCGGTCTGATTAATGCGAACAATTTATATACCTGCACGAGGTATATATACCGATACCTAAACGATCGCATAACTCTTTGACGATTTTACGTTGGACCACTATTTTTTCTCGCATATTTCTCAAAAGATACCTACTCACCTCGGTACGCGATTTTTCGGCTCGACGAATTTCCACGGAAATTTGACAAATTCGACAAATTTCGCAACATCGTGACACCCCGAATTTCGGTTTGATAACTATTCTATGCATACTGTACCGCGCTGTCTCGGAAACCGGGTATTTTTTTCCCTCTCGAATCACGTCGCTGCGAGAAATTCGGTTGAAATTTTTCCTTCGATAACGCCATTTCGTACGGCGAAAATATTTCGCTGATCCTCCCAATCGTAGATCTTCACGATAATTTCGACGTCCGGATATTCTGTGTCAAATCATTCATGCGTACGTACGGACACCTACTCAAAATTTGTCCATATTTTCTGATTCCACGATGAAATACGTGTCACGACATTTCATATTTTTCATCGCGTATGAACCAACGTCAGTCTTCTTTCCTCTGTTCTTATCGTCACTGCTGTATCCCCTGTTATCTGGCCGTCTAGTATCCCTCGGATACAAATACCGCCTACACCTACACCTACGCCTACACCTAGAGCTGGTTCACGTTCGCGTGAAAAGTGGCGAACTGTGTTCAATGCAACTGTTTGTAATCAAGAATCGGGTAAAAGCAATACTATGTCCAAGTGTTTACTATTTCTTTTTGTCGACTCGCTAACGTCAATTCTTGCTTATATCACTTTTTCCCATTTTTAGGTAACAATGATATTTTCCTCCTTGTCTTCGTAGAGTATCGGCTGCGTGTATGATTCGGCGATTTTGAACATCAGTTCGGTAAATTCGCCGCCCTCCCCTTCCTGCCCGGTGAAAATTTATACTCCCCTATACAAATTTTTACGAATTTTCAGGCAAATTTTCACATTTCACAGTGTTCGGCAGAAAAATTGTAGGTATATACCTATCGCGTTACCGACGCCGAACGGACGTAAGCGACACTGTACGACCTTTTGGTCCTCCTGAAACCACAAGGTCGTTATTTTTTCGTTTCTCTCAGAAATACCTCATAGAAATGATAAATACTCCGGAATATACTGAAGTTGGAAAATTGTAAAAACAAAAGCAGAAGGTCGTTCGTCCTTCAGAGGATCGACCTTCTGGCAATAGTAAAAAATAAGAAATCGATCGAATAAAGCCCCCTATAGGTCGTATCTTTCGAAAAATGATTTTTGTCGAATAAATAAAAGAAATGAACCGAGATCGAATCGATATATTGTCACCAAATTACGAACAACGTGAATCTGTCCGAAGATACGACCTTCCGGGCATGAGTAAAAAATAGAAAATGTTCAAAATAAAGCCGAAAGGTCGTGTCTTCGGAAAGATTTACATCTTTTCTTTCGATTTCGTCAGAATATATCGATCTCGTATCATAATTCACATTCACTTGACGAAAATTATTTTTTCAGAGATTTCGGCTTTAGGTTATTTAGTTTTCACTTCCTCTGAGACATACGACCCTCCGCTTTTATTTTTACAATTCTCCAATTTCAGTAGACTTCGAATTGTTCATCGTTTCTCAGGTATTTCGGAGACAAAAATATACCTATACGACCTTTCGGCATTCAGATAGCATCTTCGGCGCTTACGTCCATGTGGCGTTAGTAACGCGATATCATCGTACAGGCTTTCATGCAAAAAATAAAAATCCTAGATTTCGGTTTGGTTTGTCACAAGAGACTGTAAATTTTTGTCATCCTAACACAGAAAATTATATACCTCTGTAATAACATCAGTTATTCGAAAAACGTTCATTCCTGTCGTTCGGGTCGGAAAGAAAAAATAGCACTGCTTATTATCTTGAATTTTTGCGAATTTTCTGAATTCCTGCAGAAATTAGTGAAATTTTCTCACTCCAACGGTTTTCTTGTTTGTTTCTCTCCGCTCGTTCTACAACGCATAAGCTTCAGCTCCAGCGTACATATTACACGTATCGATGTCCATTGATTTTTCGTACAGGTCTCCATTTCGGTTATTATATCCTCATGAAATTATCCCTCAACCTTTTTTCTTTTTGCTATACCGCTGTATCAGAAATCTGTTGATGCTAATGAACCCTTTATAGATCGTGTTGCCGATATCTATATAATGTGCGGGGTAGCACCACGCTATGTATAGCCGTATATAATTTGCAAACGCGGATAAACTGTTACATACAACGCTGAAAAAAAAAAAAGAAAAGGGGGGGGGGGGGGGGGACGAATCGATTCAAATTTGCGAAAAAATTGTATACCAGGCTGAGAGTTATATTTTGCTTCCTCCTGAAATGTGATATCAAATTTTCGTCAATTTTTCTTCGTCCCTCCTTTTTCTGTTTTCTCCCTCTTGTGTTCGACCGTCCGCGATCTAGTTTGACAAACCGGATTGCTATATAGGGCGTGTGCTCCGGTGCGTAATGGCAACGCGGGTGCTTATATATATTCTACGTGGGCTTGTTGCAAACTGAAAAATGACGTTGCAGGTTCACACTTTGTCAGTTGCCGTCGACACCGGGACACGACACGATGATGGACCATCAATTTCGAGGGCTTCGAATCGGGAGTACGTGATCAAACTCGAGGTCCTTGATGTAACGTCAGGCTGGATCGTCCCGCCTCCGCCTCCGCCACCTCTGCCTCTGCCTCCACCTCCACCTCCACCTCCACCTCTACCTCAAGCCCCATCTAATAATATAGCTAGCAAAGTAGCAGGGAGGAAAGAGAAATACAAGAAAGCGACATCCGCCTGAAGAGCTGTGCAACGAAATATGGTTTTCATTTTATATTTTCTACAAAAATTTGTCAAAAATTTATATATCTACCGAGTGGAACGGAGAGAAAAATGTTTGAGAATAAAATAACGAAATATGAGTATGACGCACGATCGCCAATCCTCTTTCAACCATTCGATATTAATTTATATACTATACGCGGTATACATCGCTAACTGAATTTATTCTCTTGATCCGAACAATTAAGTGAAGTGAAGTGATCAAATTTAACCAATCTTCGGCTGTTCGAAACGGTCGAAGATTTACTAACCATTCGTTTTACTGCCATGGAATTATCGTTGTTGTTATTACCGTTGATACGATACAAGGAACATTCGAGCGGAAAACGAATCGTCGATAATTAAACTGCGAGTTAAACAACGATGGAGGCCAATATTAGCTTCGCTGGGAATACGTCTTCCGATGACAATTATACCGCCGTCGATGTCAAGGCCGTCTTCACAGCCGTCGTTCTTGCTCTCATCATTCTGACAACGGTTATCGGTAAGTTGCAAAACTTTTCTCATACGTAACTGTGCTTCTTAAGGAGATAGAAATCTCATAATCCTCACAATTATCATTAGAAATTCGATGAAATGTTATACTTAAATTCAGTTCCATGTTGGCGCGAAATCGGCCGACAATTAGTGATAGCTAATGTCTCGTACGTTCGTCTATACTCCTTCCTTTTTTTTCTTCTCTCTTTTGAAAAGCTCAGACAGCATGCTGCGGTTCCGTTTTACCTTTTAGTGAATATACATACACATGCTTATATTCTCATGCGACGTTGAAAAATTGTGGAGGAAATTTTTCGATGAAGAAACATCTCGATTTTTTTCCCACAGGGGATCAATTTTCCCTATACGATCGTATACGAAAAATAAAAAGGAACACGCTTTCCGTCATCGACAACTTTCAACCGATCTTATCTTCCACCGGTCTCGTTGCATAATTCGTTCGAACCTTGTCTCGCGGAGAAAAGGAGAAAATGGGAAACAAACATTCTTCAAAGCTTCTCCGGAGCCAGTCGGATGTAAATTTTTATCCAAACGGCAACTAAAGTCAAAGTATGCGAGTATGGACGAAATTTGGAGTTTTTAATGATATGTATTTACGAAGGTATCTAAAGGAATATGAGTTGTCTGCCGAATAGTAGAAATTCAGATTTCCTTCTACACGATTGGTCTGCGGATTTTCGTCACCACGCGGCCACGGTATTTTTCTCTGTTTTCTCATGGACCGCGGAGTACATGTGTGGGCGGCATATCCTCGTTAGTTATATGTATATGGATAAATTCACAATCAATCTTCCACCATATCGAAAGCTTTCTCTTCCCTATTCTTTCCCCTCGGGCCACTTATTTCCTTTTATATCTTTCGATGATCACTTTTCTCTCTTTTTTCGTTATACCTTCAAGATCGTTCCGTCACGCGATTTCCCGTATAAGTTTACTTACAGCCCGAACCCAAGCCCAAGCCCAAGATTAAACCTAAGCAAACTTTATTCTCGTATATTCGGGCTTTGGTACGTCACCGTGCGTTCGATTCGATAAAGGAACTTCTAACTGAATCTCATGGAACCGATTCATCAATATCAAAGAAATATTCATTGGCCGAAAGGAATCGGTCGAATTGATTCTCGATCCTTTGTCAAACGATTCGCGATTTATTCTCCATGATCGATTGATGACTATGCGATCAGATTTGATAGTATCAGATCCGCGTGTGCAGAATTTGCGAATATTTTTCGTCGGCACATATTACACGGTACGATACCGACCTGGACATGGGAATTTTCAGTCAGTCTCTATCCACGCACTGTAAGAAAAATTACGGAGCCTTAGCGTCAGGCGGGAAAGATGTATACGAAGGATTGTGAAAAAGGGAAAACGGAGGAAGAAGGAGAGAGGAAAAGCTTTCACGACAAGCCAGAGACTTTTCTGTACACGACAGTAAAAAATTCACGACCTCAGAAGACACCGGGCCGTTAGTCACTCGGACGAACAAGCACAATTAGTTTTCCAGCTGCGTGGAATGCAGGTGATCTCTTCTATCCGAGATTTATAGATTTCAATTGGATTCCGTGTTAAGCTGATTATAAATTTCTCCGTTTCACCCCCAAAGTAGTGCATGCGTGCATAAATAATTTTTGAACGTTAATTCTAGTACGATTCGTGCGGAGGAAACAAATTTATGCCCAAGTATGTAAATATAAATTTAAGGGGGCTGGAAGACCGACTAGTTCGGATTTTCCAATGCCCCAGCTTCCCCTTCGAATACCTGCAATCTATTCCTTGCTCTTGATTTTTCCTATCGTGAATTAGGTTCTGCATTATTCGTAACCCAAATCAGTAAAGTTCGTAGTCAGCTGGATACTGCGTATGAAAAAATGTGACGAAATCAGATATTACTTCGCTTCAGATCTGAGAATTTCGAGAATCAGAAATCACGTTACAGAAATGTATGATATGCATATAGGTATACCGTTATTCTTTGCCAATTCGAACCCAGGCTCGTCGATATGATCGTATCAAATTTTCTCTCCGCTTTTTCGATGTGATTCGAACTTTGTTTTGTTTTTCTCCAATCATATTTTCCCCGCGATATGTATCGCGCTGTATCCCGAAATTGTTTGATAAAAATCAAATTTATTACTCACCCGAGATTCAGCGTTTCAATATTCAGGGTCGCGTACAGAAATTGTAAAACAGCACTTAACTGTGCTCCGAGTGCAAAAAAGCGGACTTTCGACGATGGCTGTGAAGTTGGCTGCACTAGCCGGGAGGACGAGTATCATCGGGAACACGAGCGAATTTAACGTGCGAAAAATTTATCATTCGCACAGATCATTTCCGACAGTGCTAAAATGCAGAGGCAATGGGAACGCGGAGGAAAGTTTGTTCGACGTTCGAGAGTTCAAAGATCGTTGAAACGAACGAATGGTACATACCTTTGTGAATTTGTATCTGACAGATTTTGAAAAAATCCCCTCCGCCCCTGATAATTTTTTTTATCACGAATTCCACGCCTCGCGGATACTCAAAATATACAACAGCTGCGGTGGATCTCATTCGAAACAGCTCGGAGCTATAGTATTCGTGTATAATGTAATACCTCACATCCAATATTATAGAAAAACACGACAGAATATTTCGCGGTCCGTTTCAATATCTACTTCGTATAATGTCTCCGGCAATGTTTCCGGTTGAATCCCGTGCGACCGTGCAGGACGTTTCAGGCGATCTGCACCACCACAATCCTCCGTAGATATAATGGCTATAGACTCTGCGGTATCCTGCATTTGACAGGACACGAAATTTGGTTTATCTTGTGAAGTTAGTTACAGATATACCTAGATATAACTTTACCGCTGTGCATGTATGTGACACGTGTAATATATCAAGGTGTAGTATGTGTATAGAGCTATGTACGGGGTGCTCGCGTTGGTGGTAGAGACATACATCTCCTACGCGGTGATATTCACCGAATATGCAAGCAATACCTCGTTAGCACACCAAAAATCAGCATTTTCCTATCCCATTCAACATCGTTCGAAATTTTGAAATGACGCGAAAATCACGAATCTCGTATAGAAAATTATTGGATAGAGCGCTCAAAGTCGTCGAAGTCTGTTTCGAATTATTCACGAAGCTTCAAAACGGACTTCCTAAATTTTGGGTCTTTCCAGTCCCAGGTCCGGGAGTAAAAATTCTGAAGATGGACTTCGTTCGGTGAGCAGTTGGGATCTGTCATCGCCAAGCTGAAGAATTTACAAATTTCGGAGTCACGATCTTCTTATTTGCGTGTCAAGTGCCATGGGACGCGCTGTCCTAAATTTGCGGAAACCATTTCGAAAACGAGATTCATCAATTTTTCCAAACTACCAGCACGATCTTCATGAAACTCCGAGAATTCATTGAGTATGATGGCAGCGAGTGGCTAAGTATTTCACTTTTTCAAAACACCGATCGAATTTCATGTGAGATAAGTATTCCCTATGTTGGCTAGGTTAGATTGTCAGCGGTGACTCCAGCGGCTCCTTAAGGGGGCCAGTGGATGCAGGGACTTTCACAGAATCTTTTATACCCAAAAATTGATTGATTTTCTAAGTCAAGTTCATTCCGATATGGCCAATTTTCGTCCCGCTTTTTCAAAACACGTGTCGTAAGGTTTTCGGCGCGCCGTTTGTCCGATTCAACTTGTCAACGGCTCACCTTCTTCGGAAAACAGTAGATCCTTGTCATGTGGGTACGAGGATTCCAAATTTCTTTCCGTTATAAACAAGTCATCTGCAAACAAGTGAGTTATATGTTATATGAGATTTTTGATAAACGACTAGAACCAACCGCACGATTTGTCCTCCTCAAATCCCTACATTTACATGATGATGAATGGTCCGCCGAAGAAAATGAGACGTCGAGGGATCGAATCGGACCAACGGTGGCCCAAAAACGTTACATATTTTGAAAAAAAATTGCACTTTTCACGTTGAATGAATTTACTTGGGAAACAAATTCATTTTGGAATCTATGTTATATTTTGAGAAAGTCGCTGTACCGGTCCTCTTGGTTCAAAATAGAATCTTTTGATCAGATGAAGCATCTTTTGGACTCTGATGACACCGGTGTCCTTTTGCAAGGTTCATTATTTCACGTCGTTGTCGATTTTTTTATATTGGGAGCTACAGAAAAATGACTGAAGGAGAAGAAGATTCTGTAATATTACGTATAAGAGCTCGCGTGTAGGAATAGTATATATATTGTGTGGCAAGGGCGGAAAATAGGCATTTCCCGACGAGTGCGAAGTTTGAAACACGATTTATACAGCTATGTGTCTATAGTACAAGTGCAATATAGAAGAGGTTATGGATAGAGAGATCCCCCGACGTATAAACATTTATCTGCAATTCAGAGCGAATGATCTTTTCCGCGTTACTTATCTCCTTCCTCGGGTGGTGGGTTGTAGGTATAGGTAGTCGTGAATAACTGGATCACCGGATGCATCGATAGTTAATATATCGCTATGCAAATGAATAATCTTACGATTTATGTGTAGGCGCGTGAGGGCGCAGGGGTGGACCCTACGAAAAATTGGTCGGCGGTTTCGAAGCTTGAAAAATATCCAACGGTGATCGTTGTTCGATTACCTCAAGCTACAGCGATCTTCTTCTTTTGATGGATCAAGAAGAATCATGAATTCGTTTCAGGGATTTCAATTGTTTAAATCACTATTTTCGATCTCAGGAGCGATCGCATCGTGGAATCTAATTTTGCGAATTTCCGTTTCGCAGCAGCGAGCAACGGTTTTTCAAATTTCAAATCACGGGAACAAGGTCTCGGACGTTTTTCCGGTTTCTGCGAGGAAAAAGGAAGCTGAAATTGATCGACGCGGTGAAAAACTGACTACTATATTATCATTTCTATCTGGCCTCCCTCGATGTAAGTGCAGCAGAAATGTAAGTACATAAGTGTGCGATGGAACGAATGAATTTGGTTGCTTCAAATCGCTCTGTTATCGGCAGTTTTCATTTCGGTTTTCAATCATTTGCACCGCAGGGATCCACGCAATTTATTTTAATCGCGCCCCTTCGACAACCCTGCAGCTGCAAACCTATACCTACCTACACGTATATATTTCGTTTACGTACTACCTTCGCAGCGTCCTCCCGACGTCACGGCACTCTCTCGTATGTTCGCAACCCTGCGATTCCTGAATGAAAAATAACGATCTATTTATTTTTCCGCTTTACATTTATCTCCAACACCGCAATGCGCGCTGAGGTGGAGCTGAATTCTTCACATGGAGCATATATCCGAACACATACGACACCCCGACAAACGTATACCTTTCTCGTTAGGAATATCTTTGTACAAAAATCAGCGTGTTTTGTCTTCGACAAAAAGAAGACGGAGAGGGGAAAGGGATAAAAATGAATGAGCAAAGATCGGCTCGAAATTGTCTTCCAGCGATCTTCTCAGCAAGGTTTAAAGGTTTTTAATTTGTTGTTAGCTGATATCGGAAGGCTCAGACGGAGAAAACCGCGATGGGTCACGTAAACGGGAGTAAGAATCCATTTTTTAATCGTACCAAAGCTGATGGAATGTGGTGATGCTTCTTCCGGATCTATATACACCTGTGTAGCGCCACATCGCCGAATAAGCGCAATCGAAATCGAAAATGAGAAGGAAAAATTCATTTCCTGTTTCTCAGTCACGAGTCAGGCTATTGATCGAATGGAGGTGATAAAAACTCTGGCTTTTTCGGTAACGCGCAGGCCAATCAACTGTATAAATGAGATAATGATCGTCCGTAGCAGAAATTACATATCGTGCAGCGAAAATCAATAAATCCTCAGTCCATTTGAATACGCGAATTGTCTGGATACGCGATGTATCGTGCGATATGTGGGTAGTACCTGCGTTAGGTACCAATTAGCGCAGAATTCGATAATTAAGGTATTCCGTGAAGGTGAACCGATATTACGCGAGGCGTAACTGAAGAGCCGATGAAAAAGGCTGACATACATACTGTAACAGAAGTTCAAGGGCTATAGAGGGAAAATTGTAAACGCTGATTGGATCGGTAGCTATTTTTTAACCACGGAGTATTCTTTTTCCCAAAGTTTCGCAGGTCGCAGGTTCGTTATTTCGGACTACTGAGTATTCGGCGGCCGTTCGCCGAAATCCTTGAAGTTGTATAGTATGCATGTGTCTCCTATTCGTTCTGCACGTCCGTTAAATTTCGTGCGAAGATCCGACACGTCGAAAAGCTTGCGAATTTGGAGAGTTTAAATGATTTTTTTTTTTTTGAAATTATAACAAATTTCAATGGCGTCTGTATCCGACAGTCCGCATTTTACCTTGCTTCATTTTTCCCCTATGTACCTGTACGTAGGTATATTTATATTTACCTGCAGCGCGTCCCCGCGAAGAATCATCATGGGCTTTCGGGGGAAACGAAAAATCGAAACGAAATTTGTGAATGTAATTGTTTGCCCGGGCGGTGATCCTCGAGGGATAAAAATGAAAAATATGCGGTGGAAAAGTCGGCGCGGGCAAGATTTCCTCTCCAGATATTATAACGAGATAAGTTACGCCGAGGCTTCCAGTTATTGTACCTGTAATCGCCTCGGCTGTTCGTATATAATGATATATAAAGGCGAAAGAAGTCTTTCGCGACGCCTTGGAAATGTAGTCGCATCGCTTTACTTTATCTGCAGTAATTTCACATCCTGATGCATCCGCATCACGTTATTTACGCCGATTGAAGATACCTAATCTGCATCTCACTTTTCCGATCCTCATACCGAGGAGAAATCGGTGTCATTAACGTGCCGTTCCAATACCGCAGACTGTGACGACATTTAAATAGAAAAACTTCCATCATCTGTTTCAGGGAACGTCTTCGTTATCGCGGCGATATTCCTCGAGCGAAATCTTCAGTCGGTGGCAAACTATCTCATCGTGAGCCTCGCAGTTGCCGACCTTATGGTTGCGTGTCTCGTCATGCCCCTAGGTGCCGTCTACGAGGTGAGTTAGCGGGGCAAAATTGCGAAATTTTTTACCCTCCGAGCAATTTTCTACCATCCAGAGCTTAGGAGGGTAGAAAATTCTATCTAAATTTATACTTTGACATACTTAGCGGAGAGGCAGTTATACGTGGGTACGAAAATCTTGCTACATAGGTACGCACACTCGCACACATGCATGCATACAAGCCTCTGCTCGCATAATCATGAATATTCGATTACCGTGTATTAAATCCGTGTACAAAATGATTACGTTCAAACTCGCGTGTATTATCTATATCTAGATACTGTATATATATACATTTGAAATTGTGAATCAAAATTCCGTGAGCTCGTAGCCGAATTTCTCGACGACGAGGAAAGCGGAGAATTATGAAATAACTGTGTGAAAATTTGTCGTTTACTTATATTTCATGCGATTGAATGAAAATTCTATCCTGGATATACCCGAATCCAATCCTCGAATCGTTGCCGCGGACGAAATTTTCACTTTTCCAAAAAACGAGAGAAATCGATCAGGTCGAGAGCGCGTTTGCCTCCCCATTCGAGACCCACCTATAACATGCCAAGACTCGAATACGAAACAAAGACTTTTGTTCATACTGATTTATGACGATAAGTTCGTACTCATTTTTCCCTGAGGATTGTGTATTTGAACATGACCGCGGAGAAGATACAGAGGAGGAAAGGTCGTTACACATGTTGATTAGTACCTACATAGGTATACAATGAAAACTTGGAGACGCGCGAACAACGTGGCCGCCTCTAAATAATTCAGAGCCTCGTTCCAGCCTGCACAGAGAATACGAAAACAACGTTCTCGTTCGAGACACTCGACAATATTCGCGAGGAAACATCTCCACCATATTCACTGTTTCAAACATTGCGTTCAAGATATTTTCTCAACACTGCGGAAACCGTTCGAATAGAATTTTTTTCAAAGACGTGTCAAATGTCCCGCAAATGTTGCCGAGTGTACTGTGTCGGACGAAATTCACCTATATCCTGGAGATCCCATTATACGGAAGTTCAAACCTCGCTGGATATTTTTTTCTTCAATTTTCAAATCGGTCGATCGGGAAACACGATTCTGCGCAGCAATTACGGAGAGAATTTCAGAACGCGAAAGAAATACGCGGGCGGATGCTCGTTCAATATTGTTTCAATCACTCCATTTGTGCGATAACTGAAGCCACCGGGATGCCAGCGGAAGTAGATAAACGGGTAACAGTAATATTGGAAGTAATATTTCATATTTCATCACCGTAGGTACAACAGGCCGGCGAACGAGTGAACAAGCTGCTTTTATTACTGCCACTGCAAACTCCCTGCCATGTAGATATAGACTGAGCAAGAAAAGCTTTGAGCAAAGTGTCCGGTCATTATTTATGACATTAATTTCTCCTCATTTTTGTACATTCCCCTCCATATATGGGATGAGGACGTTGAGTAGGTAAACATTATATCGTTATCGTTCTCGGCCAATATACCTGCGCAATTTTTGACGCTATTTTCCTTTTTCATTTCGGCATAATACGCAAGTTCATTGATGTATGATTTTTGTTTTCTAATTTGCCAATTTTTTACCCTTTTCTTCGCTCTTCTCTCCGTCGGAATAAATTTCGTCACAGTCGACTTTTCGTCGTGTTCGGTTTCAATCCGAAACGGAAAATACACTGCGCAAGGATTTTGAGGCTCTGTTCGCGCTCAGTTCATTCATCGATGTTCCAGTTCCAGTTCCTGCAGTTCCAAACTGTAAGCTCGTCGTCTGAATTCGTCAAGGAAATTCCGCTGGCAGAGAGTTGAAATAACGTTTTTATTCCTCTCAATTTTGTTTTCACTCGTTTCTGTTCAACGATGCAAGAGTGTTGTCATTAATTTCACGCCAACGGATAATCATGGCTGTGGAAATCGAAAGTGTCTTTTCATTTGGAACCGCGATGCCACAGCTTGGAATTATGAAAAATAAATTACGAGGCCTCGAGTATAGCTTTTTTCGTTTCTCATTCCTCATTTTTCCCAATGTTTTCATTTATAAATTAACATCTCGTTATACTTTTCATACCGTTGGATCAATTCCCAACCAACCACGACGACCAACCGACGTGCTCGCGCAGAAAGTTAACGTGGAATGTGAAATCTGGCGGACGGAAGTCAGAGACGAATGATAAACAAGACAAAGAGGAATCGAACAGCGAGCTTTCGAAAAGCTCCTTGGTTCTTTCACTCTATTACTATTATTTTTATCCTCTCCTCTTTGCTCTTTCTTCATTTCCTCTTCCTCTTACTTCTTCCCTCCGACTGTCTATAGACTCGGGTCTAGCTCTGTATAGAGATTTCTTTGTTCGTTTGAAACGTCTCTTCTTTGTCGTCGGACTGCAAGCTCCTACTGTACAGGCTCGCGAATCCTTGTATCCGGTGGCTCCAGAGCTAGTATAAATTCTTTTTTCTTTCTCCCTTTCTTGTCCTCGTGCCAGTTTCATCGTCAGTAAACGCAACTACGGGATGCGAACTACTCCGACGGACTCTTGGACTTGGCGGTGTGCTTACCAAACTGAGTCCCGACTCAACGGGCCTCTATTTTCTTTGAAGAAAGCTTCCCTTCACCTTTTCTCTTCTCCTTCACCCATTTTCACTCCGAGTATAATACCCCCGTTCCGTTCCTAAAGCCGTTGAAACTCTCTTTTCAGAGACAAACTTTCATTAAAACTCCGTACCGCTCCTCGAGATTGACATGCACATTATCATCGAGATTTTCTGGAAAATTTAAGCACATCATCATCAACGTTCGAGCGTTGCGCGTCATCGGTATAGTGACCTCTATACATCAATTCCGGTGCGAGGAAACTGGAAATCCCTCATTTTTACGGTACGTTCTAATGTCTCGGAAATTTCACCCCAAGAGACATTGACGTTGATAGATGAGTGACTGTAGGATTTTCCTCGGACCGGTATGTCAGTCGTATAAATGAATGGACCAACGAATCTGAAATTGTTATAACCTACTAGCGGATTGTTTACACATTCATAAGATTTGTATCTAATATTGTAATCCGCAAGTGCGGGTAGAATGTGCAAAGTAAAATCTTATCTCGTTCCTCGTTTCCTCGAGGGAATTCTTTTCTCCCCGAACCGCAAGGGGATGGGCGCCCTAAAAATATCCTCAATCCTCAATCCTCAACCCTCGGTCCACAGTCCTCCACCCTTCAGCCTTTCTTTTCCACCTCTGGTGGCTGGTACCCTTCTCTCGGCCAGTCGCTCCTCTTTATTTTCTCGTCTGACATCCCTCATATGTCTGATGTTGCCTTCCCTCTATAGGCAGGCAGGTAGGTACGTATGTACGTAGCTCTACCCAACTCCGAGTTCCCTTCCAACTGATGATATCGATCAGAAGATTTCTTTCTCGTTTCGTCCATGATGCAAGCTTCTGGTTTGTACTATACAGAGGCATTGTGAGAATTTCAATGCTATACCTGCGTAACATATCGATTGATTGATGAAGGGAACGGCAGTATATGACCACGTGCGCGTGAGTAATCAAGGTGGAAAAAAAGGACAAACGTTTGTTAGTCGAGCCTCGAGCTTCTTCAGAAATTTCATGTCAAATTCGACCCCTCATTTTGACTATCCGGGTGGGAAGAACCACGAATCACGATTAGCCTTCTCTGGATACGAGAAAAGACATTCGGAGATGTGAAAAAAATGCTTTCTTTCTTCAATACGTTTCTCCTCTTGCTTCAGCACCCTCGCTGCAGCGGTATCCCCTGATGATAAATGTGTTAAGGGCTGCGCATACATTCGTGCGCGGTCCGGCCCGTGTATGCGTCCACGTTTGCAGAAAGGGAAAGAAAGAAAGAAAGTGAGCGAAAGAGAGAGAGGGAGAGAGGGACTGATGTATGCCTGCTTGAAAGTCCATTCGCGTTATTGGAGTTTTCTCTAGAACCCGACTAGCGCCTGTCGTCCAGAATTCAACGAGTCGCCTCTAGAATCAAGAATCAAGAGTGCATTGAGTTTCTCCTGAACCAGGAAATGGAAGCGCGTGGAATTTAAACGCACGGATTTGGATTTCTCCGTCATATCCATACTCCGGCAGAAAAAGAAATCAAAGTTTGTCCTCCTTCCTCGGCCTTTTCCAGAAGCTCTACGGCCGCGTAGCTCCCGCTGCCACGTTCGCGCGTGGGTGTGCTTCGTTTCTCACACCGAAGTTTTTCCTCGACAATATTCTCGAGATTACGAGAATAAACCTTTCGCCCAACGCTCGCAGAGCCGCAGAGAAGTTGACACAAAGTTTGCCCCCTAAATCTGAATAACTGTCGAGGTAAATATGCGATTGATACGGTTCAGCCGAGCCCATTGTTCGTCAATTAAATGATCTCTTGATCCGCGGTGGATCGAGGGGTGAATACTGTAGCAGTGAAGTAGAGAAGTAAACATCGGATGGGAATCAGTTGCCGGTCTCAAATCGCAGTTACACGCTCATCACCCGTTTGCGGCGATACCTGCGCATACGCATACGCATACACAAAAACATATACACGCGTACCTCCGCCGTATATATCCATTTACATACATTGGCATATACATGGCTTTGTAGGGGTGAAGTTGCGAGTCAAATGCGAGGGCAGGAAAGTTCAAACTTCCGCCCCCGCCTCCGCCACCGCCTCCAGCTCCACCCCTCACCCTTCATGCCCTTTCGGAGATCCAACTCGGAACACTCCGGGTAAGTTAGCACCAAGTAAAGCGGAGCTGAAGTATCAGGCGGGATACGTATGTACGAGTAAGGTATAGCCCACAGTTCTACGCCGTGGCCTCATCTCGACGAGACGGACGGATAGAGCTTTCTCCGACAAACTAACGGTTAGTCTTCTTATCTAATGAATGTACTGCTAGACGGGATGGCTGCGGGGATGAGACTCAGAACTTCCCTCGGACGGCGGATACCTACTTTATATAATATAAGCTGTTTATTATCAAGCTACCGAAAGATTCCACCTCGTTCAAAGCCGATCCAGGCACTACCTACACGGATTACGCTACCGTATACCAAAATCCCTCGGGAGCAGCCCCAGTTGCTATATCGTGTCAACAGAGGGTCAAGCATAATGTAATATACGTATGAGATATACATATTCAAGCATTGCAGGGATATTAACTATTCAACGGCGTTAACGTTGTCGCTACAACTTCACCAACTCTAATGAACTCGATTAAACCAAGTATCCAAGTGGGATTGAACGAACGGTTTCCCATTCAAAGTGATCACCGCGACTATTGCGAGGGCGCCAAAACAAATTAGCAATTTCCCAGGATAATATAGCATCCGATATAATTCGTTTAACCATCGCGATCTATACCTCTGAGTTTATTCTCTGGCAAAAGATCGATCGATGGATCTTCCGTTATTGAATCTGCATCGGTCGTTTTATCAAATTCATGCGGATCAAATTTATCAGTCGTAGCTGTACGAATTCGCGCTCTGGCCAATCAATCAGCTTCATTTTCTCTGCTCATAAATATCGGACTCTGATCTATCCGCAATCACATTCCAATCGTGGAAGAAAGTTGATTCTGGTTTAATTCTTGCAGGCGGAAACGAGGAGCCTTGACTCGAGAAAGAGAAAGAGAGAGAGAGAGAGAGAGAGAGGAGAGAGAGAGAGAGGGAGCCATGTTCGACATTGTGTTTCTTCCGCTGATTTCTTACCTGCAGAAATCGCGGGGATGGGAACCCGAAAAACAAGGCTTCCGTGGACATCACGGGCGAGCGATTCACCGCGTGGCAATTGTGAGCGGCACATAGTTGCGATAGACTAACAAGGTTCTTGAATTTTTAGAGCATGTGTTTTTGGGTATGCCCATATTCCCAACGTACCCTCTCGCCTCGTGTGCCGTCCGCGTCGCAGAGGCTGTAGTATACATGCACACCGCTATCCATAAATAAGTAATGGTGCGTGTTTTGCGTGACGTAATAATTAGGTCGGACGGAGGTCCAGGCTCAGAGGGAGCCGGTACATGGTACATACATTGTTTTGTATGTACGTATATCGCACAATATTACGTATGAGGAGCGTCGCGAAAGCGTTTTCAGCAAGAAGGGAAACAATGTAGGTATATACATACGGAGTATCAGTGTTTTGCTTCGGATATTGCGATCGCTGTTTCCTCTGAGGTTCCAACGCCGCCCCGTGTCTACTTCTTGCTGATCCTTTCTAATTGGCGTTATGTAAAGGCCCGGCGACCAGCCTGCCGAACAACGGGCGGCTCCGTCCATTTTATGCAAATATATACCGAAAGATTCCGATGCTTTTTAGAGTGATCGCGATTCCCGGATACCGGGGATACCTACGGCTGCGAGTTAAGGGGCTGAATTTTTCACTCTGAGAGAATTGAATCGAGTGATGGAAAGTGAGGCGATCGAGGAGCGAGGAATAGCGACGTAACTTGAGGTTTCGTGAACGGAGATTTTCACTTGAAACACATCAATTATGAGCAGAAAAATGTGCCAGGTTATCTCACACGGCGAACAATTTTGATCCACGGATCGATAGCCAATAATAGAACGCGCCAGTTCGTTTAATCACTCGAAGATCGAAGATCTACCGCCAGTCTCAGCTGTCTGGATCTACAGTGTATCATTCTCGATGGATTTTCCCAATCGAATCTTTGCCATTCGTAAATCTCACGAATACTGCGTAATCGATCAGGTTGTGGCCGACAGCTAGTTACGTTGCAGAGGAACCTGTGTAGATGCAAAATATCTATGAATCTAGATAGAAATCTCGAGAATATCCAGATAGAAATGCGCCTGATACTTTTTCAGGAGAAAAAAGGCAAAACGATGATCCGGAAGCTGACTCGCAAATGTCGCAGAACAAATTTCGAGGTAGCTGAAATAACTTCTTACGACATGAACATACGAAACGAAAACGCCATGCCACCTGCACGTTTCCGTCGATCGGTTTGATCCAACGTAAAATTCGAGAAAAATTGAAATCGTCGTCACCGCGGAACGATACTTGCGTTTTATATCGATACTCATAAAGGTACGATTCTGTCGGCGGTGTGTTGCCGGCGAGTGTAACGCGGAGAGACGAAATGGTTTCAGAGGAGTCTATACGGCGCAGCAGCCACACTAGATCCGAAAATTTGAATATACTTCGACGGAAATCTTGCTTCTTTTCCTCTCCTCTTTTTCCACGATTCCAACGCTTTTACCACGCCAATTGCGGTAAAATGATTAATCTCCAGCTCGAATATTAGGTATCTATAATAGGTATTAAGGTATAACGATCATATTCGAGCTGCACCAGGAATATATTATCCAGGGATCGAGAGCAGAATCGTTTCAACCTGGGATTTATTCTAGCATTGAAAATATGAACGGGGAAGTATTTCAGATTTTGCTCCAGAAACGGGATTTATTTCGCATACATATACATAGAAAAATGTGCGAGCGTAGCTGGTATACCGATTCCCCCCGGTTCAATAGAATGCGACAGTTTCACATTATGCATGGTATTAAGGTATGTCGGGTATCCACTTTTCACCGAGCTTTATATTGTAAACCAGCTACCGCAGCTATAAAATTTTTTTACGTGTCTCGCAATGCAAATCTCGACGTTCTATCGAACCTCGAGCTATTGGCTTGAGACATTTTCCATTTGCGTTTAATAAGCCGCGTCCATGTAGGTATGTGCCTATACCCAGAGAAATGCCGTGAACATACTTAACCTACGAAATGAGGAAACTGCTACGTCATCGGGGTTTGTTTGTCAAACCGTGAACAGTTTAGTCGAACAAAAGCGATCGAGACTCTCAACTCCGACGCGATTTCCACCTGATTGCAATATTCTGTCGGATGGACGTTTCTTCCAGATTAGATCTTGGCCGCATCCGAAAATATAGCGCGTTAGGACTACGCCGTAATGACGTCAGCGACGTTGTACGACGTTCCGGCGATCCAAGGGCGAAGGATCGCACGATTTTTTTTCCATTTATCCAGAAACATGGAAAATACGTCGAGAACATGGAGATTTGAAAATTGGTCAACCGAAGTCAAAAGCTCCCCATTCCTAATGCCGAAAGTCGTATGTTCTCGGGAGATACGGCCTTCCGATTTTATGTTGGAACACACATTTTTCGGACTAATGCCAAAAGCGGTACCAGCCGAATCTCGTCTGACAGGACCTTATGGCATGAGAAAACAAAAGAAGAAAATTTGTTCAGTCAGGAAACCGGAGGGACGTATATACGGAAAACGAGCGAACTTCCGGCACGAGGAATGAAATAAAATGAAATAACTGAAACGAAAAAGTCGTGTCCACCGTCGCCGTACGATTTTTTCACTTCGGTCAGCCAATCTTGAAATTTCTATGTTATCCAGGTATTTTCATATTTCCGAATGAATGCAAGCAACGACAAAATCATACGACTCAATCGGGCAAATTTTTGATCCGATCAGATGCAATTGCATCCGATTTGATCCGGTAGATCCTTTCCCGGGTGTTTTCATTAAACTTCAGTTAATTGCGACAAGCTTCACTACTCCCGACGATCGATCGCTCCGGAAATGTTTGAGCAATCGTTATCATTATTTCTCAAGATGTTATACTTCGGAACTAGGAAAGGGAGGGGAGGGAACTTTCAGTTCGAATCGCCCGATAGACGGCAAGTATAGTGGATCATGGGGCGAGGACGGGTTACCATTTATCGAGTTCATACGGTCGTGCGAATTTCACCGAGTGCCATTCGGCGCTCACGGTGGGTACCTACCCCTGTGCCGCGCCGCTGTGCCTATACCTACCCCTATCCACGTTTGATCTGAATGTGATTACTTGTCAGTGACGCCCTGTTTTCCGCGTGGCATCGCCCCAAGTGTATATAATTGTATCCCCTTTGATGACGGGGGCGAGCGCCGGAGGACAAGCGTGTTCTGGATAATTCGGCGTTAATTTTGCGCCTCGGGTAAAAGCCTAATCACGAGAGTGCCTTATTTTATTTTTCAACCCACTCGTACGATACTACTGCCCATATTTCGATCTGACCCGTTTCGCGATAATCTGGAACAAACCGAAGAAGAGTTGCGTTCAAAACCTTGTTCAACTGCTGAGGATGTGTGATGTATTTTATAGAGTGACACTGTGAACAGCTTTCATTTGCTTTCATTTTCCGCATAAATTTTTCAATAAAATAAAACCCCTCTAATCTTCTTCATTTCCGAATTTCCGACACCGAACGAGAAATAAAAGTCCCTTGAAATTCCAAAATGATGAAAAAATATTCACCCGTAGATACGGATGACGATTTTCCTTTCTTCTTACATTTTTCTTTCGTTATAACGTTTACCGATTTATTACCTTATACCGCGGTTTGTCCGAGGCGCGGGGTATTCTCGAGATTCGACTATGATGGAAATCGAGAAAATTAACGGGGTAATTCGTTCGAAACTGAAGAAGCGAAAAAAGAAAAAAACGAAAACGAAATTGCCTCAATATTTTGTCCCCCACGTGATACGTGCTCGGAGCTGGTTCGCCACTAATTTGCACATCGAGTACGACAAGGGAAACATCAACTATGAGTACCTACACTGCACTACAGAAGTGGAGGACGAGGATGGCGAACAATTGCCCATTGTTCAGCGATACGTAGGTACGCAGGTAGTATGCGGCATCACCGATCGCGATCGCGGCGGATTCGATCCCTTGGGTTAAACTAAGAACCGTGAGTACAGGTAAATACAGATTCGTTCTATTCCAGAGTTGGATGAAGCCTGGCAATATTCTTGGTGTCCAATTATCGGCGAGCCTGGGTCCTGGGAAATACCTATTTGTCAAGCGAAAATCCTCGCACACGTTCGCGCTCGCGTTCGCGTCGTCGCTAATGCCATCGACGCGAAAATGGATGGCGATAATCGTTTAATCGATGTAATTATAGGCAGTATATAGTGGTTCGTTTGCGAAAATCCGACGTGGAAGAGAAAGACCGTACCGAGGGGTGAATTATCACTCGGTGAAAATGGCGTAGGATCCTGTCTTCAGGATCACGGGATTACAAAAGATTGCCAAAAATTTCACGAGATTTATTTCAACGATTTCATTGGATTTCCAAAAATTTCACAACATCTCATGGAAAGGTTTAGGCACACCAGATTTCAAGAGTGATTCGCCAATCGGACCGTAGCTGCGTAGCCCGGATCGCCAAAGATGACTATTGATCTCATATATTTATCTCCGATTTATCGGAAGTTAATCCCGGTCCGATAATTCATATTATATAACTTGTATGCGCTCGATTGAATGCCGTCCAGCAAGGGGATGTGCGAGTTCAACCGTCGAAAAATGCAAATTTACCAAAAATTATAAAAATTTAACGTCCGCTTGAATTTTTTCGGTCAATATAGAATTAATCTGGAAGTTTTGTCGACGTTTTTCGTGAGTCCCTTTCCCTGCAACTACCGCAAATCGGTTTCAGGGATTCCCGAAAACGGTCGAAAAAATGCAGATCTTTCTTCATCGAGAAACTTCGGCCGACATTATTTTCCGCGATTTTTGTTTCGTTAACTTTATATACGGACTTCGGCCTCATACTTTGTTTCGGTCATGAGGGAATTAGTTTCGAATACCACACACTAGCAGAAATGAAATTTTCAAGCAACTCGGATACCGCAATCTGAAACTGAAGCGTTTCGCAGATTTCGCAAAACCCTGTGAATCCACGATGAACGTGGATGATGGAAAATTTTTAGAACCGGGAGCAGGAGGGAAAAAATACGACGCGACGATTTGTCGCATGTCGACGATTCGACGGCAATATTTTCAACAAGTTGCCGTCCGCTCGCGTTTTTACTTTCCGAACGTTCCCTCGAGGTACGAAACTGCTAACAGAAAGTGTTCTGAATATGAAACGAAAGTTCTCTGCCCGATACAGAGCTGACAGGATCTTCATTACAATTGGCGAAAGTGTAATAAATAATCGAGGGGAAAAATACACTGTCGATCCATTCGCATCGCGGCGTGTACAGTGCCGTCCTTGGGAAGGGTGGGGGCCCCGGGCCAGAAATTTTTCGGGGGGCCCCCGTGGTAGCATTTATTTCACTTATAGTTAACAAAAACACACATTTGCATCTGGAATAGCTTGATTCTGCTTAAAAATGTTCAAAACAGTTTAAAAACTATGTTTTCTGTCAAAGAAAATTAATTTTTCCGCTCAATGCTGGGGCCCCGTGGTCCCCTGCCTAAAAATGGCACTGGCCATGTGAACCTTGAGAGTATTTTTCCCAGTTTCATCTACGCTCTTCAGAAACCGGAATTGTAATCCGGTGTCGGGCTGGACCGAAGTGCCCCAAAGCTAACCGGGCAAGACTCTAGCAATCAGGGTCCTATTTCTTAGATCCTAATTTCTGCACACCATATATTATATTATATACCATACAGGTAGATGATATAACGTGATTTTATGTAATGGAAACGCGGTGTCCGACCGCAGAGTCTAAATCTACATTAGTACGGTTGAAATTTGCTCCATAAATTTCACCCCGAAGTAGGTACCTGGGTGCCGGGGTACCTTGGACGAGGGAATAAATGCTTCCCGGGTAAAAATCACTAGGCGGAAAATTATCTGTTCAAGTCTTCGCGGATTTGTATACATATAATGCGTATAGGTGTATTATATACTGGCTATAATACGTGTATAGCTTTACTTCGCTATGTTTACAAAGTCTTCACCTAATCCTCGAAACTCGCACGAAGCCGGTGTGTGAGTCATGCCCCTCCATGCTAATTTCTTTTACTTTCTATTTACTTCTTCGGAAAGTGCTCGTCCGAGAGTAAATTGGGAAAAATATCACAAGTCAGCGAGCTTTTTTCCTTTCAATTTTCATTCTCCTCTGCACAGTCGTCACGATCGCATCATTCGGCTCCACTGTGCTACTTCGCCCTGCAGTATGTCGATTGAACCCTCCGCATCGTGGGCCGGCTCGAAAATCCTTTGACGCACGCATTTTTTCTCACAATTTGGGAGCGAAATGAAAAAACTTTTCATATCATAAACGGGGAAATCCAATACGGCGGAGTAAAGTAGAAAGGAGTTCGATTCGCGTGAAAGTTCATATTCATATACGTAATACCGAGTCTCTCGGTGTCGTCGCAGAGTTTTCCAGTTTTCAATTTAATCCGCACGCAAATTCTCCGCGCCATGACCAATCTCCGTATCCAAAAACCTCCACTGGCGCATGTGAGCCGAGTTTTCTGCCACAGAATTCTCCTCCTATTTTCGAGGGCTTTTGTATTTTGTATTATGTTTTCTTTTTTTTGTTTTTAGCAGAATTGGTACTAGTGGAAATCGAGCTTTTCTCAATCCACGAATGCTGGTAGGTATATTTCCTGCAAACGACAACTTACACCGATGCCTATCCGGTACATATGTATGTATGTATGTATGTATGTACCTACGTGTCCGCATACGTGCCGAATAATTGATTCCCCGAGCGGGAGAGCAGAAACAGCAATCTATTGCCGAAGTGAATCCCATACGCGTATCAGTTTAACGTTACAAACAAACAAACCTATCGCGCAGATACTTCTCGCGTCCAGCTGTGTCCCGTGCGCCATGTTTGTACTCATTGTCAGCTCAAAAGTTAAGCCATTTGGGAGGAGGGCGCGGGCTGTTCACTTCGATTTCCAGTACACTTTTAATCGGTATGCTGGTCGCGTTGTTTTTTTTTTTTTTATTCACCAAGACTCTCTCGTGGTTATTTGACAATCGCGGAATACCGATACCTGCATGCGCCGAGAGAACGACTAATCCTCAGGGATGCGCTTCCGTTGGATATCTGTGATCACTATCGTTTAGAATAACCGGTAAAAATGGAACTTTTCCAATCAGATGCAATCGTATCGAGTACAGAGGGCGAGTATAACAAGAGATCTGTAAGAACCAATCGGGGAAAAATGTGGCAGCGAAATTTCGAATGCGGTTTATCGAGAGGAATCCGCTGGTACCGATCGATCGTTCCGGAATATTCTGACTACACACGATATCAGGGAATTCGAATCTAGCCACGAAATTCACGTTGCAATATTACTAGAAATTCGACTACTGATTGCATAGTTTGATCGATGTCGCAGGATGTTCGGCTTCTTGATCCACGACTCGAAATGCAACGTTCGATTCCCCGAACAGAGTAAATTTTTTCGAGGGAATACCCTGGAGCAAAAATTGAGCTTCCGGAAACCGTTTATTTCTTCTCCGGATTTGGAATTTTGGCTGACAATGAGTTCAGACGGTGCTTTTTGAAACCCGTGAATCTCACCCTGAACGTACACAGATTGGAATATTGAAAAACAGTAAGAAATACAGGAAGCTCGTGAATTTTCCATTCGATTTGTGGTTTTAGGGTGAGATTCTGTCGTCCTAAAATAGCGGTACAGAGATCCGGAACTAATTTAAAATTGATACGAAAGTACTGCAGAATTTCAATAATTACAATCTCCCAGCGGGGTATTCCCACTCGCGAATGAAAATGTACGGAAAAGGTTGAAATGTAAAGATGTGTGTGAGAGAATTATGGCGATTCTTTCGATGCTTCAAACACAATTTCTTTCACGTTGTAGATCAATTCCGCAGGATGGTCGCTCGGTCCAGAATTATGCGATATGTGGACGAGCAGCGACGTATTATGCTGCACCGCTTCTATCCTGCACCTCGTTGCCATCGCAGTGGATAGATACTGGGCGGTTACCGACCTCAATTACATTCAGGTAAGGCAATTAAGTAGCGCTGGATCCGCGTCGTGGCCCCTTTTCTCGCTGGAAGGTAACTCCTTCGTACCACTCCCTACTCAATTTCACTCAGAATACCTTTATCCCCGGTTGCTGTACCTCGACGATCACAAAGGAAGGGTCGTAAGTCGTGTACGGCGTCGTAACCCGATGCCGCTAATTCCGCCAAGACTTGATCGGGCCCCTTTTCACTATCCACTAGAATCCCGCTGAATCCTGCCTCGCAACGAAAAGAAACGATATCTGGTGAAAACCGAATAATTTTTGGAAACAATTTTTGGAAAAAAAGTAGCTATAGCACGCCTGCGAGCTGATCAAACCTCACGTCACGTCTCCGAATTTCGATTATTGACGAACCTAGTTCCTCGATGGTCTTGTAGTTCTTTTGGAATCGAGAAGATGTTAGTATACAATCTTGGAATGCTGATCGGAGTTTGGAGAGAACGAGGGAAACACACCACAGCCAGTAATTTGAAAACGAATATATAGCAACCCTCTTGGAATTCAGTACAGTATAAACCTCCGTATACACGCCTTTCATTCCACCCTCCTGGCAACATGTTCTGGAGTTAGCCTCTTCGGGTCTGACCCCAGTCATTCATTATAGCACCGTCAGGGTCGTAAACCGGCCGGTAGATTCGAGGAGCGTGGCTTCAAGGCGACAACTTACGATTGGATTTCAGGCTCGAAATCCGAGAAGAATCGGGATTCTGGTAGTAGCAGTTTGGGTTGTGTCTTTAGGAGTCTCCCTGGCACCCCAACTCGGATGGAAAGATCCTGGCTACCTGGACCGCATCGCCGACGGCAAGTGCCTAGTTTCACAGGACGCTGCGTATCAAGTGAGTCCATAAAATATATTGACCCTCGATGATGTAAGGTGTGTAAAAGTGATCGGGATTCGTTCCTGGGTCTCAGCTCGAGCCCGGGATTTGGATTGACTGGAGCAATATTTGCCTGAGAGTAGTTCACTTTCGCTCTCAACGTCGAAAAATATGTACTACATACTGGTTGAAAAAGTCCCGTGGTTTCATTCCGAATGAAACCTCATCTCTGTTAATCAACCGCGTCATATAGAGTTCATAGAAGAAGGATACAAACCTAGGTATATAATACGAAGTGGTACAGATGCCTAAGAGCCGAACTACACGAAGTGTAGAATGTGCCGGCGATGACTTATCAAATTATCGTATCCCCCCCCCCCCCCCCCCCCCCCCGGAGTCTCTTCGCTCCTTCCGCAGTTCCTCGTTCTCTCTCCGTTCCCACCTTCGTGCTGAGCTAAATTGGATTTTTGTTTGATATATTCGCAATCTAGTTAAACAGGCCAGAGAGAGGATTCTGTGCCTTCCGTCTGAACGTTAAATGCGTACCTAATAACCGCCTCCGCCTTTTCTCCCTAATTCCCATTCCGACATTCTTATTCTTGGCTTTAAACTCCTGTAACAGTTTACAGAATCATCCACAACTCGCCGAAGATCTGATCACGCTCTCTCTCCATCTCCACGTAATACCTAATAAGTCTGCATACCCATACGGCGATGTACCGAAGCTATGTTTTGCCTGAATATTTCGGGGCGCGGCTCTGCAGCCGTTGGACCGGTCCAGTCTGCCCATTAATCCTCTTATGTCCAATTCTCCGGGTATTGATCTCCCGATCGATTTACTCGCTAGGCAATAAATACCATCGCCTCTTATCCCCGTACACCACTCTACGATCCGTGGTCCAGGCTTCCTCGCGCTCTCCTTTCCGATCAAATAAATCTGCTATATGGCAATATTCTATTACGGCCTATTGTGCCGCGCATTCCCAATGCTGTATTATATTCCGATAATAGCTACGTTCGCGATAGTATACACTGTAGGCATATAGACTCGTTTGAATTACGATCTGTAGCTTTATTAAGGCGGTTATGTAGTAGAACACGCGGCGATGAAGAAAAACTGCAATAAAAAATCAGCCGCGTCAAAGTGGGCTCGAACGAATCGAATAATAATTGCAAACGGAAGGAATTTTTCGGTGCATTGATGCGAAGATTTCTTAGCTCGTACCTAATTGACATCCGGATCAAATTTTCGGAAGGAATTTCAACTCCGATCTTGAAAAGTATTCCGTTTCATTCATTGGCGAAGTTCGTCCTGGAATTCGATAGTTCTTCGCAACTTTAAACAAGCTGAATTGAATTGCTCGTATCAGATATTCGCCACCTGCGCGACATTCTACGTACCTCTTCTGGTCATCTTGTTCCTTTACTGGAGGATATTCCAAGCGGCGAGAAGACGGATTCGGAAGAGGCCAGGAGCGGTGATTCAACCGCCACGAGAACGAAGAGGGATTTTGAGGCTGGTCACCAAAAGGTGAGCAGTTATTTATCACTCATTTTGTTCAATATACTCCGCAATCTAGACGCGTGAGAGGAAAAGCTTGCTCTTGAATACAACCGGACGAACGAAAAATTCAATTCCTGTTTCTCATACCGTAGAAGAAAATTTTCAGACAGGGATACACGAGCCGCCATGTAAAATGTAACGAAGGGAAGTGAAAGATGAAGAAAACATGCTCACAACGTTGAATCACCTCCGACATTAATGAACCCTTCGGGTGGGGTAGGTACTACAGTAAAAGCTCACTGTTAATTAGCTTTGAGAGGAGATATTTTGTAATCGTGTAATTATAATTGGACTTCATCAGAGCTCAGGGGTTTTGTTTCATTAATCTCCACAATGGTGGACGCCCTGTTTAAATAATGTTGTGTAAACAAATTTATTATGTACCTACCTAACTAACCTTCTGTTAAAAAAAGGCTTGTAAATTACGTTACAAACAGTCTTGTGTATCGCATTCTGTACGCTCACTGTACCGTAAGAGAAACATTTTCATTATTCAGTTTCAATTCGTTGAATAATACTTTAGGCCACATTCGTTCATTTATACTAATTTTTAGTCGTTCTCATATGATTACGTACCTAAAACACAGATTCATTTATTTTACGTCGGTCGAATTTCTGACCACCATACGAGAACAAAACGAACAAAATTTCCATCGCTGCTAAGTCAATGAGTCAATATCACCTCGCAGCTTCGGTCTAAATAACTCAATTCTCGTGAAGTTGGTATCACGTTAAGTGATTTGATTATTCACTTTATGCAGTAGGCGCCCCATATTGGTCGGATTTATTGCTATAAGTCCCAACAGCCGACATAGGAATCGTGCGTTCGTCATTTGTTATAAATTTGTCGTTAAATGAGTTTCTCACCTCACTCATTCAGCTCATTCATTCGCTTTACTTTCGAACGTCATTAGACTAATTGAAGCCGTATCTCACGCGTGTCGTCGCGTTTTCACCGACCGATTTAATAATCGCCAACTCGGCACGCCTCATCGCCTAGGTTATACAAGTAGGTACTTTAATAACACGAAATGTCACAGCGATCAATCTCACCTTTCACTTTCTCGGGCCTGATACGCATGAAGTATACGAGTGGGTACATTATATTATATTATATTAACGGAGCCTTTGGGATTTACCGTATACAACATCATTGACTATTACCACTACAGGGTATATTTTGCCACAGGCCGTGTCGCCAATCTATGGAATATTTAACGACATTGCGTTGGACCTTTGAAGCATGACATCACACGACAGTATCTCATCGCCATTTTCAATTCAGTTTATTACGAATTCTACACATTTTCTTTTAATGTGGTGTACGCATGCCTATGTAATTACGCACTGGCCACAAGCACCCGCCTGTATACAGGATGATTCAGGTTGAACGGGACACCTTGGGCGGATAGATTCTCGGAGAAATTATTTTGAAGCGAAAAGTCATTTGCCGAAAGTTCCTGTGACCTCGGGTTTCGGAGATACGGCGGATCTAGGTTCACCTGTCGCGGAGCTTGTGCGCGGTCGAGACACCGCAGGTTTGGTTATTGCGTGAGCGAACGCAGTTTCTGCGCACTGACGTAGCGCTGCGTCGTCATTTGCTCACTTAAATGTTCCGATAACTCGCGAACTATCGGTCGCAGGAATTTTCAGCAACGGACTTTTCGTTCCAGAATTTCTCCAAGAATCTATCCACAAACCGTCTCCAGCTCAACCTGAATCACTCTGTATACAAACGGGGTTCTCGAACTTTAAATTAGTACCACAGAGAAACTCATGCCATCAATTTGTTTTTTTCACCGAAACCGTTTTATCGGCAAACAAGATTTGGAAATCCTATTCATAATTTTTGGAATACTCCAAACGCAGAAGAGCCGGTAGCAGAACGTAATCACCCGCACCGAAAACCCTCGATCGTCGTTTCGCGAGCCGGTCAACGTATTTTTCAAATTTGATCGGCTATCATATGGAATTTTGAAAATCCGAAAAATTTTATCCGCAATTTCGTGATCTCGAAATTACTTGAAAATCGACTAGATACAGTCAACACAGTTGCGAGGAATTCGTTGGTGTTGATAAATAAATACGTTGGCTCCAAAGAGAAGAATGCGTGGAGATCCGGACGCGCCAGACACAATACTGACTCCGACTACTATCTAATTGATACAAGCGAGCGGACGCGGTAAACGTCTCTCCTAAATCCCGACTGTCACTACGACGCGAGTCGATTTCGCTTTCAACTTATTCCTAATCCGTTGCCATTAATGGTAAATCCCTCCTCTGGGTTGGAAAGATCAAGGAAAATAGATCACTTGTCTACCGATTTACCGACCGTCAATTATTTTCGGGTATGTTTACGGGACGGACCGATCGGAGTCAATTATTAAGACGGTTTTGTGTCGTAAAACTGACGAAAGAATAGCTGAAGTTATATTTTCTTTGCAATATTGGAAGCTTCGGTCAGACGTAAATCTGATTGCACATGAAAATATATTTATATCGGACATTTTCGGCGCAAATCGGAATTCCACAATGTTCGTGCGAAAATTGTCAGTACAGTCGGAGTTTGGACGTCAAACTGCAGTATTGGCTTCCTTGGCCATATCCGAGTGCAGAAAATCTCGCATTCGATACGAGATGGGATTTTTTGTTACTGAGCTAAGCTTTTGAAAATATTGGGAAATTCTAGGCCCAGAGAAGAGTCGACGACAGCGTTCACGATAACACGGTCAACGCCAGACCATTCTTCCGCTTCGCCAGAGAAGACATCGTCATACAACGGAGCGAATCCTCCGTCAACACCTGCAGCCCCGTCCCAGCCTGCACCACCGTCATCAGGTTCGAAAAGAACGCGGGAAACGATTGAAGCAAAACGCGAAAGAAAGGCGGCGAAGACGCTGGCGATAATAACCGGTGCTTTCGTTGCATGCTGGCTACCATTTTTTCTAGTGGCGCTGCTTCAAGCTCTCTGCGAGCCATGCGCGCCTTCAGATATCGTAGCGAGCGTATTTCTTTGGTTAGGTTACTTCAATAGCACCCTTAATCCACTGATCTATACGATATTCTCACCGGAATTTCGGCAAGCTTTCAAAAGGATGCTCTGTGGTGCTCGGGGAGGTCGTGGCTGACACTGGGTTTAACTGCCAGGGGTCACGGCTCTTCTCGTCCAGACCCTTTTACGTCACAAGATTGACGACGACGAGAGGGGAAGAAGGAGGACGGTGTGACATCGAGGAACAAGGGAAGGTTCGGGTTTTTATTTCATTACCCATCACCATTTTCAATTCTAACTTTTATTTCCCTAGGTGGGTATTTTCGCACGTGCCTATCTATGTACATATGTATACCTATGTGGTATACACTCCGTGACATATCCAGTCGGTATACGCTATATATATGTTACCGGCTCGGTTATCTTGTTCGATTCGTTTTGTTCTTCTTTTTTTGTCCGTTCCAAGTCCGCTTATTTCTCTACTCTTATCACTTTGTTTTTTCTCACCTCGTTTTCTGTCCTTCGCGAGTTCATTCCGTTTCGACGACGAATTCGCAGCTGCTGCAGATCTATATAGCTTATATAGATACGTATGTATGTATATACATACATACGTACGTACATACATACCTGTATATACGCCGGAAAGAACTAACTCTGTTTTCTCCTAAAAATCCATCCCCTTTTTCCAATACCCCTAGGCAGTTGCTGGGCGCGACTGAGCCCCACACATCGAAAAGAATCGGGTGTTCAATGGGAAAATATCTAATCGGATTGAAACTGCATATGAGAAAGTTTCTCTCCTAGAATTAGGAATTAGTGGACTTATGTATATCGTGCAGCGATGTTTGAATAAAAGATGAAGAATCAATTTCTATATCCACCAGAATGCACTTTCTGTTCGATGTTCAACTTCAGGCTTGCATTAATCAAACGTGTTCGCGATCGTGGCCTTTAAGCAGACCGAGTAATTTTGAGAGAAAACTAGGACAGTTGGAAATAAGTAATGCACAAATGCATTATTCGACCGATCGCCGTTTGTAGATTGAATTCATAGGTATAGAAAATTCGTGAAGCTTTGGCAACGGTGTCTTGTTATCTCATTTGTACGCCACAGGAAGATAACCTTCACTTATACGTATAACCTACATCTACGATATTGTATAATATATGAGAGAGAAAGAGAGTATTGTCGAAATGTCCTCTTTCTGCTATCCGGAGTGACCGCAGCTGGTCGAATCTCCGTTCGTATCAATATGCAGCTGCTTCATCTGCCTCCAATGTAGGTAGTACACCGCTGCACATTAATGGCTTCGCTCCGAAGTTAGCTACGCTCGTGGCAAGCAGCTCTTGGGATAAAACAGAGACCAATAAGCGTGACGTATTCTTGAATTTGTTTAGATGCATCACGCTGATTGGTCTCCGTCTTACACGTGGAGGAACATACCAAACGAGCGTGGCTAGCTTCCGAGCGAAACCGATAATGTGCAGGAGTGTATACGTACATACTAACGGAGTAGATAAATTGAAATTATGTATAAACGAACGCGAACGTAGATGGAAAATGCCCAATCTGGAATCGCTTGTATCTATGAATTTGATCATTTCAATCGCGTGAATTTCGGGATAAAAATTGACTTTAGAAAATATGAATATATGCACCAGTTTCCAAAGGATGCATAATCTTTGTGGAATTCGGGTCGCCTATAGTGTAGTATATCAACGATTGTATAAATTTCATTATAGATATCGAGATTTCTCGTCGTGCACTCGCTGCAATCGAACGCTGCAAGAAATTTTCAATACAATTATTATGAACACATTTAGGATTCTCCAGCTCTATTTCTGTGCCCGCACGTTACATTTTTTGAATTGTCTCAATGTACATAAGATGGTGCAATCGAGGTTGTGTGGATATATAATATACACCGATATATACGTATGCTTACACAAATTTTTCCTGGCCGTGACTGCATACAGGACTATACGAGAAAAGAAAGAATTTAAATTCTCCATGTAAGGATATAGGTTAGGTTAGGTTAGGTTAGGTTAGGTTATGCATGATCGAACTGTATAACGAATAAGCGGCACAAGATAATATATATATCTTGCAAAAATATACCCACACTATACCAGAAGTGAGCTATGTGTTTTGATAATTACTAATTAGATAGCAAGAAATTTGACAAACGTTAGAGGAAAAAGATATTTATAGATAAGAAGAGACTAAATCACCCCAACAAATAACAGAGGCGGCTGAAACTTTTCGAAAAGTGACCGTATCCTGCAGTTATAAAATTGTAAAAAGCTTGTAGCTATATACTATATAGGCTAGAAGCGCTAGATTTTATAGGTCAGGTAGATTGAAAGTACCTACCTATACCTAATACCCGACACCTATATTATGTAGAAAATATGAAATACGCGAGTTACTATAATACTTATATATATATATATATATATATATAATAACGAGTCGTAAAAACTCAAACTATAAAAATTGCTACAAAGAGAAAAAAGACGCGAAAAAACACACGCGCATCCGGGTAGCCTACATACTTGTCGATAGGTTCAAGATTTAAGGATCAATTAAACTAGTCTTTGAAAATTGTTCGAATAGAAATCGAGAGAGGAAGAGTGAGAGAGAGGGAGAAAGAAAAATTAAACAGAATAAGAAAGAAGAGAGGAAAAAGTATACTGTAAAAATAATTTCACCCCAAGCCCACTCGGGCCAATTATTCCGACATCGACATCGAATATCCATATATTTCCTTCGATACGATTTGCTCAATGCAAACAGACTGATTGAGAATTGAATTTTAGAGAATATGCATATGTAGTACCTGTACTGTACGGGAATAATATCCGAAATTTCATGCGAGATACGTACGGAAAATTGAAATTAAGGGATGAAAAAAAGATTTCGTTTTGATTCTCTCGCAGCGCATGTCTATGTATGTACGTCTGTATGCATGTGTGTGCGCGCGCGCGTGTATGTATGTAACGTAGAGATATAGGTGTAGGTCTGAAAAATCTACCGACCACTCGGACTTGAGCCCCAGAGGTGGTCGGCAGAGAAAGAGAGAAAGAAAGAGAGAAAGCTAGTCGAGTGCGTATTGTAAAAATGAGATTCGAATGCTCGAACACAATTCGTTAGAATAATTTTCAGTCATCAATGAATGCATGCTTGTGTTAATCAAAGTGCGCTTGTTCCCATGGAAAGCTATGTATAATATATATATTAGGCTAAATTGAAATCAAGAGAAAAGAGTTAAATTTGTCTCACGTTGCGATGTAATGAAATAGACTATGCCTTGATGTAATATATAGCATGGATAAGGTATTATTATTGTTATCATTGAATTATTCGTTTCTTCGCAATGGGTCCAAACTTACTCAGTTTTGGTTTATTTATTTATGTTTATTCCTTCTCATAAATATATATCACCACTCTATGCAATGAACCACAAAAATGTTGAATAACGAAAAAGAAACATAGAGAAAAAAAGACGGAAAAGAGATCCGACAACATATTATATAATATGAATAACGAAAATAATGTATACCATACTATATAGTGTATTAAAATATAGGTATAGTGGTGATACACATATTCGGGAATACGGGGTGGCATATAATAACAGCGCGTACTATATATATGGGGCATTCCATGCCAACTTGACCATACTCCGGACCCGACCGTCTTCGATTTTGATATCGATTTTTTATATGAAAGTACGAGATAGGAGAAAGACCAGCGAATTATTTCAGATTTTCTACACACTCCATGAGACTGAGATTCGATTTTATGGAAATTCTCGATTTTTAAATTATTGCTTTGCAGCTCGGAATCTTGAAGCGCTGTTGCAGTAAGTTTGAGAAAATAAAGTTCCGTCTAAGAGTGAACTTTCCGAAACAATTTTCCAATTTTTTTTTTCAACGGCCCGAATCACCCATTTCATGCCAAATGAAGAAACAATCGCACATACCCGTCCAATGAGACATGATCGATTTTTGTCAAAGAATCAGGGAAAATTCTGCATGGAAAGACGCTCATTTTAAAACCTCCTCCGAAGTGGTGTCTCTCGAAACACCGGAAATATCGCTGTTCAAAAGTGCGGAATAGTGGAAAAAAATGGAAATGGGCAATTTGGGCCATGGAAAAAAAAAATTGGAATATTGTTTCGGAAAGTTCACTCTTAGACGCAACTTTTTCCCCGAAACTTTTTGGCTATAGCGCTTCAAGATTTTGAGCTACAGCCCTTCGAAAAAAGCAATAATTTCGAAATCGAGAATTTTTATAAAGTCGAATCTCCGTCGGGAAGTGTGTTCAAAATCTCCAAAAATTCGCTGGTTTATAGGTTTATATTGATTTATCTTATCTCGTGCAATCATATGAAAAATCAAAATCAGAAAAGGCCGGGTCCGGAGTATGGTCCAATTGGCATGGGCCTATATGCCCTATATGTATATGTGTACAGCGCGTGCATATATATATATATATATATATGTATCTTTAGGTGTAGGTGCCATTATATATAATTATAGATACATTATATATTATAGGTGTATGTGCTGAGGTTTAATTCTAAATGGAAAGTAAGGCGGAAATAATGTATTGCATCGGTATAGTATAGCGTAAGAACTATTTATTAATAAAATAATAATAATATTATTATTGTTATTATTATTATTATTATCATCATCATCATCATCATCATCATCACTATATTCGTTGTTGCTGCTGTTGTTGTCGTTGTTCTCGTCGCTGTTGGATAACACGAGCAAGATATTAAGAGAATATTGTTAACGAAGTATAATATGTATAGGTACTATAAATGAATAAGTATTCACTATATGACGCCACATTCGCTTGTAATTTTCGACGACTAATGTATATAGGCATATATAATAGCACAGCAAATCGCATTACTATGTATATGTATATGTATATATATACACGTATAGACTTGTATATCTATTACATATATTGTATAGCAGATTAAATTGAACGATAATAAATATTCAAAAAAGAACTATACAAATGTATGTATATCGACAGAATTTGATAAATTGTAAAATTAAAAATATTATTAATGATTGTACCTGCATCGATTGTTACCATTATCATTATTATTATTATTCTCATTTCAACACTATACATAGAGAATTAGGTAAATAACTCGCGCGATTCATGTACTAAAAAACTTGCTTCTCTTGGTATATTATACTGTCGATGGATGAACGGGTGACCGAATGATTGATCAAACGAATGAATTATATTTGCTGAAAAATATATATAGTATACATATGTCTATCTCTATATACCATACAAGCTGTCAAACTCTTTCTCTAATTATACATTGGTATGGCTGTACATACCTAAATAAGTATATATATATATAAATACTAGATTTACGTAAATAATTAGAATAATTAAAACTATCCGAATAAATATAAGAGTATACTAATGATTACGTACACACACACGCTCACGCTCACTCACACACACACAAACACACGAAAATAAATATAAATAATTTAATTGTAACGATATATCGTTGAGTTTGAATAAATGAAATAATTAAAACGCACACATAAAGCTGTTGGAAAGATGTGTAATCCCGCCTAATCCAATCCAATCCAACGATCAGATTGTATATTGTATATACCAATAATAGTGTGCTTTCGGTAGCTTTCATTATTGCTGCCTTCGTTCATAATTCACATTTTGCTTATCTATCGTTATTTTACATATACACTACCGTCGTAGATACGTAATTATAACTTGCAGATTCCGATTCTGACCGAGGTTTTTGTTTCTTCATATTTCTCGTCGTTTTTCTTCCTATTACTCCTTATAACGAGCTTGCGTTTCGCCCAATGACCATGTCACGTCGATAATACATCTCGGCAGTGGGAGATGAGGGACGTATACCTACCCGACGGGGTCGTACAATCTCCAGGCTATACGAGATGTCCATTAAGGTAAGTACACTCCGATCGATTACCACCTGAGTAGGCAGTGTGTCTTCCACGATATTTGACAAATATATTATAATGTTTCTGTTCGGACATGTATCTATGATATCGAACGGGATAATAGTTGCAAACTTATGTAGTATTATATCTATATGGATATTCGTGTGCAGAATCTTATTTCATTTTACTTCATTTTTCTTCAACGGGCTGAACCGGTTCGCCGAGAAAGATAGCCAATTTGTGCTTTTGGAGAATGTCTAAAAATTATTTTCTACCAAGTTTCATGAATCGGTAGTGAGAAATGTTGAACTCATTTTAGGCATATCTACTTGTAAAGTTCGATTTTCCGATGCCTATGTAGCGTGTGTGAAATAGTCTATCTCCGAATAGCGCGCGAAAGAAAAGTTACCGCACGCGCACTTCGTGAATATTTTGCTTTCCGCACTAGAAGGGAATCTCAGCGCATGCGTGATAGACCGCTTTCGCGCATGCGCACTCTGAAATAGCTCACTCGCTCAGGGGTGCCATCGGGTGTGAGTGATGTACAATCTGTTTCATTGCATACTGCCCAGTCGCTCATTTTCTCAGACGCACCGGTTGCGTCTGCTTCTCAAATAAGACTTTTCAAAAAGGAGTTACGACAGATATCGCGTTTGACACGTGCCAGTAGGCGATTCCTCCTTCGTGTGGAACGGAGTGGAATGAGTACACTCGCGTATTCACATCACTCCTCTCCGGCTAGGGAGTAAATCGCACCCGTACTTCTGTTGGGAACTCCACATTTTTCGGCGATCGCCTATTTTCCGTTCTAGCCACACAATCTGCTTATTTGATGCTACGTTGTGACATAGTTGAAGGCTCCATTCTGCTACACTTATGATCTGGGAACAATTACTTCCCCGTGAGGGACTTCCACCTCATAAAAGTAGATATCCATGTCTTAGATCTTCGTGCGGACGTGAGGTGGATAGGTGCCAATATATAACAGAAAATAGAAGGATAAAATCAGTGCCGTCTTCGGAGACCGCGGGGCCCCGGGCCATAAGTTCTTCGGAGGCCCCCGTCGCAGTACTTTTTTTGATGTATAGTTGACAAAAACACACAAATTTGGTCCGGGACCAACGCATTCTAGTTTTCGCGGTCCAGGTCGTCGGCTCCCCGGGATCGCTGCCGGGAATCGGACGGCCGACGACCACAATAATTTTTTATAATTAAGTGTGATGAATGAATCGCAGATTTTAATTGAATCGATTTCTGTGCCGCGGGTCTATGCCAGTGCACACGCTGGATCCGGCACCATACGGAGCTGGCGAACGTTCTCTGCTTGGCCAACTTTAAAAATGAATAACTCTAGAACCATAGATCCCAGGAAGTTTTCGAAAAGGGACTTCAGTCTCAGAATTTCCTGAGGAATATGATCCTGAAATCTTTTCCGTTGGTCCTGAATCCTGTATATATATGACCGAAAAAGATTTGAGTACGTTGTTTCATAAGTAAAAGAAAATCAATTGAACCTACGCCTATGCTTACATACTGTATATATATATATATATATATATACTATCATAAATTTGTATTCATTGCAGGAGGAATTCGTCGATCGATTCTTTTCCCTATTCTTTATAATATTATCGCAATCACTGTTATTATTATTATACATAATTTTTCTCCTCGCCCGGAGCGCGCGGTAGCGGACGGCACGGAATTATTTATTTCCTGTAATAATTTATACCACGCCCGATTCTCCTCCCGTCTATGATAATCTCTGAAGCTGAAATTCAGAGCTTCAGGGTGCAGAGCGGTTGTGTTTCACCCAACAAGAGAAGGGCGTTGTCGGAGACCCGAACCTTCGTGTTGCTTTTCGTAGGTTATGTTAGCCGTATAGTACCTACGTACATACATACGTACATACATATACATGCCTATACCTAGAGCCTCCGCTCACCCTGCAGACGCTTGAGCGAACGCGGACTAAGATTAAATGCCCTCGTGCCAGGACCGTTTTCGCATTCCATTTGTTTCAATCCCTATTCTCTCACTTTCCCTCTATTCTCTTTTCTTTTTTCGTTCTCCACTTCTTCAGCTCCCTTGCGTGATTTCGGTTTCGGTTCGTTTATCATTTGACCCCTCCTCCCTCTTGTTAAAACGATGAAGCCTGTCTCCATAGCTTAGCTTAGATTTGCAGCTGAGCTCAGATTTCCTTTCCTTACCATCGAGGGGATAGTTATATCAAGAATCTATTCATTTTAAGTATTCGTTTAATTTTCGCTTTTAATGAGCGAGCTTCTCGCCAACTGCTTGCTCACGTGCTACACGGGAAGTGCGAACAGCTGGCCTCAATCGCTTTCAGCAACTTGAAAACTAAGCCCCTTCCCCACCTAAATACAGAACAGAAGGGTGAATGTTATTCGAAAAATTAAAAATTCTCAAACGGAATTATAATTTTCCTTTTCTCTTTCTCCCTATCGTCGTTTTCTCCCTTTCTTCATATTTTTTCAATTTTGTCCAGGAATTCAATCACGCGTTCACGCGATTAAGTCGTATTGAAATTTCGTTGAAAAAGAGCCTGAATAAGAAAAAAACGTGATCTAGATTTTTTGTTTTCTGTTCCTCAAGAACAATAATTTATGTGGCCTCCATCGTAGTTTTTTGATACCTACCCTAACAGCTAACGGAAGACTCTTTCTTTGCCGGAAAGAAATAGTGACAAGAAAACCGTAAGAGAAGGAGAATCCATCCGCCCATGCGGTCAAAGTGTAGCCATGCGCTGAGCAAGAGACCAAGTGGAAGAAAAGACTTCGTGAAGGACACGTACATACATTCGTGTGATATCTTCGTTATTATGCTACTCTCTCTCTCTCTCTCTCTCTCTCTCTCTTTCTCTCTCTCTTTCGCGTATCTTCGGGACCATATATTCCCATATAACGTTAGAATGTTCTATCGTATCCTTAGCTCGTAATAGTAAAGTTTGTCGTACATATATGTTTATAATAGAATAAAAGAAGAATATAGGATCGACACACATAGGTACTCTCATTTACGACAGAGCTAGGCAGAAGTAGGTACCTACCTACATTCATACCGTTGATGGAAGATTAAAATTGCAAGCTATTACATATCTGTAGGTATTACATACATACCTAGGTATATCACTTTGAGAGGGAGAGTACCACTTTGCTAGAATGTAACACGAAATCTCCTGATGCAGAAATTTGTCCCGGTATAATGTGGGATCGCGAGGAGATATCAACGATTTCTGTATTATCGACAAGGATGTAGGGAATCTCGTAGATTGTACAAAATCGTTGATATTGCCGAGCTCCCTTCAGATGTGGAACTCCTGGTGAATGAAATTAGATTTTTTCGATATTTTCTCTCAATAGTCGAGAAACGAATTCGATGAACATCGGGCGAAGCCGCTATAATTCATCGTTTGGAAGACATGTAATCCAACCCCGAATCAAAGAGAAGAAATCTCGAATATTCTCGTTGAGCTGCCACAGGACTCGCTATTTCAAATGTTCAGCAACCGTCTCGAAAACGATAATGGTAAATTTTCGTAAACGATTCGGTCGAATTTGATGAAACTTCGCAAGTTCATTGAGTATAACGGCAGAAAGTAGCTGAGTATTTCACCTTTTCGAAACATTGATCGAATTTGATGAAAAATGAATATTCTTCATGTTAGCTAGGTTAGATTTTCAGCGGCGACCACAATCGCCTCTTGGGTAAAGATTCTGAAGCCTGGAATTATGTTAGATGCGGAGGATCGAGAATGCCTTTTTCGTTTGTGCCAGCTACAGTAAAGATTCCGTCCATTCTTCCCTTAATTGCGTGTGCGTGTGTGTGGGACTTTTTTCCGTTTGGGGGGAAAATTCTGTCAGGGGTACCGCGCTGGGCGTAACTTTGGCAACGTGATTCAAGCTCCTCTAGAAACTAATGTGACACATACAAGTTCTTCACGTTATTCACGTCCGTGTATATACTAACTCGTTGTTCAACGAGTCGCGAGTAGACAGGTTTTCAAACAAAATTTGCTACATGAATATGGATATAGTATTATTCATTTTGTAACGAATTTCGTCCAAATTCTACCATACTTGCCCCAAATTATGAAGAGGGACGCCGAAGAAGGACATCAAAAAATCTATCCTGATATCCCGATTATGCCAAGACTTGAGTATAATATTATATACCTGCAGCGGGCTAGATGTACTATCCGCTTAATTTCATTATTATACCTAAGTGGGGTAGCAGGTATACCTAGTAGGTATAATTTCGTTCTTGGAGTTTTACGGAAGCTATAATTCCCCTCGATCATTTACATCATGTCGTCTATTCTGGCCAGCGGTTATCCAAACGCCAGAGACAGCAGGGCGAAAAAGTGGGCCTATATTTTTTGGTGAAAAGGTCAATTGAGTGCCGCGATGAATCAAAGTTATTCTTTTTGGTCAGTGATAGCTCCTGGTCCAACGAATATCTCGCAAAAAATCCTCTCCTTCGTGTCCATGATATATATATATATATATATATATATATGTATATATAAAACATAGTATATATGTATATATATAATAGCATCAGCCGAGTCTTGAGCATCGCAGCCAGTATAACCGAATATGAAAATTTTTACGGAGAGATAAAAGATAGCGAAAAAATTCTATGTACCTGTATAGGCGTACACCTATACACAAGAAAACGGGATGCACATAATAATGTTAAAATATGTCGAGACTCCCGTCGGCAAACGATCATCTTTCAATAGGACACCGACGGTCGTGCGTGTCCAGCATACTTACGATACCTATCTATGACGTACACACATTTGTGTTTACACGTATAGAGAGTGTCCGTGAACTGAGTATGTTTGGGGAGGGGGGGGGGGGGGGCGATGATTGGCGGAAGTATAGCTCGTTACCCTGCCGTTGGAAATAGTGGTCTCCGTCGCGGATAGGTCGTGCCAGCACCTGCATCTAGGCAGCCAGCTACACAGAGGCGATCAGTGGGCTGCCACAAGATTTTCCCGGTTCAAAAATCACAGCGGTCGATCACGGGCCATGTTATCCATAGCTCTTTGAAATGCTGTTTCCGTCCAACAGTGTCGTAGCGCATTTCGAAAAGAGCAGCTGCGTTAGCGTTTCTTATTGCGGTTGAAAATACACGACTCTCGATCACTAGCGCGACTTTTTCAACGAGCTGTATCTCGAAGACGAGTGATATTTCCAACGGCAGATCACCAACCTGGATCCCCGTCAATCGTCCGGCCAAGACGAAGCATCGAGCTCGTGGACACCCGGTATAATATACATACATACGTATGTGTGTCGGTAGTTTATTAATTGATCACCGAGTATTCGTAAAGACGGAGCGATCTAGATTGATCCGCTCGTAGACTAGATTGATGCATCGGCAGTTGCTTATTCACAAAGAGGGCTCTCGGTTGCTGGGCAAGTTGTTAGAGATTTGATTTGTGGACCGATATGATGACGGATTTAATTAAAAGTGCGCTCGATGTTGAATGAAGTTGCGTTTCAAAGATTGTTCGGTATCCTTCATTTATCTTCAATATTCGACTTGTATGTATATACATATATATATATATCTATCTGCGAAGTAGCAAGAACGAATCCGCTCTGGAGAGATATAAGAGTACTGCATATGTGGACAAATATCCAACGTTCTATGAGAAAATAGTCGGGTCCAGTATTCAGGGAGAATATGTGAGTGTGCTAAACTTTTGACAAATAGCTACTCGTGTGTATAGCTATATCTATATAGAGAAAGACTGTGTTGAAGAAGAATCGAGAAATGTAAAGTAGGGCATTATAGGGAGGAAATCGAGAGCGAAGCATAGAGTGCGCGGTATAAGACTACCCTGTTGTTTAGCGTTTCGTTGTTGAGGATATGTATACTCACGCGTCCATGTATATATATCTACTCGTATGATGTCTATATTACACTTCACGGGTCCACACGAGGCGACGTCAAAGAAGTTGCCGGGTAATGGACCCTGGGATGTAATATATCTCGAGGTTTTGCCAAGGTATGCAAAGCACTGCGGTACATACTCCATGCCTTCGCGACTGCAGGGAACACAGACTTCCAGTTTTTCTTGTTTTGTTTTTTGTTCCATAAGTAAAGCACAATTTTTGTTCTTGCTCTCTCCAGTTTCTTCTCCTCGTCTTGCTCCTCTTGTTCTTCTTTTCTTTTCCGAGCAGCCGGTAACTGCAGTGGGCGGTGCTTTGAAAGGAAAATTACCGATTTTCGGCCGATCTTGAAAGTCAAACCTTGTTTGTTTAGGACGGTTCTTTACCCGCGTCTCCGTTTAATGCTCCTAAACACTTTTAGCAGTGAACGTCGCTCGTTCCGCGACGACACCCTCGCTTCGCTAGGAACGGGATCCCCAAGCGGATCTTGAATTGAACATCGTTGGTAGACACGTCGACGGCTTTCTTAAGATAAAAGGCTCGCCGCGCTTTAGTATTAACTTCCACACCCCGCTAGAAAGGATCCTCTCGTATATAGTTTTGGAATTTAGATTTCAGTATCCTAACAAAGTCTGCGGGACATCAGAGGATGTTGAAAGATCGTCTGAGCCCCGACTGCGAAAAATTGTTTCCCTTTAATTTGGTGGAGAATGTGAAGGCGAAAAAATAATTATAGAAATTCAACCGGCGGACGAAAAAATGGCACCACTACAAACTGGAGAACGTAGAAATCCCGCATTGAATTGCATTTTCAAAAAAAAATTTCGGATCGTGCAGGCTCTGGCTGAGGCGTAACATCCGTTTGCAAAAACTCGGAAAACACGGTTGCGGATATTATTTTCATTTTTTCATCACCCGCCTGGAGTTCTTTGAGACAATGAAAAAGAGAGAGCAAGAGAGAGAGAGAGAGAGAGAGCTGTTTCATGGAAAATAACATCTCTCCTAGAACGAAACTTTTTCTTGTCTCTGGCGCCCGCTAATATTATGATGTCAAAAGTTTCCCGGAGCGTAGACATGCTCGCGATAACGGAGGGTGCGAGGTTTTATCCTATATGCGGTGAATAGTTCGCTCGTATACTAACAATAAAAGTAAGAGAACAATCACACATTACTGTTACGTACGTGATACTACATTTCGTAGTTATATTCACGATGTAGCTACTTACCAACCTATCTACGCGTCAACTTTTCATATTCATGAATCGTAGACTGTAAAAGTGAAAATTTGCATTCGAGAAGTCGGAAGTGTTGTTAAAGATCGTCCCGAAAATGCGATTTGCAACCGCTTCTACACCGCGCAACCGATCGGAATGAAACTTTGGGCATGGTCGCAGTATTTTGCCGGAAACTGGGCACTTCGTTACGTCGTCATCCCAAATGTAGAAAAGTGTTGTTAGGATTTGGCGGAAAAAAAGAAACAAATTTTGAGTCCCGGGTGTAATTCTCAGTCTTGCGGTGAGATTTTGTTAGTTCCTGATTCCAAATTCATTGAAAAATAACAGAATTTGAAAAATTTGCTATTTTTCATTGGGCAAATCCTGTACGAGCTCGAATCTTTCGTCACTAAATGTTGCTTCTTCTAAACTTACATCGTATTCTGCAATGAATTACACTTCACAGATTCTCGTACCATAAGTGCAGCCTATATGCCCCGAGAAGAGAACGGTGACTGAAACTGCAATGTGATTGAAAAATTTCCTCCAGTCACCCCCCCCCCCCCCCCCCCCCATAAAAATACCTGGAGGTTTTGAATCCTGTGATTCCTTCAGCCGGAGATATGTCGTGAGGTGGGTGTGTATATATAGGCATAGGTAGGCGGATGGAACGAAATATGAAGAGATTTCAGAAAAATAGAACCCGAAAGAAGATTGTCGGTTCAACGGCCTTCCCACACTGTGCTAGAATCTCGAGTTGAAACTTTTTCCTGGAATGAAATGAATCCAATAAGCAAGATAGAGTCGGTGGCTGCAGATTGATATCGCCCAGTAACGATCATGGATCTATAGAAAATAACGAACAGACGGTGCCCGATGCCCTGGGGCGACTTCCTCAACTTCTTTGCGACTTAAAGGTTAACGGTTTTATAGAGTTCCTGGATGGCTGGCCATCAGAGACCCAATACTCACCACTCTGAACGCCCTCAACACCCTTAACGCAGTTACCTATATACTTACCCTAGAAATCCTATCTTCTAAACAAGATCCTGAACACTGTTTCCAAGTATTTGCTCATGAAACTAGATTACAGTTGTAGCTAGAGGAGGTTTCCAAGAGTTCTTGCGGGCTGAGGGCAGAGCGAGTTTTTAGCAACGCCTGGACAGACCTCGTTTAGCGGGCTAAAAAATACTGCTCTGAAATCATGCGGTAAGAGATTCCGACGCCATTTTGATTGGAGAAATTTTATTTGATAAGCGACGGATCTAATTATTAAGACCGAGACGCTTGAATAAGTATTTTGCTAGATAATGAGGCTAAGCGTTTCTGCGACTAGGAGCTCCAGCAACGGCAGCATGATGTTGCAAAGTATACGACCCCTGCCCCTACGCGGTAGGGAAAAATCTGAAGAAAAAATCATGACGGAGGATGAGATGGATGAAATGTTTCACAAAATCACAAAGGCCGCAAGCTTTGTCCTCCGAGAAAGGGCTCAGCATTACCTTAACTCACTCGGCATGCAGATGAAAGACCTTGCGCTTTGAAATGCCCAATTTTGAAACCCGAGTGAACAATTTCAGGCTCTAAGCTCATCTCGTAAGTGGTCGTCTCATTGGAAAGCGCAGAACGCATCCTATTCCATAATTGGTGAGAATATTCAATCGCATCTTTCTTCGAATTATCTGTGGATTTATAATGAGTTATGCTGACACGGTTTTGGCGCATTACAAAATCAGGGGATCTCATCGAACATTGGGTGAAATCCTTCAACACTCGCAACCGAACAATTTTCCGATCACTGAACCCTCACCGAAAGCTCAAAGCCCTTCAATGCGACCGGATTTCAGTAAATATATAACGAAGCGGTGTATAGCAGCGTAATGCGGCGGCCGTCCATAAATCTGATCAAACCCCAGTTGGCGAGTGGTACGTACGTTCCTAGGCCTGTACGAAATGACCAGATTTATGTGAAATAATGTTGAAACTGTAAAGTAGTACTTCCGTCGAAGAGCCATTAGCCGGAGGAAAGAACCGTGAATATTTTTACCCAGAGTGATTGCGCTTAACGAGGTCGCCATGAGCGTTTATGCGTGTGTAAGTATACCTGCACAACTTAGCAGTAGAATATGTTTAGCCATCTGTCTATAAGCTTCCACGGCGTTGTTATAGTGCAGGCACAGAGGCAGACTACATGAAAAGGAACGCTGCCTGTCGGTGAGATAAATTTCCCACGATTTTCAGCCCTCGTTAAGTCCATCTTGCCTCTCGAGTTATTGAAAATTGAAAACTTATCAGCCGAGCCCTGCTGCCCCATTTATTCCTCCCAAGTTCCGTCGTCGAGGGATGGTCGAGTGATTCCACAGCTCCCTGTGGACTTGCATGAAGTCAGAAATGGCCGGGAATTTAAAAGGACGTTGAGAGACGATTCGTCCCTTATCTCTCACTCCCGCAGCACATCGAATATCAACACATTTCCACCCTCTCACCCTCGCGTTTGATTGAGGGTATATTTCGGGCCCACGCCGCGCGGGGGTGGGGGGAGGTGCCCGAACCGAAAGCTTGCGAGTATTTGGTGGACTGGTCAGCAGTCCCTAATCTCGAGAATCAAACTCTGCAGTTACGGAGGTTTCATTGAGTTTTGACACTTCTGTAGGATCGTGCCCACGTAGTCCCCGTTGATTATAACTTCCGGGATTCGAAATGCCGTAGCCTTTTCGAGGGGCGGTTAAATAGTAAGTGATCAAGCTCGCCACGAATCAACCGCCCTCTCTATACCGGCAAGCCCAGGGCCGAGGTGCCACTCTTCAGCAGCCCCCCAGCATCAGTGGAGTGTGTCAATGAGGTGAAAAGGCTAACGAGGGAACTTGTATGAGTTATACATACCGACTCGTAGCACCCTAATATTGCGTGGAAATGAAAAGCAAAGTAAACTTTGCTGCCGATAAAACTGAGTCGTACAAGAACCTGGCTGGAAATCATTTCGCTAGCCTCGACTAGCTGATGGAATTAGGTACACGTTTTACAGCACGCGCTCTTTTTCTGGGAGTGTCCGATGCTTTAGCTGTGATATTCCCTCCGACCGGGACGCTTAACGTAGAGTCTTCCGTAGCTTTCGGTAGGCCGCACCCGTTAAAGGAAAGGTTAAAACTTTTAAACGAAGAGAATATCTTGGCTTTTTCCGCTTCTTTTTCTTTTCACTTCCATCGTCGCCGGACCGAAGAAGTGCCTTTAAAACAGTGTGAATGATAACTTAGCGCGGAATATCGGAGATGTGCTCCATGGCTTGGTCGGCTTATTAAACGGACAAGAAACTCCGGATCTTCGGCTTGCAGCTTTGAATTTCCATTCACAAGTGTTCGCTGACTCAACCGAGAGCACGAGGGAAGAAACCAGTTGGAATTGAAGCTGAAGGATTCTACGACCTGGGGTATTCCGCCAGAGATATTTCTCTCTTTATGACATGAACAACTACTCGCCAGATTATTCAAGACATGGACGTAATGCGACCCTAAAATGCGCAAAGTGAGGGGTTTCCCGGCTCTTCAGTCAAATCTATCCTACTGCGAAATCTTTCAGATTCACTTGAAATTCGTGTGAATTTCAATCATTTCAAATCGTCTATTATTCACTCAATATCGTTCAAAGTCACTCTAAGGAATTCAACTTCACCGGAATGGTTCTTCAGGTCTCTTAAATCCTGCACGAACCTTCGTAAAGCTCGCTCGGTATATATAGACACGTTACAGTTTTTTAGTTTTAAACCTCTCCACGAGAAATAAGTACAGTAATTTCCGCGTCTCTCTCTAAAAAATGTTGATAATTATCAACAAATCATCCCCTGCACTCTCTGTAAGAGCTTGTAACGCCCCCCGCCCCAAATTTCCTCATTATCAGTGACGTAGGAAATTGCGATGCGTACATTATGCTTGAATCTCGATCTACATATATCGATTATTAAATGTTGCTGGTGTCCCCACGAAATCCCAGAACAGATGATATAATCACTTTCACCTCGACAACGTGGAATTCCCCGACAAAATTAAGGTGTCTAGATACTCGCGTGAGAATGCTCTGGATGAAATATCGAAATATTTGTTACCGCCTAATGCGTGTGCCTGAACACACTTGATTCATCAAACTGCGCAGCTTTGATTAGTAAAATTCAAGCAAGCAGAGTCGCTTGAGGTTGGTGGGTGGGGTACCTACGGGAGGCAGAGATGACATGTGAAGGTATATTTGTGGGCGTTGAGTTATGCTTATTTCCATAATGAAACGGGCGGGAGTGGTTCTACCGATGCGGTGCGGTGCTTTGAAGGTTGAGGAGGTGAACCGCAGAATCATGGTTGTCGTCGAGACTCGAGATTGACTAGCATGAACCTTGACTCGAGTCCTCCGTACGGATATAAGTACACGAAGTATACCTATACCCGAAGTAAATTTAATGTATAATATCTGCCGCCCCGTCAGTCGGTAAGCTTGCGGTTTCATCGATTCACAACGAGGTTTTCCTCTTTGCCAGCTTATCCGTCGAGGCGGAAAGATAAAAGTTTTGGACTCACGGCTGTTAGCTGGTTGGTAACTAACTGTTGATTGTTCTTTCGACCACACGAACCAGCCCGACACCGCTGCGTATGTATTGTAGCTGGTATACGAGGGAGTTGAACAGCCGCAACCTAATTGGCAGAGCTTTTCCTTCTAATTTTATCGCCCGTCAGTTAGATTCGGACGACCGTCATTTCTTTCTACGGGTTATACTAAAAGCTCAATTAATCACACTTTCACGAATTATGCGTACAGGCAGCACTGGCCCCATGCCAACTGACGATAATCAAAGGGCGGGGGAGGGGGGAGGGGGGGGGGGGGAACTTTTCACTTAAACTTAACTTCAACTTTCTATAGATATCAAGATCTCGCGAAGCCGCTGAAATTCCACCTCGCGGTTTCCTTGTGGAAGGGAAATGCCCGGAGCGTAAATATAGATGATAAGTAAAATCTCGGAGCATCCCCCTCCTCCTTCCGGTACTTATAAACTCAATTTCATTTTTCCCTGCAGGAAGTATACAGCCGAATATAGAGCATTATATTGTGTTACTTGTGGCCCGGGATCCTTGGATAGAGTCCAAAATAATGCACGATGCCAGACGCGCGAGGTCCAGAAATGAGGATAAAGTTGGCGTTTTGGACATCCGCCAATTCCGAGCTATCATATACCGTCTAACGAGAAACTGATCAATTCAATCCACTATAAAGAGCGAACTGAAACTAGCACGCAATCACCGCCTCTCGTCGAGTCAGTCAATCTGTTCAATCGGTATACCATTAAGAAAAAACAACACGAGAAATACACGAAACGAAAGAGAAGATATCTGTGTATTTGCAATTGGCATGGCGGTCGATTCTACGTCAACTTCGCAATTCATTTCTCGACTCGCCAGTCGCTGAAAACGCTCGCGGAGTAGGAATAATTAGAACGAGAAATTTAACCGCCGAAATTGTTTCGCGGTTGGAATTCATGAGTATTTTATTGCCACAGTTAAGGGATGATTTTGGTATCTACATCACGTGTGTCACGTCGTGACATCTTTCGGTCGGCTTTCACATCTGACAACGAGCAGCGAGGGTACAAAGGTTGTTAGATAGGTACAGCCGCTTTTAGCACGAAGATTGTTTCCGTCACTCTCAAAGCCTTCTCTTGTTTCCATCGTGATAGACGTAAGACCATTCCAAAATTGAATCGCTTGAGAAAAATGAATAACGATCAATTCCAGAGGCGGTGGCGCCCTCGGACCGTCGTCGCAGCGAAGCTACGTAGCCTCGGAGGCTTATAGCTCTCCGCATCCACCCGAGAATTTGTTACTCGGTTTTCCCTCTTGTAGATTTTCCGCGACGTTCAATATTGACCATCTTATCTCAAACGACGGACGAATCACATTCACTGAATCAATTCTAGTTGGCGTCTGATTATTCGAATAGTTTTCCAAAAGTCTGTCTTCTCAGCTACTTGGGGGATAACAATTACATCCTATTGCGGCAGGAAATACCTAAACGCCATTTGTTTTGGGCGTGCGAAACTATAATCGCCCAGGAAATTCACATTTTTTTAATCTTTCTACTGCTATAACCGGCAGAAAGTAAAATTTAAATCACGGGGGGTGATAATGGGGGGGGGGGGGGGGGGGGTGATAATTAGGATCGTTTCAATGAATAGAATGGGATTTGGAGGGAGTTGCAATGCTTAGGCCGGTGAAAGGAGAGCCGGAGTATAAAGCGTCATTGAAACGGAAATACGGCATTCTCTGAGAGAGCTTATTCGCCCATTGGACAGACCGCAGGGGCTGGCGTTGAAATTAGAGTCGACGTGTGCGTTCGTTGAAGAGTCGTTGAAAAGATAGATTCTTTTGACAAAATGAAATGCCGTTTAAAAACAGGCTCGAAAGTATTAGCGTGACCGTTCCCACCTCTGGCCTCGTGGCCACGAAGAAAATATTCAGCGATCCACCTCAGGATGGTGGATTTAATTCGAGATCGTTGGTTCTCCTGTCTAATAGTCGCACATCAAGAGAAAAGGTGCGAGAGGCGCTGAATGGAATTAATTTCATCGCTCCACCGCGTGCTGCAATCTCCTCTGAACAATCGGTGTTTTCATTCTTATAAATTCGAGGCCTAGATTGTTCGGAAAATAATCAACGCATGGGTGTAGGTGAAACTCGCGAGGTAGCAATTTGTCGCAGAAGAACCTCGACTAATTAAGTAATTGCCTCCGGGGAAGCTTAGGGTCACTAATTAGTTCCCTTTTCGGATTGCTTGAACAACCTCGCCAAAATTCACCTTGATTCTGTAACAACCTTTGCGTGACATTATACCGTTGTCCTGTGCAAGAAGGATGGATACACGTACGATTAGTGATTTTCTACTTGCGGGTTATTGGGTTGAACGTAGGTACCGATTGAAGCTTATACATCATTATCTGCTACCAATTCGAACAATGATCGTCCGAGTTATCGTCTGAGATTAAGACTCTCGATTCATCGCAGACAGAGCAGAAGCAAATTGGTTCGGTTTAATCCTCACGAAACATCAGGGCGGTTTTCCGTTCTTTCAATTCAACCAATTTCTTATCAATTTTCAAGCCTGCAGATAGGATTCTTGATGTTCGAAATTGTGGACTTGATATGGCGGGGAAAAAGATCAGAATATAGCGACCGATTTCAATGAGTAAGCACTCGAAATTCATTCGTTTGCTTTTCCCCCGATTTCAGACTCCGTTTTTTCGATTTCACAATTTCGAGATGAAGTCCGGGACCAGCGATCCCAGAAATCACTATTCATTCGTTTCCACTATTCGGTATTAGTCATTCTTTCGATATCGAGTATTCCGTATCCGTCGCTCTAAACCACAGCATTTTTCCGTCCAAGTTAGAATGATAAGCGATCATGCGAATTCGACGGACCCGCTAAGTAGATAAAGTGCCAGTGACCGCTATACGACCTTGAGCATGCCTGATATATTCGACGAGCTACAGATGTGTAGGTAGGTATCTGCATCGTAAAATCATTCGGTAATCCCTTGTTGAAGCTGATCTGATACCTGCTCATTACCGGACTCGGTAGAATGATTGATCGCTAGGCATACACTTCACTGGGATATTACTCACGGGTGTAATACTCTGTGAGGAGGAGTGGTTCCATCGTGTGAACGTATCACGGTGTGCCTATAATACACGTGTACAGGTATACACCTGGTATTGCGGTACAATGCATTATGGAGTACCGACCGACTCGCACCTCAAGTTCCGTGCTGCTCTCGTATCGTCTGAGTTCGCTGTCACGTGCAGACAACGGGGCATAAGCGACGCCAATAGTGAACAGGCGTCACGTCGCGTCGCGCCGTAACGGGACGACGTGAAAGACTTAGGAATTGGAGGGAGCCGAAGAAATATCATGAGCCATTAAGGATTTTCAAAGAGCCTTTACTTGCCGAAAAAATCTAAGCCTAAACAGCTTTCCCCGTTGAGAGGCTCGTCGGCGTTGCAGAGCGGATGCCGCGTTCCAATTCTGAAAGTTCCTGTGATTTCGGATTACAGATGTTCGATTTTTGGTTCTCGTTTCTTCTTTCAAATTTATTCGAATCACCGGTTCGGCCCTCCGGTTCTCCGGTTTCGTACCGAAAACGCAAAGTGCTTCATTCGACGAGTCTTCTTTCACGGGAGGATCTGAACGGCTTTGGATTCTCACTTCGCATCACTTCATCCTTTTATCGAGCTACAAGATAATACGAATGATCAAGCTCGTATACTATATACAGCTACATGGCTGACTGTGTTACATACTTCCGTAGCATACGTACGACAGTGAAAAAAGGGAACGATAAAGAAAGAGGGGAAGAAACAGTATTTTATTCACCACTTTGCCCAATTTCACCCATTTTTTGGCTGCTCGTACACCTACGAAGATCTTATCGGGTTTTACCGCGTTTTACCTCAACTTTATTCAAAATATTATCCTCACGTTTTATTCCTTACACAACGTTGCAGATTTGGTAACGCTCTGAACCACGCGATTCTAAAAACGAGTTTCACGCGCTTGCCCGTTTCACATTTTATGTATATAAGCGGGGATGATGGTTTATGTATAATAAAGTTGGAGGTTATACTTTTAATTTATAAATTCAAATTTCCGAATATAGGTATAGATGGCGAGTTAGTTGGTAGGTATAGGTCAAATTGTTACGTTCAACCGATGCAAATTGAGATGCTAATTATGCAACGGTAGCTATATAATCCCCATACATTAACATCTGATTACACGTACCTACCTACTGTTTCGGAGTTCGCCTAATCTATCATTTCCTATCTCCGAGGTGTGTTCAAAGTATGCGTCATATCTATGTAACATATAACAATGTAGGTATACATATTGTACATACATACGTGTATATCCATATCTCATGCATATACTCAATACCGATGCTAATATACTGATCTTTACTAAACTAATATATAAAATTGGCGGCATGGAATGTTCGTTACCGATGAACTCAAGAACCGGCGCGGCGGACCGATTTACATGAAACTTGCACCAATGTCTTGCTCACGTTTTCTTGAGTACCTCAGGCTACATGAATCATGCTAAAATGTTTCAGCTATATGCGAAAATAATGAAAATACGAAAGATAAGTACACTTTTTACATGGACTGTACACTCCAGGCGTCAAACTGCGAGATGGCGCCGCCTCGCCCCGTTTCATTATTTCGGCCTAGATCAGCTAGACGGCGGTGCATCGCCTGTGGAAACGTCTTACATTTACATTCGCCAGATGGCCTTCGTTCTCGCAGTTCAATCGAGTTCTCGACTTCGGTGTGATTAGAAATATTGTCCGATTCGTGTGTACGAAGGCAGCAATTCCTGACTCGTGTGGAGGCACGACGTTCGTCTGCACTCGCCTTCCTAGCTCGTGTTTTGCAGGCTAGCTCATGCTGCGCCTTCATACCCGTGCATGAATTGCCGCCTTCGTATCGTCTTATCGAAAATTACTATCGTCGATGAGAGTCAATTTCCGCACTAGTGCGAAAAGCACGTCCGCCCATTGTTCGCGAGAGTAACTTTCCGCACCAGCGGGGAAAAGTACTTTCCACGCTAGTGCAGGAATACGGTACTTTGCGCGAAAATCCGACTTCCCAAGCCCCTGTTACAAAAAACAGTTATTTTAGCCAAATAAAAACTGCACCGGGTGCTCAGCTGAGCAGGTATATACGTACATTCGGTAGAAATAAAGCTAATGACACGGCACGGAGCTAATAAAATTGTGATTGTAGGACCCGTTTCGTGGGTGGAGTCGTGGATAGACGGTGAATCGAAATTCATCATGTCACAATATATATATATATATATACACCTATATTATATTATACCTACCTAGACACCTACTGAGTTTGGTTAATAACGCGGAAAGGCGTGAGTATTACCTACATTCAGAAAATTTTATGCTTTGAACCGCAAAGATTTACGAGCGCAACTTTTTATTTCATTGTATGTAGTACATACTACGTATGTATATACGTACCCTTCATACATTCTTTATGCGTATTATGTTATTATGTATTATATTATAGTATACGGCTATCCACTGTCGTCATACCTTTATTGCCCCCACGAGAATGATCATCGTGCGTTGCAGTGTCGCAGGTAGAGGTTGAACGCTCCTTGCAAACATTACTATTCACTATTCATACAGAATGCAACAACATGCAATAATTCGGGAAACTAAATTTTCAAATCACAATTCAATTCGAGGGACAAATTTTTCACCCTCAATTCACGAGGGTGACTAGTTTCTCCCTTCAAAATTCATCAGTGTTTTCTATTGTCAAATCAAAAATTTTATTTCACCTCAAGTTATTCCCAACGACAATGCCCCCCCCCCCGCCCTCCCCCTCCCCCTCCCCGCACCCGACCGCACCTTCCCGAAAAGTTGATATAAAGTTATATGATTTTTTTTTCTAGAGAGTAGGTTTTCTTCGCCGCTGGTTATTCATTCCCGGCCTAATTCCGTATGAAATTCAATTTTCTCGGCATTCAAATCCTGCACCAATAATTACAACGCAGCGTCGTCACAGCCAGGTCGAGGTATCGGATATATGCTTCGTCTGTTGTGCTACCATTATATATACATATGTATATACATATATTCACTGTTTACCCATTTATAATTATTTTTTTCCATTTTAAAATCTACCCGGGCACGGTCAGGGGCGGGGGCGGTGGCGGGGGGGGGGGGGGGGTGTCAGCCCCGCCTCTCACTTATTTTTCACGGAATTTCCTTGGTAATTTAACAAGCGTTTAATATAATTTACATGTTGTTTGTTGGCTATTTTTCAAGTTATGAAATATGAAATACACCCCCCCCCCCCCCCTCCCCCCCAGCCACGGTACCGTAAATCAGAGCCGCGAACAATGTTGCTCGTTTAATTTTTCTTCACGTCTTTCTTTCACTTTTTTCTCTCTCATTTCAGAAGCCAGTATGAGCTTTCAAATATTTGTTCGCAAATTTCTTTCACAATCATCTGTGTCTACTTTCGTACCATTTTTCATATAATGATCGTTTCGTAAGCTCTAACAATGATAAACGAACATGTAGGCGGAGTACGTATGCATACGAGTAGGCATGTGCACGGTAATTATAATGAGGAACTGCACATTTACTCCAATAAAAAATGACAAAAGAATGAGAATAAAATGGAATTCAACGAATCATACGTGATCAACAGATTCATCTCTTCGTTCCGGAGTCAAGTAATTCCCCCCCCCCCCCCCCCCCCCCCCCCCCAAGTATTGTTTATCACTGGCAGCCATTCTATGCGAACGGCGAAGGCTCCCTTTATAATACATTTTTGGAGGTATAATTTGAAATTCCAATCCTTTACAGGAAAAATTAATAATCGCAGAAGGCCACCAACTCCGAAAGTCCGCGCGTTTTAGAAGGGCATTTATTTTGTTCATATTCTGAAAATTCTTCGCTGTATATAGCTATACAGATGCACACATACCCGGAGCATGAACGATATAAGGCACAATAGGGTTTGAAAATTGTCCCGGTCCAACTGTATATATTGTGGACTATATATACATAGCCAGGTATAGAAAAATTGAATGGAATTCGAATTTCATTGTTATAATTATTAATATTGTTGTCGTTATTATTATTATTATTATTATTATTATTATTATCATCATTATTACTACTGCTCTCAGCCTTTCATTCTTCTCGGCGATTCTTTAATTTTCTCTAGCCGCGGCGCCGAGTCTTTTGTTTTACGGCGAGGAGTGTGCCCCCGGGTCTTGGTGGGGTGGGAAATAACCCCTTTAATTAACGCAACGAATTAACACTCCCCTCATAAGGCTGCGGAGCAGTGAGAAATTGAAATAAATTTATATTGTACGAAATTATATTACTTCCTATGATGCCTTTTTGCAAATTTATCCTCAAATCCTTCTTCTCCCTCGTCCGTGCAGTACAAGGAATAACGCGTTTTACTTGGTAATCCAATAGACACCAATTTTTTTGCTCTCATTCCTTTTTCAAAGTCTCTAATTGCCACTTAGTAACACACGGATGACTCCAACTCTTTGCATGCTCGTTACCCCACGTGAACATTGAATTTTCAACAACCATGCCAACACCTCGATAAATTTTTTACACTAATTTTGAAGAAAAGTAAAAAATTATTATAAATCTCATCAAATCTCACACGCGATCTGACTAGGTCCGATTAGATTTATCGTTAGTCAAATTTCAGATTCAGTATTTGCCTAGGATCTGGAATAGATTCGATGAATTATTTTTTCTCGGGCTTTCACTGTCGCAAATCTTTTGAATAATATCATTTTTTCTACCGAAATATCGATACTCAAATTGATATGACGATCCCATCAATCTGCCGTTGCGGAAAGTTCATCTATTGGAATAAAAATACAGGAAAACTTGACGAAAGTACTTCAACATTCCGTTGGATCTGCTCAGCTAAGTGATATCAACGTTGTAGAACAATGAACGCACGATGTTGTAGGAGAAGCTGTATATATAGTAATGGGTAGAAAAAGTGAGGATGGTTGGCTCAAATGAAAAAGGCCCATCGAGGTGGAAAGATCGTCGGTAAGTTCCCATACAGGAAAGCTTTCAGGTTTAACGGGCCATCCGATATCGTTAGTCGTGAAACGACGAGGCAGTATCACGCGAGGCGGAAGTCCGCCAGGAGCACCCGACTGTCGTTCAAGCGAGACTTAACCTCGGTGCATAATCGCCTCGTGTAACGCGGATTCGGGCTGCAGCCAAGGGAGGATATTTTCCAGAGGGGGGCGCGCGACTAATGCATCGCAGAGCAAACATCCCGACCGACTATTGGGCGGAAACATTACGCGGTTCGTCGGTGCTTGACAAATCGAAAATCACCGTCATTTTTGAAGTTTGATTCGGCGTTTGCTGACTCCGCCACAGGTAATCGAAATCTGAATATTCATGGACTTGAATATCACTGCTCGACCGCCCCGTATACGTGGAATCATAAATTGTAAATTAGGTACTCTGATTTGATGTTGAATGGACTCGGAGAGTTTGCCGACCACTTGAACAATTCTGGTCTTGTTTTTATTTTCGATCACTGATTATTGTCGTAGATGTATTTGCTGTACGTATTCCTATGATTGAGAACTCGGAGGACTACAGCTACCCGAGCATCGACAAATTATCAATTATCAAATTGTTTGAAGAAGCAAATCGTTGAGATATTTGTAATCAAGGAATATTCGTGATTCGGATAGTGTGCCACTTCTTTTTCTCTATCTCCGTCGTCGACGTGGAAGTGACCTGTATGTGTACGGCCGCGGCCAGAAGAATACGCCGAACCTTCAAACGTGAGAAAAACACGCGAGATAAATTCCTTCAGTATAGATCTATCTCATACTATGTGTACAGATGAAATGTGCAATATGTCTATATGACAACACATTTTTGATGATGGCATCGCCCGTTGACTCGTTGTCAGTGGAGATAGATTTGCTTAAAGAGCAATATATTTCAACGGATGACACGAGTGGATAGGTCAGCTTTCGGAATCAACGGAGGATTCAGAGCTTGAAATATCCTCGACAAAGAGGGTACGAATTCAGGATGACACGTAATAAACTATAACAAACGTAAGCCCTGTGGAAGATCACACACACGCATTGTGCGTCCGTTGGAATGATATTCAGACTTGATATTTTTTTTCGCCCTAACGACATCATCGGACAAGATGGGATCGCTCTGATAAACGATCGATGATTTGTTTAGTAAGATATCTTCGTATTTAAACGGTCTCGAAATGTCAAAACTTATGCAACTTAGGTCGCAATCTTCTGGGTGCTCATTATGTATCTTTCACTCTTCGTATTTTCACATTTTCACCAGCTTTCGGCCAATCGAAATGAACCTCCAGCATGGAAATACGAAAAGTGGAGGATACATAATGAGCCCCCAGTTTTCGGTTCACAGTCCAGATTTAAAGCTTTTCGAATGATTATACTTTTCTTCGATTTAAAGTAAAAGTCAAAATCAAAATTCGAATACTGTGAGTATAAATTTCTCCAGTATAGCTGGGATACTCCATGAATAATCGAAATCAAAATATTCCAAGTGGTCAGGAATTTTTGCGCAAGTAAAATATGTCGTACGTTCACCCTGGCAATTGAAAAGAAAATTTTGTCGATTCTTTCAAAATTTTATTTCGAAAGGTGAAAATATTTTCGAAAAAGTCCAAATAATAATGTCACCTTTACATCGGTTTCGGTTGTCTATACATATTGTTATATATAGACGAGTGAGATACAGTGACATACTGAAAGATGAGATGATATTTGGCAGGGCGACGTCTTTCTGAATAAAACAAGACTCCAACGAGCGCTCTAAGGCACACACGTTCGGAGATATTACGTTTCGTTAAGATCAATGGGTCAAATTTTGCAACGGCTGTATTTTTGAAAATTTTCCAATATAAACTATCGTTCGTTAGGATGGAAGATCAACATGTTTCATTCGCACTAAAATCCCCGATTTACTGGATCATTTTGATCGATTATTCATGGCATGTTCCTATTCCTAGACTTCAGTAGGTATAGTTTTGAATATATTTGTGAACTCAACCCGCACGTTTTTAGATAAATATATAATATTTGGAATAGCGGAGCGCGACGGTGAGTACGAATTTTTCCATGTATTGATCCGCCGAAAAGTGATGATAGATCAAACTGCCGGGGGATGTGATTTATGGAATAGTTTACCCGATGCAGTCGGAAGTGATTTGGATCACACAAATTTTATCTCTGGTTAGACACCGTTACGAAACAGTTGAGTTCACCCATTCTAGAGCTCAATGTGTGTGAACTATAACAGTGTAGGCGGTACCAACACAATTTTTCCGTGTGCTGCAGTTTCGGCTTCAACATGTGGTTGCTGACGATAAAGCTCTACACTGTAGGTATGCATATACACGTCGTAGTGAATATTCGACAAAGAATTAATGTAGTGGATGTATTCACTTTTCATTTGATTTTTTTCCTTCACTTCGTTTTTTTCCCTTCATCCACGCTTTTCGGAGAGTGTACTTTTTTCTATCGATATCAACGAGCTGAAAAATTGAACTTCGTAGTTTATGACTAAAGTGATAATGGAGTACCTCGAGAAGAGAAAAATGCGGTTATAGTTTTGTAGAGCTCACGTAGGTATATTGCAATTAAAACTGACGACAATTTCATATCTCTTGGTTTTTATCTTCTTGGTTTCTATATCTATCATTTTCGATGCACGTGATGGACCTCTGACTCCCCTCCAGATGGTAACGACCAATCGCGTAAATTTCGAGAAAAGTCACGATATCGACGAGAATGCTTAAGCCACCAACTCAAACTTTCTTACAATTAGCTAATAATTGGTTATTGTGAGGTTAGTTTTGATCTCTGTGCTTTGTTTTTTCCTATATTTTACGTATTGGACACCCGATTTGAATTTTGGGCTAAATCTCTTCCAATTTTGGAAATAACCTTCGTATATGCGTCATCGAATCCTCAGACTTATTAGTCAAGAAAAACAACTGATAGGCCGAATAATGGAAGATGGTGAAGTGTCCGTATCTTTAACCGTCGAAATTGTCGACTGGAGCTACGAAATATAAAGTAGTCTCCGCACTAATTATAAATCGTTTCGGCGGAAGATTCGCCAACTAGTTTTTCCGATTGTTCAATTTCGAATATTTACCAGAAATTTGATGATATTTTGTGTGATGAGTCTGTGCTTCATTTATATCCTCGTTTCTTGTGCAAATAATGGTTCCGTTCGGTTAATTGAGTTCATCGATTTTCGCGTATCGTTGATTATATAAATCTTGACGATTTATTTGATCAAATATTCTTTGAACAATATTTTAACATTTGAAAATTTCAACTTAATTTTCATTCAAATATATTTCTTTGCTTCTAATTATCTGCTTTCTATCGTGAATCATTTGGAATAATTACATTAGTTGTATCGAATTGTGATCACATTTATTGATATTTTCAATGCTATTAATGAATTAACCGCATTTGATTTTCGTCATATTTTTACCTAGTTCCAGACCCCACGACTCTCCTTGAACTAGTTGGTTACTTTTTGGTCATTGATACTTAGAATTTCGAGTAATTTATCCAGAATGTAGTATCATGGTACTATAAGAGTACCTGGCGCCCAAAAAATTTCGTTTTTAACAATTCACCAAGTTTTATCGATTTCTCCCTTCCGTTTATTTCGTTCATTTCCTGTCGTTTTGCACGCCACACTTTTGCCGTCGGTCTATTCGTCGGAGAGAATTCCGTCACAATACATGTAGTATGTATATATATATTATATCATACATTGTTTATAATCATAGGAACAATTGCCCAAATTGTAATAAAACAAATCTCAATTAATAAAGTTACTCGGATCAATTTTGGAATACAATCTCGTTTTTTCAATTTTCATTTCGACTATTTAGTACCTGATCAGTAAATGATGGAGAAAGGATCAAGATCCATACCGTGTAGATGACTGAATTTTCCACGTTAGGTATTGTTGATGTGTTCCAAGTTTTACCAGCTCAGAAGACGAGTAAAATCAATAGTTACACGGTGATAAGCATTTGAAGTTCGAACGCTCGTAACGGTACAAGATCAATTTTTACGTGAAACATAGTCTGAAGCTTTTTTATAGAAAATTGAATTACCTACAAAATGAGACCAAGACCAGCTTCCTTACTCATATCGTTCTCGAGATATTTTGATCGGAGTGTTTGTATAGCAATAATCCTGTGGTAATCAAATGGGAAAATTTTAAACCGCCTGCGTCACCTTTTTCAATTGTGCTACCGCGGCGAGCTCCGATTCTACGATTCTTCATTCAACCTCGAAACCTCATTTTTCCAATGGCGAACGAAGTAGAAGTAAGAAAACAATCGGACATAACGGACCTAGTACACACATGTGAGGTGTAATTCCACGCTATGATATTCGTTGGAGTACATTTTGTTAGGTTCATTTATTAGACCATGCAACGCTCCGGACACGCCATTTGAGCCCGATCTTTCCAACGTGAATTAATTGACCGAAAGGTTTGCTCGTGGAGGTTTTCGGCTCAATCGATTGAGATCGAAACTCTGCTGTAAGAAAATTGGATTACGTGTCAATTGCCTGCATGACACAGTCTGTTTTCTAATTGAAAAAGCTTTTCGTCTGATCTCCTCGAAGGTGAAAAGTCGTGTGGGAATTGAGAAGACCTGCGATGCGACGGGGCAACTGAGAAGTGTAATGAATCTGAGTGAAAGTTTGCTGGACATCGTTAGCTCGTTGATAATTAGCTCATATATTAATTACCCGAGCGTGAAAGGGTATAAATGGATAATCCACACCCGCCCCCGCCCCCGCCCCACCCCCTCCCCCTCCCCTTACCCTTCGCTCATCCCGTGCTCTGCAGTCGTCTGACTAATTCATTTCATAAATCATATGTCTGTGAAGTTAAAAAGTTATACTTCACTACATTTGTCATTTGCATTCAACGAGATTAAATTTAATATATATTGTATGAATATATATAGGGCATTCCATGACAACTCGGATGATAATTTACCCTCACGATTTTTGATTCGCGCCACGATTTTTTATACGATTTTCCGATCTCAAAAAAGCACTCCTGAATTTTCTCGGATTTTTTCCTCCAACCGTTAATTTTTTATCATTATTCGTCCCATCTCAAAATTATTATTCATTTTTCTTTTTAATCTTGAAAAATTCTCAAAACTCTCGAAAAATCGTGAAGAAAATTAAAATTCTTGAGGGAAAATCATTGGTCGAGTTGACATGGAATGCCCCATATATCTAATCGATATGTCTGTATTATCTGTATGTATACAAAAACATACATTCGCTGCTACTGAAGTACTACTGTGAAGGTATATCTCCGACACTATAAATGGGACTTTTCGAGATAATGAATCCCGTTACTCAAGAAATAGGTAGGTACGTGTTTGCACTGCTGCAGTGTGATCAAGCACCTGCGAAAGACGTCGTGATTAATTATATGATATTATCTGTAGTTTCTCAGCGTGAAATACGAAGTGATAATCTTTTTGGCTCGAAATTAATATCAAATTACTCATTCTCCTCGATTCTTCTCTGCCCTGCTAACTGAACCGAAGCATGGCCGGGTTCGTAACTGCGTAATGAATACATGCTGCGAGGTGCGAGTGAAAAATTACACAATACAAACAGAAATGAGCCCAATGAGCAGGAGACATTGCCATTTGATTCGTATCTCAGCGAAGATTTTACGCCGACGAGACGAATTGCTATTCGGGGAACTGTGAATTTATTCATTTCCGCAAAATTATGTCATTCATTGATCGTTGATAAAATCACGTCTACAAATCATGAATCGAACGATAACTTTATCCACTAGAATTCTGTACACGAATCATATCTGATCGAATAAATAGTTCTATGATTAGTTCCAAGCCGATTGAGCGTTGAGACATAAGATATAACTTTCAAGTAGTAAAGGACCGCGCCCGGTCAGCCGAACCACGATATTCGAGTTCCGGATGATCAGGATCTTCCTGAATTCCGAAGTACGCACGTGGTTGAATCAGAGTTAACAAGTATCGCGATGGGTTCGAAATCGATATTTTTGACACGTGGTCGACAATAATTTCGCACGCTTTTGGAAACCGGTTCACCTTGTAGATTTTGACTGACCGTGACGCAAATCCAATAAGCAATTTTATACGGTGGATACAGTAACTGCAGTAACCGAACTTCTGACGAGGTGGAATACAAATTCTTTCTGTTTGAGAGGCGTGTTGAGTTCTATCAATCGCAAACCCTTCCCGCGTCTGGAACTAATTGTAAGTTTTCGGGAAAAACTCGAGGTAAGCCGTTTCCAGTGGGGCGACAGAGTTCTCGTAGAGTCACATTGAACAAATTGCGCAAGCTTTTGCTGTTTTGTACTCCTTGTCAACAACTATGCACGTCGCGTTGTCATTCAGCGATTCGATATCGTTTGCTAGCCGATTTTTCTCACGACGTTCAAAACTACCGAAAAATTTCCATGGCGAGAGTCGAGTCCCGCATACCACGGAATGTTTCATCTGAAACATTCGATGCTTCGGAAATATTTCATGGAATATTTCAAAAACATTACTATAGCAGCGAGAACGTTGCATGTGGAACATGCAACGGAGAAACTGGTTCCGAACATTGCTGGAAGTGTTTTGTCAATACCTCATTTGCAATAGTTGGAATATTCTCCGTTCGGAATATTTCATCAAAACTCCAAACTAAATATTCCCATCGAAGTATTTCAGCAATATTTCGTTCGTATGAAATGTTGCAGAAATATTGCCGTGTGAGACTAGATTTCCAAAATATTCAATCATATTTCTAACCAGAAATATATTATCGCAGATTGAATTGCTTCCATGTGGTCACAGAAATATTGATGGATGGATTTGCGTAGCGAGTGAGTCGATGGACGATAAAAAAAAAAAGGATATCCAACGATTCATCGATCTTTCTACATTCCAATACTCTGACGATGAACGATGATGCTCATTATCGATGCATTGTAATTCCGGATGCAATTCGAACTTGATGCTATTCGATCAGATCGTAGAGTGAGCGATTGAAAATCAGTCCATGGCAGTCGAATCCTTCGATCGTATATAATGTTATGCTACTTCCATGAGCAGAAAATCGAGGTGATCGCAAAATTGAAAACCGAACCGTGACAGCTTCGATAAATCCATCACACCTAGACAGGCATTCACAAGAACTACTAGAAATGTAAATTTTTTGAACAATTGTTGTTCGACCAACAGAACATCCAGCTTCGCCAAGAAACGAGCCAAGCTTGTCCACACTTCATGTACGTCGGAGAGTAATATGATAGAGGTAAGGCTGCCATAAGGCAAAGGGTACACTTGAAAAGCTATACGCGATTTTCAGCGTCTCTAGTGAGCCCGGACCCCCAACTGAGCAGCGCGGACCCAGGTAGCATGTGAAAAACTCTATACTACGACGAGTTCTTGAATATTAACCAATCTGACTACCGCCCGGTAGGAAGTCCAGGCTCGATAAATGCCGCTACGAAAGCTCCTACGTCAGCTTCACATCTATCCAACACTCTTTGATGTACGTGTGCTCTTATCTCGTGCCTGCAGTACAAGAACTGATGTACCCACAGCTAGCTGCTAATTGTTAGTTAGAGTTAACAAGCCCGGGTATATTATTTAATATCAAGTTGCTCTTAACCGGAATACATAGAGCTTCCTGAAACCCTACCATGGCACGCCCAAGATTGTATTATCTACAAGGAGTTCGCAAGGCGTACCATTAAAACTCAAATAATGTGACAGAGACGTAGTGGAGGGTTAATTTGTTCGGCCACGTGCCAAAGGCAACTTTAAATAATCATGGCTTGAGTTTCTCATGTTCATATCTCAGTATGTTCGCCTTTCAGGTATTCTTAGGCTGAAACCAGATGTAACCTGAACATGTCCGTGCGGCTGAACGTCACCGTGCATTATCTAGGTACCTACGTAAAATTTAGCATCGTCTAGGTCCTGGGTACGAGCACGAGTATATACGGTTGCTTAATCCAAGAAACACAGTCGCGGTTAGATCTTAGCCAAACTACCATGAAAATGCCATTCGGAACTCGAGGATGAAGGGGAAGAACATCCACAGTGGTTTGGCTGGCGCACATATAACTTGGCTTCGGTACTCCAAGTTCACGTTACGCGAATTTCAGAGGCGCATACGTTGTAGGTCACTGAGAGTTGGTGTACATTTTAATGACGGAAACTTATTCCCGGAGAATTAACTTAGTTTCTCTTAAGTTTAGAGAACTAATTAAAAGAACAGAAGTGGAGAAGTAGAAGCGGGTACTATTTCGAGTGGATCCCCAGACGCTAACAGATCATTTCAGTGATATTGAGGCAATATTCCTGCAGAAATATTGCTGCAATGCAACGTGTCTGCAAGCAAGCTGCGTGCTGCATGAAGGGTTCACATGGGATCGATGAAAGGGTGGAAAGCAGAAAAGTTGGCAAGGAATTCGGCGTGTTCCGTCAAGGTCCCTTCCTGCCCTAGGCAATATGAATAAAATGAAAAATTCTTCGAGACGCTCGCGACTTGGAATTGATGATCGGTAGAAAATCGATTCTGATGGAACGACGATTCCGAATATTATACGTCGTTTCGCTACGTGTCTCGTTGGGAATAGTTTCACATTGAAAATGAGAAAAAGGAGCCTCACTGAATTTTATTGTTTCTGACTAAAACTGATGTTGTATAATTCTTCGCTACGGAGGTTTAATTGGAACTAACTAATTTCTTACCACCGTATACAAGCAGTTATAATTCACTAAGCTCACAGTAGTTTCTACTTGAGTAAACGCTTGGTGCAGGAAAATTAAATGAGAATCTTGAACGTTCTGAGACCAATTACACGCGAACAAGAGGAGTCTGATTCTTATTTATAAAATGAATTAATGAAATAAGTTGGAGATAGAATTTTTTCCCTTAGATACCTACCTTCTGGGGGAGCAACTGAATTTACTGAATACATAGGTAATGATGCGGTGGAGGTAATGGCGAGATCGGTAGGCACGAAATTGAAGAAAGACAGAGCGAGATTAGCTACAGACTTATTGCAATTCAATATTAGATTATTCGAATTGCTAACTAGAATTTATATTCTCACGTGAGCTTCAGGCATCTCACAATTCCTCAGTTCTTTCGTACGATTTATCTATGTGAAATTAGATTTTTAACCTCCCGCCCCGTCGAGGAAAGTTCGTATAATCACTTTGAAAATTCGGACTTGAGTTTTTACTGGATGTCCACGTTTTGAAATCCGTAAAATGACCACCGACCAGTTTTTGATGAACGATCGGTGTTCGTGTGTACGTCATTAAGTTTTGTTCTCGTGCGATATCTTGGGGACGAATGATGAGATTTAACTTTCAGACAGATCAAACAACGCGATTCTGTGTGACTTAGAACTCAGAACTGGTCAGGTTCGGAATTTCATCGAATCGGTAAGTTTTTAGTTACTGGAAAAAAAAAATTTTTGCTTTTTTTTTACAACTGATCAATCAATTTTCATACATTTTCGTTGTTATCGATAGAATTTAATCTCACTTGGGTCTGATTAAATTTTGTAATCAACCGATGAGGTAGATTATGAATCAAACGGAGCATTATACAATTCCATTCGGGCTTATATGTTTAGTTCTTGAAACTAACTGTCTATCGAGGTTTTTTTTCTCATCTTGATTGTACAAATGAGATTAACATTTCATGATTTATGAATACGTGGGCGGATTGCATCAGAAAAAAACACTGGTCGATTTGTTCAGAAACGGATATTCGAGGGTTTCTAGGGTGGGCAATCGCGGATCTGAATTAGATATGGGGCTGTTCAAAATGGCTGTGAATTATAGATATGGCCTGAAACTCCACGAAAACATCCATTCAATCGGTATGATTCTACCTCACCAATCTGAAAACTGATTAAATTTTATGATTAATCGATTCAGTAGTTTGCCCGTCGGAAAAATGATACCTACAATCAACTCGCGGCTTAGAGATGATGAATTTCCTTGTTGGTTCGTGAAAATTATCGCTCATGAAATATATTTCATGTATAATTATAATTATACATATGTATCATGTATAAATTTCGGCAAAAATTTTGCCCGTAAGTTCTGAGGCAAGCCGGCTTGTTTGGGAGTGGGGTATTAACTTTTGCGATCGTAACCCAGGAAAAGTCTGCCAACGCTGGTAATATCGGCTACAATTGATCCAATTTCGGTAACTGCAGAGGGTTGTCGCCCAACCCCGGGCCAGTATTGGCCCGTGCAGAGTTTGCCAATGTCCGAAATATAGCCCAGCACTGGTCCAGATCTGGCAACCGGGCATCGTTATCCGATACTGAGCCGGCACTGTTCCGTGTTTGATCTGATGATACGTTAATACTGGAGCAGTAAGGACTGCCAAGACTGGCGCGGCGATGGCAAACATCATCGGCTCAATACTGGCATGCAATACTAGCCCAGTGTTGATTAGCGATATTGGCCCTGTTCCGGAAGCCAAGCGTATGACCTACCAAATGAATCCAGCCCATCACCAATATTGGCCCAGAACCGGTAACGAGAGCTGTGTCGCAGTTGGCAGCGCTGGTGGCGGGACTGGCCCTATTCTGGGCCTATCGTAAAACTTTCTCGGAAAAAATATGTTTTCGAAAGGTATACGATGGAAGATATTCATGCTCGTGACTAGTGCAATTTCTCAACTTTTATAAGAGGTCATGTTCGCTCAGAATACGTATTTGCCCTTGAAATATTTTCTGGTGTGAGGTTCCAGATTTTTCTGCCTGCATTATACTTTCGACAAGAACTGCACTAACGAATGGAGAAAAATTTCACGTTCGAAATTCGAAGCAAAGAATAAATGTACGGATGGCGAAGAGGCGAAAGAGAACCTACGGTCTTTCATGCATTCAGAGCTAGGGAAATATCGATACAGATATAGGTGTGTATGTGTATACGAATACATAGGCACATACATACGCAGTGAGGCTTTTTAGTGACCATAATTTCTAGGCACCTACTATGTATAGGGTGGGTTCAGCGTGTCCGAATAACAATTACATAGAATACAGAGCGCTATTTGCGGTAGCTACGGAAATCCAGCTGCGCGTACATACCAAGGTACCTTATTATGGATACAAGTTAAAGTAGCAGCAATTTCCTCTAAAGACTCTCCTCGCTATGTAGTTGGTACCTACCTACCAACCTACGTATATCACCATTAGAGATATTGCAGTAAATAGCTGAAAACATTCACTAACTATTTGCGGCTAGAAGCCAGGCATGCGGGATAATATCAGAAACTCTATAGTCGCTCCACGTATCGTATCCGGGAAAACGAGACTACTAGAGAGATATAGTAGTATTATAGCTGTGGACAAAAATGGGACAGAATGGGCACTAGCAATCCATAAATTTTCGTAACTATTCAAACCTCATAAAATTTTAGCTGTGAATGAACCTTGGGAAACGTCAAGGCTTGGGGAAATCCATCAATCGCAGGTGAAGATACAAATTTTACAAGGTTTTAGGGAGCTCCACCATTTTTGAAAGCTTATCAATTTTCCGAGGTTCCATTTTGCCCCACTTTTCCTTATTGCGGATTTTAATTTCAGGTTTCTTTGTTTGCTGTATTTCAAACGACGTTTCAACATGAGATGCGCATAAGCCGCAGTTTTTGAAATGAAAAAAGGGAAGGGTGGAAATATCGTTTGACTTCACGAAGTGCGTATAATAGGTGAACAAGTATATAAATGAAGTCTGCGGATTCGGATGTCACCGCGAAGAACGTTGACATCGACCACACAATTTCATCCGCACGTCGCCTCGGTTGGATTTGGGAAACAAAGTGAATGGTGGGAGTGGGAGGTTTGAGTCAACCCGCAATGGGTATATCGAAAAATGTCTGAAATAGAAGAGTTCACATTTTCGTGAACGACACCAATAATTATTCATCATTCATTCGGCTATTTTGAATACTCTGAAAACGAAACGGAGCCGCTATAGAGACCATGTCTTTCCAGTTTGCGGTCAGTGCCAACGACGAACGTTTCTTCCCCAATCCTCGTGATTAACTACCTACGTGAAAAGATTAATCGCTTTAGGATACCTAATATTTCATCTGTGAGGACCGGTACGGATCATAGAAAAGAAGAAAAAGAAGCGGAAGAAGAGTGACGATATTGCTGAATAAACGTGGAAACCACAGAGCTATTTGTGCATCGAATTGGCATGATTATAAGAGCAGAAAGAAAGTTTTATTGTAGCGCACAGGATATGATAAACTGCTCGAGACTCTTGTAAGCAGGAATATAGAGCAAAACGGAATACAGAAATGATATATAAATGTCTCGACCCTCGATAAATAATTTCGAAATAATTTTAGATAGATACGATTTGGGCCTAGGCACGTGGAATAACTTGAATTCCGGCAAATAGTCGGATGGCATGATCAATAACGTGGAATGCATACAAAATCATGAAGATCTTCATGTGGTGGCAGCGGTGGGATAAAGTTGAGATTTACCTTCCGTAGGTTGGTGTGTAGGTAGGTACCTACAGCTATACTACCTCTACCTGTAGTCGATTATTCTGTTCAAAGTTTATGGCCAATAATTTATCGCCTTATGTATACTGCACTGTAGTCCACACCTCCTTTCTAGCGTGAGTTTCTTCCAGGCACAGTGCAGCTCTTTGCATGCACTATGAGGTACTGCAGCGATGTAACGCTTTACGTACGCCTTCACGCTATGATGAACCGTGATCCTGTATAATAAATATTTTTACGCAGTAGTACGTATACCTACTATTATTTATATTTCATTTTTATCATTCGCTGAGGTATACGCAGCCACACGCATGCACACACTCTACATTTGAATACTTTACGACACGTCAACCTTCTCCTGGGGCATTTCGCGTATAGCCATGCATACGTATCTACATACTACGCCCATATATATGCGTGTACATCTCTGACGTTCGTCCTTGTCTCCTATATATGCAAAAGTGTACAAGCCCTTGGCTCGAGGTATTTTAACCAGTTTTTATATTCATCGTACCCGAGTATCTTGGTTTTTTCGATGAAATCGAAAAACTCGGAGGTAACTCGGCAGCACTGATTAGGTCGAATGTTGACTTTCGACACTGCGGACTCGAAGGGGAACGACGATCATCAAAATTACAATCATTCATAATCGAGCACTGTCTTGTTCCGACGCGGATGTTGCACGGTTTCGATAACGGGAAAGTTTAGCAGCCGAACGCCCCTGGCGGAGAAAGTGCACAGCAGAATAATTCCGAATCAGACATTTTTCTCGTGTGCATGGTGAGCTAATCACAGTACATCTGCGTTGGAATTTTTGAATTTGTGTTGAATTTGGAGTTGAATATATTTCACGGACTCAACACATAATTGGTGGTAATGAATCAACGCGAAAAAGGGTAGATTTTTACGCAACAATTCTAACACGCGAAAAATTTTTCATGTACACAAATATTATGTCCGCATGGGATTGGGCTTCCGCAAAAATAATGTAATGTTCATGCCGTTCATAATGTTCCATATAATGTTCGAGGTCCAAAAATCGTCAGATTAGGTACAATACTATGAGAGATGAATTTCGACAAAATTATCATTCGTAATTCCGGTGCATGTTTCGCCTCGGTCTCCTCCCACAGAGAGAGAGAGAGAGAGAGAGAGAGAGAGAGAGAGAGAGAGAGAGAGAGAGAGAGAGAGAGAGAGAGAGAGAGTTATATAACGTGCACACTTTCCACATGGAGACTACGAGAAAAGTAGAATTGAGTGCAAAGAAAATTTGTGCTTCGGCGGAAACTTTCCGAAGTGTGAGAACTTCACGTAAAGCTCGGTGAGAAATATTATTCATGATTACAGCAGCTGCGGCAGCAGGGGGCGGGGGCACATTTCTATCCCGGGTGTGAGTAAACCTCGGGGGACGACCAACCCCCCATGCAGTTAACTGCCATGGGCCTGTGGGCGAAGTTACACGCAATATCTATCAGTCAGTGTAATAGGGTCAGTAGCAATAAGTGAACGGGTACTAGAGCCATGATTACAAAATGGAGAATAGCGGGTATGAAAATTGACATGCATCACGCAATGATGGGAGGAAAAACAATGGGCAAAATTCACGTGAAATATAAATACCATACCTACAGTGGATTTGAAATATGCTCATCATCATACCGTGACGAAGATTCAGAGCATCCGATAAGCACTTCCAATATCATGATGTACGAGCCGTCGAAAAATCCAGCCAACTTACAATTAATTGAAGATACGTGGATAGAAGGATTCGAAATTTTGGGATTTGGATCGGGGGTTGGAAATTGGAAATTGGGGAACAAACCATACCTCTCGACTATTGGCGTTCCGAAGAGCCAATGTGAGAGGGTTATCGGATAAGAAATTTTAGTGGGAGAACGACCTGTAAATGCGGTCGCTGATCCAGACCGTGTTTTGACCGCGACTGAGCTGCGGGGGTTACCGCGCTTGTTCATAAAGCTAACGGAATTATGGAAACAGAAACACATGAATATTCAATTTATCTGTGAGCCTGTTGGAAACTCCGCGCCGCCTGTAGGTACCAATAAGTTTTGGAGTAGGTATAGTCGTAGTTATAGTTACAGGCATCGAGTCCGTGGGACATCATCTGCAGTTAATATTATGGCTTGTATGAGCTAGTTGTTGCGCTTCACAGGATAGAAAACGAGTATTACAAGAAGCTGAACCCATTGGGAGGGAGATAGTAGACAGTATAGAGAATATTCAAAGCTTCAGGTCGTGGATCGAGTTTTGAATGACCGTGAAAATTTGTGAGTTTTATGATTATTTCCATTCAAAAATTGATGTGGTCCGTCGGCATCATTTCCGAGGGGGAGATTACTAAACGAACCGTGAGTTATAGCGGCGAAAATTATCCCCGCGACTAATTGGGGGATCATTTTTTATTTTTTAATGATGATTAGCTCAGTTTGAGATCAATGTCTGCCGCTGGTGATAGCTGGTTAACGAAATGGTGCAATCGAAAAGGAACGAAGGAAGAATAAAAAAGAATGAATCGAAATTGAAAAACTCCATATTTTCATCTTCATTATTCGCACGAGTTTGAATATTTTTCCTCTATAACGCATAGATTCGGTTCGCTCATATTTTTAGGAATGAGGAACTATATACGAGAGAGGAAAGCTTTGGATTCTTTAAGGTAATCTTCACCGCAAAGCTGATGAACAATTTTTGTGAAGCTGCTCGTTTCTGGAAAAAATGCTTTTGATTTTCAGCGGGACGCGACGGTAAGCGGATAACTCAACGACTGCATTTACTTAGCTGCGTATATACTTGAGTATATGTTTGTTACTCACGTAGATTCGTGTATGTGGTTCCGGGATTCCAGTTGGGACGAGATTTTATTGGGGTTAGAAAATTGTTACATCCGTCTACATTCCCTCGCGAGGGAGGGCATCAAACTTAGTCTTGTTGCCAGCAAGCTTCTCTGAATATTCAATAGCAGCTTATGCATGGCCTCTAGAGATGGAGAGCTAGGGAAATCATAATTATAACACGTACCTACACGACTAAATACACAGATTATACGAGAGGCTTATTCACTTGCTGAAATCGTGAACCGCTTTGAGATAAATGACTCCGAAATCGGTGTGGAAATGGCTTGAAATTAACTTGAGGTCAATGAAATCGATTTTATGCACCGAGATCGTTCGATATCGTAAAACAATTAGGCAAATTCCGGTGGATTTACATGGAAATCGGTGCAAGGTATGCATAGAAATCTTGAAATCGCATGTACTAACGCTTGGGATTGCTTGAAATCGTTAGCAACGACTTGCAATTCCTATACTAGCATAAGATCCCGTGAAATCGTCGCCCAAGCGCGTCACCCAATCCACAAGTGATAAGCGCCTCGAAATTATACCCAGATCCATGTACTGTAATGATCATAAATACACATTTGCCCGATATATAAGTACATCGCAGACATTGAGAGGCCGTTGGAGTCGCCGCTGGCAATCTAACCTAGCTAACACAGGGAATATTTCTTTCATCGTCAAATCCGATCAATGTTTTGAAGTAATGAAATACTCATCCACTTTCTGCCATCATCGCTCAATGAATTCTCCAAGGTTCATCATCATCGATCCAGTCGTTTGCGAGAATTTACGATTCTCGTTTTCGAAACGGTATCTGTACATTCAAGATGGCGAGTCCTATGGCGCCTTGAGCATCAGATAGGTATGTAATTAAAATACGAAACTGTAACATGCCCTCACGGTTTTCCTCACCCCTCAGTAGTCACAGAGAGAGGTAGATAGAGAGACGGAGGAAGATAGAGGGAGAAAAAAAATACTTGATACTTACGCGATTCAGTATGAAACCGTACCTACGACTACTACTCCTTTTTTTCATTCCATCAGATATAACTTGCTGAGTTGAAATGTGTATATATATATATACCCCCTGCGGAGACAGCGAGTGTAATTTAATATTATACTTATTTGAAATTGGAGTGGAAAATGAAAAAGTGAGAAATATATAGCCCCCTCTGCTGCTAAGATGAACAGTGAGTAAAATAATAATAATAATATATCACGTATGAGAGTGTATATGAGTTTTTAATCGGAGTTTGCTGGAGGCAGTTAATAATTCCGTTAACATTTTCCACCTTTCTTTCGCGTGCGCGATGGGAAAAACGAAAAAATACAATAATACAAAAAAAACAAAAAACGAAAAAACCCCGAAGAAAAAAGAGGCGAGCAAATATGCGGGCCGTTGTTGATTTAGCGAGCATTAACTCGGCAGAATTTTATTGACTCTAGCTGCCAAGTGGATATATTTGATCCTCTTGGACGTCGTTATCTCTGAGGAATATTACAGATCGCGGGGCTGCAAGGTTTTTCCACGACGTATGTAGCAGCTGGTAGTTGTTGCACACTGTTGAAAGTACATAATTTAATTATACGCCAAGGTATGGAAAATCTTCAGACACGTACGTAGGACCGTTGTAGTATGATGTAGAAATGAAAATGAAAGAGGAGAGGGATAATAAATAAAAAAGAAATTTCTCTCGAAATGGCAAAACCCTGGAGTGTGCGAATACTCTTGAAAAAATGAAGGAAAAGCTCATATTTATTCACTAGTCCCTGGGTTACAGGTAACGCGATAATTTGCTTGCTAATTGCAAGTATAATTTCACATAATATTGCTCGTTATGTGTCGCTGCAAATTTCTCATTTTGAAATTGTGATAAAAAAAGGAACGAGGAAACAATGAATTTTCACTCTTCTCACTGTTCCGCATTCGGTCATCCGTTAGCTCTGCAATTCACAAACATCAATTATGCATGTCAGTATATAACTAGACTTGAAGTGCAAATTCACGTGAGTCGTGAACAGATTTGCACCATTAACGGCGAGGCCCGTTGCGAAAGAAAAAGAAAAAGCTCGACTTTTAGAAAAAGTTGCACAACGGTCGCGCACGCAGATTTTGCGATCCGTCATCCGCCGGCCAATCAATGTCTCGCGTTTAATCTCGCGATCAGAGACATAAATTAGTTGATCGAATAATCACGATTGATATGAATCAATGGTAGGAATATAATAGCTGTTCAATGATTATATACCCTGAAGTTATGAGAGGATAGGAAACGAAATTTCTTCCACGGGACGAAAGTGAAGCAACCGTGGACTGCGCATGCGCGAACCGAACTGCCACGAAATCGGCCACTTTCGTCCCGCAAAACTGTCGTGCTAAGCCCCTGTTTTCATGCACGCGTTGTGAAAAATATAATATCACATCACATGAATATGCACTTCGATCTGCCGACTAATGATCGATCTGAACTGATCCCATGATCCCGAAAGTTGGCTCACAGAGATCAGTGATTCATCATTCAAGAATAGAGATCTTTCTCTGCGTCTAGTATAGCGATAGCTACAACACTGTAGCTATACGCCGCGCCGCGGCAGTATATTCTGAATATTAGAGAAACTATAAGATGAATGATATTATTTTAGCAAGCTAGGTTGAGGTTGAGGTTGAGGCGTGAGTGAAAGATTTGAAAAATATTCTTCGCATCTCTTTCGCAGCTCAGTGATTCTAAAAGGTTCTTGGGGGTTGGGTTCCTTCTTTTTATATCGTGTTATGTATAATTTATCGCGCAATCGGTTGCGCGGTGTTGGAAGCGAAGACGAAGCACTCACCTAATCCCTACGTCATCGGCTTTATTCGGGATCTTTTAGCTAGTGGCTAAGTCTGTATCGTTTGAATGAAAAAGGAAAAAGTCTCTACTACTTTTAAAAGTCGCCTCAGTCAACAGTCGGCAGAGTATACAAGCCCGGTGTATACATATACACCTTACGTATGACTATATCTATATCTACGAACGAATTAATGTACTATTTAACGGAGTAGATAGATGGACTCGTATTTACCTGGCTTTATACGTGTCGTACCCGAATCGTTTGCAGTCTTTGCCGTTGAGAGAGATGCTGAAGTTCGTTAGTAGATATTTTTCCGATGAGGGATTCATCTTCCAAGGTGGTGTTCGTGACACAAAAACGAGAATATTGTGGCTCTAAAACTTCAAAAATCTGATTTTCAAGAAAAAACTCCTCACCAAAGTTGACGAAAAATTGATGTTTAACCTTTTTTCTCTGATCAACGGGAGATCCAATTTTGAATTCGATCCGAAAATATCTTTATGTCAGTGTTCTGAACACTTGCACCACCCTGAAACATGAATTCCTCGTCTCCATTGTCAAGACGCAAGTAGCATTTTGAAATTTTCTACTTCCCCACATTTTTTCCCCTTTATTTTCCAAGATTTCCAAAATTCCAATTTTTCTGTAGCTTTTTCTCTTAGTGTATCCGAGCGCGTGATATACTTTGAAATCAATCACTTATTTATACATATATATATAGTCGTGACGAATAATTCGATACAATTTTGTCAACGCACCGTATATACATACATACATAGTTACGTGCGCATAGATATTCTAACTCAACCCGATGATCACGATAACACGAAAAACGAAGAAGATAATTTAGTGAAAATGTGAAGGTTGTTCCACTTATCCCTAGGCTCACCGAGAGCCGCGGGACTCCTGAATAATTGTATTTTTATCTGTATAAACTGAAGGGTGGATTGTACTTAAGAACAGCCCCTATTTACGAAGTATATATTTGTATCTCTACAACAGAGTTAGTACATAGTAATCCCTCGAGCACTTCTTATCTCCTAACAGGATGCCAGTCCGATCTTCTTTTCCTCTTTTTATTGCTAGTCACACCATAGTTCCCACTGCGCCTGTGAAGTTCGTCGCTTTTCCGCGCTCCACTTCCTATTTTTAACCCAATCGAAGCTACGAATACTTTTACCCGCCACGTTCGGGTCTCGTGCCTAATTTGATTGCGAATACAAATCGTTTTCGGCCAGAAATTGTCATTTTCGAAAAAACAGGGGGGAAGACTGAATACAGGTAGGTATGACGTCGAATTTGGAACCTGGCAAACATTTTTAGCGAGGCATCTGAAAGCTCACCGCGGATTCGTCCTCGCAGGGTGGATGTTAAATATTGAATCAGACATTTTTTGTCCAGTTTCTTTCTCATCGATTTATCACGATTTCTTTTCTGTCGTATAAAAGTTTGAATTCAGAAAAAGTTCGCTCAAGTCCCACCTCATTGCGTGACGAAAAGTTTCACAAATAAACTCGCGAGTTAAATCAGCTGGAGCCAAGTAAGAACGATCGTTGCGCGTTTCAAGCTGTTGTGGTATTCTTTCTTCTTCTTCTCTCTCATTTCCATCTTCTCCGTGAGACAAACGGACCCAAAAATAATGATGAAATGCAATGGTGAGAGGGAGTGAAAGAATGAGAGAGAGAGAGAGAGAGAGAGGAAAAGGGGTGGCGCAGGAAAAATATGAGAGTCCTGAAAAGAAGAAGAAGAAGAACGAAAAGAATCCAAAACGATGAAAACTTTTAGCCGTAGACCAGACAAATTTCGGACATTTGATCGAACGGCGGAGCGATCGAGGGAACGGACCGACGCTTCAAATTCAAACCAGTCTGCATTTTCGTATTTTTTCTTCCTCCCGCGGGGATCACATTGCAGATTCTGCGAAGAATCTATTAACTTTCGTATCTCGCAGTGGCTGCCAACGCCACCCACCAGCAACACCCTTGTGCCCTGAACGGAGTCTCGGTCCGTTTGACGTTTGCTAATTGAAACACTCTGTGGATTGAATGCAAATACAGCAGAGTAACCGGGAACGAAGTAAGGTAAGAGTTGGTGCACTCATCGCAGTATGTGTCTACTATAGTTTCGTCTCTCTCTCTCTCCTTGGACGGAATAGGTTTTGTTTTTCTTTCCCTTCCGTTCTCTCTATCTCTCTCTCTCATTTTTACTTTTTTTTTTGCTTGTTATTGTTGCCGTTTGTAGCTTTCCTCGATTTTTTACTTCTTTCGGCATTATAGAAAGAAGTATGCATACGCTAATTACATTTTCCTCCCAGTACATTTTCAATTGATCGAAACGATCGACGTTATTTTTTTGTTTCGTTTGTTAACCGGTGCTCTGAATCTTCGGCGCTAGCTAATCACTCAATTTTGATTGTAAACCCGAGAACCGTATCCTCCGATAAATGGGGAGTACAGCGTTCACAATCTTTCGTAGTATCGGATGTATGCTATATCGAAGCTGATGAATGATCCGGCGATCGGTTTGGGCGAATTTTGATAACCAATTGAAAAAACTGTTTGTACCAGATTACAAACTATTTACTTTTCATTCGCATGTATCTAGAGATACAGTAAATGTACATTTCATTCCAGACAACATGATACGCGATTTTGCAGTCCACTTCGCTCTGTCTCGTCGACGACAATGGGGGAGACGGAGGAGGAATGGGAATACTTGATACGCAGAGTTGATATTCTTTATGAAATTGGAATAGAACCCGAAACGCAGATGCGATAGTTATATACTCTACAGCATTCGCGCGTTCTCTTTCGTTCCGATGAGGTAAAGTATAACCGACTTGATTCCGGAAGGAATTCCCGTCAGCTTCCTTTTTTTCATCTTCAAAACAACACAGACTGCACTCGCACTCGAGTCACACATGTATTAATTAACCACGAGCACGTATAAAAGTGAAAGAATATTGGTATACGGATGTGAGGCGGTGTAGATGCGGGGTAGGCAGGTAGGTATATATTTCTGCCTGTCTACGACTCCATTTTCCTCATCAGAGTGATGGACGTCGAGAGCAGAAATAAGAGAAAAGAGAAAAGAGGAAAGAGGAAAGAGAAGAAAAGAGGAAAGCGAGTAGAGGACAAATGAGAAAGTGAGTCACGGTGGAAGGAGAAATGTATAGCGACCTGTATTCGTTGAAAATTTTCGAGAATTCACCTTCGCCATTTCACTTTCAACTTCAAATACACATAATTATGAGTCCCCAACTATATCTTTATCCACGGCACAGCTATGGCTAGAATATAGTACGAGTATAGCTGTTTGAGGTGGAGAATCAACTGTTACAGTTATAGCAAACAAGCAGGTGAACCAGAACGTTATAACTTTAACCAAAAGCCGTTCTGACGCCGCGCCGCTGCCCCCTCCAGTTACTTTACACCGATTCGATTTCACTTCGATTCGGGAATATACATCCATGCGGGGGTTTAATTTCGTTAATGGATTTGCATTAGGCATCCTTTCGACCAATGCAGTTCAAACATGGTTCACTCCGACACTCACGTGTATGGAACACAGTTTACTACACACTTACAATACTACCTTACGCAGACGCCGTTTCATCCCAGGACCCAGTTTTCATCGAGTATGTGAGTACAGGCCTGCTATATGTACTACGGGGGTGGATGAAAAGTTACTTAAAAGTAAAAGCAGCTATCGCTTAGGGAGAAAGATAACAGAAAATGCGTAGCTTTGCTCCCTCTTCACGACTCGTTCATTTCTACATTTCGATTTTCATCCGTGAGTGAAAACCACGCGGTTCTAGATTTCGGATCATGGTGATCGTCGTGACGTGAAACCAGAAGCAGTTGAAGTCATGTTACAAGACGAGAGATAAGAATATAGAAAATTCTTCATAAGTTTGCGGAAAATACTTCGCTGAGAAGACTTACTGTAGAGAATTCGAACGAGATTTATTGAGATTTAGTGCATACGAGGCGCAATTATATGGCGTTGATGATGCCACAGAGCAGCACTATACTCAAAACTTCCCAGTCGTACCAATTTGTTCACTGTTCTTACCACAAAAACTGTTTAGGATTCGCCGCAGGTTCGATCACTCGTGAAGTGCGGTGTACGTCCCACGGAATATTCGAAATGTTTCGAATTCTTGTGAAAATCCGTGAACTCTCGCGATATCCCCGGAAGTCCCCTGAAGTCTTTTGGAATCCCCCAAATGTTCGTGAAATCTTTAGAATCCCACAAAGTCTCATGAAGTCCTGCGAAATGCTATGGAGTCACGGGCAATCTTGCGAAATCTCATGGAGCCCCGTGAAATCTTGAGATGAAATGTTCGAGATCGAACGAAATCTGTAACGTCCCTGTAAAGTCTGTAAAACCTTACGAGATCTTGGAAGTCTCGAAGTTCGCTGCGGCAGGGAAGCAGCATGCGGAGAATGAAGGAGCACCTACATTCGAAAATTGAATAGAACGCTATAATTTCTTTTTTTCTCCGCATAGAACACGTCGATTGGTTAGGTATTTTGGTTCTTTTGATTTCCAAAAATTGTTTTTTTCCGTGTGAATACGCATATAGATTGAGCTTCGGCTCAGCCTCAATCGACTACGAGGGGGCTGTCCTTATCTTTTGCTAGCCGTGAGTGGCAGAGATGGAGTATATAGGCATAGATATACGAAGTATTCTCATGCGGCACGAGTAACGGTGATGTTGGCGTTGGCCGTGGTGGCGGTAATCTTGGGATGAAACTACGGGGGCGCGTGCATCTGTGTTCTAACGGTTCGTTCTTAAATGAGAAACCCGCACGCAGCTGTTGCCACAAGATTCGGAGGGTGAAATTTCTTGTTTTGTTCTCTTCTTTTTTGTTCCCGTGGTTTTTACCTTCCTTCCTTCCTTCCTTCCTTCCTTCCTTCCTCCTTCCTAATGTCTACACTTCGCAGTATATAGATAGGTGGGCTCAGACCGAGGCACCGGTGACTGCGGGCCAGCTCTCCGACTCTGAGGGTTTGGATTGTGGAGACATTTCGACGAAAAGTTTGCGAATGCTGGTAATATGGGCCAGAATTGGCCCAATATCGGTAACCGAATGACGTTGCCTGAGGCCGAGCCACTATTGCCCCATGTAGAGTTTGCCAATGTCCGAAATATAGCCCAGCAGTGGTCCAGATCTGGCGACTGCACATCGTTATCCGATACGATGAGCCGGTACTGTCCCGTGTTTGGTTCGATGATACGTTAATACTGGAGCAGTGATGACTGCCGGTACTGGTGCGGCGATGGCAAACATGTTCGGCTCGACACTGACATGCAATACTAGCCCAGTGCAGATTGGCGATATTGGCCCTATTCTCGAAGCCCAGCTTAGGGCCAACCATATGAATGCGGCTCATCGCCAGTATTGGCCCAGTGCTGGCACCGAGGGATGGGCAGCAGTTGGCAGCGTTGGCAGCGGTACTGGCCCTATACTGGGCCTATGGTGAAACTTTTCCTGGGAATTGCGATGGTGTGAAAACTAAAAAGTCTTGAGCAGCATTCAAATTAGTTTCACCCAACAATTTGTTGAGACAATAATTTGAATCGGGATGAATTTATTAGTCTGTGGTATGTATGCAGGAGCTTCTTCCCCTTAAAAATTACTACTACCGCTACACACAGGCTGAAAAATTACTCGTAATCTTCTTCTCTTTCTCTTCGCATCTTCGGATTAGTACATCATTCGCGTTCCGGAGATCATTCGGCTGTAATACTTTTATCCACTGCTTTGTCATTGTCTTCGATGGATGTGAAGGCCCTGCATCATCAGCACGTAGTAAAAAGGGGATTCTTTCTCTCCTTTTCTTCTCTCGCTGTCGCATAGAGAAGAGAAACAAGAGAAAGAAATTGATTGGAAAAAAATGAGAATTAATGACGAGACATAGCATCAGCGGGTCCGAATGTATGGGCGAAATACTTTTTTGGCAACCGCGTATGGTACAAGCTCGCATACGGAACGGGCCAAGGCGAGTATTGTGAAACAAGTGAAACCGGACGACTGCACCTGGCCGAATATTTCAAAACGCTTCGCTTTTCGGTTATTCCTCGCGAAGCCAATATAATTCATAAAGCAACTTCGGGCAGGTATAAAATCAGGTGTCGTTCAGTTACAGGTATATACAAATCGGCTAATCATAATCGAAAAACGGAAAGAAGAGAAGAAGTAAAAAACGACAGTTTGAAATTGTTTTACTCCCGCCGAAACGGTCGCTCTGACCTGACGACGTCATACTCAAACGGTCGGGTGAATATCAGAGTAGGCAGCGACGAGCCATCGTTTTGGAGACTATATATATTGTTCTAACTAGCTGATCACTATGATATATGCATACGTCACGCGATACTTATTGCAATATGCTACTATCGGATCATCAAATCAGTTCCTCTGTGCCTGAGGCTCGATATCTCAGCGCGAAAAAATCGCACGGCATCGTACGAGACATTTTCCGAAAGTGTGGGACTTGCCGCGTCCAGCTATTGTGCGTAGAGTTTCCGATCGAATCCCGCGCCATAGATATCGCTGTATGTATATCGAAAAACGTGTTTTTGGCGATATTCTTTTCGTCGACTAACTTCAACTCGTTACACCGTTCGTTGATAATGCTATCAAACATGTGACGTGATTCACACGCAATCCCTGGCATCTCATACGCACAATGCGTATGGTTCGAAATTTTGGGAATTTCGGAAATTACGACTGCTACGAGTAATAATTTGTGGAGCGGGCAGCTCCGGCGCCGCGCCGCGCCGGTACCGCGTCGGCCAGAGGTGACGAGTTTCGAAATTTTCGAAACAAAATCGCATTTCGTATTCGTTGCGGCGAAGTCGATCGCAGGTACGGGGCTCGTCGTGGATTGAACTGTCCATTGAGCGTTATTAGATGTGGCGGGACAGTGATTTTCACGTTTCACAGACAGGCATTGGGTTAACGTTGAAGAACTGACTGACTATAGATCTACACATCATCCCAGCTCCTAAACTCACGTACACTTCCCATACCGACAATGAAAAGTTTGTAGAGACGGCGACATGGTCGTTCGACGTGATGTCGCAGCACCAGCGAATAGCAATATTCGGCTGCAAGCCTTTCGGTGAAATTTGAAAGAATCCCTCGACCTTTCTTCAAAGTCGAAAGTAGAAAAACTCGAAAACGCCTGTCCATAGAGTTCATTCGAGAACCTTCCGTGTCCAGCTGTGCTGCAGGATAGACAAAAACCGAATAGAATGCTCGGTGATATTCCTGAAACGGAAATTAATGTGTAGATCCGGACGTATCATGGTAGTCCCAACGGAGTTATTGAAAAGAAGGGAGAAGGAAAATGGAAAAGGAATTTGAATAAATGAATAAAATAATATCGACGATCTCATGCACCGAGACCCGGATCGTTTTATCCTTACCGAAACTCACGGCGTAGTGGCACTGGAACAAGTTCATACCTACAGTGTAACGAATCGTAGAAAAAACGGACGGTATAAAGATGTTTTCCGAAGTATATCAGGTACTCGAGCCCTCTCTCGGTGATGGGATGGGTCTGGTGTTCCAGTTTTCATGAAATCCGCGGGCTAGACTATCATAAACCAATCCCCCGCATTGTGAGCGAGAAGCAAACACGTTACAGAGCGGTTTGCGGTTCCGAGCCGTACGCCAGCGGTTCGTTTTATTCGGGTATCCGGAGGTACCTACAAAATGAAATTTTTGTTAATAAGAAATTGTGGAGAATTTGAGGAATCGGTTCGATTTTCTCCCCTCCCCCGTCGCGGTCGGCCGGAGATGGACCGCGGATGGGTCATTGGTCGAGATTAATACCTGGAGGAGCCATCGGTTACATTGGAAAACGGGAACAGTTTACTACGACGAAGGTGGCCGAGGTACAAGATCCACTGCACGGCAACCTGCAGCCCTGTATCGAGAAACAAGAAGGGAGAGAAACGAACCTCGGGGTAAAATACTGCGGGGGATGCAGGGGAGCGAGAGGAGCCGGGCCGGGTAGGGGGATGGTTTTGGGATCCATAGTGGGGTTGGAAAATCCGTGGAAAACTGGCAGCGGACGCCTCGAGCCGGGGGAGGCATCGCGGGGCGTTGAGGTACACGGGGGGACGAAGACGCCTGCGCACGGTATAAACCGCGAGGAGTAACTCAGTTGACACCGACACACCGTGATACGCGCGCGTGGTTATCATTTCCACCGACTTGTGCTCGATCGCTCACCTCGCTCTACCAGCATCACGGACTATCCAACACTCACACGCTTTCCAGCACTGCACAAACACAAACACACACACCCTCGCGCACACAGACGCAGTCACAGACACAGACACAGACACACACACGCGCGCATATTTGTACACGAATGTATGCATATACGTACGTATGCATGAAGGTACGCACACTTACAATTAGATCGAGAGTGGGACAGGCACAGGGACCGGGACGGGGACGGGGTCGCGAGTGCACGCGAATGGGACAATTTTATTGTAAGCAATAACGTGTGCCTGTTGTATGTGCCTATGTACCAGAAGCTTGTCAGTGACGTTGCGACATTGCTTGGAAAATTGATTCCAACATGATTCGATGATCGCGTGACAGAAACGTGTGTATAAATGATTAGTGATTATCCGTTATGAGAAGATTTGTTATCGGAGAAGAACTGTTGCGCGGGACCTGATCAAACTGGGTTTCCCGTGAATTGGCCAGTGTGAATGATTGTTCGTCGCGAAGCGATACGTTCAGGCCCATACACATTCGATTGATGAAATGTCCAGCCCCGCAGACGGTGGAAGATGATTTACCTGAAAAACGTAAGGTCGGTATGAAATCGTGGTATCCCGAGTGAGACTATGATTTGCGTTTCACGCAATTTTCAATTTCTTGGAGGGGGGTTTTTTTTTTTTTTTTTTTTTTTTTAAGAAAAACGTAAGCGCCGGTGAAATCCACTCAACCTTGATCAAATATTGAACAACATTGTCGTTCGGGATCCGCGGATCTCATCCCCAAACCCGTGACCGCGTAGGTAACTACCACTTTGCGGGTATAGCCAACGTATCCAGGGCGAAGCTGCAGTGTAAATGCACATGTGCACAGGCTGTGCACATACCTTTTACGCGCGCTCACTCCATACGTAGGTACGTGTGTGTATACGTGGTAGATTCTGCTACCGAGAGGATACGCGAAACCCAGAAGCAATCAGTGGGCTGTAAACCGAGTATCGGAGCTATAGTTCTGGCAAGGAGTATACTATCTGAACAAAAATTGTTTCATATTGTACAGAGCTTCTGTTCGAATTGATCGCCACGATCCATCGGTCCAATGTCATACTCGCGTATAAAGGTAATGGGTATGAGTACGTACATACATTCGGGCTAATCAATTGTCAAAAATTTCAACCGTGACGAATTTCACATGAATTTCCGCACATGAATCGGAGAATCAAACTTGAATGATATTTTTCAAAATCTCTTCGATCTCAGCATTCTTTCGAAATAACATGTATGCTTCAATTTCCACATCCATAGTGTCACTCGAGAAATTCGAGTGGGATAGGCATGAGGCAAACCGCCTCCAGCTCTGGTTTATATGTATGTATGTAGTACGTACGTTTGTTTCTTCTGCGTGCATGGAAAACGTGATTGAAAAATAGTCGACGGAAATGACGGATAATCGGAAGGGATTGACGAGGGGAAATTTGGACAGCCGTGTAATGTCACTCTCCCAATTTTTCAACGTGTAATGTCACCCCGTGCCGAACATCAACCCGGTATGAAAATTGAAACAATTCATTTTCCAATTTGTACTACGTTTCTTCAGTGTACACACGAGCGAACTCGCTATACAAATCTCAAGACGCGTTCATACAGAGCGGAATTCGATCTCGAAATTCATTAGACCGCATTCGATGGTAAGCATGAAGTGAAGTGGAGTGTAGCTTCATCTAAGCCTGGAAAAAATTTCGGTCCTCCGCCGAATCCAATGTCAACGATGATTAATATCAATTTCGAACAAAGTCGGTAGGCAGACGGAGCATACCTATAGTCTGGTCCGAACCCAGAAATAGAAGTATCGGTATATGTAGCCGGCCGAAGTCGTTAAAAATATCCTATCGGATTCGTGTTTCATCGTTCTTCATTCTTCTTCGCTTTTACATATTACTATCCTGTCGTTTTTCCGTTTTGTTCGATTTGCCGATGAGTCGCGACATTCGCGGGATTTGTGACACTATATTCACTTGAGACCGCCACGCCGCGCCGTGCCGTACCGCGGCTTCGATTTTCCATCTAACATAAATTTGCCCTTGCCTCTGGGATGCTGAACCACTTTCAATGATTTATTGTAAGGGTTAAAAAAGCAAACCGAACGGATCGAGATGGTGGCATCGTGTTACCTCCACCTCCACCTCCACCTCCACCCCTTCGCCTCCGCCCCCATCTACGCGGTGAAGGTATCCATCCCTCAAGGAGCGAACAGCTACGTTTGCACCGAGGTCGACCGAACAACAAAAAAATCTATTCCCTCGGCCGAGCTAACTGAAACTAATTACGTTCGCGTCTGCTAATTACCAGACAGGGTGTGAGGATAATTGCTATTCGCACTCTTGGCCATATGGTTCGTTGACGGGAGATGGGCGGCCAGAATAGGGAACCGAGCCGAACAGCATCGCTAACTTTCCACGCGAATCGAAAAAGTACTTTAGGCGGAATTCATCGACCTCTATTTCTCGTCCCCTTTCATTTCTTGTTACGTATATACCCAGACAATTCCTCTCTTGTTAAACTCGTCCGTCGTCGTTCTCGGTCCTTCGTCCGCATTCTTCAATTGTCCTTCGCTCCTTGCGGCCCTCTTATTATTCTTTTTGTTATGAAAACCAGAAATGTATGAACGGTATGGTATACCCGTCCCTGAAGCACTCCGTTCCAAAGTTGTACGAAGGTCAATTTTTCATACGGTTGAGAATCGTCCGTACAATTGTCGAGTGGAACTCGCAGGGAGATCGAAAACTTTGGCATGAATTTGCTTGCAAGAAGCTCGAAAGTTCTTCGCGCGCGGTGATGTGGAACTCCCCGTGCTATGTATGTATGTACTTGTGTACAAGGATTGAAAGCCGAAGGAAAGTGCCGTACGCCGCAGCAGGAACTGGCAAATGCGGTTAACTCGAAATATCCACGCGCGACTCTTCTCTTTGTCTCGATACTAACTCAATCACCGGCGATGCTTTAAACTCTGGCAAAGGCATGCCTGGTCATTCGCAAACGATCGATGAACATGCTGTGCAATAAAGCTCGTCGGCGGTATACGTGCATGCACGTATACGTACGCCCTCGCTCCTGCAGTTCCGCAACGTTCGTTCGTGCTGAAAATTCTCGCTCTGGCAAGATGAAATATGAAATATGAAATATGAAATATAATAGAGAAAAACGCACCGTCATCAGTTATTCTAGACCGTTAACAAGATCCGTTTTTTTCCTTCGTACACCCTCTTCTTCCTCTTCATCATCTTCTCATGCTCCCTCTTCTCCCTCCGTCCAGAAACTTTTGTCAGTCTGTAAATAAGACACAGAATACATAGATATTGGTAGCCAAAGTCCCTCCGAGGGGCTGTTTGGAAAAGTGCATTATGCTTTTCCTTCGTTCGGTTCGAGTGTGGCTTCCCTTGTGAAAAATGTGAAGCGAGACGTGAGCACGTACGTGGGGATATCACGCGAACTTCATTTTTCAAAGGAACAATGTGGCGTGCGCGGGGCGGGGGGCAGCCGGTGCAGCTCGGTGGCTTTTCTTCACAACTGCAGTAAAAGCAATTGCGAACGGGCATCCGTAGGACTGCGGAATACGACTTAACGACAATACAGTAATGAAAATCCCATGCATTGTTCGGGATTAGGAAAGTCGTATTTTGCCGGGCACGCTGCGTGGTCGCGACCGGAAAGACGCTCTTCAGACCATCGGACAACCGTATCGTCTCGCCGTTCGTAATTGGGCTGACGATGTTAAATCGTACTCGTCGAAAAGGCAGCTTTGACCTTTACCGCATTCTAAATATCACGGGTGAAATTTTCCAACGGATGCTTGTCCGCTCCGTCATTTACCATCCGAAGAAACAATTTCTTTCATCAATTCGTTGTTGCTAATTACTCGCAGGCTTCGGCTGTAATTCTGTTGCCAATCTTTCCGTCTTTCGTAGGTCTCTCTGTCGAATTTCTGTGTCAGAGATTTTATCACTTCGTTCGCACGTGTTCTGGCTTTCCACGTACCTGTCTTCGAGCTTTTCGACGCGACTGTGATGCGGTCCGCTCCTGCAACCTGGTAGAATGATTTCCGGTGAAAAATGGGGAAGATAAAAGCCGCGCCAGAGCCCAGAGTTTTCTATTTTCACACGAGTCCGCTTTCCATTAATGCTCTTTGAGCATCTGTCAGTTGAGCAAAAACGGAGCGACGCGAAGCTCATTGTCAGCCCAGGCCAGCCCTGCCCTGCCCTGCAGCCGCCCGAGTCGAGCAACAGGCCCAATGCCACCACCTGTGCACCGCGTGGTGCTGAGCTTTCTTAGCGCCCAGTAACGCCAGAGCTTTTATTAATTCAACCTATAAAACGTTCCAACGTTCGTCCTTGGCCCAGAGTGAGTGAGTGAGCTAACGAATCCTGTTGGGGATTTAGTATCGTCACGAGAAGTAGAAGTAGGTTGATTCGGAGAATCCGAAAAGCTGTCTTCGGAGTATATAATCCGGATCGATTGAGTTCATCGAATTTCACGTAGGGTCGCATGCTCACGGATTTCATGAATTGAGCTATTTCTTTTTCGTCATATTTCCAACTAATCGTTCTTGCTCAGAACTCTGACGAGGGTCCGCGATCATAATTCCACGTTTCCCGCTCGGATTCCGTTCTAGATGACGGTTGACGCTGACGCTGATGTATGTATGTATATGTACAGCTTATATATCTACGTTCTTTTCGGTGGATCGTTCCAAGGTTCGGGCGTGAGCTCGAGCTCAGGTTTCACTCTTCCGAATCCTCACTAGCACAACAATTAAGACTTCCTTTCGTGCGTCTTGGATCCTGAGATCATTCAATGTCAGAAGAATACAAATTTTTCACCCTGAAACCCATTCAGGGAAAAAAAAGAATGATTTTGTTTTCTTCTTTACAAATTTTGACTCCGTTTTTATTTCGCTCTTCGCCTCACCTGCCGACTCAAGTCAGCTTTCAGCTTTTCTTCGTCAGTCTTTTCCTCTCACAAAAATCACATCCTCGGAACGGATACTAAAAGTTACGAATACAAATATCATCCCGCGCAACATTTTACTACTTTTTACAAAGTTCGGAGAAAAAAGAAAGACGTGAAGAATCGTTAGTCATATGAATCTACACCGCCAATGTAACGGCTAGACTGCCATCCCCTCGTTCCTGCTCGTCGCCATGTCCGGCTAGCCAATAATTGGAAGAATCGTAGATACTCGGTTTTTTCACCAAAGTTAGATTCGCTCGTTTAGAAGACGCGGACCATGTTCAAGTTCTAGTTCTTGTTCTCCCCCAGGCGGCTTCGGCTGCAACGGTCCGCTCGAAACTTATACCTTTGTTTCGACGAGAAGAAAGTTCATTGTCCGCTTGCTATTTCCAATAACAAAGAGAATCAGCCGGTCGAATGATCCCAACACTCTTACACTCGATGTATTCCCTTAACTCGTTTCCTCTTACTCATTGACCAACGTATCGTTTCCTCCACCTCCGTTACTTCTGATTTCCATCGACTAAAGACCGAATGAAACACTCGCTTCGCATTTTCGTTTGTCTCAATCCATAATGCCCCCACCGTCAGAGCCTGTGACCACGTGATCATCGGGCAGATGAATGTGGGGTTGAAAAGGACGGGCATCCCGCGGTTTCTGTACCGGCGACGTTCGGCTTACCCCGGAAAACGGGTCAACGTACAGCCACAGTTTCAGCATTCGATGGGATTCCACTTTCCCATATCACGGGGTGCGTGGATATTTCAGGATTAGGTTCGACGCTTTCTTGCTCACGCAAAGCTGCCTACCCCCTGACTTGTGTGGAAATCCGCAACCGTATATTCGCATTTGCGGTTACGCTCATAGCGATCAGCTAGTGAGCTCGCAATCAGTCGGCTGCATGCGCATGCATAGCTAGGCACGGTCAGATCTCGAGATATTATAAATCCTGCCTGTAAAACAAGCTCGTTCCCACCGCCTGGATGGTCTCGAGTGAGATAGAACGAAGGCTATGGAAAGAGGCGGAATGTAAGGGCGAAATGAACGGAGCGAATCAACGCGTTCCTTAGATATTCCGAGAGGGAAGTTAGGGCAGCGTAGTGAATACCAAATCGCCGGATACAAGTTCAATTTTTTCGTTTTCTGTTCTTGTTTTCTCAACTAAGCAGTGAGAGTTTCCGTAAGCGAGGTAGTTATAGTATAAATGACGGTAAGTAGATCTCGCTGTATATAATATGCTGCATATTCGTATATATATACGAATACATATATGTATAGGTACAATATTCGCTCCGCTAAACATGCAGGGCGCTAAACGATCGTGAGATCTTCTGATTTCATTTTCCCTTCTTTCATGCGGCGGCACGCTCCTTGGCATGGTTTCCACGCGCCACCCGGATTCGTAAAGTGTCGGTGAAAAATTTACCCAAACCACGACCTTTCTCTTGGGGATCTCAAACCCCACCCTCCCCGCCCTTTGCCGCCGCTCTCCGCTCACCACCCCCTTAACTTGATATTCTTGTTTATCCTCAACTGGAGGAGATTCAGATCGATTCAAATCTGCACTGGGGCGGGATCCGGTCTCACCCTTTCGGATACTGTGTACCAAAACTCCTTCCCATTCTCTTCTAAACACAAGCAAGCAATCAAACTGACTTTATCGAGGAAAAACTTCACCGAATTACAATGTGACTTGGCGAGACTTCTCCTCCGTTCTCCTGTCGCACTCTAGCTTTTTCTTTCTTCCTTCGTTCGTTATTCGTCACTAGAGATATGCTGTAGATACTGCAAGAACCTCATTAATTTTTCAAGCGGGTTACGGCCGGGTAGGTATTCCTAGGGAAAAATCAACCCCCGCCCCCGATCTCGGGGAGAAAAGAGAGAAAAAAGTTAGAGTACGAAAGAAATCGCTATACAGAATCGCTTTGATCACCGTCGTCCCCGAGAGCTTTTCGTCCTCCGTGATCCTCCCGTTTCCTTGATGTGACCAAATTTCGAAAAGAAGCATCTCCAATTGATCAATAGCCAGAAAACCTTGCCGCTACTGCAGAAAACATGCGTATAATTCTGACACTCTTATGATCATGCCATTCGATGATCCACCGACGACTCCGCTTATCGAATGATCATAGCACACAGTACGGCATATTTCGATTGCTTTTATTACTTCGTGTTTATGTTATCTGCACTTTATTGCGCGATCTACTATATTGTATGTACGTGAGCATGTTTTATTGGCCATCAGCCCTGTGCTATTACGTTCTCGCTCAAACGCGGGACCAGCATCCTGATGCTTCACGGATGAGGTTTGGTCATTGAAAAGGATCATCGGGTGTGGTGGAGGGATGAAAAAGGTCAGTTCCCGGTTGTAAACAGAATGGCTCCCGCTTTCTATTGAATTGAAAACAAATGATCAGCGATCTTCAACCGTCGGGAAAAAGGACTTGAGGGAACTGGTAACGGATTGATATCCATTAGGACTAGATTTGCCAAATTTGTTGTTCGCCTACTTCCCGATGAACTCCGCTCTCCACGTGTGAGGAGCTCCCTACCGATATTCGCTCCGAGAATTGACATGCGGTTGTTTTAAGGGTCCCGTTTCGTCCGCGACTCCCACCCCCACGTCGTCCTCTCTACTTCACCGCAAAATGAAAAGAAACGATCCCAGAGCCGTGGAGGGCCATTGAGGAATGGGGATAAGCCACTTGGGAACAGCCACCTATTCGATTCTGGTCTCACTTAACTCCGGGAGCTATGACACTCAGTTGGAACAGTCGTAAAACTGATGGAACTGGGCGAATCGGATTTACGAACCGTTTTCATCCAATTACTCGCCAGTTTTGATCACCGATTAAACTACTCCCTCGTACTTTATCGGTTCTCGTAGGTACGCTGACATTGTGTAACAGGAACATGGCACGCGTGTGTTCAATTGCGAAAACCTTGGAACGTTGGAAATTTCGAATAGCGGATGTGGGTATCTTTTCGCGCGTTTCCCAGCTCTCTTTTTGCGGGGCTATATAGCTGTTCCTTGAAACTCTCGAGTTAGCCAGGGAGGAGGGAGAGGAAAACGGTCAACTTTTTCCGGAACACCCGAAACTCGCGCGCGGAAAGCATAATTTATACCATTCAACAAACCGGCGCGGTGGCCAGGATTGTGCGGGACGGGGAGAAGCGGTTTGGCGCCGAGGCTAATCCAAGCTGGTCAATCATCTAACGCACAAATACGACACAATAGAGACCATTAATCCCAACGGTATCAGCGAGCCGGAGGAAGGAAACCGGGAGTAAAACGAGTTGCTGACTAGGTATGAGTGAAACGTGGGATATATCCGATGTATGTATGGAACAAAGATTTCCACTGCGTGCGGAGACGATGTCGTGATGATGGGATACGCCGCGATGGCCAATTACGTTATACGTGACCGTGCCGAGGTGAGTTGACCAATCCGATCGGCTATTTTCACGCACCTCGATCCCGGAGCTTGAAAACAAAGAACATGTATATACGTAGGTGAGCGACCTCGCGTACACACTGACAATGAGAGTCACAAACAGGACCTAATAGGATTTGGGAGTGCTTAAATCGCGGATTCCCGTAGTAGCTTGGATCCTGAAAGCTCATCCACGCCTCCACCGCGATAGCAATAGATACCCCGCCCTTTCTCATCCACGAAAGCTCTCGTTCGCCCTTTCATCTGACCCGTGTACATACTGCATAGGTACACGGAGGGAAGTTCGTGTATAAATTTGGGCAAAAAGCTGAACCCAGTATGAATTGGAAAACTGTTTCTCCGTTTCCAGCAAAGGGAGGAACAAGAGCCATTTCTCTCGACTTCCTGGTTACCTGAGCTACGTGGAAATTTTTGAAGGATATAAGCGTTTTTTCGTACCAAAAGAACGGAACGCGGATCGAGGGGTGATGAGGATCGGGAAGTATCGAGTCGGAGAAAACGATTCACAATCTAGTCAGGGAACAAACAAACTGATTTGATACTTGTAATCATATTTGCGAATTCTCACACTACAGAGCGAGCTTTCTTGATAAAAGGCATTCGAGTATATGAAGTTGATGAGCCTCCTGAAGATGAGAGTCGGAGAATCAACAAGGGATTTCGGGGAGGTCTGTCTTTCGGGAACGATTCCTTTTAACTTCATTCGTTTCTCGTTGCTCGTTCGATTGATCTTCTTGTTCCTGTTGCTCAATCAATTCCCGAGGTCAGGCTTATATATAGTTAAACGCCGGAGAAATTCGACTACGCATTCGCCTTAACCTCTCCTCTTCCCATACCAGCTGTACGCCATTACTCGTCTAGAATGGATCCTAGCTCGTTCCAATTAAAGGACCCCTCGCGGTGAGCTTATCACATTTTCGCCAATTGAGCAAATAGTAACGAGCCGACACGTAGCACCGAAACGGAAAGATACTACGAAGGGGATGTTTGAGGGAAATTGATAAACGAAATTATCCGTGATACTAGACAAGAAAGCTAAAATATATCTCCACCGGTCCCGACGCACTGCGATCCTCATTACAGAGAAATAATCGTTTCGATATCACAGGGACGTAATTCTCTTTGCCCGTGATTTATCCACCTGCCGTTTGATCGGTATTCTCTTCAGAGAGGCGGGACGTAAGAGAATATCCGAAATTCTCGCGTCTCATTAACCGTTTGAAATGAGAGCCCCGGACTAGGAGGCCGCGGCGGTAGGGAATTTTCAAAATTCTTTCCGCCTCGAGTATACCGAGAAAGATGGAAATTTTTCTCTCGCAGATTACATCTAAGGTGTATACCAAGTTTGAAGTATGCTTTGTGCGGACTTTCAACATTTTCATATTTTCATACAGGGCAGGGAATATTGTTTGAAATCTGAAAAATTTCCTGTATAAATATCGTCAGCGGGTGGCGAAATTTCGAGCGAATTTCTCCGGCTCCTTTCTCCCGCCCCTCGCTCGCTGGGATGATGAATTAGTTGATCCTTTTTCTACTTTTGTCTGGAACCCATGAATTCATAATGCGTTTAACGTACCTATAGGCTCGAAACTGGACGTCAGAGTGAAACTGGATGTCGAGGGAGGTTCGACCCTGGTAATAATCAAGTTACTTGAAAACGTAGGCGACATTCACCAGCGCAACGAAGCGCGCCTCGGGTCTCTCGCTTCGCATGTATACCTATACATACATGCAGATCCTTGCGCGTGTAAGAATTTACTCCGTCGCCAACTCGTGTTATGGATCGGAGGACCACCCTCTGCTCAACGATACCCAACGATACCCACATATCTATGCACACCTACGGTACGTACGTACGTACGTTACTTCGGCGCCGAACGTGAGAGGTATAACTCAGTGACTACGTAGGTACATACGTCCGCGGAATAAAGCGCCTGCCCGCGTTGCCTCATATTCGTAAGATATTGTAATATATATATTCTCACGCGGAGCGTGTATTTCATTTTCAAAAGGATCAAGAGGGCGATTGTATTCTCGTTGTAAATTTTTTAGCACGAGTCTGGGCCCGAGTTCCAGGCTAAAAGAAACACCGCACTCGACCACCTCGACTGAGCCTCAGGCTCTGGTGAACGGAAAGGCAGAATTATATCTATATCAGAAACAACGAGGTGACGCGCGATCTCCCGACGCTAGAAAAATCCTCTGCGGATGGATGCCCGACTACCTAGCTCTTCTCTTCGTATGATACTGTTCATATATTATACCAATTCCCGCGATCTTACATCTCCATTTCAAATTCCACCCATTCTCTGCCGCTTCCGTGAGTCTTTTGCCGCCTTTGAGAGAGTTCGTTTTGACGAAAGCGGAAAAACGCTCTAGAAAAATTCGGCGACGCCTTATCGTCTCATCGTCAGTCGAACGCCGAACTCTGCTCTAACGGATCAATCGTATCGACCAAACACATTCCGCGGTCTCTGAGAATCACATAGAGGCAGCAAGGCGGGCTCCAAGTAGGTACGAGGCGAGAAAAGCGAGCTCGAGATCATCGTCGGGTCCAGATCGTTTTTTAAAATTCGAAACAGCAGCCGGGCGGGGAATTGGGACGATCAGTAGGTAATCATTGTCGGAAAGGAATGAGGGAACATGGAATGAGAAAGATAGCGGAAAAGTTGAAACCTTTTCCATTTCACGGATCTGTTTTCACGCACGATGAAAATCGGGAGCGAGGGCTGATCCTCGTAACCGAGAAGGATTTTCTATCAAACGTCAAATTTTCAACGATCATTATTTGGGCATACGAAGATAAGCATTGTTGGGGGAGTGACTCGAATCTATTTGTGCCGACGACACTCGGGATGATGATCATGTTATCGAATCACGGCATGCCCACACACGCTCCTGCTTCGTGGGCATTTTGCCCGAACGCCGCGTACCTACGTGGCGGTACCTTCGTCGTTTATGGCCGATATACCGGCTATATGGCGCTAACGCGTTATACTGAAGGAAAATTTTGGGAAACAAGGACTGCGGTGTTTGGGCTTTCAGAATATGATGTCTGAAACGATATTTAAATAGATCATAAGAGGGAACATTTATCTAATTTGTCGCGCCGCGAAGACTCGGGGGAGTCCTCGAAGCCTGTGTAATTCAATTGTCCCGTGGAAAACCTAATTGATCTTGCGCCGTGAAGGTCTTCGGTATTATTCGGTATTCGAAACGAGACAAGCCTCTCGCAATTATTTTGTCATACAAAATGAGACAGAAGAAGAGTAAGGCTTCCAAGAGTGAGAAAAACGACACCATCCTCGATGGAAATAAATTGTGTATAGACGTTGAAGTTTCGCGTGTTTGAATTATCGGCCCTTTCTTCGTGTTGATTCGACGTCACCTACCAAACATCCCTGTCGAGTCCATGAACAATGTAGCGAACATGACAATTCGATTATTCGTTTTTCATTCAAACTGCAGTGAATTTGATTGGAAATAAATGAAACGCCTGTGTTTTGTGAAATAAATTTGCAAATTTCTTAGATCAGAGTATACAGGGAACATGAATTTCCTCCGAGTTGGCCGTTATCCGTTAATTTGTTCTGCGTTGTTTCCGCTTCTCTACTTTAACCCCAAAAACGAATTTGTGTGGCGAGACGTATACATACTAGCCTGACATTAATTTTTGAATTTTTCTTCCGTCAATCCACCATCGGCGACGCCATGCGCAAACAAAATGTCAAAATATACTTCGGAGAGTGATCGATGGAAGGGAACCGAATAATAGGCCACTCGGTATAGCTAGCCTCGATATAATTTGATAGTTGTACACGAATCGTTCAAAAACGGATACGAACGTGAATTGCTTCGACTGGAGAATAGGAACTCGATGGGAAGAGGGCTGGGAAAAGAAAATTCCCTTTTCCGCCTACTGGCGACATTGGAGCAATTAAATTCCACCATATTTCAAAAAGTAAATTTAAAAGTTTCACACTGTTTTTTTTTCTTTTTTCATCAACTTCTAAGTGACAGTGATAAAGCCTCTTTCTAAGGTACACATTTCTCATTGGTAGGTACTCGATACCTGTCACTTTAATATTCGGCACCTAGCTACTGCCGGAACTGCGAAAGCCTCGCGTAACGCCGACGTTAGGTGCAGAAATCATAGCCAAAACTGTTTTTCGTAACGTATAAAACTCCACATTACCTGTACCAAGTTTTCACGCGAGGACAAAGAAGTGTTGAAATCCTACAAGCAACGAATGAGAGATCTCTGAATTTCGGCCAGTCTAGCGAAAAGATATAGAAAATTATAGTCTGCAGTTAGGTACACAGAAAAAATTTGATAGGAAAATTCACGATAAATTTACATAATTCACGTTGCCAGGTTCTGTCCTACGCAGTTCCGCAAGCGTTCATGCAATTCCGACCTGGTTTCCCACGAATATAGCTTCTGATCTCTATATTTGTACCTACAGGACAGGCCCTCATGCTCAAGTATATCTCACTGCAATTGGTATAAAATTATCGTCAATTTTTCCACAAAGTTCTCTCCGTGTGGCTATAGTAGGCATCGATGTAGCAGTCGCGATTGTTCGCGAAATCGCTTTAACGAACAAAAAAAATTAGGTTTTCGTCCACAAATATTCGCATAGCTTGCATTTTAGTGTTGGTACTAAAGTGCTCTAGGAATTAGAGAAAGTCGTACACAAATTCGCAATCGAATAGAGTATACCGATCCAGCCGTGTCTCGCCCACGTAAGAGCTCTGTGATAGGTGGACCTAGATCCTTCGTAGCTCGGAAACCCGAGGCCACAGGAATTTTCGGCAAAGGACTTTCCGGTGCAGAATTTCTCGAAGAATCTATCCACGAAATGTGTCGCGCTAAGCCGGAATCAGATTCTATACCGATAAGTATCTCGTTAGTAATAAAGTACGAGAAACGAGGATGACACTCTTGACAATTTATCGACGCGAATTCAGAGTACGTTTCTGTTACCGCACGGTGTGAAGTAAGTCATCGAGAAATCAGGGTCGCAGTATACATACATCTCCGATCAATGACCGCTACACGCCAGCGTTCGCGGTGCTTCCAGTTATTTCGTAATACTTGTTTCTCGAAGGGTCAGATAATTACACCTTCGCCGCTCATGATGTCAGAGCCGAATGTCATAATGACTCGAGAAGCGAAAGGGGTTTCCAGTCCATATTCGGCTTCAAGAAACACAGTTTGGTATTCAAATTGGACGTTTGGTACTCCGGGTCGTGTCTGTCGCGGACCGGCCGGGGCCACGGCATACATCGAAGGTTATTTGGAAGTAGGGATAGGATAATAGACTTTTTCGGATTCGCTGGCTTTCGGGAGGGAAGGAAACAACGCGAGGGGGGAGACTTTTTCGTTTGAATATGCACTTGACATGTTTCGATCATTTTTTGAATCGAGTTTCCCCGATTTCGAGATCTAGGTATGTGTGTATGTAACACTGCAAAGTTTTGTATTTGGAAATGGAATAATTTCAATGAATCGGTGTAAGTTGCACCGCGGGAATGCAGCCGCGGCTCGAGGGAGGGTGGAATATTTCAATACGGAGGGAAAGTTTGCTCGGGCGCCGAGTATAATCCTCCGCAACGATGTTCGGAGACATCCGTATACGACAGCGGCTAGTTTTCTGCAGAGCGAACGTGAGTACCTAGCACACTGAAGTCTTGAAATATATTCACGAGCGAAAGTGAGTAATCAACGAGCGTTACGTACACGACAGAGTTCGCTAGCTGCGGTTCTTACCGCTTTCCCTGTGCTGCGCTAGGTGGTATCTCGTCCAATTAGATTGCTCACGACATTGTTCCGAGGATGCGCACGGGCCTGGGGATCGGTGCTGAGTTCGACGATCCTCGATTGCAAATCCTCGGAAGCAGTGCTCGCGAATGGTTTTGAAATTCAAGGTCCTCCGATCTGGCATACCGCGCGAGTTCCAACTGATTGGAAATATTGGAATACCTCATAGGTACCTACTACAGCAATGCACTTCCGTACTTGAATTCTGATATCTCATACTCGAGTGGCGATGAGATAGATGGATATAGCTTCGGAGGTCGGCGCACGGTGTCGAATTCATCGATGCGTGTATGAAAAAGAGGAAGAACAGATGTGTCGCTCATCTTCGTGAAGACAGGCGCGATCATCGCGTGATGATGTTAGCTGTGTACTTGAGACGCCGTTGAATCTGAGCCCTTCGAAATTTCAATCGCGATCTTCGTTCCGCCGTTGTACGTCGAATTCTACGATCAATCGTGTGAATCTGCGCGTCGTTTTTTGCGATTTGCAAACGATCAAATCGCCGTCGTCCAAGACCACGAACCTGTCGGCGGGGAGTTCGATTCAAGGTTGAGGTTCTCAGTACGAAAATACACGTCGATCGAACATGTATTCCGCATTTCCATATCAGCGAGTCCAGAAATTCGAACATTGCTGTTTGAATTTCTGCAATCGATAATTTCACCCACTTACTTTATGCCTAGATACGTATATACCGACCAACCCATCCATCCACGGCACAGCTCTTGAGAAAAGCACCGCGCGCTGTTCGCACACCCCGAGATGGAATCCATGTTGGTTTGCTGTTCGGTGTTCGTTTGCTCGGGCATCCTACGTACGTACGTTCATCCTGACTGCATATACGGTGCCCGTAATTGTTCATAATCTCGCTCAGCTCTCCTCGCTCGTTTTTATCCTGCCACGTGTCCGCCATTTCGGTGCTCGTGCCCGAGTGTGTACATTACTCTTCATTTATCCTGAACGCCTGACATTCAATTGCTTCGAAGTGCGCTGCTCCAAGCTTTCGCGTACCTACCGAAAGTCGAAACGAAGTATTGAGTGTATCAGAGGCTGCGAGACCGAGTTGTTCCATATTCCCCGCATAAAAATGAATTTTTTCGAGAAGAAATGAGTCGAGACTGAGACGACTCTGCGATCCTCGTGTCCGCCGGTTTAATTACCGCCGCAGTCTTTGGTGGATTATAATTTTAGCATGAACAAGGCTTTACCAAGGTCCGCCGCATTGACCCACCAAGTCCTACGCGCTGCCTAACCAACCTCGCAGTTTTCACTTAATCCTGTTTCGAACTATAAATTAGTTCACTACGCCTGAAACGATGTATAATCATAGTCACTGGCCGTAATTTTCGCTACGAAACCTGAGCGAGGCTCGTTGGATACAGTTACCGTCGCGCGTCGTCGGATGGTCACGGAGAGGTAATAATATTGGTGAAAATATTGAGCAAATAATTAGATCCTGCAGCGGAGAAATGGGCACCTCCCATTTCTTCTGTTCAATGGATTCACATTTTGATATTCACGACTCATCTAGTCCGCCCCTCGAAAATCTTCTTTTCAATATTCCGGTCATCCCACTCCATGGAAAGGCTGTCCTGTATTCCCTCTTACCTACAACTAGTACTCTGCACAGTTGAATCCATCGCAAGATTTTATGGCATTACAGCGAAAGCGCAGCTCTCGCAGAAGGCACCCGATTCTTTACGCATTTTCTCTTCCGATGGTTACGACCATCGCTATACTTATTCGTCCAACTTCCAATCGTTATTCCTATCGCCTTTGGACCGCTCGCGTGCAATAAAGACCTCCGTCATTCGCCGGAGCATAACGCAGCTCGAAATTTCTCGTATATGTTATACCTATACAGCTATCTCGATATCCGTTGAGTTTGATTCAGTCAGACCATGTCCAGGGAGAAAGAGAATCTGCTTCACCCGCTTTTAACGTCGTTTCCACCGATCATTGAATCCCTCCTAATACGTCACTGTGGTCGGTCGAAAATTCGTTCACGGAGAAAATATATGCGTGTGGGTATGCGTTAGGAATTAATCCACGAACTGCAACCTCGTCGGAGCGAATATCCTCGGTGGATGGGCCCGCAACTAAAAAGAGGCGTCATTTACTTGGTAATCGGATTTCAGTCCAGAGCCACCTCAATACTCGATCTTTTCCGTCAGTCTAGCAGCCCAGCAGCCGAGTCTTCGGTTGGATAGCGGCGAATCTCTGTTCGCTTTATCTCCGCCGATGGCTTTGAGTTGCGGGGATATATCAGGAGCGTAATATCTCAATTATATGTCAAGTTCGAGCTGGTGCATGCTACACAGTTCCGCCCAATCCTCGGGATCCTATAAATTCCGTTATGAGCTGACGAATTACCGATAATCGCAGATAAAGACGGAGACATTCGCCGCGATAAGAGTCGCCGGGAGCGGGATACGGGATACGGGATACGGGATATGGGCGACGTAGGGTATAGGGGTGGTTCTCAACGTTAAAGCAACCCCATGGGCAATCAGAGACCAACGTCCCGAGACGCGTCACGTCTGAGAACACACCGGACGGAATCGAGTTGTTAGCCCCCTGGTCACGCACTTCCCCGACTAATACGGTCTTACACGACTGGAATACTCCGCAGTCCTTTACCTCTCGCCTTCAGCCGTCTTTCTTCGGAAACTTGGCTTTCCTTCCCGCCTGGACCCCGTCCCTCTGCCTGCCGCCGCGGCCGCTATATGAGTCTCGAAGTCACATACCTCTTCGTGAAAAAACTCCCGGCCTGCAATCCGCCGAGGAATAATTCATGTTATAGAAAATTTATGAGCCAATCGCCTAACCGTGGATATTCCATGACGCTCACCCACTGCATACCTGCTTGAGGGATTTTTCTTCAGCTTCAAATATTGCGATACCAAGTTTACTTCTTCTTCCCCTCTTTCTCTCGTGGATTACCGTTGTACCCGACATTCTGCACAATATAGGTAATCGTTTATCCGATTTATCACATTTTGAAAATATATTCTTACATCCGTAGATAATTTTCAAATTCCAAGCATTGTTCAAAAACTTCGAATCGGAACCTCCGCAGGCTACTATACGCGAGCTATATTCATTTTTTTGTAAACAGTTCGAAGCGAATGTGCGGAAAGGGTGATCTCCCGTCGAAGATGTATGTATACGTCCGTTCGATTTCTGAACACATATTTTTTCGATCGATTTTCAAACGCTCCGTGAAAAATTGGTGCAAACTCCGATCATTCGTGGAAAGGTTCTCAAGGTAGGTACGGATACTTTTCCAGCGTTAACAAAGATTTTCCGAACAATTTTTCGCCTGCTTCAAAAGGTTTCACTCGAATCTTCTGAACCGATTGAAAAGAACTCGGATGTCGACGCGTATGCGACATAGCCGCATCAATTGTTCCGGAAGTTTTGAAAAACGGACGAAACATTGTGGGGGGTTTTTTTTATTCACTGAAAATCGGATGAGACCCCGCGAGGATCTTCGAAAATTAGCTGCAAAATCTCTCCAACGACACTCACCGGGTGTCCGAATTTTGGAAATATGTCGGAGCTTCGGAGCTTCCAGTGTTATGACGAAAATCGAAAACGAAAGGATTGTCTGAAAAATATTTTCACCTGATGGAGAGTTTTCCTGCGCTTCCGAACGTTCCGCTATTCGCGTGGCAGTGGTACCTACTCGCGATTCGACGCCGTAGCAATGTTGTTCGCAGGCCGCAGTTCAGCCACATACGGAGTGTCGAAATTAGTCGATCTGATTTTGAGACGCGAAAATATGTCGACCGCGGCATTTCTACCGGGCGGATTTATTGCCAAACTTTGCACACATGGGAGGGCGAGGGGAGGGGTTACCCTCTCGTGATTCGCGACGAAATTATGTGGTAATGAATCACGAGACCCTCTTGGGTACTGACCCGCAGATAAGAGAGAAGTATGGAAGGTATATATCGTACTTACCTAGAGCGGTGGTCAAGGTATAGGTACTGGGAGACCAGTTTAGAATTATAATTGTGCTGATTAAAATATACGGACAATTAGTCGGGTCCGCAAAGTTTGCCAAGCTGGCAGCCTTCGGTTTAAACAAGCTTACCTCCGTACACTGCGGAGTTGCGGAATCGTTTGTTGGACGTTTACCTAGGGTTTGTAGGCTGCCACTCGCCTCGGGAACTCGCACAATTCTTGGGAGATGTTGATTCATTCCCTTAATTTTTACACTCGGCTGCACATCGAGCGCTCGGGTCTCTTTGAGCCAAATTAGTAAGACGCCGCTCTGTAGCTTCGTTAGACGAAACTTCCCACGCCGTTGATCTTACGCGTTTTGCAAAATCGTATAACGCCACCCCAACGATCAGCCTTCAGGCTTTCCCCCGTACCTAATCTGATTCTCCGTTGATTAATCCCTAATCGACGATGCAAACCGATTTTACAATGCGAAATTCAAATCGTGGATCCTCTTTCCGCCCAGCGCCCTTATTACGATCAACGTCGCGATTGCCCGAGTGGTCGGCAAATGGTCAGCTGGACACGCAATCGAAGCTCGGGTTCTCGAGGATTGTAAATAATTTCGAAGAAACACATCGTTGCAAAAATCTCCGCGGATGGTGAAAGGTTTTTCAATTAACCCGGCAGCATCCTATAGGTAACCGCTGTAAAAAACATCGCAGAGACCATACACCCAGCTCTCTCCGCTGCAGTTTGTCATGGTCTTCGTTCGTGATGGACGAAGGGAACGCGAGTGCTGAGCCCTACCTAGAATATTCCGGAGATGGAGGCCCCGCAATTTTCTATCTCCACATTTCATTGTGATCTCGTCTTTTTCATTTGCCCCGAAGTAGTAGACGAAAAAGTACAAATTCACCACGCAACACAAAAATGAGATGATTTTTTCTCATGTATCGAAGATATATACAGTATACGTGCGGGGGTGTGATACGAGAGATAAACTTTTCTCGCTCTGCTTCTTCTGGATGGACAAAGAAGTGAGAGAATAGCCAGCAAGGATGATACCTACGTGTCCTGAGTATAAGGACGGGTCTTCATACTTCCACGGTGGAAACGTTGTTCCACGCATTCGTCGACAGCACTTTTTATTCCCATATTTTTTGGCCCGTACTCGTAAAAGACGGGAAATTCGAGGCTCCGAATCGCCACCAAGCGTTCGTCGAAACGGTAGTAGATACCTATAACCAAGCTGCCAAGTCATGCCAGGCAATGAATAATTTAGAGTAAGTTCTGCGGAGTTACAGCGTCTGTTTCACGCCACGCATTATATGTATATTCTTTCCATCCCCATTCCCATGCCAAATTAATTCCTTCTCCTTCTCTCTACTTTCGCTCATCGCCGCACGGAAATTGGCTGTGTTCTCTCGTGTTCAATCTTTTCTCATTTCAAATCTCAAGATTTTTGAATTTATTCTGCATACGATGAGTAGGTAGGCGCTGCTATTCTCAGGTACGAAACGATTTTTTCCACCTTCCAACTACATACGGCCCAAGTTTTCCCTTCGACACATCGTTTTTCATTTGAATGAATTATATTTCCTCCCTATCAACGAGGAACACGGTACGAGCTCGATTGAATTCTACCAAACAACCAAACACGGGGAGAAAATTTTACTCTAGTGTCAAAAAGGCTCTTTTTTCTTGGATTCGAAAAGGTGACTTTGCGAGAGAGCCAACTGAAAAGAAAACCGTAAGATCTTAGCTACAAAGGCAACCTGCAAGAATCCTAATCTTCGCAAATAAAGACCGAGTTATTGATATGAGACGGAATGCTATGCCCGGAGGGAAGCTTTTCGGTAGCTACCACTTGGCACGTTATTTTTGAGGTAAGAGTTTCGAAAATAATTCGTAATGAGATAAGTTCGATTCAATTTGCTGCCGAGAGCGGAGTTGTTGGCGGTTTTCATACCTCGAGGATATGACGGAAACGAGGGGAATAACCTTCGAAGCTAATCATCAAACGAGAACAGCCCCCCGCCCCCTGCCCCCCACAGCGATGAAAATCTCCTGTCTCTCTCGGCAGCAACTGAAAATGGAGAAGCGAGAGAAGCGGGATGACCATCGGAAAACTGTGCCGATAAATGACTTTCGTATCTGAATTCTTCAGCGGTATCCTACAATAGCAAAATTAAGGGGTGCAAAATGCCGAGACCGCAGATGTACATCTCGAGCTTTCGTTTCAGTGCCAATTGTATGAGAGTTTTCGAAGATTGGAGGGTGGGAATCTCGATGAATAAATCAGTGATATACAGGGTGGGACATTTAAAGTGTTACGAGTGAATACCTCGAATACAAAGTGTCGTAGAAGCAAATATGTCGAATAAAAATCGCGGGGTTTTGAGGGGGAGATCTAGTAGCCGTATTAGATTCTCAGCGGCAATTGATATTTTCGGGAAATCGGTATGAAACACACTTTTTCCAATGGTACTCGATTTTTCGGTACAGCCGATTTCGATTCTAGCTAGCGTCAGGGGGAATCGAATGGAGCGTATGTTTTTTCCATTCTGATAATTTTCAACTGACTGAGTTACGGCGCATCAAAGTATTCCAGACCAAGCCATGTTCTGTCTGAAATTTTGAAAACCACGCGTCCGCCTCTGCTCGAGCAAAGTTCGATCTTTTACTTGCGAGTAACTCTTTCGCTTTCGTTTGAACTCGCTTCAGTTGCTGCAACGGGAAAAAGCGTTCCGATTATCCTCGGTCGGCCAGTGAAAGGTGAAGAGGTTCGAATCCGAAATTTTATAAGCAAATTGAACAGTAACTCAGAAGTAAGGAATTAAACCTTATTAGGAAAAAAATTCGACAAACGGCCCTCGAAATATGAGACGAAACACGGCTCAATGTGAAAAACTTCGATGACGTATCGTAACTCAGCTGAAAACAATTAGAAAAACAGATACGTGAACACGATTGGATTCGTATAAACGCCGGCTACGATTTTCTTCGGAGTAGAAAATCGATTACCGTTTCGAAAAAAAATACAAATAAAATAAAAAAACAAACAGGTTACATATCGATTTCCCAAAATCATCGATCGTATTCGTTTCCACGACGCTTCGGTACTCGTGATATCCACTCGTAACACTTCGAATGCCCCACCCTGTATATGAGGACGATGCGGGATAGAATAGTACGAGAGATGTAGCGACGACGATGAGTCGCGTAGGTAACTGCATACGTAGGCAGTCCTTCGACGAGAACTGTCATCGCCAGGTGGTGAGTATACTCTCCGTCCCTTTTACTAAATCTATAGTGAAAGTACAGTACAATAGCGCTTACTGTGCGTGTCCGTCTGTTCTCCTCGGTAACGATCCTCCGATATGATAACAGGTTGGTGAACCGAAATCAATTCCAGTCTACGAAATTGACTAATTGCCAAGCAACATTTAATATCCTCTGCAGTGACAGTCGATACGATAGTCCATTAGACAGGGCAATTATGTAACGTGATACCTGCCAGCAAGTAACAGCACTGGGTGTAGGTACGTATGGAGGCGGCATACCCACTCGTTTCGGAATGAAAAGGGTGCCAGGTGCGGTGTACGTATAATTGCGTACCCACGTTCGATGCAATATCGGAGGTACAGGGATCGACGCATTCAGTGGGGAGGGGGGGGGGGGGGGGGGGGGGGCTATGTTTGCGTGCATAATAATATAATATCCATCCCTGATGGTGCCTACTCGCAGAACCCTGGAACCAACGACGCGACGCGACGTTCGTGGTCTCCGTACGTACAGAACGGTACGGTACATGAAGGAGCTAGCTAGGAGGACGTGGGGGGGGGGGGGGGGGGGGGGGGTAGGTACCGTTCCGATGTTCCGCATATTACGTGTTCTATAGTCACAGCTTACATAGGTGAAAGTTCTATCAGCGAGGGCAATTGAAGCGTTCATTACGCCGCGTGATTGTAGATTGAACGACTGGAAACTCTGGGATCAGAATTCGAAATTCCGAACGGAGAAATCTGGATTTGGGATTCTGTTTAACTCAATCGATCGCTATTTCTGCTACACCTACGCATTTGCCGCTTCTGCGGATTTCTCCTCACGCAGCACGTGATTCGGCGGGTTCATTATCTCGATTATATTCTAATTTCCGATACCAGTTCGCAGAGTGAATAACCAAACGGTGTTACTACGGGTAGGTACACGAATACGCTCTTGATTATACGTCGCATGACAATAATATTCTCTTCTCTGATGAACGAGCTCGAATTCTGGAATACACGAGCCAGAACCGCGTGGTTTCAGTCGATACTTCTCCGACGGATATCCGATCTTCTGTCGGAATATCCGTCGGACCGATCCGGTGGTTCGTTTGGAACCGTCATACAAGATGGAGAGAAGAAAAAAACAATGGAAGGAAAGAAAGTCTTTCGATTTGCATTTTGGAACGTGGTATTGCAAAAGTATGACAAACATTATTGAAAATGTATTCTGACCGCAATCAATCGCATTCTGAACTTCGTGATGTTCGGAATAAGAGTGTCAGAAATTGAGCGTTCATGTATAACGTTTAAGAATGCACCATTTGAAAACCAAGAGATGCGCAGATCTGAAAATCTTATTGGACATTCTCAATTCCCTGTGACGTTTTCACCGGAATCAGTCGGAGCATTTCGTCTGCAGGAACAGTACGGGATACAAAACGCGTTCGTACACAAACAAAAGTGTATCCATATTTGCGAATATGTTTGAAGACTTCTCTCTGAGTTATGAAACTGGTTCTCATCTGAGCGGCGAATTTTTTCAGGTTCGCGATCGTTAGCCTGAGGCCTGAGGATTTCCAAAAACGGTGCGTCGTGACCTGCTCGATGAAGAGATTGCAGATTTGAACGTTCAGAGTTCGGACAAAAGCGACGGGGCTTCAGTTTTTGTATTTCTCATGTCGATTATTTTCGAGCTTGCATGCTGGGAGCTCGTGTATTGGATAATTGGAACCTCTCAACGAGGTTTGGGGTAGAGAAATCGCGTGGAACTTTTGTCCCCTCGGTCATATTGGTTTTCAACGTTTATCCCCAGATGCCCGACACTCTATTTTGCGAGTCTAGCGCACGCGGCTACGAGTCATGCAGGTATATATCTATATCGATGATATGATATACCGAGGTATAGGCACACGTGAGAGGGGAGGATATATGGGGTGTAATTTGGCGTCAGACGCACGTGTCTACCAATTTGATTTCCGTCTTATACATCACAGCGTGTGTCAGCTACCAATTGTGGATTGACCCGGCTCCAATAGAAGGCCCGAAGCTATCCCCCGCGTTCTCTTTCGCTCAATTACCGCGATTATCTTATCCGCATGTGGAAAACTAGCCTTAACCTTCGTACATTCTACGTTGAGTCAGTCCTTCCGGAGTAATAACGCCAAGGCCGACTTGGGCGCAAGGTCGATACTTCCTACCCCGCGGAGAAAGATCCGATAACTGCTCAACGATCAACGACACTCGCGAAAATTCAGGAATTCTGCACAGACTCAAAATTACAGTTTCATATCAGTCCCCGGTCATAGTGGAACACGAAATTCATGACGAAGCGGGGTATTGCATGTGCCCGCGGTCTTCCGAAGAATGGAGTTTCGAATTTTCGACCATTTTTGCGCCGCATCTTTCGCATAAATGGAGGCAACATACTATTATCCAAAACTGCGGTGCTCGCGAGTAATAGGTATGGAACAGCTGAAATACATGTGGTGCGTTCGTATTCAACTGTTTTAATTTTCAATCTGCAAAAAAACCAGATAAAAACTGAAACGCCAACAGGTAGGTACTATACTTACCGTCGCTGTACAATTACGAACGTCAAACCTCGGTACCGAAATCAGAATAGAAACCAAAATAATACCGAATTTTAATTTGCCCTTAAACGTTCTATCTACTTGTCGTTATACAGTCAATTTCAATATCAATCTGTACTAGATCCTTGTGATCTTTCACCGAATATCCATGTGATCCGAATGATTTTTGTATTGAAATTTTTCAATTTTCTTTCTTTTCCTTCCTGTTTCCTCTCGTCAATGTTTCTACTGTAATGTACATACGTGTTCAGCCAGAAACTATTCGTCAACGTTCGATATCGCACTCGGCCAATATCAATATATCGTGAGGTGAAAATATGTATTCTTATCTTTTTGGAGTTAACTCATCAAAATCTAATCTGTGGTTTGCGTCATAGCGATCGAGTGCGGGAAAAGGGTGTAGCTGATTATGAGAGAAAAAAAAAAAGAAAGGATACAAAGAACGGCGAGAAGACGAATAACGTTGTAGACAAAAAAATTCCAAACACTAGAAAAAATAATAGATAAAATTGACAATACATCAATTAGAAAATTGATGTACCTATATATATGGGGAAGTCCATCCCAAATCGACCTAATTTTTCACCTCGACCTCTAGGATTTGGCTCGCGATTTTTTTTATGATTGTTCTCCCTTTGAAAAGCACTCATTTTTTTTTTAGATTTTTCCGGCTCGATTCGAATTTTTTAGAATTTTCGATAACCATCATATTGATCGACACAATTCAAAAATCATTCTCAAAAATCGTCTGTCAAATATAAAATTTTTTGAGCCTGAAGCGGAAGTGGGAAAATTCTTCCTTCGTACGGTTTTTGAGCTTTATCCGACAAAAATTGTTGAAAAAATTAGAAGCGGGAATTATTTCACTATGGATGGTTGCTGAAACATTCTCATATGTGAAATCGGATTTTTGAAAATTTTTCCAGATCTTTCGCAAGAGATTTCACCGTTTGCAATTACTTTTGCCTGGCAGCATTTTGAAGATCGTCATCGAGACAACAGAGATCGTAAGGTTTTCACTAGTAAAAGAATAAATTATATACTGAACAAAAATTACGAATCTAATCAATTATTCTGGAGAAATTTTCAAAAATCCGGTTTGACATATGAAAATGTTTCAGCAACCTTCCATAGTGATATAACTCCCGTTTCTAATTTTTTCAACAATTTTTGTCGGAAAAATCTCGAAAACCCTACGAAGGAAGAATCTCCCCACTTCCACTTTAGGCTAAAAAAATTTGATATTTGACAGATGATGTTTCAACATTTTTTCAGATTTCTGAATTGCGTCGATCGATGGTTTTCGAAAATTCTAGAATATTCGAATCGAGTCGGAAAAATCTAAAAAATTAAATAAATTTAGTGCTTTTCAAAGGGAGAACGAACATAAAAAAAATTGCAAGCCGAATCCGAGAGGTCAAGGTAAAAACTTAGATCGATTTTGTATGGTCTGCCCCATATAGGTATACCAGTCGCGTGTATCGGCTTACACACACATCGCGCAGAAGTCTGCATATGGTTGAACACATCGTTTTTCTATAATTTTGATCTTTCATCGGAACAATGCGGTGAGATAGGTACTGTAACGCTTGATTCGAGCCGGTCCCAAATAATATGTAGGTACAGGTCATGCCCGAGCCCACGCACAGAATTCGGCTCCTCAACTCCTAACTACGAAAGCAGAGAAGATACAATATAGCCGTCACGATAACGAAACCGGTAGTAGTTGGGCGCCAGGCACCGGATGGTGCCGTCAGGTATGTACGAGAGCTGAAACGAAACGAAAGGCGCGAAGCGAAATCGGCAAGACTCGGCTAGTCAGGGAGAGGGGAACGTGGGGGCGAAAGCAAACAGACGGAGACGCGGTAAATAAAATAAAAAAAATAAACGATTTATTCAGGGGCCTTACAGTCCGAGGACCCCTGCGCTACGCCCCACCGCTCGTCGCTTACAGAAAAACAAAAACAAGAGCGAGTGACTAGAAAACAGGCCGGCTTGTATAGGAGTCACCGACCTCAAGGGTGGCGAAAAGGGACGACTAGAGGCGAACGAGTCGGGAGGACGCAGTTAACGTACGTACCCGACACTCGGCGGGGTATAAGCAAAAGGTGCACCAGAAATCAACAAGGTCACACGGTAACAATCATACCGGTAGCTTAAAACACTAAGATAGCGCCAGTAATCTAACAATAAGCGGTAGCGGCAAGACAGCGAGACGGCGTCGACGGGCGCGCGCTCCCGCGGCGGCGACACGGAACTAAGTCAGTCGCAGCGCTGAGTACGCCTCTCTCAGTCCGCAAGGTCCGCGGCCGCGCGCGACAATTCCTGCGCACACACTCGCGTCACTCACTCGTCACTTACGCGAGCACTCGTAACCAGTCAGGCGCAGTGTTGCCACTCTATTACAATTGTAACAGATCTATTACCTTTGTATAGGATTTAGTACGCTAGTACGCCGATAGTCGATCTATTACGTTTGAAAAAGTAGATGGCGCCAGTAGATGGCGCTGATGGCAAAATTCATCTTGAGCTTACTTTTTCTGCCGTGCAGGCAAATGAGCGCTTCTCTAGCAACGATTGACCAATCCTCGCTCGTGAACAGTGAGTGCGCCGACGGCGCGGACGACAAACGAACGACGAATTGACACAATTGACTTATTCTTTGGTGTGTTTTTCTGAATATTAAAAATTCAAACTAATCAACTAATACCGAGATTTTTGCGATCGGCGCATCGAGATGGTCAAAGTATTTTTAAGGTTAAGTATTTTTTATTTGATTTGCAGAATGGGTGGTATTTGAAGGATTTTCAGGGGTGACCGAGAGACGTTTAGGGTTTAGGGGGTGATGACCGTGTCCGTCTGGCAACACCGTCAGAGAAATAAACATCAGAAAATAAGACCAATCGCTACAAAAACAATTTAATACTTCGGGGGAGTGGATAAAAATTAAAGTTTACTGATAACTTATCGACTCACAACTATATATACGTAAACATTTCGTGCATCTTTCCCTCTCTTCTCGTTCGTTACGTTTTAGTATGTTTTCTCGCCACCGTCCAATACGAAATAAAATCTTGGACTGGCAACACTGGTCAGGCGCTCAGCGAGGTTCAAACTGAGGACGGCAACGGCAACTCAGGGGATATTTCCCTGCCTCGAACACTCGACTAAAGATAAAATCCTGTGCTAGCCAGCAATGCGAAAGAATGAATAAATGCTACAAAAGTCGTAGGCGCCTTCCACGACACCCGTCAACGAATGGACTACCCACGTTGTACGCCGCAATCAGCGCAGGGCCGAAAACGGTTATAGCAAAAACCGAGTGGTCGCGTAAAATACAAAAACGGGCCTACCTTTTGGCGATAGCGACACGATAGTATCTGGGCCCCCGGGCAGCAAGGTTTCGGCAGCACACATCACACGCACCACAGATTTTAACGGTAGAAAGCATGTATGTACAATTTTTTGGCTTAGCCGTAGCTAGGTGTTGAGCAAGGAAACAAAAAACTGGCGAGACACGTTTCGACAGGTCGACAAAATGGCGTCAGCCTGAGTTAAGTGAGGAAGAACTTTCGTGAATTATTCACCTAAATCCGACGATCGATGGGTGATTTTCGGCAGTCGATGTCCTGGCGGTCCTAGTTCGGGGCCTGGAGGTCTCGCGGCGCTAGGCGATTTCGCCGGACTAGTTGTTGCTTACTAGGGGAGCTTTCGATCTATAGCTCAAAATTGACACACTCAGACACACAGACACATATGATTAGTCTTTTCCGTTCGCTCCAGCCAATCATATTCCTGTGTGTCTGAGTGTGTCGATTTTTGGCTGTAGATCGAAAGCTCCCTTAATCTAGCGAGCTAGCGAGCGTTGCTGGACCGGTGGACCAGGCCGGTGTTAATTGGCGGAGGCAATTTTGGGCAGGTTTGCAGGCGGATTTTTCAGGACTAGTCGCGACTACTACTGCCTAGGCGTTGAGGGTCCTCCAGGACCGGGGTTCCAGTCCGTCGTCCGCTCGTTGTTGTCGGCGGAAAACTGTAATTGAGAATATATTTCTTACGGCAGAGAGAATCTAATTAGTTTAATCTAATTTTGAGTGCTCAGAGGAGGTATGTATGTATGTACAACGGCAAAATAACGATAACGATACGGCAGATAGATAAAGGGGAAACGATACGGGAGCTGAGTTCGGCGGTGAGGGAGGCGTGGATACACGGTGGATAAAATCCACCACGCCACAGTTACCTATATTTTACGGGGTTAACGATTAATGTTGAAAATTGCGATTTCCAGGCAGCATCGTATCGCGTCGTGATCGATATCGACATGCATGGAAAAGCCTAGATTCATGCAGTTACACATAATAGATACCTTTTCCGTTTTTATCGAATTTCTTATACGTTCACATGATCGTGTCTGTCGCACATGTGCAATCAAAATTGCGTAACGAATGGAAGAAAATGAACGAATTGAAAATAATCTCTAGTTCAAATTGTTGTGTATCAGGCAACGTTTAACGCGTAACAAAATCACAACGACGCATATAGTGACGATATCCGCTGAAATTTTTGCTATGAGAACGGTTCTTAGTTTGTTGTTTTCCCTCGTGATTCTGAATATCTCCGAGGATAACGAATCGAACAAAAAAAAATAGTGGAAAACGAAGGAAGATTTGTCTTGCTCGAAAAATGTCAACTTCGTCCCAAAAAAAGGTGATTCGCAGCTACAGTAGGTAGGTTTAGGTATAGCTGCGCATCGCGCGGTTATTCGGAAAACCTCGGTCCCTCGCGGAGAGGTAAATCTGAACTCTGTAAGCAACGAGAACGCCACCGATAGACGTAACTCGTCAAACGAAACGTATGATGCATACTCCTATAGGTATAGATACTAGAGAGCGCGAAACCCACCAAGCAAAGTCTAGAATTCGTAGATCTTCTAAGATCAAAGCGGCCGGGTACGTGCATATACGTCAGTGTACATACATCGCCGCTGAACGGAGAAAAATGTGAAATGAAAAGGAAAAGAATATGAGGAAAATGAAACGACTCGGTCTTCATGGGTCCATGTATATCTAAAAAGTAAAACGTATAATCTATTACGAATAAGGAAATCTGACTTCGTAGGTAGGTAGGTGGTGGTTGGTACAATCTGGCAATAATTAAGAAATATGCAGACACACGCGTACGCAAGTAGTATTGCCAATAGTCATGCATACTAGTATCGCCGAATTTCCGCGGGCGGAGGTAATGGAATATATTTGAATTTGTTATGTTCATGCGGCTGTATGTAACGTGGACTCGCGTTTCGACTGTTTCAGATGCTGAAAAATGGATCTCGCACGTTTCCGAGGCGTCATACCGACGGGAGATCAAATTCAAATGATAAACCGCGAAAATGATGTGAAATGAACTGCATTTGGTGCCGTATAGGGTGCCCCGTTCCGAAGGGTTGCACGAGGTGAGTTATACCTACTTTCCTACGCCATGCTAATATATTGTTCTAACGCGTGTACCTACGTACATACATAGATACTCCGGTGCGGACAACATAGGTATGCGTAAATAGGAGCAGATCGTTAATTCGATTTCATGCTCTCGGAGCGCCATCGAGGTATAGTTAAAGCCTCGGCTCTCGACCTGTTTTCTATGATGCAATTAATCCGCGGGAGAATGTGATGTTTGAAATTTTTTAATTATGGCAGACAAGCACGTTACATAATAACCGCATAGCAGTCGAGTCAAACGGATGCTATGCTATGCGATGCTAGGCGAGCGACGGAACTCCCGTCCAACTATTGGCTCGTAGTATTAATTGGCAAACGATAAAATATTCACGACGCGCATCTAGGAATTAGTAGCGCGGTTGTAAATAGCTGCTGTATTTACCTGGAGATGAACCTGAATTACCGGTACATACGTACGTATTTGGTATACCGGGTGTCCGCGAATTCAATGCTTTTTCCGGGGGATGGTGGGGGGAGTCTGGCTTGCTGCGTTGCCTTTGGAAATGGCGGACTCCGTTGCGGCGTCTTTGAGATACAGCTCGTTTAAAAAGTTACGCGCAGTGATCGAAAATCGTGGTATTTTCAACCGCAATGAGCAGCACCGACGCGGCTGCTCTTTTCCAAATGCACTGCGACACTGTTGGACGAAAACGGCATATCGAAAAGCCTTAGTTAACACAGACCACGAATGACCTCTGTGTGATTCTTGAACCGGAAAAGTGTTATGGCAGCCCGCTGACCGCCTCTGCGTAGGTGGCTGCCTAGATGCAGGTACTGGCGCTACTCGTTACGTGAGTTGTATCTTCCAGGCGCCGCGACGGGGACCACTGTTTCCAACGTCAAGCTACGAAACTGGACCCCAAACATCCTCCCGAAAAAACGTATCTAGATCGTGGACACCCGGTATATAGGTGAATTGTGTACGTCGCACGTGACCCAAACTCGAACCACGTACCTATATCTCCCCTCTCCGGAGTCCCAAATCAAATACTATGAATATTTATATTTTATCACATACGAATATCGATTTCGCCGTAAGCTCATTAATTATAACGCGACGTTGATCATTACTGAAATTAGTTTCATTCCACCGGAATTATTACCAGTTTCAGTTTTACAATACAATACGTATGTACCTATACCAACTCGTAGATATAGCTGGTAGTATTGCGGAACCGGGTTGAAATTTTAGCAAGAATATCATGCGAGCATGATCATTATCATCGGCTATAGTCGTATCAGCTATACCAACGCGACGCAGCACAACGGGATGCCATCCGATGTCAATTTTTTGTGAAAATCATAACCGCGCGTTAACACAAAACTTATTTCAACACACGCGTCACTCGCCTAACTCTGCTTATTGTTCTGAAGCTTTAAACGAATCAAATTATATACAGTATCCGCGTACATATGTATGTATGTACGTAGCTACCTACGTACGCGCTAATAGCGTCATAGAACCGTATCAATTAATACGAACTCAAGATTCATTCAATTTTGTTAATACTCTCAGTTCATAGCGCAGTATGCGTATGATATACAGGATAGTCAAAAAAAAAAAACCAGACCAATTCAAAACGTGGATAAAATCCGAAGGCGTCGACCAATTTTCAGAAATTTCAATTTGCTCGAAATTCGAAGAAACAACTTTCCGCTGCGCGATCGAAAATCCGAAAAAGCTTCATTTTTTGCTGAGATACACGTACGCTCTTGATAAACGAGTTTAAAAAAAATCGCTGGAAGGATGAAAAAAATGTATGTTAAAGAATGTTCAACCTAGTTTCCATCTTAAATTATAATTTGAGGACTAATTTATTTGTGTTCAGTTATCGACAAAAAATGTACACCAATGCGTGTTTTTCTCTTACTCTTCCTATTTTTCATATTTCAAAATTTCCTCATAATTCATATGCTCAACGCGATCGAAGAAAGAGCGAATGGGGAGCGGAAACGTTCCATGTCATGTGGATAGAATCTAAGGAGAATTGCCGAAAAGTCAAAATCAAACTTCGGATCACAATTTAAGATGGAAATCAAGTTGAACATCCTTTATTATAAATTTTTTTCATCCGTCTTTCGAGCGCGTGTATCTCAGCAGGGAATATAGATTTTTCGAATCTTCAAACTCGCAACGGAAGGTACATTCTTCTTATTTCAAGGACATCAAAGTTTTCGAAAATCGGTGAACGCGTACGGATTTTATTCAGGTTAAAAATTGGTCTGGATTTTTTTCGGCCCACCCTGTACATATATAGTTGGAGTTCGTCGGAGTCTAGAAATTGCTAGAAGTAACGTCCACGCGCATGATTTGCTTATAGAATCAGAGTTTCCCTCCAATACTATCTCCAATCTACTAAAAGCTAAAATAATAAATATTTTATCATAATTAGTTCGTTCACAATTGAAAACATTTGTTAAAGTTGACAATAGAGTCGGAAGACCGTTGGTCATCATCATCGTCATCATATAATTAGCTATAATTTCGTTTCCCATTATGAATGGCGGACAACTGCGCAAGGAAATGATATTCGGGCTTTCGATTCAGCCCTTTCATCGGCGGGTGGTTAATTTCCTCGATCACATGTCAGCTGGGCACGGTTTGCTCTCGTCGTCAAACGACAATTCGATGGGCAGAAAGTAGAACTGCAAAAGACGAAAAAAAATGACGAAAAGTAGACGCACATGTCCTTCGAGACGAAGTACCAATGTACGTACATACATATTTCAGGGAACGTATATCATTCAACATATTGCGCGTACCATAAATCCATGAATCATGATACGAATTTCCTTCGTGGCGGGAATCGGGGATCGACTAAACTGCATTGAGATTTAATTCATTGCAGCAAATGCAATAACCCCTGGCAACTAGATGTCCAATCAAAGAACTTCCGCCACTCAGTTTGCATATTCTCTCCCCAACCAAACCGCGATCTGACTTAATTTAGCAGCGGCCTGAACTGCTTCTAGCGACTCACTCGATCCCCTGGCATCCAATTTTTCAATTAGGAAGACGGCGACACTTTGGCGGAACGTACGCATACCTAATGAGCTCGATCGTTCCACCCGAAGGCTCCCGAACTTGTGGACTTGAAGTTGACCTAACGTCAATAGTTAGCTTTCAGATGTGCTTTTAGCTTTTTCCTTCCATTCCGTCCCAGCTTCTTTTCCGATGCAAACCCATGCCCCGTAATTTCCCTGCAAATTTTAGGCCCAACAAAATACGTAGGTTGTCTCCGTCGCTTCAGAGCACCGCGTATATAGTCTCATGGCAACCGAAAACTGTGCGAACCATTCGAAAATTGCAGACCATTTGTTCGCCGGGTGTGAAAGCTTTTGTCAACCTTACTTTCGTAGTAATTCAATCACCGTCACTACGCGCCTATCCCCTCTTGTTGGATTTAAAATCTCCATGAATCACATTACAGTGATGGGTGGTGAGAAGTTATGGTGGACGTTGGGGATGGCAGGCCGTGGAACGTCAACGAATGGCACCCTTGCCGGTCCGCCGTCCGGTGTTGGGGACGGTTGGAACGGCTCAGCAGAACAAGACGCGGTCGCCGGTTCGAGAAACGACACATGGGCTTCCGGAAATGGCTCAGGAAGCGAGCACGACTTTATTGTAATGATTGTTACAGCGACCGTACTTTCCTTGTTGATATTGACCACGGTAGTTGGTAAGTGTACAACATAAATATCATTCTCTTCTTTATATTACGGCCTTCCTGCCGCTAACGTCAAACAATTGCTACAATAATGATACTTAAACAACATAAAACTTGATGGCATTGCCACGCGGTAACAAACTCTAACGGAGCAATCCCGACAGCCAATTTCATTCTGCAAAATTTATCGAAAGCATTTCATTCGCCGACGGTTCTGAACAGTTCACTTATACTTATGACATAAAAATATCATGCTCGTACTCGTAACATAAAATAGACCCATTAAGCATTGGATGTGTGGATCACTAATATGCCCCCAGTCAACTAATTCACATCCACGTGATACCAGTTTTCGAATTTAATCGTCCGACGAAAAAATAATTGGATCGATTCAGACGCTCGTTCAGGCAATTCTGCCTGACACGAGGTCTGACTATATCTGATTAGATTTGGCCGGAAGTCACCTTCGGTTTGTTCAAATTCAATTTCATATCCCTTCGGATTCAACTGTATTCGTACAATAACAGATCTACTCAGATCTGACGAGATCTATATCGTCATTCAATGTCAGAACCGATCAGATTCAATTGGGACGAAGTTACGATCTGATCAGATATCATTGGATGACAATCTGGTATGAGGCAGGTATTAATTGGGCCTGGTCAGATCTGATCAGATCCAATTGCTTCTTCCTGGGATTATTAGCTATTGTGATGAAAATCGTCCGAGGGTTTGCCTTCGTATCGATGGCCTACAATATCCAATACATTATCGTTATCCAATTGGACCGAGCTTTAACGAACGACGAAATTAGACCAGCTTTAAGCAGCGTTGTGTTCAGCGTGAGAGAATGGCGCCATTAGACTGATTCAGGTCTCTCGTAACGAGATTCTGAAGCCTGGGCCTGAGATGCGATGAAATCCGATTGATTTTACCGTACCATACCGTTGCACAGAGCACATTGTGTAATCCAATTCAGTTTAAACTATAGCTGCATCGTACATCCGACGAAATTGGCATTAAGACTCGTCTGAATGGATTGGTTCCAGAATTTCTGCCTAATTAAATTTTCCTGAGCTTCCCTATCACCAGCTAGCCTGGTGACAGTCGACACTCCGGATTTTCCTCCCCCTTCCTCTCCCAATCACTTATCTGGCCAATTGGACTTGATAAAAACCTGACGAACAACCGAACGGGTAGATAGTTCGGTAACACATTTAACGAACATAAAGTTATGACGCTCTCTGAATATCTCTCCGGCAGCATTGCGAGTGGGTAGAGGTTTTCATCAGCTATATTATATTAGTCTTCACGGTAAAATCAATATCCGGCAATTGCACTTCAGGTATATTATAAGCGTTCACCTGTTATAAGTATTTTCGTTTATACGAGCATCCAGGAGGTAAATTGCAGGCATACAGTTTTGGCGGACATACTCATACATTGTGCATACACGAACACGTATATATCTACGAACATCATAGCCCGGATAAAAAGCTGATAACAAAAATATAGATGAAAAATATCTCGGAGTAGTTTTCCGAAATTAGAAATTCCAAGCATTTTACTATCGGACGTGAGCTCATTCCGGCTTATAGATCATGTATCGGCGTAGATCATTTCGGTTATAATACGATCCTTCCATATCCCGAGCTTGCAGCTGCCGATCCTGTTGAGTGAATTCGATTCCGCCCACAGTAAATTTAACGAAGTAGCTTTATTCACGTTTGCTAAATATGTGCGTACAATTTATGTATGTATACCTATACATGATACGACAATAAAATGGCGTATAAAATGTTAACTACTGCAGCACTAGCCCAATTACTAATAACTTTTTAGCTGTTGTGGGTATAGGCATGTGCGTATAGAAGCGATTTAACGTGGACGAGAGGCGATTTTTCTATGAGACTTTTATTCGTTTGCACGATAGGAATACTTGACATACATCATACTTTATACCGTCTAACATAAACTTGGGCATATAACCAACGATTTTTATTATTTATTTTATGTATGTCAACTTCTCGCCGGATACGAGAATAACTAATGTAGTATAAGTATGCGCACGAGTACATCGGAGTTGAGTGAAATTAGTCACTTGAAACTTAGGCCACTAAAAGAGAAAAAGAGAAGCTACACGATGTTCAATTTGTACAACAAAAAGTGGGTCGCTATTTTTTTGTTTCTTACATGATGAGCATCCTAAATCACAGGTTACGTTAGATTCATTTTCGAGCATCCCTTCTCCATTTCCGATCGTGGAATTCAATTATAATAATTGTTAAACTTGACGCTTCTGAGTACAAGCTTGAAGCTTCGTAAGTTGAGTTTGATGCAGATTTTCGAATTGAAGATTTTAATCTGAGTCCGTCCAAATCCCGAGTATACTAACAATCGGTCTCTCTGCTTTTCTCCTTTATCATCGCTGAAACTACAAAAGAGATTATCCTCCTTTGTGAAAAGTCTTATAGCTGTGACATTGAAACTTTCTCAAATTGGATCGAGATTATATACAAACACGCGGAAATATATACTGGTATACGAAATGATATTGGAACATGGGTCAAATAATTGCCGTCGATCGTGTCGAGCCGGCTTTAACTTTGAGATGAAAATTTGTTAGGAAATTGGACGAGATTTATTAGCCATCTCAGAAAGGCCTCGCCGATACCTAATATACTTACTGTACGAGGTGATTCACGTTGAGCCGGACACGTTTTGTCGAATTAAGTTTCTTCGAGAAATTTGAAAACGAAAAGTCATTTGACAAAAGTTTCTGTGGCCTCGGGTTATCAAGCTAAATCAGATCTAGGTTCACCTATCACAGAGCTTTTACATTACCCAGACACGGCAGGCCTAGATCTGCGAGTGAAAACAGTCGTCGCGCACAGACATATGTGAGCGTGTGATTGCTCGACTTGAATATTCTGTAACTCGGAAACTATAGGTCACAGGAATTTTTGGTAAAGGACTTTTCGTTCCGGAATCTTCCGAAGAAGCCAACCGCGTAACGTGTCTCCCTCAACCCGGGTCACCCTGCGGTGCACAGTTTACCAAATTCGCTACATGACAGATATTGCTATATCGAGTAACAAAACGCCGTGACCCCCAGCTAGGTCCTACATGGCATGATACAACAACACCTTGTGCAAGAAACATTGGCTTGTTTTGACAGCAGATAAATTGTCGTTTCTTGTTAGTTCCCCGGGACACTTTTACCGGACGTTGATCGCTCGAAGAGAGAGGGTCGAAAGAGTCCCATACCCCGAACGTGTCAAGCCTTAGATCTATACCTATACAGGCCTAGCCGGAGCAGATAAATTACTACACAATCTATCTCGATCGTAACACGAATTCTTGCGATAATCATGCAAATGTGCGCCAGTATATTTTGCACATTCCATTTCAAACTGTCCCGAGCAACATCCAATATCATACATCTGAGCATTATTCTTCATGGCAGAGCTGAAAAAAGCTGTCTCAAAATTTGAAACTTAGCGAATCACGCTCCGTCTGACTTCCGTTGGACGTTATATATGGTTCCGATTATGGGCTCTATGTAAAATAGACGCGATCCCGCGATTGGGACACCGTGATAAATCGCATCGGTTCACACGGCGGGCGTCCACAGTCGGGAGAAGCCCGTAATTATTTCACACTTCGATTATCACTAAATGTTATTGGCTTACCGTTGTTACACTGCAAAATTAATGACTCATTTAGGTGAGAAGCTCGTAAGTGTGGACAATCAAATGGCAATAGGAATAAAAGCGTCGGTCCGATTTGGTAAGCTAGCTAAACGAAGGTCAGCCATCACACGCCGGACTACGACCCCGTAATAGTACCACAGCGGTATTGGTATCCCGGTGGTTAGGTATCGATAAGGGGAAATGGAGTTGAATTTTTTATTTGACAGTACTCAACGGGTGGCTAATTTGTCACAAGTATCGAGTTCCACAAGGTTGCGTTCCGTTGGGCAAACTGCCAAAGAACGAGGAAACGAGTGCAGAGCGAGTAAGCGAGGCGAGGCCAAAGGAGGGATGTTCGAATGACAGGTGGTCGATGACCAAATCTGAACCCTTGATCGATTCGGTTCCATTTTTTTTCTCTCTCTCTCTCTCTCTCTCACTTTCTTTCCGTTTTCATTGCAAATACATCCAAGCTGGTACATCTCGTTCACGGTTAACATTATTTGGATCAAACTTAACTCGAGCCGAGAGAATCTTGGAGCCAGATTCGTTGGATGTTATAAGAATGTTTGACGTTATCGAAGCCTCGGACTCGTGTTTCCTCGAGGAAATCATTGTTGCAAACGAGAAAGAACGGATGAAAAAATTCGGTTCAGATCGCACGGGGTGGACAACTTGGAAGTTGAAATTTTTTCGTCGAGCATAGCAGGAGCACGGGATTTGACTCCTCCACCTACAGCTAAAACAAAGAGGAAAAGAACAGAACGGAGAAACAACGGATCGAACTAATCGAAGTGAAAACGTTTAGGATATTCGGTCGCGTGACCGTTTACATTTACAGACCCCCACAAAATTGTCCAAGGGAACCTAGCCGTGGCAAGGTCGTGTGTTTGAAGGATCGATTGATTTGCTCCGCAGCGGGGTTCTCCCCGAGCTTTAATTTCGATACCTATTCACGTGTGTCCGTGTAGTGAATACCCGTTACATACGCAGCTTATGTATCCAGCAAGTATGTGTTATTCGCCAGGCATTTACAGAGACGGAGGAGAACACGCAGAGGCCGCGATGCGATACACTATGAGAGTAATTCTTGCAGAGGGATTCAGTTTACTCATCTACTGCGTATGCGTAGCTTCACCGTCGATCTTTCTTTCGTAGCAGAAGCACATACCAACCTACATCGAGACAATATTTCACCCTGGATGATCACGATCCGACGATAGACAGTACGAGTTGATCACCCTCAACGAATTTTTGAAAATATTTATAGACTTCAGAATGGAAGCTTCGAACGTTCGCCTCTAGGTCGTAAGGCGGATATGAAACGATCGATACACGACTCATTCTCGAATATTGAAGGAGCTCTGATTCGTAGCTATTATGACATAAGACAATCTTCATGCTCGTATGACGTATACATATACAGGGTGACTCGGAATCGACGCCGCACTAACTTACCTATAGAGACACTGCAGTACCGCGAGATTATGGTGAAAATTAGCAGTCTGTCGTGCATGCGCCGAATAATTGAGTTCTACCGGTCGCCGAGATTTTACGGATTGAAAATTGTTGGGCGCCAGGCAGTGTAGCCAACCTGCGATCAGCGCGCCCATACCTTACCTAGACGACAGCTCTTCCCACATTTCACGTTTCGCAGCTCGTGTTCAAGCAGAATTATGGTATGGCCGGCCTTAATTAACAGACAAAAAACTTTCAGCATAGGTACAAAGTCGACCGGTAACTTTCACCATAATCTCGCGACACGTATGCAGATGCACGGATAGATGAAATACCAGCTTCCCAAACTGTCTTACAGCACAAAATTAAATTCACCTTATCTCAATTCAGCTTCGTTTCGATACCCTCGGTCGTGACGTCATATTCGCGATCCCATCAGCGCAGATATCATACCTAGAAACCAACACGAATTCTGAATTTCGGAGTGCTTTTCGAATCGGTGGTCGCGGCGTATTCCACTCATTTACCCTAATCAATTCGCCCTACAATACCAACGCATTGGCTTTCGCGGGATGCACTGTCCATGCAAATCTTATGCCCGCCGAATAGTCGGGATAAATAACAGAACTTTAGATTGCAAATTGGGAGGGGCGCTGCTGAATTCTTGAGACCGGGAATTATAACATTTACAGTTTTCATGGATTCAAATATCCCGCTTCTTTTAACATGCTATGTATAATGTGACCTGGCTGCAAGAACGACTCAAGTCGACTCGTGTATTGGCACCAAAATGTGTGATCAGAGTTTTGAAACTGAACTCAATGGATGACTGTAACCACTACGAACTTTGTGGACAGCTCATTTCGAAGGGCGATTCTTCGGGAACTCCATTTTTCGGATCACATAAGCTGTAACGTGTGTTTCACGAAAAACGAACGCGCCGCGCCGGCTTGGGTCGTTCTAACGGCATTACTTCTTGCGAATATCCGATCTATCGCGGTGCTCACCACTGCAGTGTGTTGATTTTTTATCCAGAGATGTATCTTCCACTCGGTCATCGATGATCCGCGACTTTTCGTGAGGACACCAACCGAGCACAAATTGAGAGAAAATCTAACTATTCGTGCACTAGAATCGGATTGCGTGGGTACAATATATTGATGTGAATTCCACCGTTATCGGTATCACAACGGACTTATACTCACGTTGCGCGGGAATCAGTTGGGTATTGGTGATCGTGAAAGAAACGTTTTCCACGGAGCCGATACATCGTTCAAACCTGATGTAACCCATAGGTTATGGAGTTGAGACCTTATAGTGCAATGCGGAGATCACGGTGGCGGCGAGGACGACTTCAGTCGTCGACTCGAGTCGTTATCGCAGCCAGGTATTCAATTTTCAAATTCAACTCGCACTGTATAGCGACGCCTAATATCGAGGAAGAGGAGGACGCGGTGTCTCGGAAGCGATCATTGGTGTCGTTAAAAACTGGGGCGAAACTTTTTCCTTTCTCGAACAGCGGGCGGGGACAGTTTTGAGAATATATGAGGTGACGTTAGTCACGTGAAACTGCGGCGACGATAAAATGTAGGCTCCGAAACTGCGTGTCCAGCCGACGTAATATCCTCGCGGGCTTATACCGAAAGTAATGTCCGAAGATTGAGGTAATCGTCGTATAAATTGTCCGCGTTTGTGTTTGTATTGTACGCGGAATATCTTGGATAAATTTTGAACCGGCCAACCGGCAGCACTCCGCCTCCTCCCCTCTGCCCGGCCATTCTATTCCCCAACCGCAGAATTTTACCCGTTTCTAGACTAGATTTGCGTTTCCATTGATATCGGCCCGCCAGACACGAGATGGAACGAAAATAGGGAATTTCTCACGTTCGCAACATCCGCGATTCGACTTCCATTCTGTGAATACTTCTGTATAATGTAATTCACGTCTCGCCATACAAACCGGTCTCTTCGCCTCTTCTCTTCTCTTCTCTTCTCTCAACACGTCGGCTCTCTTCGGTTTGCGCTCTTCATGGCCGGGGGACCTACAGGCCCTTCACTTCTTCCTTTACCCATCCACCCCGAACCTTCTATTCTATCCTATTCCATTCTATTCTACTCCATTCTGCTCTATCCTATGCCATTCTATTCTATCTACACCGCAGCTTAGCTCGCCTCTCACATCGCATCGTATCTCGCATCTACCCCATTCTCGTATCCCTATACCGTTCCTTCTCACCGCCGCGCCGCGACTTTACGATGATTCCCAAATCATGACGCCGACGGAGGGGGATTCGTGAACTGTATAAGAACGACGGCGTGTTGTTCACCATTCGCCAAGATTTTGACGGTAGATTTCGAATTTAGGGTCGAACGATGTGAACCGTCAACCGATATCCATATACCTGCAGTGTATACAGCCCTCGTACGTTTACCGTTCTAATACCGTTTGTGTAAAGGACCGTGATGTATCTGCGTATACTGTTGTCCGCAATTTCGTACAAACCTTGATGTTAAACATTCACGACCATTTCTCTTTGGCCCGGCTATTGGCTGCAACTATTGGGATACGCGCGATGTACGCCACTATCAGAAATCATTGCGCTTCGGATGTTTCCCCTCAATTTACATACCAATACACCTCACGTTCAATATCAGCTCGCCTCAGCCCTGGGGAATGCCATTTTCTTGGTTGTGTTTCATTTCTAGTATTTTTTGTAGAGCAGACGAAATCGCATACGAAATTTGGTAAATTCAATCCGTCCCTCAAACTGATCTGACGCCACATCGGTACAGTTTGGTTCATTTCGAATCATGTCGAACGTTATTCTTTGTCTCCCCTCCCCTGCCCTTCCACCTCTGTTTTTGTCAAGAGAAATTTCGAAAGTACCTGTGTAGAACAACGAACGATTGTTCTCCATTCTGAAACTCTGATGGCAATATTTCAGTTCTATTCTAATCGTCTCGCGTACTACCGATCGCGAGGAGTCGAGGGGCTATCACTTTACTGGAATCGCAATCTACTTTGGGAATGCAATGACGCCGAAATTGGTATAGAAATCGTTCGAAATCATGAAATCAACGAAATCGACGCTGAATTTTGTGCATCGGAATCGCGTTGAATCGCCGAAACCGAAGGAAATTTAAGTTCATATACATGAGAATCGCTAGAGAATATGAATGAAAATTTTGAGATCATTCGAAAGCTCTTAAAATCGCTCTATTACTTTCGAAACCGTTAGAAATCTTTTAAAATCGTTAGAAATAATTTGCAATCGTAGTGGCACAGAGTCGTGTTACGTCGCTTGAAGCCACTCGGAATCATCGAAATCGTTCCTCGTTCAGACCGCAAGCGAACAGCCCCTCGCGAAAGTTCACCCAAATAAACAGGGAAATTCCTGCACCGAAATACTCTTTAAGTTTGATCTCGAAATCGTGTAACATAGCCGATGTTACCGTGTTGAAGTATACTCAAAATAGAAGTTGACGACAAGGCGCACGGTACTGAAGTATTTAGCATAAGTTTCGTCTCTCTGGGCTGCCGCTCCCGAACAAGAGCTCACCGTGTTTCGGGTTCGAACAAGGTAGAGCTCGCTCCGCGGATAGATATAATTCTGTATTTACTCTGACTCCATAACGCTCTTCCGTCTCATTAACGGTTTTAGACTAAAATAAATCAGGAATCTCTCTGTGCCGGAATGACCCCTCTAGGTGGTGGGCAGGTATCCGTTGGAACTCGTAAATCTCTTGAAAATGACGCAGCTTTAAAGCATCTGGTTGGAAAATATCGGCTCTGAAGAATCTTGCCTGTCCGTTACAGAACTGCTGCAGAGTAATAAATATTTTGTTAAACAGCCGAGACGCGGATTATACAAAATTTTGGTAGTCTGTTCTTCGCGTGGTGGCTGTCACATCGTTAAACGAGGTCGGAAGTATTGAGCTACAGGAATATGCAGGTCATACCGGAATGCGAATGTGGGAGAATTCGTGTGCCGTATACCTATATATAGCGTGAAAGCGGTGAGTAACAGATGGAGAAAACACGGCTCGTGTAGGGTAAAACTGAAAACTAACATAAATCAGACAACCTGATCGGGTCTCTGGCTCATATTTCTTCGACCCTGTCAAATTACAAAGAAATTTACGTCTCCGCGTACACAGTGCCTGCGTCCCGCAGTCGTCGCGGTCGTAAGTTTCATGTCACCTCGGATCCCTGGCTCTCGGCATGAAGTCGTGCATGCAGCGATCTCCGCTGTGACAGTCCGCGAGGAATACCGTAACGGAGAGAACGAGCTGGAGAAAAATTAGGTAACTGGAAGATCTCTTCGCATCAGTTATTGCCGCGAATGGTCTCGAGTGTACTTCGATGATATTATTTCACTCGTTTCTCTCCGGCATCGCCCCCGTCTAACTGCAATTCTCTCCCATGCTACGTCGATCAACTCTAACGCAATTTCCGGGCGTCTGGATGAAAGATCTCGCTCGGAGAATCCACGACGAAGACTCTATGGAGGAAATGAGATCTCTTGATCGGACCATCCGCGGCTTCCATACATGGTAATAATTTCAATCAAGTGGTGTAACGGGCTTTGAGTTATTCGCGAGTAAACGGAATTGATACGCGAGCTAAAATTGCCCTCCAATTGAACTTCCGCGTCTCGCACGAGAAACGAATGTAGAATATTGCAGGATAGGAAGGTATAGCTGTGGGAATAGCTAGTATCGTCATGGGGTATGAATCATCTTTATACGTTGGAATACCGATGTCGAAACCAATAGCTTACGAGCGGCGTGACGGAAATGCGAGAGTTTTTGGTGCGCACTGCGGTTCCGACATTTCATGGTCCCATAGAATTGCAATAAAGGAGAATCCTTGAGCCACGCACATAAAGCCTCGAGAGGATCTTCGAAATCCGAAAGTCTAAAGGCCAAAATCCTAAAAGCTTCGGGCTCCACGGATGCCATACCGGAGGAAACTTGGATGTGAATAAAATGAGAAGTGACGTTCGGATATATTCTCTCTAACCTCGTATAGCTTCGAAAATCCCGCGTGAGGTACGGTGTGAAATCTTTCATCGTGAGTAATAGGCTACCTCAGGGTGGCCTACAATAATAAGGAGAAATGGTCAATCGATGGAGGAAAAAAGGAAATAGAAAGGGAAAATATGGTTGTCTTTCCTCCTGAAAAATCAAATTCCAAATGGGTTTTAGGCGCTTTTTCGAAACGGCAGCCTTGTATGTAACCTATGTCCGACGTCCTTAGCTCAGGATTTCCCGACGTCTACTTATCCCCCACGGATTTAAAACTCTGACGCGTGTCCAGTCGAACGTTTTTTCAATGATGTCAAAAAAGGAAAAGTGGAGCGCAGAGAGTGGATTGAAAATCTGCTGCAAGACACGGCCAGCCGAACGTGAATAATCGTGGGATATCTACATCTGGTATTTGGTATTGCGAAAAGCGTATCGGGGATTCCATGTCAAATTTGGATTTTCAAGCCCACACCGCCTTCAGTTTTGTTCGTTCCAATTGAACAACGTCATGGTATACACTGAAAAAAGATATTTTAATTCTTTTCCATTTTACAGCTGGACGAAGTTTTCGGATCTCTCATCATCTTGATTTTTTATACGAGTTCATCTCGGAAACTACTTGTTCATCAAAAAAGTTATCACCAATAAGTTTTTCGTTTTCGACTGCATTAGCTACGACGAATATATGTATTCCGAAAATTTGTTGACTCAGCTCTACGTATCCCTCTCACGCTATCGAAACACGAAAAGTCGTTCCACTTGGAGTAACCATTTTCAATTCCTTCCACCATTTTCATTTTTCAGTTCTTCGGAAAATTACACGAATTTCAGACTATGGCCGGAAGTGGCTCGATTCTTTCGCGTCGTAATTGCAGTTATTTCAATCAAGTTTTTCCATTGCAAAGTTATTTTGATCGGATAAACAAATTTGCTCAATCGTATCATCGATGTGATGTCGGCGTCTAGCGATCATACTCCGCTGTCTCGTCCTCTAGATCAAATATAGTTACGCTGTGACTATGTATAAACCAGCCCACCACCAGGCAGAAAGTTTCGTGTGTTAGGTGAAGCCAGAAAGATTTGAGCGAAAAAATGAATCAATCGAAGGAAAGAGGAGAGAAAAAGTGTGATAGAGAAGGGAAAACGAGAAAGAAGAGGAAATATTAGACTTCGAGGGACAAGAGGAAATATTCATCAAGAGACCATCGTAGCCGAGATAGATGCGTGTGCAAATCTAAATACTGCCGTGAAAATCGCGACACGAGGAGCTCGAAGTCATTAGTATTTGTCTGGAAGGCATTCTAGTTCCGAAGCAAACCATACGACGCGAACCACCCGGCGTTTTGTTTTAGTCGCGATGGATCCAGCAGCTCATCCAGTGACAGTCAAAGGTCAGTACGCTCGAATAAAAATCAAGATAATCGACGATCTCGTACCCTATCGCGAAGCCTCTGTAGGATTAGACCTGCGGATCGATCTGCCGATATTCGAGTGTCGGATAGAAACAACCGCTGATACAACGAATGACGCTATTTATGAAAATTTGTTAAATTTTTTCGGCGATGATCTGTCAAATGACAAACAGTTTGGACCAAAAATCGTAGAGGCGATTCTAGGGCGTTGGAATAATTTGCTTGAATAAAAGAAGGCCTTAATCAGGGGACGCGTCGGGGTTCGATCAAGAAATATCCAGCTAGTGAAAATTGCGTCACGACGAAACCTCAGAGACTCAATCTCGAAATAAAATCGGCGCTATCAGCACCGGCATTGAAAAAAGAATTTTATCAAGTTTATGTATGTATACGGACAAAGTCAATTAACAGCGACTCCCGGCTTCATAGTCAATACCATTTCAACTATTTGAAAATCCTCATGAGGATGAGAAAATTTTTGATTTGACGAACGAAATTATTCCGATATTACCAGATGCCGGGAGATTAGCGGCTGATTTACAACATTCGTTATCAATCGCCAGACGCTCATACATTACACCCAGCTTCAACATTTAAACATCTACATTCGATCTAGAGGACGAGGGCAGCTCGCATCATTGCGATTGAACTTTAGTCGAGTTGAGTTCGTTCAATCGTCGAAGTATTTTGTTTGCGAATATGTAGGCACTTCGTTGGGAAATCGATATGGAACAAAAATTTTCAGATCATCTTATTATTGAGAAAAAAAGCCGTGGAAGCTTGCACAGAGAAATGGAGCCACTTTTAGCCGTGTTCGAAAATTCGTGAAATTCTTAAGAAAATGGAAAAATAAAAATGGGAAGAAATTAAAAACGTATGTTTCTTGTAAAACGACTTTTTGTGCTTCGATAGCGTGGAACACGTTCACATAAAGGTCTCGAAAAATTCGAAATTCGGTCAGAACTCAAAAATTTTGGTGCAGGTAACTTTTCCCGCGAGCAAGTCATTTACGAGACGACCTATTCTGGTGAAATAAAATGTTGAAAATTCGGAAACTTTAACCCGCTATAAAATAGAGAGAAATTGTCGAGTCGTAGAATCAGGGGATATGTATCGGCTCTTTCTCTAGTGTGCTATAACATACTACAAATCGAGAAAAATTTGAAGGTGAAGAGACTTTGAAAACGTAAATTTGACACGGAATCCCTTGTATATATTCAGCGAGCATCCTTTTTCAATTCTGCATTTGAGTTGGGTGTGCGACAAGTACGGTGACGATTTATATGTTGGACCGAGAAAATTGCCCAGTAACTTATGTAATGCCTCACTGCACACCGGGTCACGATTCCAATATTTCGATGGCTGCCTACTTCTATTTGGTACAGCATTCGAGGATGTATTTTATACTTCGCGCCGCAGAAAGGACAGCTCAGAATATTTGCATGAGCGTCAAAATTTACATTCGAGAATAAGAAACGTCCTAATATGAAGAAGATAAGCACGTTCATGGGAAAACGTCAAAGACAGCCTGCAGTCCCAAGGAGAAGAATTGTGTCCGTTAACTTGCCATAGGATTCGCCATCTCAAATACACAGAGACCGTTTCGAAAACGAGAATTGTAAATTTTGGCAAACCACTCGGTCGATTTTGATGAAACTTTGATAATTCATCGAGTACCATGGCAAAAAGTGGCCGAGTATTTAACTTTTTCGGAACATTGATCTGATCTTGGAAAAAACAAACATTCTCAATGTTAGCTAGGTTAGATTGCCAGTGGCGACTCCAATGGCTTCTTAAGTGGGCTCCATGGTATCAGCGATTTCTCTATCACCGACGAAGTTCCCTGCCCCTGTGACTTTCGGCCGATATTTGTCGGTGGCAAATAGTTCATGCTTTTCCACAATCCCACGAACGCCGGAAGAAAAAAGAATCCGGGCATTCCATCGGAAAATATCAGTGAAAAATCGCGAGGATATTGGGGGTCTCCGTCGATAATACAGAAATCGTTGATTACCCGAAGCCCATGCTTAACGGGCGCAAATTTCCCAATTCGGTTAGCCCTCCAAAACATTCTTCGGTCAATTATAAGCATCGCAAACATATAATGAATACATGGTAGATTTTCTGACGAGTCCTCGCGGCCGTTTTTCCAATCGACAAAACGGCATAAATGCTTTCCGGGTTTCATTTGGAAACGAACAAAGTGGTGAGCACGAATTCGCGAAGGGTTCTGTTCTTATTCTTAATAGAGCGACGTTCCACCGCATAGAAGAGCGATGCGTGTCGCTTTAAAGTTACCAGAATTCTTCCGCAAAGCACGTTCAGGTATATCCGCACATGTATATATCTCAATTCTGTAGCTAAAAAGCCGAAGGAAGCAAACGGGCCAACATAGCGTGGAAAAGTGCGGAAGTGGTTTCGGAAGAACCGCCGATACCCATATTAGTATTCGTCAAACGGTGAACTCGCAAGCCATTGAACATGGTGAATTTCGCGAAGATCTATATGCGAGAGGATACCCTCCCACTCCCGGCTCCGGAATAATTTAACAATCCCATTAGAAGATGAGAACGATGATCCGCCAGGTTAGGTTGGAGGTACAGAGGTACGCGCGCGCGGCTGCAGGCATATAGAGATACATATATACATACATATATATGTATACCTATATATGTCAATGTTCCACGGCTACGTAAGTATATACCTAGTATATATATCTTCCATATAATATAGCTGCATTAGTGAAATCAAGAAGCGACTGGGACGACAGGACGACAAGAACGAATCGGAGAACACCAACCGGGCAAGAATGAGATAGGGACAGGAGGAGGGAAGGCGGTTGATTGATGCGTCCGCGTTTCTGTCTTCCGTGTCACCGCTACACCGGATCTTTCAACCGTGGTTTTCGGTCTTCCCCCCGTATATAATATATATATGAGGGGGCATTCCGTGACAACCCGATCAAGATCCGGCGGTTATGTCTCAGATCTGGTCCACAATTTATTGTACACAAGTTCCCGTTGCAAAATATATAGGTACCCAATATTTATCAAATTTTTTGAACCCGTCGGTAACCGGAGATATGAATTTTCGAAATTAGGGAAAAACCGCCATTTTATGAAATCCGACAAAATTTCAAAAAATCTGATAAGATATAACGATATTTTCGCGCGCTACTAGAGAACGTGGAAATTTCGCCAGAGAAACATTCATGCTGCCGAAATCTCAGGAATGAGTACGACGAGGAGGATGATCTATAGTTAAATTTGGATGATGACTTAGGATAAATAATCAAACACCGTCATGAAATGATATTTACTGATTGTGAGATGGAAATGACGATACACCTGTAAGAGCATTTCGTCGGATAAGATTTCAACAGAAGATATCGAAAAATCGAGATGAACGAATTCAAAACTGAAACTGGAACGAGAAAAAAAAATGGAAAATTGGGGTGCGGCTATTTTAGTAACTCGCGTTCGACGGCGGGGATGATTGTTAAATGAGAAGTAACTGTGCTCTGAAGCATACATTTTTTTGTGGTTTTTGAATTGAAAATTTCCGATCGCTTACGCAGCCATCGCATGTATATCTGCATGTGAATATGATCTGTTTCGGAGGGCTACCCATCGGATTGGAAATTTATACTCCCCATGATATTTTAGCTCGGGGTCTGATCAAAATTCTTCATTCCCAGGTACAAAACACGTATGAAACTTTTGTTAGCTCTCTGCACAGTACCTTCAATTCTCGTTCTGAACATAATTTTCATATTCAGGTTATTGTTTCTTATTTTCTCTCGCTCTACTTCGTCTGTGTAATTGATTGAAAATAATTCTGTGTAATTCGGAGGAAAATTGTTCGATACAAATTTATTCATTCGCTTTTTCATTTATGCCAATGAGATGAGCGTTGCGAACGATTCGACAAATTTCACCGTCCCAAGATCCCAGGAATAATTTTCAGAAATTGAATCTTCGATCCGTTGAAAAATCAAAAATGAACAATACTGTAAAAACTATTTTGAATCTTTGTTTTCCGTCTCGTCAGCTCTTTGGAAATTTGAACCACGCGTTATTTAAACAGCTATTACTATTCACATCCAACCGACGAATCGTCAAACGAATGGATGAAGATCCATTCGCTCCGGAGTAACAATGTAGTTCGGGAATTAGAAATGCTGCTTCGAATTGAACAACCGTTTATTTGTTTCGCGGGGATTTCATTTTCATTTCTCATGTATTGGACGTAGGCGTGATGAGTTCGTTCGATAAGACGACTCCGTGCCATCAACATAAAATAAACGCTCTTCGATTCGAAGATTAATCAGACGAACATCAGGTATACATTCGGTTGGAGGCCCCGGCTGCCCGGGATAAAACGGAAAGCAGAGAACCCCGGGACTCTTCCCTCTTTATTTGCCTCGATTCTTTTTGCGTGCTCAAATTGACATCGCTACCATTCGACGCTATCGAATGAGTATTCCATTAGCACCGATAGAAATAGTTACCGTTCATTTCATTCGAACAATTTTTCTTCCTCATCGTCAGTATATATTCACATGCTCGTGAGTACGTAAAAGTATGCATGTACAGGTATATCATAAAAAATTCCACGAGAAGTTCGCGAACGCATTTTCGCTCTTTCTTCTATTTCATCGCTGCCCCATATTGTTGGGGGAATATTTACACGTCCAAGAATACCTACTCGTATTTCTTCGGAGACCTAAAGCTCGGTCGAATGGACCCGGTCCCGGTGAAACTGACAGATTGAGCCTGGGATCCCGCCCAGGACGCGAACGAGATACGAAAGGATAGAGGCTCCGCGTAAGTTAGTAAATAACCATACAGGTATTTATGTGTGCTTACACCTTCGCGAGTACATACATACACGACGTACGGTACTATCTGCACGCACACTTATGTTAGAGATACATAGATAGACAAATAGACGGATAGATCCTAGATAGATAGATGGATAGATACGTGCGCTAGACCAGGTGGCAGAATCCATCTTGATTACGATCCCTGCCCGTAGATTTCTACGTGCATCCATCCATCTGACTTTACCGTGCGATTGTGAGGTAGCTAGATCGGTGCTACAGGACGACGCGGCGACGCGACGGCAGGTACTACTCGTGTCAGGCTAAACACTCTTGTAGCTAAACCCGGAAGCCGGATACTGCAGTCAGAGTTTGACGTGTGTGAGTGAGCCGGAGAGTTGGGGCGAGAAAAATTGGCCGACACGCCAAGCCGAAATCCAGAAACTTGAGAAAATGTTTAATGTGCTTTGCTGCAGTCGATCAATGGATCATTGGACAGATCCTTGAATGGTTTGCACGTGAACTGCGATTGGCGAGTGTGAGGTCAGAGCGCGTTTTAGAATTCAGAAAACGCATTTCAAGGTGCCAGTAAAATTCGGTGATAATTTTCCCAACGCGATTAGCTCTCCATGCACGTGGCACAGAATATTTCGAGCTACGTATTTGCCAAATATTTCTTCGCAAACATATGCTTCGAAATATCGTGAGATATTTTCGATGAAATATTCAGTTTAAGAAGAAAGAATATATTGGAAGGAACGATTTTTCTAATCTTACCGCAAAATTTTTCGTCGAGTGTTTAATGCCATTGTAAGCGAAACTACATCGCTGATGCATAGACGTATATATTTTTGGAATATTTCATCAAGTATTCCTGCACGTACGGTCACGTAGGTTGTATTGAATTCGATGAAATTTGAGAATAACATCGTCCGTTATTTGTTTTATGTTCCAAAAGGACTGATCGAGTCGACAACGATAGTAATAATGATAATTAATTTAACGAACCAATTCACTGCACACACGTACACACACATACAGTATAATACAATATCGATAATTAGAAACAAGTGCCGGTGATCAGCGTGCATCTAGGGAAAAACCACGAACGAACTGCAAAACGCTGAAAAACAAAAAAAAACAAAAAAAATGAAGAAAAAATTGAAGAAGAAGACCGAAAAACCGACAATCAAAATTCATTGTTCGCGCATGGTCGTGATCGATCAAACGTAGTAATATTATCTCGATTTCCGTCTACCTGTCCGAGTGCTAATGGCGTTTCGTGACGTTGATGAGTGCTGAAACGAACATCGGATCACTCGATCAATTATATATGTATTGTTCACTTCGCTGGAGTAATAGTCAATTAGGATGTAGCTCCCACGTATTGTTCATTTTTCATTTTATTCATTAACTTATCTTCCTTCCATAGTACGAATGCAACTCGGTAGTTTGATCTCAATTTTTCAGCCTAGCTGTGCTGCAACTCGTTACCGCGTCCTAACACTCCGATATCTCACCAAGAATAATTGTGTCGTCGGATGGTAAAACTGATCGAGAAAAGTGAAAAGTGAAAAGTAAATTAGGAAATAATAATCTGACTCTAGGCGGCGCGGCGGTCAACATTCGTCATTCGTTTCGCACCAGCTTCATCGGACAAGAACGTGTTGTTCGATAGTCGTGCAAAATTCTTGTCCATAAATAAATATGCAATGTATCAGCGATCGCCAATTTTTTGTCACTGCGTTCAACGTCGTTTGTCGATACGCCGAATCATGTGGTTCGTATATTTTTTGAAAATTTCCAAAGTTCCGAAGATAGTTTTATGTCAGCGATTTATTTCGCAATCGCGATGTCATTCCGCGGTTAGACGAGGCTAGAAGAAGAAAGCGTCGTACGATATTTCGATGGCAAGAAATTTCAGGCCATTCAATTCCACGATTCATTCAAATTTTATAATATTTTTGGTTGTTGTTTCATTTCACTCGCGAATTTATGTACACTCCGCCGCGCCCCTCTCGCTCTTTTGTCTCCAGGGAAATCCAAGCTCAATATTTCACGGACCGCTAAGTAGGTATATGTAGACGCCTGCAACTATAGGCAAACCCGTACGTGTGAGTAGAAGTTGTATAAGGATGAAGAACGGAGAGGTGCGAGCCTGCAAGGTTTGAGAGAAAGAGACAGCAGCAAGTGAGGGAAAGTCGTTAAACGCTAAGCACTCAACCTGGAAATTTGAAGGGATTCTGACAGCAAGTGTACTCAAAGTAGAACATTTCACCTTCTTTATTAACACATACCTAAATAGAAGCTGACGCAATATGATACGAATCGTTCAATCGTTCGTCAAGTTTTTTTTTCTCTCTTTATTTTTTTTTTTTTTTTGTATTCTCGTTTTTCCTCTATAATCCTGATAATTTTTTTGTTTTCGAATGAAAGTTGATTCCCAAAAAATTTGGTGTTTCCAAAGTTTCAAACTACCGCATTTATATTCATTTATCTGCCTGCGTACGCTATCCTCGAAGTTTGAGGATAATAGATATGTGAATAATTCTGTCAGCGAGTATAGGATCAGACCATCCGCGAAACTCGGGAATTCCCAAGAGAAGCTCCGTCCAGGTACTGCAACCACGGTGCTAAACCAGCATTGTGCCAAACACTCGCGCGCAGAAGAGAAATCGAGTGAGCATGGTGCTCTCGAGTGTGACCACCCATTGAATAGCAAATGTTGTGAGCTGGCTGGCTGGCTGGCTGGCTACCGGCCGCGGCTGCTTAACCCGTTACAATCACAACGGTAACTGAATCTAAGGGTTGACGAAAGCATTGAGACAAGTTATACAATGGGTAGGTATAGGTATTGCTGCTGAACACGAAAATTTCAAATACAGCGATTCCATTATAGGTACGTTCACCGCGATACAAAACGATTTAGCAAAGTGTCAGAATATCTATTAATTCCGAATAAAAAATTGTTCCGAAAAGCTCGCGTACATATACCTGCCTACCTGATATAAAATTTCTTCACTCAGAATTTGTGTTTTGAGTAAAACTCGACGGATAGCTGGGATATACCTTATAAGTATAGTTAACCATTTGAAACGAGTTTGGCGGACACGCTCAACGTGAAACTTGTAATTCAGTTTGAAATTTGTCTTCCTCTTTCCTTTTCGTGTTTTTTTTTTTTGTTTTGTTTTTTTTTCGCTTTTTCGCAACCAGAGATAACACAAATACGAGGAGAAATTTTAATGGCACTTTCGTGTATCTACCTCGTAACTTGATTCTAGTTTAACGAGATTAAAAGTTTGTATCGTGAGGTAGGTCGGTGTGTACATACGCTATACATGCAATTTTTACCATTTAATTCATTGCAGATATTCTGCATCCCGTACGTCGCTGATGCTCAAACGATATCTTATTCCTGAAATAGAAAACTGAATTCGTTTCGTAAGTGGAAAAGAAATTGCGTTCAAAGTTTCAAGCCATTTTTCTCAACGGGAATTTTAGTTGATAGAGAAATGAAATCGATTTGCAGCTCGAAATTACTTTCCCTTCCGTAACTCGAAACGACCAATGATCGTTTTCATTGTATATTTTATTACAGACATACACTAGCGAACAGAGAAAACTAGTCCAGTTGCAGTCGACCGTTCGTATTCTTAGACAAACAATTCTAATTCTGAAGTGAAAGTGAAAGTGATTTTTCTTCGGTCAGAATTTCTATTTTCACCCGAAAATCAATTCCTCCGGGGGAGTAGAAATATCTTCCACCTGAACGGGAAAATTTGATCTCGTCGGAGCACGTCTTCCCGTTGAAATCTAGAGGTTCGGAAGTTCACTCGTAATTTTCATCCCCATTTGGAATAGATTCGGGGTACGCAACAAAAAAATCTTCTTTGTTTTATGCCCCAAATGAAAACCACCCTCGCATTACGTATCATAGTCTTTGTTCGTATTCGGTCATACTACTATTTTCGACTGCGATAAGATTATATGACGCCAATTCAGCGCGGGAGTTAGCGGGCTCCCCTGCGTTCGCAATTTACAACTAATTGCGCGATAATGAGATAATTTATTCATTTCTGTGGCTAAATGATCATATATACGTTATTAATTAACAAAATTTCCGAGGGGTAGACTAGAAATATGTGTCAAGACTAATCTACGCTCTAAAACGGGAAGACGATCTCTCCCGTCTGCGACGACGGAGTGGGATGATGTATGGCATGGCGCCCAACAACCAGCGGCAGCGAGAAGCCAACGTGAACTTCAATGAGAAAATTATAAGCCCAAGTTACATCCTGCAGTAATTAAATTCACTCGGAAAAGTATTCCCGTCTCATTTAACTTCTGCACCCCCGGCTTCAGCAGTTGCAGGTTTCTCAAATGATTATCAGCTACCGAACTTTTTCGCACTAACAAGATATATTATCGAGGAATACGAATTCAATTTCTCGTATCCTCGTGTTCCCGTTGCGGGCTGCTTCACGTATCGCGTGCCCCGCATTGTTCAGCCAGTTTTACTTTTATTGTCAACGGTTTGCCAAAAAATTCGCTTTTCCCTATCGTATTTCTGTCGGCCAAATCTACCTATACGCAAACTCCTCCGCATCTCCGTGCATTGAATATACTCGCGCATAATTGATCGTCGCATCGTGCGTCTGAGCTTTTGCCGTTATTGTCGCAGTGAATCATTGTCACAATGAAAATTCTCGACGGAAAGAAACATTGTTGGATAGGTATCTGATCTATCTTTACCGGAAATATCGTCATGAATTCACGCGATGTGCCCCAAAAGCCGGAACTATACAATATATAATTCGTCAGAAAAATGAAGAGACATGTACGTGGAACACCTTTGACTTTCATTCGAAGACTGTGATTCCTACTTGGTTTTCATTTCATTCTTACTTCCACGTTTTCATGAGCCAGTGACAAAACGGAATAAATTATATGTGATAAACATGGTTTTCATAATTGAATGTCGACGTATCGCAGTAGTTTCTCATCGTCGTTTATTGTGACACAATTTTCGACAAGTTTCGATCAAGTTTCAAGCTTGTTGCGGTTGACACTCCGAACGGCAAGAAAATAATAATCTATATCCAACCCAAGATTATACGCTTTGTAGAAGACTGTATAAACTGTATCAATTTACCGCGGAGCGTCGAGTATCACCGAAGTCCCGGAAGTTGATCGAACTAACTTGAGTTCGTAGGTATAATGATGGCAGCTGTTATAGGTATGTATATACCTATGGGCAGAAATTTTGAATTCATGCTTCCTGGACCACTATGAATCCAATTTATAAATAATTTTGGTGAAAAACAAGAGAAAGTACGCATTTGTTCGTTTCGCCGACATCCTCGGTGAATAAATACTTGCGAAGCAGTCGTACTATACCTACATCTAATATCCTAAATACATTTACGCGCAGAATTGAAATTTTCCTTTTACGGAGTGCGTGTAATCACTCATCGCGTAGCCTGACGTCTTTGGCTATGGAAAAGCTCCCGCTAAGTTGTTGGCTGTTGCGTCAAATGGCGAAGCACAGTTAGGTACTGGCTTGAATAATAGTCTCCACACACTGCGAGACCGCGGGTTCAGTAAAAACTCGTCAACCGTTGACAGCTCCTTTTGAAAATATCTTTGGAAAATAGCTACCGGAAGAATTAAAGGATAAAAAGAAACAGGGAAAAGACAGAAAGGTGCCCACAATTTTGTTCTCATTTCCTTCTTCGTACCTACCCGGAAAAGTTGATCGCATCTAAATCAGATTTGATGTCTTTTGATGGAATCAAAAATTCGTCCGATCAGATATCTGGTCAGGTCTGACACTAGATCCGACTAGATCTGACTAGATTTCGTCAAATCTGACTTTCTATATACTCATTTCATTCCAATCTATAGTTATATCAGCTCGGATTTAATTGGCCCAGAATTTGATCGGAATCTGATCTGATCTAATCTGAGCTGGAACCGGTTTATCTCAAAGCTCACGAATGGCAATAGATATTCTTACGTCAGATCGTCAGGATGAAAATATGCGCGGGACCGTACAGTGTGAAGGTAGTTATCCTCGTGTAGATACGGTTTCGGAACAGTGATACGGGATGAAAGATATCTACGGAGAGAGAAATAGGAAGGAAGAAAAACCTCGAACTAACTTGTTGCTCGCATTTGCCTGTTGGGCTTAAGCTTCGCCGCAGGATTTCATTCATTTCCGCTACCTCTTACTTCGCTTTCCCAGTTCCCCCGCGGCGTCCGTGCTTTTTAACGGCACGATGAACTGCGAGTGACTGTCGATCAATCATGCATGTCTCAATCGTATTTTCAGTTCGAGATCAATAACCCAAATTCTCGTATGAAAGGGACATTCTTATTTCATTCGTTTGCGAATGACGGAGTAGGTAGGTACTCGTAGTTTTCTCAACAATTTTATGTCCCAGTTTTACTTTTCAAGTTATTTGCAACGACGGTCGTACATTTCCTTTGATTATATGAGCACTGTGATAGAATCAAAAATCCCGGCCTATCATACAAATAATTCGGAAATTTGTGATTGAACATAATTTGACAGTTGATGTGAGATGGGGAGAAATTTGACAATGCGATACCGCGAGCTAGGAGCACTGAGGGAATAGCCCCCCTGTTCGATGGACGAACAACCGCTCGATTCAAAAGAAATAGTATATTATGCGGTGATTTTTGACCAGGGTGAAGCTGGTTGCACGAGACGAAGGCGAAGGCGAAGCCCGAGCCGCGTAATATTATACTTTTCCTAACACGTGCGAGAAAAATGCGGTTTTATGTCCTTCCTTAGGAGCGGAGAGCAAGTCTCTTTGAGTTAGGATTCAATTCGTTAATTTTTTTGTCTCCGATCTTCGAATCGATTATTCGAGTGCCGGCGCGGCGCGCGGCGACGCGACGTTCGGTGCTGGAGGACAATTATTTTCCTTTCGGACCAGCTCTTTTGTCCTAAGAAAACAAAAAAATTAGCGAATCGAATCCTGACTCAAGGAGACTTATTTTCCGCTCCCAAATGAGGCAACCCCCCCCCCCCCCCCCCCCCCCCCATTTTCCGTGCACGGGTTACGAAAAACTGGTTTTTCAACCGACGTGAAAAAGCTTTCACGAAAACTGAACAAACTGCTTACATAAAGGAGCGCGGAGTGAAATTTTATCCTCCGCATTTATTCTCAAAGCTTTTCATCGTAGCCCCCGGTTCATATTTCGGATCTTCGATAGGTCGATGGAAGGGGATGTTGCACTATAACAACCTCGTTATAGCTTCAGACCATAAAAACAAGCATCGCATGGCAGAATCATAAAGCCGCCCGAGCGGGGCTTGTTGAAGCCGAGAATATAGCAATCGGAAAATTTCATAGCAGAACGTAGTTCAATCGATGATCGGTGAAGTGAATGCAAATTACGTCAACTCACAAGTACCCTTTTGGAAAAAACCATATTCACTGTATACTGAAAGGAAAAATACGCATTCTTCGAATCAAACTGCTAACAAAAAAATGCCTGATCCGATGCAGATCTTATTCTTATTGAATCGGATTTTACCTGATCGAAATCGTGTGCTCGGGTCGAAAACTGTACCCATGATGTAAGATCTTGGAAAATTTCTTCTGACCTGAGCAGGCGCGATGTTATATAGATTATTGATCGAAATGTATCAAATGTAGAACGTTACTAGATCCAAACAGATATTACATCGAAATTGAATACGTAGCGAATATTCCGAATTGCATCCGATTTAGTTCAATCGTTTCGACCGGAGAACACGATAAATTTTTCAGTAATCTCGATTGCTCGATCCCGCCAATCTATGGAGAAATTTTGTCCGATTCAATAATTTCCGAAGGAGTGCCATTGGACGATAGTCGAATCTGGGGAAACATTCTATTTTCGAAAGAACGCTTGCTTCTAACTTCATCGCAAAAACTCTGCGGCTTGATCATACAGAGCTGCAAGAATGGCAATAGCAGGCATCTCGGAACGAAATCAATCGATCGATCTGCGCGTGCCATTGACATTGTTTCGCCAGCGGAGGATCCGCTTGATTTTGTGGGAATCGAGGGACTCAAGCCACACGGTTTTCCCAATTGTTGTTCTTGTCGTTTTATTTTTCGTTTCTTTTTCATCTTCTTTTTTGTTGCAACGATTTTTCGGTCGGGTAGGTACTCATGTACCTGAAATGCACACAAGTTTGCACGAGCCTGGAATCATTCCAAATTTCATTTTGTTTCACTTTTTTCGACATAGTCTCTAAAGTACATGAATACTTTGAGCGACACAATTCAGGCTTTTTCGATATGTTTATCATTTTTTAAATTCCGAATATTGCGTGTCAACTGACAGTCGTGAAAATGATGGAAAACATGAGGATCCTGGTCTGTCGCGTATTTTGGAAGCCGGTATCTTCTCGTTCGTACACGGTTAGAAAACAAATGTTAAATTTAACATTATTTGCATGTACTTCCCAGTAGGTCCACTATAAAATTTATGTTAATTCAACATGAAACATCGGTGTCAAGTGTTGATTGAAAATAATGTTAAAGATCCAACACGAAGGTAACATCTTGTTTCCGTAATAACCACATTTTCCGAGAGTTGATTCGTCGTCGAAGTAATGTATGTATGCACCTGGATAACAATGTTCCAGGCACGCGTTAATATTTTTGTGTGGATAATTATTGGTTTGCCTTAGATTTTTTTCCTATACATACTGTCAACTTTCAATATACAAATAATTCTCAATTTAACGAACACCGAGTTACGTTTTTTTTTTTTTTTTTTTACTTTGGTTTCCATGTGGCCAGTGACCAATTTTAAAATTCATACACAAGTGTTGACTTGGTTCGAGTTCGTAATTTCCGAGTGAACCGGTAATCGCAGACTCTGGATTTCAGACACTTTCTTGTTTCGACGTTGCACATTTTCAATCGCGATAAAGTTTAGCACCCGAACGCCTCCGGTGGAGAACGCGGACAGCAAGGTAACATCGAATTTGACATTTTTCTTGCGTGTAAGCTTATTCACACTTCCTTTGTGTTGAAATTTTGGAATTCGACGTTAAACTTGAAACTCAACATTTCCATTGACTCAACGTAGATAGGTGATGTTGAATCGACACGAGAAAAGGATTGATTTTGACACATTTATTTAAAATGCGAAAAATTTAACATTCACACAAATTATTTCCAATCGTGTATACATGGACAACAAAAGAGGAAAGCTAGAGCGACAAGCATTTTCACCGATCCCCGAAGTTCCTGCTTCTCGGTTTCAAGCCTTATCGTTTCTTGGCTAAAACTTGAATTTAGAGCAAGACGCGACGGGGTGGCCGGGCCGGAAGCCTTCCAGATGTTTTCCTCTGGTTTCGGTAAAGTCGCAGCATTATCTTCCCGATGATGTATTTTGAGCCGGTATTCTGAAAGACAAGAGGAATTTCCTCCTTGACAATGAGAGGCAGAAAAAAAAAAAAAAAATATACATATATCTCAAAGCTAACCTAGCTTTTCATAAACTGTTCCCTTGGGTCGAAAAAGCAGTTCCAATTTACATATACCGTCTTTGTATTCCGTGGGTTCCCATAGCCGGGTGCCTACACGGAGTTGTAAAAAACCAGTAAGAAAAATGTAAGCTGTCCTTCGACCAAGGTACCATTAACATCATGCATATATTATCATATATTTCGAGTCAAAGGTAGTCGAGGCACACCGACGAAAAGCAATCTTACCGGGCGAACTTGATGGTTTATTTATTTTTTCTTTTTTTTTTCTGTATTCCACGTGAGTTTTTTTTTGTTTTCTATCAATTTTTTTTCTCTTCTTTTCCTTTTTTCGCTCAAAACCCCGAGTTTTCTTCCTCATTGTTGCGTGACATCTCTCCGCAGCCAGCAGAAAGAGCAGAGAGATGAAGAATCACGTCCGCGCGTCGCGGAGGAAGTAAGAAACGTTGGGAAATAAGATTGATTATACCGGAGAAACTGATATGATCTTTATACTATTTTGCATACTAACGGGGGAACGAGGGAGAACTTTGCGAATATAAAAATGCCGAGGTTCTACCGCTGATACTGTATTCTCGCAATTGCACAATTTAGTTCTCGAAAGAGAAATTTTCCACCCATATATATATATATATATATATATGTACAGTCACCGCTCGGATCAGTGCGACAACTGCAACCCCTGGAATTTTGATATGCGGTGGTTATGTCACGGTGGATATTACATCCGCAAGTCGAGTTCGAATTCCGGCTAGCCTAGCCGGCGGTAACGTAGGATAGAGTTAACTCGAAAAATATCTAAACGGCCGTTTGCAAAATTTCGAAAGCAAACAACTTTAATGAGTCTCCGATTCGGAGGAGGAGTAATTGTGTGCTCTCGGTATGGCACACGATACGTGTTTGCTGGTGCAAATTGGAGGTATCTTTTCAACCGTGTTTCATCGCCTCCCTTTCCTCCTAGTTTTTAATGAAACAAGAGATCCGTCAAAGAGGTAATGGAAAGCCCCGACGGAATCGACCGCCTAAAAATAGGAAAAGAACATCAAAGCTCCTATCAATTTTGACGCATTCACGACGAAACTATACGCACGCGCCGTATGAATTTCCATCAAAACTAACGTCATTGCGATGAACATGTGATTTTCATCATTTTCGCCGACCGCTTCTGCGAAGATATTTCGCTCTGACGTTGGCTATTTTTTTTCTCGTACGCAAGAAATTCCGACATCAAGCAGCCCCGCCGCGCACCCCGTCGTGATTATACCGTTATCTTGAATCCATTACTGGCAGCACAACTGCAGACTGACTGACAATCGTTTTAGGGGTCGCGATGACGCGGACGGGCGCTCACCAGTCCGCGAAAATGACCACCAGAGTGTTCCACGTCGTGGCCAGAGGCCCGTTACATTACCCTGCAGTATTCATGCAATCCCCGGCGATATATTGGCCGTGATCAAATCTGCACTGATTGATTCGCCGAGCTTATCACTTCGGTGCAGTTCAATCCCAGACCTAGCCAGTCACCTGATATTTAGCTCCGAGGAGGGGAAATCGAGCGTTACCTGCAGGAGCTGAAAATTTTCAACCGATTGTGAATCATTGTAAAGGAATTATTTCACAGGGTGCCGCACTCGAACCGCTTACAAGTTGATATCTCGGAAACGCAAGCGTTGTGCAAATGAATGTGTCGAATGAGAGGCTGAGGGCTTCGAGGGGGACTTTCAACACCGAAAATCGTTTCACCACGGAAAATGATGTTTCAGGGAAATCGATGTAATGACCATTTTTTTAAGCGGGAGGCGGTTTTCTGTTCCGAACAAAAATCGCAGCTCCATAGGCATTGAGACGCGTTCAACGACGCGCATGTTTCTGCTCCTCCAAATCATCTTCAAATCCGTTATGACACGTCAAAATTTTGCCCATCGAGCTGTGCTTTCGTCGCATATCTCGATGGCCACGAGTCGAATTCTTCTCGTAATGGGATTTAATTCGCTACTTTCGAGGCTTTTTTCGATTTGCTCAGGGAATCTCCGAGCTTAGCCACTTCGCATTTCCCTGGGCGACCGAGGATAAGGAATATTTTTTTTTTTGTCCCGGTAACTGAACTGATTTCGAATGAAATTGAAAGAGTCACTCGCAAATGAAAGATCGAACTTTGCTTGAACAATATCGGGCGCATGGTTTTCGAGATCTGAGTCTAAACATGGCTCGGTCTGAAAAACTTTGATGCGCCATAACTCGGTTGAAAATTATTAGAATAGCAGAAACAATCACTTCGTCGGATTCGCCTCGACGCGAGCTACAATCTTCGACGAATAAAAACAGTCGATTCTCATTCGAAAGATAAGTTTCATATAGGTTTTCTGAAAATATCGAAACCCTGGAACGTTCATTCGTCATTTTAGTTCGTATGTCGCTTGGTATTCAAGATATATTCACTTGTAACGCTTCCAATGCCTCACGCCGCATTTCCTGGGGCAATTTTCGTTCCTCTGAAATCCACCGAGGTCCGAATTCCATCTGACCATGACGTCGAATTTCGGCAAACACCTCAAGGATTCAGTAGCGAGCTGGTGAAAACTCACCCTGTACACAAAAAGTTGCTTGCATCTCGGGGAGGGGCGGACGAAATGGGCACGCTAACAAATTAACGCTTCAAATAGAGATTTGAATCAGTGGATCTGCGAATTTTTACCGAAAAACGCGATAGCCTGCCCGATATGCCGAGTGTTGAACGCCATCACTTCAGAAGTCCGGAAAACGCGGACCAAATGGTCGACTACTTGCTCGTTCCCACATCGAGTTCGGTAATTGATGGAAACTGACTGGGTGGAGGACTGAAATATCAAGCAAGCGCGTATAACCGTGCAGCGATGAGAGTATACATTGAGGTCAAGAAGGCATTGCGGTTGCAGGGACAACAAGGGCTGGAAATTCCTATTCCTCAATGGTATGCAGTGTATAATATCCCATAACATGCCCATACGCGGTGTATACATATATATATATATATATCCGAGTTGGTTTTCCGCCGAAGGGATTTTGTAGGGGCACGTCCGAGGGATGTTAGGGTTTATTGCGGTCGAGCCAGCATTGTCTGTTTAGTGCCGTTGGCCTATTATGCCTGTATGGTGTGAGCAGTGTGAGCTGGAGCTGGAGGAGAATTTATACCGCAGTAGTGTGGATCTGGTGGTAGTGCCCAACGGAGAGCCTCTAATAGATAACAACCGGTAGAAGTTTATAAGCTTTGCGGTCGAAAAGGAGGAGTGAGGAAGAGATCGTTTGAGTTCAGGCGCGTAATGAAAATACTTGTAGATACTGCCGATTTTATTTTCATTAACTTCCCATTATCGGTACTTCATACCTACCACCTGTGCCTTTATATACTCCGCGGTTCAATCTTCCAGCGTAGGCAGATACAAGGGGAAATAGAAACTCTTTATTTCTGGCCCTCGAATGCAGGGAACCACAAAGCGAAAACTATTCCCTAATCCATTTTCATGGCTCACTGAAATCGTGAAATCGGAATCTTCTGTGCAACCGGAATGGCGATTAGCGATAGGTCCTTTGAGCACGAAATTTTTCGCCCTGCATGAGTGGATTTCTAAATTTGAATTCTTTGAAATCCACGATAAGTCCTTTTTTCCATCGTGAAATCAATTGCTCTGAAAAAAAACGCGTAGTATAGCACGCGGTGTGGTTATTTTAATCAAAACGGCTATTCGGTTGGTACAGCGAGGTATTGACGAATGCCATTATCGGTCAGAGATTATCAATAGATAACAGAATATTGATCACACCGCCAATAACGAAGTCGAGGCTCACTTAGTCTTGAGGATGGCTAATGGCGAATCGATCTTCGAAGCACTGCAGCGCGTCAAATTTGGCTACCTCGGAGAAGCAGACGAACGCCGATGGCACGGACTTACTTTTCGTTAATTCTGTGTCGCTTAAATTTGGACAAAATTGAGTCGATTTGAAATGTGTCTAACCAATTCTCCGGAGAATCCAGCAATGGCAGTAAGCGCGGGGTATAGGCATCGCGTCGTATGTAGTATCGATCTATTTCGGTGACAGGACTTTGTTTAGTCCTGCAGAAATTTGGAAATTGCGTGGGCTGAAGATATATTTTGGCGCGGAATTTTAGCGCGGACAGCATCTTGATCGCAGAGCAAACCCCGCGTTGTCACTCCCATGCTAAATAGCCTGCAAGGGATACCACAAGCTCGAATGACGAGGGCCTGACACGACGAATGACTGTGAGAAGATAGACGACGGTTCCGTCATCGACTAGCTAGCTACCCTTACCGTTACCTCACCCAAAGTTCTGAGACCTTCAATTTACGAATTTACATCATGATCCACCGCCACTCAAGGTGAACTCCTCTCCCGTAAATAGGTGTATGCTTTACCAGAGAGAGAGAGAGAGAGAGAGAGAGAGAGAGAGAGAGAGAGAGGAATAGATAATATTCTATGTACGTCATGAGGTACGTATAATACGTTCCACCTTCGGTGATAAGTGTTTCGCAAAGAAATTTTGGAGCAGTTGTTCGTGGATCGAAAATTCGAACTTATCCTGAAAAGCATGAGGGGATTGAAGACTGCGGGAACGATTCGGACCCGCGCAAGTTTCTGCTGACGAAAAAGTAGACCTAGGTTGAATTTCGTTCTCAAATAATCGGGAAAGAAATTTGAAAACGAAACGTAGAAAAAATGTGAACTATTCTATTTCTGGAATCATTAATATGGCGGTGCAGTATACAGTGTCTACACTCGCAGGTGAAATTTATGCGGAGAAATGTTCTCTCTTTTTGATCTATAAATCAAACGCGAAGGCTACGATAGGTGACGCAATTTTGTTTCTAATCATTAAAATTTGTGGGTCAGAAAAAGAGGGCTGGGGTCGAATTAATTAGAATCGATAGATTGCGGTGGCATGAATATTCAGTCTGTATGGTAGGTAATGCATACACCTACCTATCTATATGGATGAGTTTCAATGGAAGCAACGCGACGCAAAGTCTCGTCGATCCAGTTCAGAGTACAAGAAGAAGATTTTTAGAAGGTATCGGAGGGGACGGGGACGGGGATGGGGATGGGGATAAGGGGAGGACTAATCTGAACTTTATAATTGATGAACCTTTCTGATATCACCTCAACCTCCGCTACCCTTTCCTTTCCTTCTCTTCCCTTCCCTTCCCTTCCCATTTCCTCACAGAACTGAGCTCTTCTCTCCGGCGTCTTTTGCCGTCTCCGTCCATGTCGTCTCGTTCATTTAATACTACAACCCCTTTTTATGGGGGACGACTGCACTCGACGCTTTTCGAACAAACCGCGGCGGCTGAGGGATAGGGGCGGTAAAAAATGATTAAAAATCCGGTGTCAGATAATCCGCGAAGTGGTATAAGATCTACGAAAAGTTAGCTTTATCCCCCTGCGACGACCTAAACTTATTTGTTTTTTTGTGTTTTTTTTTTCTAGTTAAAAAGTTTACTCAGCTCCTGTAACACCAAACGCCAAAGGTATATACCTGCCATGTACATTATAATGTCGCTTTAAGTTTCGTAGTAACTTACTCTCTTGTTCGCAAGATACTCCTTGATAAACTCTTATTCATATCGTCGTTGGCGTTCCCTTGGAAATAGAGGGAAGAAAAATGAATGATTTTCACTTACTCTCTTCGGGGCTGCGAGCAGGGGAGAGGGAGGGGCTATGCGTTTTCTGCCCGGCTTTACGTTCTCCTCCGTTTTTCTTTCATGATTCTCGAATGAGAAAAGTCTGAAACAAACAGCCCAAAAAAGTACACCGAGAAAAGTTTTCAATTGAGCCAATCAATACTTACTTTTTCCGTTTTCGTACTTTCTTGTATATACACTTTGACTAGATGAATGAATATAACGTATTCATTTCGTCACGAAATTTCACTAGGTCCATGAATCGATATCAAGAGTAATAAATTTTGTTTTCTAACGTAAGGTCTTCGGAAACTCTTCTCCGATATTCGACTTGGTCACCCGCGTCCGCGAGCGTCGGAAATATACCTACTATTCCATTTTTCCAAGATGAATTTATGCGGATTCTGATTCTGCAGATTATTTGAGGTAGCTCTGGCAGTCACGTAGAGATGTATTTCACGGGGTCCGTCCGGGTGTGGGCTAAATTGATAAGTCAAATTCAACAGACTTTTGAGCCCGGAGGGGAATTTTGAGACGCCACTGGCAATCTAACCTAGCTAACACAGGGAATATTAATTTTCCGTCAAATCCGATCAATGTTTTGGAAAAGTGAAATACTCAGCGATTTTCTGCCATTATGCTCGATGCATTTTTGAAGTTTCGTCAAAATTCATCGTGTCGTTTGCGAAAATTTACGATTTCCGTTTTCGAAACGGTTTCTGTACGTTCAACATAGCTAGTCCAAATTCCCCTTAAGCTGCAACTTCATACGAGTATGATCGGTGCAGGTACATTTTTGATCATTCACTCATTCATAACTGGTCTGAAATTGATTGTGCATTCACACGTGAAGACGCACACTCTTTCGCTTCGATATGCCGTAACGAAACATGAGATTTTCCTTTCAAAATCTAGCTATGAGTAAGTTACCGAAGAAATTACTGAACCTCGGCCCCAGTAGGCTGTTCGACAAACATCACATCGCGATATTTGCGATTGTTCGTTGTTTTACAATCACGGGCGCGCTATATCATACATGCATCAGTACGTCCGCCATATTGGTTGGACTGTACTCTCGCGCCATCTACAATAGTTGTTTGCGGTAACCAGCCCCAACGCTTCATCATTCCGAGATCACGCATGCTTCGTTATTTGGGGTGATTCGACTTTCTCAAACACCGGTCGAGGAACGAAATTTTCATTTTTCTTCCAGGTTATACGATGAATGATCGGAAGCGTGTATATAGCTACGTGGTGAAAACGAAACCAAGAATACCGCGTAGGGCGGTATATCGTGAAGGAAATTCTTGCTTTCGCGAGTGTCGGATTTTGATCAGATTTCCTGTATCCGATGGAAAAGTGAGCGAAGAAAGACAGCGAAATGCAAATGAGAAGGTGAAGGACCGTGGCCGCATAAATCAGACCCTTCGGCGGTCGTTCGGCAGGGTGCGGCCAGCCTGCGTGTGGCATTTCACGCAAAACATCGTACATACATACAGACGTAGGTATATAGTTACACTGTGGATACGCGTACGTGTACCTCATGGCTGTATCTTGCCAGTGAAGTGTATATTCTCAAGCATAACCAGCGGCTAGCTAGAATGCCCGTAGATTTACGGCAAATATAATTCACAGCTATATATATATATATATACGTGTATAATATCTATATCTGGCTATCTATGTACATAGATATAGATATACAGACGTATATATTTTATGGAACCGCGAGTCTTTCATGGCCTATATATCATCCTACTGCCAGAACGGTTAACCTCCTTCATATAATCGAACCTAAATACACATTTACACACTCGAAGGATGAACACGCACGCACCCACATGCGCAAACGCCAGTGTATCCAGCACTTAAATTATACGCATCATCACCAGTTCCTCGCTTATACAATATGTATCGATATTCCCAGTCCAGGTTATCCCACGTCTACATCCCCAATTCCTCCACCCCTGCACCTTATGATTTATTCGTGCAGACCTTGAATCGAGGAGCGGAGTGGTATTAAAGTTGAACAACCAAATCTCTTACTACTTTCTTTTTTGTTTCTCGTTGCAAATGTTGGGAAGAGAAAAAACTCACTAAAAACTGTTGTCGCAATTTGCAATTCAGGGACCTCTGCTCTTACAAGTGATAAATTATACCAGTATAATACCTTATGAAATTTCAAATTTTTCAGGTTTACCCAGGTCTGTTTAAATTATTTTTACAAAGAAATATACGATTCATGCCACTTGGGTATTCTGCCTGCGGCTTTTTACGCCCTTCTGGTTGTTCCGTAACTTTCTGTAAGGACGTGTATGTTTACAAAATGACAAATGCTGTATCTGTTCGCCTATAGTATCCCGCCCCTCAATTATCATACAGGACGGGAGATCGGGGAAGGGGGACATATTCTCTGGGATGTTATAACAACGGGTATATATTTATCGAATTATTGATCATGCAGAGCTTCCGATCTGCATCCTGAAACTCATCCAGGAGCCAGCCAGTAGGTACCACTGCCAACGTTGCTAACTGCGGTTCAGTTCTCGTTGCCAGTATTGGGCCAATACTGGTGATGAGCCGGATTCATATGGTAGGTCCTACGCCTGGCTTCCGGAATAGGGCCAATATCGCGAATCGATACTGGGCTAGTATTGCCTGTCAGTATAGAGCCGAACATGCTTGCCATCGCCGAACCAGTATCGGCAGTCGTTACTGCTCCAGTATTAACGTACATCGTCGCTCCGAACACGGGACAGTACCGGCTCTGTGTCGGATAACGATCCCCGGTTGCCAGATCTGGACCAGTGCTGGGCCATCTTCCGGAGATTGGCAAACTCTGCATGAGCCAATAGTGGCTCGCCGTTCGGCAACGAACCTCAGTTACCAAGATTGGACCAATACTGGCCCATATTACTACCAGCATTGGCAAACTTTTCCTGTGTTGTTTTACATGTGGCTGTTGTGCTATTTCACACTTTACCGATAGTTATGAGTTTATATAGGGTAAATCCCAAAGTTTTCAATGCACTGTTATAGCTCATACTGTATTTATGAAAAACGATAATGCAGCGAAGAAGATCAGCGTGCAGGTACTTCCGCTTTCCCTAGTTTTCTTCCTTCACCCTGAGTTTCTTTTTTCTCTTCCATCTTCTTTCTTCTTTTTTATCCTGTGGAAACCCTCCGTCCACATCCTCTCCGATAACGCGTATAGCATTATGGTATAGTATATGTATAGGTATATGCGTATACTTTAGTTGCCGCTGACTTTACGGTCGTCGTAAACGTACATACGTGCACATACATTTACATGCATGCATACCCAGAGGAAACAAGACAAAAAAAGAGAGAAAAAAACGAAAAATTCACTAACTAACCATAATACGTTTCATCCCGCGGTTTTACCGTCGGAAAATTCTGCATACCGACTAAAAATTAGGGCCAAAATCGCTGAAAATCTTTGAGCCAGAAAATGGCGCCGTTAACCTACCCGTATAACCTTATACCCGATGACACGAAGGAGAAAAAAACAAAACCATTCCTTTTCTATCCTTTTCTGTATTCGCATATGTCCTTTAAAGCCGAACAATAGTCCATAATGAATAAATGATGAAAGTAAATTAGTCTGAGGGTAGACAGATTCATTTTTCTAATGACCACTGAACCACCCCCCTCCCGCCCCAATTATTATTTAATATATAATTGGGACCCATCCCCTAAGCTTATATATAGTTGTAGCTCATTATTTTTATAATCAGTGTCGTTATGTTATGTAGATTCGTGCGAGACCTCACGGTGTGACTTTCGTATTTAAATTGCTTTGTTCGCACCCTGCAGAGACGCGAGTTTCCATCATAATGGCTCCGGGATTACGTAACTTCGTGATTGGAGGTGTCTGCAGCGCGGGCGTTCTTCTCCGCGTGCTCTTACTTTTTTTCCTTTTCTTTCAAATTCGCATACATCCCCCCGCCCCTTCCCCGTCGCCCCCAAAAAGTCATTATAACTACTCG